>CM060688.1:74282343-75537343 GCA_030686995.1 Artemisia argyi
TAAGCCTCAACAAATTCTGAATTATATACATGAAGATACGAAAATTGAAAGTATTGATTGGTGCAAATATGTGTTTGACTGCTTGAAAGCCAGCAAAGAAAATTGGGTTAGAGATGGTCCTGATAATTACTCTAGTCACTATTCTGGTCCTCTGACAGCGCTTATTGTAAGTGTTCATTTGCATAGATTATTATTATTTTTAAAAATATATGCGAAAATATAAATTTCTTAATAGTGAAAATTGTTTAATTTGATTTTATTTTGTGCTTTTTAAGTTTTATGACAAGTGAAATAAAAAAAAGTCAGAGATAAGATTATATGTATATTAGTAGTTTTTTTTCACAAGTGAAATACATTTTAACATTAAGTATTATTAAATATATATGAGTAAAAAAAAAATTCACAAGTGAATTTATTCTGTATATTAAATTTATTTTTTTTGCACAAGAGAAAATAAATTCAATTTTAATTTGTTTATTTTTCATAACTTTTTCAGATGTTAAATTTTTTTTATACTTAAATATAGTTTATTGTTTTCTTAAAGTTGTTTAATTAGATTTTATTTTATGATTTATATTATTTTTTCTGAAAAGTAATTATTATTCTTCAATGTTGCAGCTAATTTATCTTCACAGCACAAAATGTGATTCAGTATGTTTGCGTCATCAAATTCCTTCAATCAATTTTTGGAATACTCAAATGATTAAAGATAGGCAGGCTTATGAAATTCGTAATGGCGGTTTTGGTATTCTTGATAGATATGAAGAGGATTTAAATGAAACTGATTCTTCAAAAAGAAAGGTTTGTTTTAATATAAAATTATTAACATAATTAGATAATATTAGATACAATTATATTATTATTATTTTAATTTATATATATTTAATTTTTTTAAACAGTTGGTCATGGATAAACTTGAAAAGAAAGTTGATTTGCTGGATTCAATAGTTACTGAATTGGAATACGATTTCACAACGTTGTTTAGTGAAGATCCAGATAATCTGAGACTTAAAGAAATAAAAGCTAAGTTCAACTTGTGTATTCGTAATATTGATCTGTATGGAGATGATGTTAAGGGAAAGAGTTTAGTTATTTATGATGATGAAAGCGGAAAAGATAAAGATTGTGTTCGGAATTTAGATCTTTGTGTAGATGATGTGGAGAATAATGGAGATATCTATAATGATTTGCAGAATTATGATTTGGATGAAGAAAGTGAAAATGATGATTCAACGGGATTAGAAAACAAGAATTTTGATGGTTGGAATGGTGATAACATTGATGATGATGATCATTATGATGATGGCTTTAGGTTGTATGAAAAAGGGCAGTGCAGCCATGCAACTGATGATGATGGCGGCAATGATGATGAAGATGGAAGGAATAATTTTTATGAGAATTATGAAACAGTCCAGTGCAGTCACCTAACAAAAGAGTCAGATAATGAAATTTTAAAAGATGTGAATTATGATAAAGAAAAGAATGATAAAAAAGGTTTTACAGTATTTGAAGTCCCTGAAATTGAAACTGTTGCTAAGGTTAAAGAAGGAATTAGTTGTGTTCAACTTTTAGAAGAAGAAATGCGTAAAGTGTTGGAGAAAAGTGAGTTGGAGTATGAAAACAAAATAACCTTTTCCGAAGATGGTTTTAAAAAAATTTGGATTCCAGAAATTTTTAAAGAAGCTGAACAGAAAATTCCTTTTTCTCCATATAGCGTTGGTAAAAATGTTACTTTTGACAAAGATCTTGATGCTAAGATGTTGAATGAGGATGAATTTGAAGATGAAAAAAAAGTAAAAGCTTTGGCAAGCTTCACTAGTCCTGTTGTTGTTTCTAAGAAGGTTGCTGTAACACCCCCGAAATACCGCAGCGGAAGACTGTGTCACTGGGGTGCTACTTCATAATACAAAGTACAAGTTATAGAAAACGAACTCTAAATGAGACGTTTTGAAAAGTTACCATTCGATTAATGAATTCAAAGTTACCAACATGAGATTTCAAAGTATGATACATAAATGTATACAAAATGTTTGAATGGTAAATGATAAAAGCGTAAGTCTTCAGAATATGCAGCTTGACTCTAAGTTCCACGCACTAGCTATCGTCTTATAGACCTGAGATAACATGCTAAAGTGTCAACACAATGGTTGGTGAGTTCATAGAGTTTGTCTTAAAACAGTTGAAAAGCCTTAAAAGAATGTTCACACAGCAAAGGCATCGTGAATCCACTCAGTTACAAGTCCCGCCATAAGAGACTTGTAACCTGTGTGTTCACAACCCACTGCTACAATATAGTATGATTAAGACATGTATAAGTTCATCAAGACAATTTAAGCAATTAGAAGTGAGTCTCTACTTCATCTCCGAAGACCTCACTTTTATGATGTATCCAACATTCGCAAATGTTAGGATGTATCAAAGACAACTGGGAGTCAATTCCCAAAGACAACTGGGAGCCACTTCCCAAAGACAACTGGGAGTCAATTCCCAAAGACAACTACTAGTCAATAAATAGAATAACGCAATTAAGTATAACGCAGTCATGTATGTAAGCAATCGAGTATAACACAGTCAAGTATAGACGTTTTGAGTATTTGTACAAGTAAGCAAGTAGTTGAGCATGTATCCCCCCCCAGGAGTTAAAACAAGTACGAAAAGAGTAGGGGCTATGACTCACCTTAAGTCTATGTAATGAGAAATGAAAGTGGTAGTCGAATCGCGAAAGTCTCTAAGAGCAGCCTATAATAGAACGTTGCGACTTAGGTTTGGAGTAACGTCTAAGAATATGACGAATTGCCTATATATGTCTTGCATAATGTTCATGATGTAGTACTTAGTATATAGTGTAAGTCTTTGAATATAAGTGGTCTATGAAACATGTATAGGTTGTAAATCTCTTACTACCGTTCGGGCCGACATAATTCAGAAGTCATGGAGTAAACGTTCGAGGAGCCAGGACACTTTAACTCGTAAATCCACAACTCGTCGCGACGGCTTACTCAATGAACTCCTCACATGAGGCTCCCTACTATTGTAGTATTTGATAACATATATATATATATATATATATATATATATATATATATATATATATATATATATATATATATATATATATATAAGCTTTTTGATCTTTTAATAGTTATATGGTCTTTAGCCGTGGCTTTGCCGTGACTTTGGTCATGTTACCATGGTCTTGAGACTCAACCTTGGCTTTAGCCATGGTTGTGGTCTTGGCTTTAGGTCTTTAGACCTCTTGGTCTCATCTAATTATAACAATTATATAGTTACTTTGGTCTAAAAATGGGCTGTTAAGAATTTGAAGAAATTTATCACTCAGAAAGCATTTTCAGGGCTCGAGCTTCTTTGTTCCTGAACGAAAACGTCGTTCCGGACAACTTTCGTGTTTTAACTTTTTGATGAATCGGACGAGAAGTGGGACTTTCAAAATCATAATTTGATCAGAATTCTATTTAGGCAGTTTTGCCGTTTTGGTTTCGCTAACTTCAAACGGTCATAACTTTTGACTCGTATACTCGTTTTGGGTGATTCAAATTGCTATGTTTTCCTTGTTAAGTCCTCTTTAACAGTAAGTAAGTGTCAAATATCAAAGTTATACTATTGTGGTCGTGGTTTTCCATAAAAATCACTAGTTTGCTTGTTTACTTGTCATAAGTTAACATATGTATATCAATACTTGTTTTATCCATTTTTAAACATCATGAACACAATACAAAGACCATATATAGCATGAAAGAAACATAATAAGCATGAAATGATATTGATCAAGAAAGTGTATAAGGGTTTGCTTACAACTTTTGGCTTTCTAAAGAAAGGAAGTCAAGTATAGAACTAGGACACTAAACCTAAGCTTGTAAACCCTTCACCATAACTCTTGTAACCCTTGCTAGCCTTGATCTAACCCTTGTGAAAACCATTTAACTTCAGCCCTAGTAACCTTGTGTAGCTCCTAATTCAACCATGGAATCACCAAACAAACTTAAGAACTAGGTAGAGAATACTAAGACCTTGAACTTTGTAGTGTAACTTGTATATTGAAGATCAAAGGATCATGGTGCTATGATAAAAGGTTGTGGCGTTTTTGTGGTGAAGAAAGGAAGGAAATGAGCTCTCTATTTATAGCAAGAATGAGGAGATTAGGAAGGTGGCTAGGAAACTACATAAACTTGGAGACAAAGTTGTAATTAAAAATGATCTAATGGCTAAAGTCATGAGATGATGCCATAAGTGTGAATGCCCCCCCCCCCTAGTGGCGGTTTGAAGAACTTGGAGAACAAGGTGTGGACTTTTGATGGTATTATCCTAAGTATGTAGCTAGTTTTGACTCCGTAAATCGCTAACCGTAAATGATTAAGCCTCAAAACGTAAAACCGGGTATCCTAAAAATATGAAACTTGAAAGTATGGTCAAACATGTCAATATACTCCATAATAAAATATAAAATGAGTGGTAGGTTCTATCGGGTGCTAAAACCCTGCTAAAAACTGGAAACACGGGTCTAAAACGCGTAATACGTAAAACGTACGAATATTGCGTAAAATTGAGAAAAGTAAAATGTTACTTTTCTAATGTGATAAAAATGATTTAAAATGACTTATAATGTCTAGGCTGGGCTCAGTCTAGTGTCGGTTGGTATTAAATGTCTTTTAGACATCAAACCGTAAGCCTAAAAATCACGAAATGACTTATAACATCAAGGGATGATTTTTGGTCAATGGAGGAGGGAAAAAATATGTTGACTTTTTCTAATAAGTTGAAAACTCAAATTGTCTTAGAAACGCGTTTTGTGGTCTAACGGTTAATCGCCCATACGGTTAAGCGTGCTCATGCGAGAGTAGTACAGGCTTGGGTGACCTGCCGAGAATAGTAATTAATCTGAAAATGCGAATTGTTACAGTTGCTATTGACAAAGATGTTGATGCTAAGATGTCGAATGAGAATGAATTTGTTGATGAAAAGAAAGTTAAACATTTGCCATGCTTTAGTACTCCATTTGTTGTTTCATCATCTTTTCCACAACATAATTGGTTTGATGCACCATCCTTTTCTTTGGGCCCTGAGTTCGAATATGATCCTGCGACAGAAGATGAAAAGCCAGTAATCAAGGAAAAATTAATTAGACAAAATCCTAGGCGTGATGTTGGTATTGCAGCACATTCAAAGTCTCCATACAAAGTTAGGCAGATTTTACCAAATGTTCCACTAAAACAATCAGAAGAAAGAGTTGCTGATACACTCTTTATGATGCCTGAAGATACTAATCAAGTGTGAGTAACTTCTTAATAATTTTATGAGTTTTTTGTTTTTTCACTTGTGAAACTCATTAATAGTTTCAAATATGTATATATATATTTTTTTGCAGTGATTTGGTATATAAGTCTAGTTCATCGAATACTATGTTAATACGATTATCGCTAGAGTCATTAGCTCCTGGATTAAGAGTAGATGAAGAGGTTATAGGAGTATGGTCGGATGTGTTGAACTTTATGGAACGTTTCAGAGCTCCAGAATCTCCATCTAGATATTTCTTCAAACCAACAATTGTAAGTGTTTTTAAATTATTTCTACTTCAGTATTGATATAAGGGTATTTATTTAATTTTAAAAAACATTTTTTTAAAAATAATCATTGATTATGAGAATATAGCTGTCTAGAGTTTATTTAAGTGTATTAGAAATAATATTTTCACTTGTGAAAAAATCATCAAGGAATGATTAATTTTTTGATATGTGTATTTTTTTTATATATGTATTTTTATAGTAATGCCCATTAGGTGTATTCTACACAAGTGCAATTTTTGTAATCCAATTAGTAGTTTTGATGAAATTTCCAGTTTTTTTTCTCATGTTCAAATTTTAAAATGTGCAGTTTTTCTTCACTAATGCAAGTTTTGTAATTATTATTTTTAGAAAATATTTGAAATGTATATATTATTATATTAGTTTTTTTAAGTTTATAAACAACTTTTTCACTTGCGAAAAAATTATCTTGAAATGGTTTTTGTTTTGTATATTGTATATTATAACATTATTTGTTCTTCAGTTTTAATTTAGAAACGATTAATTGGTTGTCTTTGAAATGTATTGTTTATTTTAGATACAATCTTTTAGAATCTTGTACTACAGTTTATATTTTGAGTAAATTATTGATTATTATCTTTAATTTGTTATACAGACAAAAGACATACTCAATGTTAAAACTGACTTTGTTGAGAAATATGATGACTTTGAAAAAGTTTTGCTAAGTGATTACCATGCAAAAAGGATTGCATCATCTGGAAATTTCAATTTGGTATGGTTTTTTTATTTTCTATTATTTTTTATCAAATATGTATTTTATAATATTATATGAATTTTTATTTATTTATTTATTTATTTTTCAGGTTTTTTTTCCGATTTCCTGTGTAGACCACTTCTTCTTAATATGCTTTGATTTGAAGAAAAATAAAGTTGTAATTATAGACAATTCAAGCATTGATGAAGAGATTGAAACTAGATATTGTTCAGTTCCTGAACTTTTGGTAAGAAAAAATTTAAATACATATTAATATATATTATTATTATTTTAATTTTTATTTTATCATTTATTATTTTTTATTATTATTCGCAGATTAAAATGTTTGCAAAATTCCACACCAAATACAATTCACCAAGCCTTGGTTTTTCATTTCAAAGAGTTATTGCAAAAAGAATAAAGATGGGTTGGAGAACTAAGGATAATCATATTGATGATGGTGTTTTCTTGATGTCGCATATGAACATGTTTTTCGGTGAGAATGAGAGTAAATGGGAATATGGACTTTTAAAGGAATCTAAGGAGCAGACAAAGCAACTTAACACTCTACGGTTAGTCACTTGTCTTTTCAAAGATTTAATGTGCTTTATATTAAAATATTTTATTTTTTTATGCGTATACACATGTGAAATACATTTTTATTTGTATTTTTTTCCTTTATTTTACAGATTTTTAATGATTTTTTCCTCTTCTTACCAGATCAAAATTTGCTGCCAGGATTATTTTGTCAGATAATAATTTGTGCAGAAATGATTTTCTTAAAGAAGTTGCAAAATTCAGCAAAATTGATAAGAACTCAGGAAAAGAACTTATTCAAGCAGCAGTTCAGAATAGAAACCAAAAATGCAATCTTTTGGAACAGTTGTAATTCTTTCTAGTTTTTCAATTATGACAACCTACATATGTCATTTGATCCGTAGAAGTTTCCCAAGTTATAAATTTCGTTATAGCATATTTTATATTCGATAAATGTTCTCTTGTCTTATAGCAAATTATATTATTTTATCTTGTTATGAATCTTTTATTAAAAGGAAAATGTTTTGCTTTTGAATTTTTAACTTCATGTTCTTATGTAAACTTAAAATATTTTATTTTTTTATTCACAAGTGAAATACATTTTAAAATAAATTCAAAGAAATAATATAAAATGCATATGAGGAAAATTTCACATTTTAAAATAAATTATGTTTTAGATGTACAGACTAAATTCTGTTTTTTTTTTCACATCTGAGAGAACCAACATTTTTTTTCACAAGTGAAAATATTCTATACATGGAATTTGTTAAAAAGTCAAATTAATTTGTTTCTGTTTTTTCACAAGTGGAAATAAATTCACTTTAGTAGAAATGCATTTTCACAAGTGAAAATAAATAAATTTGTTTCTGTTTTGTTATGTTTTTCACAAGTGAAAAACTTTTTTTTCACAAATGAATATAAATTAAATTTTATTTGAAGAATGAATTTTTTTGTCACAAGTGAAAAACTTTATTTTCACAAGTGAAAATAAATTTTGTGCATGTGTAGTTTTATTTTCTAGTTTTTATTTTCACAAGTGAAAAACTTTATTTTTACAACAAGAAAATTAAAATAACATGTGAAAGTAAAATTATATAACAAGCAATAGATGTGCATGTGTAGAACTTTAATGACTTTCTAAAACAAAAATATTTTTTTTAAATGCTAAGACATTGAAAACAAGATATTTTTTCCATCAAAGTTCATATAAAAATTTCTGAAATCTATATCTTGATACTCTTTCTTCAGAGAATCATATTATGATTTAACAATGTTGAATACAAAAATTAACTTTGATTTTTGTATTATTTAACAAGTGAAAATACATTCACTTTAATATTTTTTTTCACAAGTGAAAATAAATTCAGTTTTTCCACATTTTTAAATAAATACAGAGAGATAAGATTAAATTTGTTTTTGCAATTATTATTTACAATTTAATTTTGAAAAATAAGAAACCACGCTTGACTATGAGACTTTAAAAATTCCCTACTACTAATTCAATTAACCTAGACTGGATCAAAAATTAAAATAAAATTTTCATTAATCATAGGACTTTTTCATTTTCGAAAATTATTCAACTTTCACATGTGAAATATCAAAGCAGTTATGAAAGCGGTTATTAAGTTAATAAATATGATGGCAGTTATTATTTTAAAGGTAGTTTTTTCTGGAAAATGCATTCTGTATTAAATGGTGCCTGTTGGTTATCCCTCCTGGCATCTATATATTTAGTATAACTTCCACTATATTTCACATAAACAAATTGAAAATACTCTCATCAGAAAATAACTTCGCATCATAATTAACTATGTCTTCTTCCAACACAGATAGTTCATCCAAAAAAAGGTTTGCAACTGATGCACTTTTGGAGTTCAAGACAGAAAAATCTCAAAAGTATGACTTATCCTTTTATTTATTTTTTATTTAATAAAAAATTCAGTAAAGTGTAATTGATGTAATGTATATGTCTTCTTATTGTTTTTCAGAAAAGAAAAAATTGAAGTATAAAATGACAACAAAACTGATTCCGAAAAAAGTATTTTCATATTAAATGTAAGTTCAAATCTAAATCTGCATATTATATGATTCATATCTATGTAACAGGTGTGATTGAGGACAAAAACACCAACCCTAAAAAAGATGAGACTGTATGGGATTCTGATGAAACTTACATACAATGGGAAAATGAATTCGAGATACCGATATTGCTAAAGGAAGTTGAACAAGAAGAAGAAAAAAAACGTAAGAGACTGCTTGCAGAAGATCAAGCCAAACAGCTTGCAAATATGCCTCGAATCAATTTATTTGAAGATGCAAAATCGGAAGATGTTGAAGATGAGGAAACTGAACCAGAATATGTTGAAGATTTTGATTATGAGACTGCATATTTAGGATTATTTCATGATTAGAAATTCAACTTTTAATTTAAGTATATGTAATTTATTTTTAAATTTTAATTTACTTTTGAACTTATGTAATTTTAAATTTGAATTTAAGTGAATGAATCATATTTATATTATATTCAAGAATTTGCAACATATTAATATGAGGAAAACTTTATTTTTGTTTCACAAGTGAAAATAAAAAATTTTAACTTTTATTTGAAACTTTTATTTTTTTTTCACAAGTGAAAATAAAGAATTTTAACGTTTTTGTTTTCTTCACAAGTGAAAAATAATTCCTTTTATTCAAATTTCCATGAAAAAAAATTAATCTTTTATATTTTTGTTTTCATCGCAAGTGAAAATAAAGAATTTTAACTTTTATTTGAAAATTTTTTTTTCACAAGTGAAAATAAAGAAATTTAACATTTTTGTTTTCTTCACAAGTGATAAATAATTACGTTTCTTCAAATTTTCTGGAAAAAAATTATCTTTTTTATTTTGTTTTTTCACAAGTGATAATAAAGAAGTTTAACGTTTTTTTGTTTTTTCACAAGTGATAAAATAATTCCTTTTATTCAAATTTTCATGAAAAAAATTAATATTTTTTATTTATGTTTTCATCACAAGTGAAAATAAAGAATTTTAACTTTTATTTGAAACTTTTATTTTTTTTCACAAGTGAAAATAAAGAAATTTAACGTTTTTGTTTTCTTCACAAGTGATAAATAATTACGTTTCTTCAAATTTTCTGGAAAAAAAATTATCTTTTTTAATTTGTTTTTTCACAAGTGATAATAAAGAAGTTTAACGTTTTTTTGTTTTTTCACAAGTGAAAAATAATTCCTTTTATTGAAATTTTCATGAAAAAAAATTAATCTTTTTTATTTTGTCTTCTTCACAAGTGAAAATACAGAATTTTAACTTTTATTTGAAACTTTTATTTTTATTTCACAAGTGAAAATAAAGAAGTTTAACGTTTTTGTTTTCATCACAAGTGAAAAATAATTACGTTTCTTTAAATTTTCACGAAAAAATTTATCTTTTTTTTTTTGTTTTCTTCACAAGTGAAAATAAAGAAGTTTAACATTTTTTTGTTTTATCACAAATGAAAAATAATTCCTTTTATTCAAATTTCCATGAAAAAAATTAATCTTTTTTATTTTTATTTTCTTCACAAGTGAAAATAAAGAATTTTAACTTTTATTTGAAACTTTTATTTTTTTTTCACATGTGAAAATAAAGAAGTTTAACGTTTTTGTTTTCTTCACAAGTGAAAAATAATTACGTTTCTTCAAATTTTTTGGAAAAAAAATTATCTTTTTTACTTTGTTTTTTCACAAGTGAAAATAAAGAAGTTTAACGATTTTGTTTTCTTCACAAGTGATAAATAATTACGTTTCTTCAAATTTTCACGAAAAAATTTATCTTTTTTTTTTTTGTTTTCTTCACAAGTGAAAATAAAGAAGTTTAACATTTTTTTGTTTTATCACAAGTGAAAAATAATTCTTTTATTCAAATTTTCTTGAAAATAATTAATATTTTTTATTTTTGTCTTCTTCACAAGCGAAAATAAAGAATTTTAACATTTATTTGAAACATTTATTTTTTTTTCACAAGTGAAAATAAAGAAGTTTAACGTTTTTGTTTTCTTCACAAGTGATAAATAATTATGTTTCTTCAAATTTTAACGAAAAAATTATCTTTTTTATTTTGTTTTTTCACAATTGATAATAAAGAAGTTTAACGATTTTGTTTTCTTCACAAGTGATAAATAATTACGTTTCTTCAAATTTTCACGAAAAAATTTATCTTTTTTTTTTGTTTTCTACACAAGTGAAAATAAAGAATTTTAAAATTTTTTTGTTTTATCACAAGTGAAAAATAATTCCTTTTATTCAGATTTTCATGAAAAAAATTAATATTTTTTATTTTTGTCTTCTTCACAAGCGAAAATAAAGAATTTTAACTTTTATTTTTCTTTCACAAGTGAAAATAAAGAAGTTTAACGTATTTGTTTTCTTCACAAGTGATAAATAATTACGTTTCTTCAAATTTTTACGAAAAAATTTATCTTTTTTTTTGTTTTCTTCACAAGTTAAAATAAAGAAGTTTAACATTTTTTTGTTTTATCACAAGTGAAAAATAATTCATTTTATTCAAATTTTCATGAAAAAAAATTAATATTTTTTATTTTTGTCTTCTTCACAAGCGAAAATAAAGAATTTTAACTTTTATTTGAAACTTTTATTTTTTTTCACAAGTGAAAAAAAAGAAGTTTAACGTTTTTGTTTTCTTCACAAGTGATAAATAATTACGTTTCTTCAAATTTTCATGAAAAAAATTATCTTTTTTTTTGTTTTCTTCACAAGTGAAAATAAAGAATTTTAAAATTTTTTTGTTTTATCACAAGTGAAAAATAATTCCTTTTATTCAAATTTTCATGAAAAAAATTAATATTTTTTATTTTTGTCTTCTTCACAAGCGAAAATAAAGAATTTTAACTTTTATTTGAAACTTTTATTTTTCTTTCACAAGTGAAAATAAAGAAGTTTAACGTTTTTGTTTTCTTCACAAGTGATAAATAATTATGTTTCTTCAAATTTTAACGAAAAAATTTATCTTTTTTATTTTGTTTTTTCACAAGTGATAATAAAGAAGTCTAACGTTTTTTTCTTTTTTCACAAGTGAAAAATAAATCCTTTTATTCAAATTTTCATGAAAAAAATTAATCTTTTTTATTTTGTCTTCATCACAAGTGAAAATAAAGAATTTTAACTTTTATTTAAAACTTTTATTTTTTTTCACAAGTGAAAATAAAGAAGTTTAACATTTTTGTTTTCTTCACAAGTGAAAAATAATTACGTTTCTTCAAATTTACAAGAAAAAATTTAGCTTTTTTTTTGTTTTCCTCACAAGTGAAAATAAAGAAGTTTAACATTTTTTTGTTTTTTAACAAGTGAATAATAATTCCTTTTATTCAAAATTTCATGAAAAAAATTAATCTTTTTTATTTTGTTTTCTTCACAAGTGAAAATAAAGAATTTTAACTTTTATTTGAAACTTTTATTTTTTTTTCACAAGTGAAAATAAAGAAGTTTAACGTTTTTGTTTTCTTCACAAGTGAAAAATAATTACGTTTCTTCAAATTTACAAGAAAAAATTTAGCTTTTTTTTTGTTTTCCTCACAAGTGAAAATAAAGAAGTTTAACATTTTTTTGTTTTTTCACAAGTGAATAATAATTCCTTTTATTCAAATTTTCATGAAAAAAATTAGTCTTTTTTATTTTGTCTTCATCACAAGTGAAAATAAAGAATTTTAACTTTTATTTGAAACTTTTATTTTTTTTTCCACAAGTGAAAATAAAGAAGATTAACGTTTTTGTTTTCTTCACAAGTGATAAATAATTACGTTTCTCCAAATTTATCTTTTTTATTATGTTTTCTTCACAAGTGAAAATAAAGAAGTTTAACATTTTTTTGTTTTATCACAAGTGAAAAATAATTCCTTTTATTCAAATTTCCATGAAAAAAATTAATCTTTTATATTTTTGTTTTCATCACAAGTGAAAATAAAGAATTTTAACTTTTATTTGAATTTTTTTTTCACAAGTGAAAATAAAGAAATTTAACGTTTTTGTTTTCTTTACAAGTGATAAATAATTACGTTTCTTCAAATTTTCTGGAAAAAAATTATCTTTTTTATTTTGTTTTTTCACAAGTGATAATAAAGAAGTTTAACGTTTCTTTGTTTTTTCACAAGCGATAAAATAATTCCTTTTATTCAAATTTTCATGAAAAAAATTAATCTTTTTTATTTATGTTTTCATCACAAGTGAAAATAAAGAATTTTAACTTTTATTTGAAACTTTTATTTTTTTTTCACAAGTGAAAATAAAGAAATTTAACGTTTTTGTTTTCTTCACAAGTGATAAATAATTACGTTTCTTCAAATTTTCTGGAAAAAAATTATCTTTTTTATTTTGTTTTTTCACAAGTGATATTAAAGAAGTTTAACGTTTTTTTGTTTTTTCACAAGTGAAAAATAATTCCTTTTATTCAAATTTTCATGAAAAAAATTAATCTTTTTTATTTTGTCTTCTTCACAAGTGAAAATATAGAATTTTAACTTTTATTTGAAACTTTTTTTTTTTTTCACAAGTGAAAATAAAGAAGTTTAACGTTTTTGTTTTCTTCACAAGTGATAAATAATTACGTTTCTTCAAATTTTTACGAAAAAATTTATCTTTTTTTTTGTTTTCTTCACAAGTGAAAATAAAGAAGTTTAACATTTTTTTGTTTTATCACAAGTGAAAAATAATTCCTTTTATTCAAATTTTCATGAAAAAAATTAATATTTTTTATTTTTGTTTTCTTCACAAGCGAAAATAAAGAATTTTAACTTTTATTTGAAACTTTTATTTTTTTTCACAAGTGAAAATAAAGAAGTTTAACGTTTTTGTTTTCTTCACAAGTGATAAATAATTATGTTTCTTCAAATTTTAACGAAAAAATTTATCTTTTTTATTTTGTTTTTTCACAAGTGATAATAAAGAAGTCTAACGTTTTTTTCTTTTTTCACAAGTGAAAAATAAATCCTTTTATTCAAATTTCCATGAAAAAAATTAATCTTTTTTATTTTGTCTTCTTAACAAGTGAAAATAAAGAATTTTAACTTTTATTTAAAACTTTTATTTTTTTTCACAAGTGAAAATAAAGAAGTTTAACGTTTTTGTTTTCTTCACAAGTGAAAAATAATTACGTTTCTTCAAATTTTCAAGAAAAAATTTATCTTTTTTTTTGTTTTCTTCACAAGTGAAAATAAAGAAGTTTAACATTTTTTTTGTTTTTTCACAAGTGAATAATAATTCCTTTTATTCAAATTTTCATGAAAAAAAATAATCTTTTTTATTTTGTTTTCTTCACAAGTGAAAATAAAGAATTTTAACTTTTATTTGAAACTTTTATTTTTTTTTGACAAGTGAAAATAAATAAGTTTAACGTTTTTGTTTTCTTCACAAGTGAAAATAATTACGTTTATTCAAATTTTCACGAAAAAATTCTTCTTTTTTTTTGTTTTCTACACAAGTGAAAATAAAGAAGTTTAATATTTTTTTGTTTTATCACAAGTGAAAAATAATTCCTTTTATTGAAATTTCCATGAAAAAATTAATCTTTTTTATTTTTGTTTTCATCACACGTGAAAATAAAGAATTTTAACTTTTATTTGAAACTTTTATTTTGTCTTCATCACAAGTGAAAATAAAGAAGTTTAACGTTTTTGTTTTCTTCACAAGTGAAAAATAATTACGTTTTTTCAAATTTTCACGAAAAAATTTATCTTTTTTATTATGTTTTCTTCACAAGTGAAAGTAAAGAAGTTTAACATTTTTTGTTTTTTCACAAGTAAAAAATAATTCCTTTTATTTAAATTTTCATAAAAAAATTAATTTTTTTTATTTTGTTTTCTTCACAAGTGAAAATAAAGAATTTTAACTTTTATTTGAAACTTTTATTTTTTTTATCACAAGTGAAAATAAAGAAGTTTAACGTTTTTGTTTTCTTCACAAGTGAAAAATAATTACGTTTCTTCAAATTTTCAGGAAAATTTTATTTTATTTTGTTTTTTCACAAGTGAAAAATAATTGAGTTTCTTCAAATTTTAAGGGAAATAAAATTAATTTAATATGAGGATTTTTTTTCACAAGTGAAATTTTTATAAACATCGATTTTGTTTTGAAATTTGATATTTTTTTTCACAAGTGAAAAGAAAGAACTTTAACGTTTTTTTGTTTTTTCACAACAGAAAAATTATTTGTTTTTCTTAAGGTTTTTTCACAAATGAAAATTTCGTTTTTTACATTTCTCACAAGTGAAAATTAATTTAGTTTTTCCAAATTTTAACTCAAATAACACTATTACTATGAGAAAAAAATTCAATTTTTCACAAGTGAAAATAATTTCAAGTTTATTCACATTTATCACCTAAATTCAGAGAGATAAGATTAAATGCATAAGTGATTTTTTTTTCACAAGTGAAAATAAATTCAGAATAAATGGACAATTGAAAATTATTTCACATGTGAGAGTAAATATATTTTCTTCAAAGTGCATATAAAAACTACTGAAATCACTATCTTGATGCTCTATCTTCAGAGTATCATATTATTATTTAACAATGTTGAATTTTCAAAAAATGAACAAATGTACTAAAATGTGCAGTTCTTTTTCTCTAGTGTCTTCTGAAAGTCTTCTTTTCCTCTTGAATCAATCACTGTACATTGTTGAATCACTATCGTACGCAATTTCAATTTCATTCAATGTGCAGTTTCTACTGTCATGTCTCCTCCGCTTTCTACATTTTTTACAAAATCTTCTCTTCTTCTTCAAATGGTCTCTTGCTTTCTCCAAATCACTTCTCATTCTTTTAGAAACATCACCATCTCCTTTTGTTTTACACCTATCTGGATTCTGAACAACATTGGTATCTGGTTTTTCTACTCCAAGCTGAATGTTAAACATCTCCTTCTTACTTAAGGGCTTAGCATTTGGATTTGCTTCCTCAACTTCAGTCTTTAGTCTTTTAATACTCTCCACATATTCAGTCAGTTTTGGTATATCTTTTGCCAAAATGTTCAGGCAATAATCTACTGCAGAATAAGTTGTACTTGAAAGCTCCATAATTTTATCTCCTTCTGAGTTATTCAGATTTCTTTTTTTTTTCTTTCTAATATCTGGTGGCAATATGTCTCGCATCCATCGTCGTAATATGTATTTCTCGGGAATAACTTCTATTGCTTTTCCTTTCATAACACAAAATATATGCCTACACAAGTATCCAAATCTTGCAAAGTTCATGCAAGAACATACCATAGTCCCATCTAATATATCAATTGACACCTACATGTTCAAAAATAAAATTAAAATATTAATTTAATTTTTTTAAAGTAAAAGTATAAAATAATTTTTTGTAAAAATTTTGTTTTTTCACAAGTAAAAATAATTTCAGATTAAATGCGGATGTGGAAAAATATTAGGTTTTTTTTTTCACATGTGAAAGTAAATTAAAAAAATTACTAATTTCAAGACAAAATGCATAGATGAAATTTCTATTTTTATTAAATGCATAGTTAAAAGTAAATGATAAAATTGCCTAATTATAAGATCAATTGCATAGTTGAAAATTCATATTACCACATCCATCATTTTTTATATAAATTTCACATGTGAAAAATATTATCTTTTATTTAATCAGTATGTGTTATAATTCAAATTTCTACATTCTACATTTTACAGATTTTTCAAATGCTAAAAATACCATTAATTAAAAAAAAATTAATTTTGTAACAATAAGACATACCTTGAAACGTAGCTCTTTCTTTTCGCTATCCCTTTTGTTTTGTACTTCATTTTCTCCAAAATTATACTTTTTCTTTGTCTTCGTTGGCTTGATTTCTCTCAATTCTTTAATTGTCAGAACTTCAAACCCATCAACTTTATCCTCAGAAACTTGATGACAATCATAAACAGCAGAGTTAATTTCATCTTGAATCAGCAAGAAAATAGTCCTTGTGTACATCTTAGCAGCATTACGTTCGATTTGCAATTTGGTTTTGAATCTGGGTACTTTTTGAATTGTTTCATTATCAAGAACTTCTTGATTATGCCTTTGTCTTTCCATAGCAGATTCAAAGCCCATCATGAAGTTTAACAATGTTGATCCTCTGCTTGTGAAATTTTGAAAAAATGAATTCTCACTCTCTGATCTTGATGTTGTTCTCATAAGCCCACATAATGCAACATCTTTAAAATAAGCTGGAATCCACCTCTCTCGTATTTCAAACATATTTGATAACCATTTGTTTTCTTGCAGATTGAATTCTGTAATCATCTGCAACCATTTTGCTTCAAACTCTTCGGGACCAATATACAGACTCCAAACTAATCTATGAAGCCTTCTCCTAAAAGTACCATTGTCCAGAATTGTTTTACAAATCTGAAGATTACACACAAAGATAATGTACTCAATACTTAAGTGACCTAATTAAAATATTAAGTATGATATTTTCACAATTTAATGAATTTTTTTTTTCACAAAGACTTACACTTAAAACTTCAAAAAAATAAATACTTTTTTATTTGTTAAATTCTTATTTTATCATTTGAAGACAGTATATTTTATTGTCTTACCTTTAATGGAAGCTTATTTGTTATGTGCCACATACAAAGTCTGTGTTTTGATTCTTTAAACACCGCTGCAATAGCTTTCCTCATTGCAGGATCTTGATCAGTCACAACCAATCTTGGTTGATTTGAAAATGCCTTTAAGAAACATTTCAGCAACCAAATGTATGATTTTGTCGTTTCATTAGACAGCATTCCAACACCAAATGTGACACACTTTCTGTGGTTGTCAATTCCCGTGAAAGGTACAAATACCATGTTATATCTACATAAAACAACATTATCAATACTTTTTTCACAAGTGAAAATATGTTATAAAAATTATTTAAATTTAATATATTCGTAATTTCAAAATTTCACAAGTGAAAGGTACAAATACAATATTATATCTACATAAAACAACTTTATCAATACTTTTTTCACAAGTGAAAATATGTTATACAAATTATTTCAATTTAATATTTTCGTAATTTCAAAATTTCACAAGTGAAATGTACAAATACCATGTTATATCTACATAAAACAACTTTATCAATACTTTTTTCACAAGTGAAAATATGTTATACAAATTATTTCAATTTAATATTTTCGTAATTTCAAAATTTCACAAGTGAAATGTACAAATACCATGTTATATCTACATAAAACAACTTAAAGTGAAAATATGTTATACAAATTATTTCAATTTAATATATTCGTAATTTCAAAATTTCACAAGTGAAAGGTACAAATACCATATTATATCTACGTAAAACAACTTTATCAATACTTTTTTCACAAGTGAAAATATGTTATACAAATTATTTCAATTTAATATTTTCGAAATTTCAAAATTTCACGAGTGAAATGTACAAATACCATGTTATATCTACATAAAACAACTTTATCAATACTTTTTTCACAAGTGAAAATATGTTACTGGTATTTAAAAAAAGCAAAAAAAATATAATCAAAACAAAAATTCATATAAAACATATACAATTCATATAAAAAGAATTAATTAATTAAAATGAAAGAGAACACACTTGTTGGTCCTGAAAGTTGCATCAAAAGATATAGTATCTCCAAATTCTTTGTAATTATATTTGGCCATCTCATCTGCCCAAAACAGTGAATCCAGCTGGCTGTTTACAACAGAATAGTCAAAAGAAAAATTTGCAACATTTTTTTTCCTGTTTTCCATCTTGTTAATCAACATCTGTGCGTCACTATCACCAATATGACTGTTCAAGTCCCTTGTATGATTCCTAAACTCAGTCTCTGTTGCATCAACTGTATCATATCCTCCATTCGTAGCTGCATAAAGGTGATGTGCTCTTGTTGCACCTATATTCGTCCCTCCAAGTTGTTGCATGTAAATTTTTTGTTTGTGATTCATTTTTCTCTTCTTTTTTGTCAGATTTTTATACACTACAGGAATGAATGTATGATTATGTTTTTCTTCAAAATCATACAATTCATATTTTGTATGACTATCATTAACCTTAAATTTAACCCTTGCCATACATCCTGTCCTTGAAATACTTGACGTTCTAATCTGAGTTTCACTAGTTTCTTCACTCAATGTATCCTTATTAACACCTTTTGCCAATCCCTCCCTGTTGCAAACCAAATATTTTCTTTCTACAATACCACTTTTCAGAGTATTTTGTGTTGATAGCCTAACACCAAAACCTGCTTTATCAGCATAGTTTTCATACATTCTTATGCATTCCTCAATAGATGTGAACTCTTTCCCAATTTTCGGTATGTCAGATTCATCAACAATTGGCTTGTAAAGAAAAATTCCATCTTCTACTTCAATTTCTTCACAAATATCTGATTCATCTTGCCTTATATAATGTATACCTTCAAAAAGAATTAAACATATCAACAATTGGCTTTGTAAAAAAATATTTCACATGTGAAAATAGTATAACTATTCTGAGTGATTATCTTCACATTTGAGTTAGACTTTTTTGCAATTGTAGCCTATAAAATCTAATACATTTTGAATTTTTTCACTTGTAAAGATAACTAAACGAAAGCTTATATAACGTAATTTCATTTGATGAAACTTTAATTACACTTATTTATAAGCTCAAAAATACAATACATTCTCTTATAATTTTTTCACAAGTGAAGGAAATTCAAAAAAAGCTTAAATTGCTTAATTTCATTAAAAATTCATCTGCTAATTTATTGTCTTCACATGTGATGAAACTATATTTACACTTATTTACGCTTATAAACTCGAAAATTCAATTCATTTTGATTTTTTTCACAAGCAAAGAAAATTAAATGAAAGCTTAAATCGCCTAATTTCATAAAAAGTTCATCTGCTTAATAATTATCTTCACATGTCCTGAAACTATAATTACACTTACATACGCTTATTATCTCAAAAATACAATACATTCTTATTCTCTTCACAAGTGAAGTAAACTCAAAAAAAATCTTAAATTGCCTATTTTAATTAAAAAAATTTCTGCTAATTTATTATCTTCACATGTGAATATGAGATGAAACTATAATTTCACTTATTAACAACTTAAGGTGTTTAAATAACTCAAATGAACCAACTAACTCAAGCAATAAAGCACAATACACAATTGCAGGACTAGTTGTGTAAAACAGACCTTGGGGTTCAAAGTATTCAACTAATAAGCCAATAAGCCTGAGCAAATAAACTCAGGGGTACAAATTTAAAGTGGCAAATCACTTACTATCCTACTGAGATCTAAAATCCACCAAAAGTTCTGATTTCCAAACTAATTAATTGTCCTAAAAGAGGCTTAGTATTTGGATGAAAATCTGATGCACAGGGGACCAATTATCTCAGACAGTCCACTTCCAAGTACTCTAACTCATAAATTATATTATATTAATCTAATATTAAGCTAATTTAAGTTAAATTACTTTATTATGAAATACTAAAATGATTATGTAACTAATTAACTTATCCTACTAACTGTTATTCCTAACTGATTTATGTTTTATTAAACTACCATGCAACCTATGTGACTTAATTAAACCAAACACAACTTTAAGGTGACAGTCTCAACTAAATCCAACTTAAATCAAATTCAAATCAAACCAAACAAAACCTAGATGCTATTATAGAACAAAAATTCTCAGATGTTAAATTAAAAAACAACTCAGATCCAAATATAGACAAATTATGAAACAGTAGCACAATTATCAAATATAATATTGATTAAATAACAATTTAGCTATGACTAAACTAATAAATGATGCACTAAATCAGAAACAAACAACTTCTGATATGTCTATACTAACAATACTCTACTGATGCAAATGAAAATTAAAATGGAAACTTAAAAACTCAATTCCCTCTAAGCATAAAAAGAGGGAGTTCACTAAGCTTGCCTGTCTTTATGACAGGCCAATGGATTCTTTTTGGCTTCCAAATTCCTAATAAGCACTTGCAAAAATACAATACATTCTTATTTTTTCACAATTGAAGAAAACTAAACAAAAGCTTAAATAGCATAATTTTGCCTAACTTCAAAACTTCATCAGCTTAATGATTATATTCACATGTGCTGAAACTATAATTACACTTTTTTATGCTTATAACATAAAAAATCCTATACATTTTTATTTTCTTCACAAGTGAGGAAAACTCAACGAAAGCTTAAATCGACTAATTTCATCAAAAGTTCATCCGCTTAATGATTATATTCACATGTGCTGAAACTATAATTACACTCTTTTATGCTTATAACCTCAAATATCCTATACATTCTGATTTTATTCACAAGTGAAGAAAATTTAATGAAAGCTTAAATTGCCTAATTTCATCAAAAGTTTATCCGCTTAATGATTATCTTCACATGTGCTTAAAGTATATTTACATTTATTTACGCTTATAAGCTCGAAAATACTATAAATTCTGATTTTCTTCACAAGTGAAGAAAACTAAACGAAAGCTTAAATCTCCTAATATCATCAAAAGTTCATTCGCTTAATGATTATCTTCACATGTGCTGAAACTATAATTACACTCTTTTATTCTTATAATCTCAAAAATCCTATATATTCTTATTTTCTTCACAAGTGAAGAAAAGTCTACTAAAGCTTAAATCGCCTATTTTCAGCAAAAGTTCAACTGCTTAATGATCATCTCCACATGTGCTGTAACTATAATTACACTCTTTTATGCTGAAAATACTATAAATTCTGATTTTCATCACAAGTGAAGAAAACTAAACGAAAGCTTAAATCTCCTAATTTCATCAAAAGTTCATTCGCTTAATGATTATCTTCTCATGTGCTGAAACTATAATTACACTCTTTTATTCTTATAATCTCAAAAATCCTATATATTCTTATTTTCTTCACAAGTGAAGAAAAGTCTACTAAAGCTTAAATCGCCTATTTTCAGCAAAAGTTCAACTGCTTAATGATCATCTCCACATGTGCTGTAACTATAATTACACTCTTTTTATGCTGAAAATACTATAAATTCTGATTTTCTTCACAAGTGAAGAAAACTAAACGAAAGCTTAAATCTCCTAATTTCATCAAAAGTTCATTCGCTTAATGATTATCTTCTCATGTGCTGAAACTATAATTACACTCTTTTATTCTTATAATCTCAAAAATCCTATATATTCTTATTTTCTTCACAAGTGAAGAAAAGTCTACTAAAGCTTAAATCGCCTATTTTCAGCAAAAGTTCAACTGCTTAATGATTATCTCCACATGTGCCGAAACTATAATTACACTCTTTTATTCATATAACCTCAAAAATCATATACATTCTGATTTTCCTCACAAGTGAAGAAAACTCAACGAAAGCTTAAATCGCCTAATTTCATCAAAAGTTCAATCGCTTAATGATTATCTTCACATGTGCTGAAACTATTTTTATATTTATTAACGCTTAAAAGCTCAAAAATCCTATACATTCTGATTTACTTCACAAGTGTAGAAAACTCAACGAAAGCTTAAATCGCCTAATTGAAGATACTATAACTATTAAAATAAAATTAGTAAATTAAAATAAAATTATATTTATACTTGATATCTCTGTGCTTTCTGGTGATGTTCCGTTGATTATCGTTACATCTTCTCCATCCGATTCAGAATCATATGTATTGATATCTTCTTCAATTATATTCCGTTGATTGATTTGGTTGACAGACGGTGACTTAGAGCGGGTTAACGGCGGTGGCATGATGATTTGATGGCGGTTTTAGTTGAAGGAGATGATTTGATCTGCGAATGAAGATGAAGATGATCGATTCGCCGGTTAACTGTAGTTTATGGAGCTGTTGATGTTAGATCGGAGGTTTAACGACGGTTTAACGGCGTTTTAATGGTGGTTTAATGGACGTTGATGGTGGTATATTGATCGGAGTTAGTTAGGTCAGTTGAGAGAACTGTGTGTGTTTTCACCTACAATTTAATCGAGGTGTGAGATTTTTGTTTATATATTAGATATTTCCTTGGTAATTACAATAATGCCCTTGATTAGTGTAATTTTGAAGCTAATCTTAGCCATTAGATCTAAAAAAAGGAGGGACTATATGGATGGCTAGGATCTCTTCTCGCGTTCTCACAAAAAATGGACTTCTCACAAGAATGGCCCCCTATATATATATATATATATATATATATATATATATATATATATATATATATATATATATATATATATATATATATATATATATATATATATATATATATATATATATACATGCTTATGTATTAATGATTATGTTTTCATCATAATCTATTCTTGTTAGTTATCTTATATTTGTTCCATGCATATATATATATATATATATATATATATATATATATATATATTGCTTGTGCTCTAAATATTTTTGCAAGCATTTCATATCTCGATTTTTTTATGACCTCAAAACGAGGGGAGTACACGTCAAGGGGGAGCTCATACATCATCGGGATAACCTTTTTGATGCTCACAAAAAGGGGGAGAAGTGATATAAACTCACTAAATACTTGCATCAATAATAATTTTTGATTTAATGAGTTTAGATTTTGTAATCATCAAAAAGGGGGAGATTGTTGATATAAATAATGCGTAAAAACGTTGTTAATATTTTTCAATATCTCTACGTTTTGACGATCACAAAATGTAAAATCATTAAACATAAAATCATTACGTAAACAAGTATTTAGTGACAAAATATCATTACATCCAACTAAATCACTTAAGGTATAAATAAACAATTGTCTAATGCATTTTATGATCAAAGGAAGGTTTATTTAATAAATACAAATTATATAAAATGGTATAAACATTTTATATATTTAGAAAAACACTTTTGGTAATTAAAGGAAAATGTTTAATTCATAATAAATATATGAATTCAAATTTTTAACCATAATCAGTTAGTTTTTCACCAAATAAATTTTCCCCAGAAAAAGACAAGAAATCTGCAGGTTTCGTCTGGGCGGCCCCCTTAATTAAAACGGGCGACCCCCTTAATTTTAAGGGGGCCGGCACACAATTAAAGGGGCCGGCCACGCTCCCATGTCAGATTTTGTCAGAAATTTTTCCCTATAAATATCACCTTAAACCTGGTATTTTTACTACCTTTTGCACGAAAATTTTCAGATCCAATTCTCTCTAAACATCCTTCTACAACCCTTTGATCATAAGATTATTAATCCTTGTTTCAAGTGATCCAATCTTTTCATTACCTCATATCTCTAAGTGCAAGAGAAGAATACTCCTTCCATTTCAAATCAAGAAGTATTGAAGATTAGTTGTGTGGTTTGTATATATCAATTATAAGTGTAGTGCTTGTAATAAGTAGATCTAGGTGGGTTTGTAATTAAGTTTAGTAGAAGTAGTGGTGTGAAGAAGAAGTAGTGGAGTAGTGTGAAGTTGTGAAGTAGTAGTGGTGTGTACATATTGTGAAGAAGGTGTGTAGTGACTAGTAGAGTGAGATTGGTTCTAGCTACTATTAAGACTCGACATTTAGCTTAGTGTCGTTAATTGGTGTAATCAAAAGTTGTGTAAGGTTTTCTCCGCCATAAGGGAGCTTGTTGACATAGTGAAGAAAACTCTCGAGTAGGTGACTCGGGGAGTGGAGTAGGGCAAGGAAGGTTTCCTTGTAGCCGAACCACTATAAATCCTTTGTCTCGCGGTTAGATCTTTCCAACTCTAACTTATTACTTAGCTTACTTACTTACATCTCGTATATTGCTATAATTGTCTATATTATGCATGTGTTGATTTTACATACTTAGCTTACATCGTTATTATTTTTCATACCTCGATATAGTTGTTCATATTGTTCAAGACTTGAGTTCACATAAGATCGAATAAAAGTTTTAGAGTAAACAAGGCTTTAAAATTAAACTAAGTTTTCATAAATAAAAAGGGACGTAAAAATACTTGCCTATATTGTTATTATTTACTTGCGTAGATATAAGTTCTTATAAGTATACAAGTATTGATCTCACATAAACTAGAAATGAAGTTTTGTTTTAAACAACTAAGTTTTCATAAAATTAAAAAGACGTAAAACTATTCAACCCCCCCCCCTTCTAGTTTTCCACATAGTTTAGTGTAAAGTATGTAAAAATTCAAGTGTAAGGGGAATGTACATTCCCCATGATGTATTATTTTGGATGGTAGGGTAAAAGTGTATGCAAAAAAAAAAAAAAAAAAATCGAAAAATCAAGAAAAAGAAAAAAAAAATAGAAAAATAAAAGAGAAAAAACATACGGACTACCATCCCATTTCATTCTATGTTTGTTTTAAGTTTTTGTTATTTTTGATTTATTAGCTTAAGTTGAGTCGAGTCTTGGCTTAGCAACGCCATATTGTACATGTAATTAACCAAATTGATTAACTCACCACCAGTAAATATTGCCTTTATCCAACAAAACCGTGTTTTCCATATCCCTACACCTAACGTTATAACCCTTTAAAAGACCTCTTTGATAGTTTATCCTAGGTGCTTACGCCAAGTGGTGGATGTTTGATCCTTTCCCAAGCCTATGGTAATCTATTTGCTATGACAGGTAGTGAGAGATGTTTTCCATTTCCATATTGTGATATATACTTTATTACACCCGAGAGATGTGAGTATCTAAACACTATTTGTGAGGTGCTAGTGTATGACCTCCGTGCTTGTCTTTGGTTTTTAGTGGAACGATTATTTGTTGCAATTACTTTTATATTAGTGTTAAATGACCCCTAACTTGTATTTTGATTAGAATAAAAGTGCATTTGCTTGAGGACAAGCAAATCTCAAGTGTAAGGGTATTTGATGAGGCGAAAAGTGTACCGCTTTTAAGGGGTTATTTAAGCCCGAATTCGTGATTATTTGATCAAATATTGCCCTAAATCGTTCCTTTTGTCATTTTAGGTACTTTTGGAGAGAAATCTGGAAAAGGAAGCATTTTGGACTTTTTTGGAGCATAAAAGTGAAGAAAACGACAAAGTCTCAAAATCCTTGCTGGGAACAGTACCTGACGACGTCAAGGCTTTACACATGACGGCTTCAAGAGTGGTAAAAGAGGTAGGAGTGGAAAGTACACGTGACGATCCAGAACGTTTTTAGGCTATTTGGCCTGACAGCGTCACCAAGGCCGTCAGGGTCCAAATACATGTGACGGCCTAGAGCTTATTTCTACATGACGGCGTCAAGACTGGATCTAGGCAATACGAATTTCAACTTGGCGGCGAGTTGACGGCGTCAGAGGCTAACACATGACGCCGTCAGGATGTTATGTCTATATATATTTTTCCAATTTTTCATTGTAAAGTGTGGAACTTTTGTGGAACAAGTTGTGCACAAACCCTAGGTCGAATTTCCTGCATATTGAAGGGGTTTCAAACCCTTCTTTCTTCCATGTTTTAATAAAGATAAGTACTTCAATAATCATTCAATATGTCTATGTATTGTTTGATTCTATCTTATGTTTATCTTTCTTTTAACATGTTAGGCTAGGCTTTTATTGTGTTTGCTTAGATGTAGTGAAACCTAGATGTTGATTATGGGTTGATCGTTTGTTTATAATTGTTACCGATGATTGTATTCGATGTTAGGCTTAAGAAAACTGCCAGACTTCCATTGGTAACTTGCTTGAACGTCTTAAGAAACATGATCGGAGGTGTACTACGATTTTTGGTTGTATTTAATGCATAAGAGAATTCTAATGATCCCATGTTAGGAGCTCTTAACGGCTCGACATAGGAGTGAAGTAGGATCTTATAGAGTTAGGGAATATTGTACACGGCCCTACGACTAGTATTAAGGAATATAAACCGTCATCCATGCAATTGTAACAAGCTAATCAACCGGTAAAAGATATCTAGGGAGTAATGAAATCTAAGTAAACACAACTTTTCTCATTATTGTTTCCACAACATTAGCATATTAGTTAATTTTCATTTCTTTTATTTTATTTTGATTGCATTTTTAGTTAATTGTGTTAGTTAACTAGCAACTAATTCCGCCCACTCCTTCAAAATCTGAGATTTTACTTGCTTTCCATAAAATATAAAAATACAAAAAGAATCATCCCTCACCTCTAGACCTAGTTTAGTAGGCTTTCTAATCCTAGCGACACTATTCCTGAGTTGAACGATCAATCCCCCGGTACTTGTCACTATACTATACTACAACGATCAGGTACACTGCTTGGTGGGGGTTGTAAGCTTCTCAAGATCCCTTGAGAGGTAAAACTTGTTGCGAGGGCGCAATTCCCACGTATCATTGGTTCACCATGTCTCACCCACATAAGAACCAACTAGTCCAAAGCAAACGGCTCTTGGTAAAGACTTAACAAATCCATTTATTGTTGATAGTTTACCAAAAACTATATGGTTATCAACTCACCATATCTGACAGTGAAGAGTTGGCTAGTCCATAGCAAATGGCTAATGGTAAAGACATATCAAATCCGTTTATAGTTGATAGTTTGCTAAAAACTATGATTGAGTAGGCTATTTTACTTATTTTATGGTTCTACTGCTCTTTGAAAATTTTTGGAAAAGTTTGTACTACTAGTTCAAAGTTAGTACTGATAGTGTAAAGTTTGTACTGATGTTCTATCCATTACAACTGTTGTGTTAGTAACAGATTTTTAATTCTAGCCGCTGGGTAAAACCGTTTTGTTACCATACTTATAGGGTTAATTTAACAAGAGAAATTATCTTCTTTCTAATATTTCATATTATTTACTTTCCATAAGATCATTCTCTCTTGCGCGAGTCTCTCAAACCCTAACAGTATCTTTATAAAATCCCAATTGGCTATCATAAATCTTCAAGTCACATACATCCATTCATTCTTATTCTTCTTAAACAAATTTCTAATGGCTGTACTAAGATTTGCTGACCAACACAATGAAGTGGCGTTTTGGAGAAAACAGAGGAGAAGGATAGACCCAAGTTTTGGCAGATAATTGACTATCTCAACAATTCTTACATCAGGTATGCCTTAACTGTAAGTCCTACTCTCTATTCCTCTCAACTCAATCAGTTTTGGCTTACTGCCAAAGCCATAACACTTGAGGAAGAAGATGATGAGGAAACATCTATACCTGCACTTATTGCAACTATGGATGGCCAAGTATTCTATTTTATTGAGAAATCCTTGAGGAGACATCTTCGCTTGGATGAATCTGATGGTACCATATCAATGGCCAACACAGACATTTTAACTAGTATTTCAAAATTAGGTTATGATACATCCAACAAAGGTTTAACTTTTAATAAAGGATGTTTCTCACCTCAATGGAGATTTCTTATTCACACTCTACTTCACTGTTTGAGTCCCAAAAGATCCTCATGGGAGCAGTTCAGTAGTAATATTGTTACTGCTCTTGTGTGTTTTTCTAAGCATGAAAAATATATTTTTTCAAAATTAATTTTTGACCATATGGTGAAGAATGCAGACTCTCCAACTAAATTTTTAATGTACCCAAGGTTTGTTCAACTAATTTTAAAAGCAAAACAAAGCACTTTACTTCCTCACAAAAGGACTATTCCCACTCGTTGTTTGCAATAAAAAGTTTTTCAAAACATGACTATGAAAACACAAGGGTGGAATGGGGAAGAAAACCCATTATCAGATGCTATGATTGCTTTTCTAACACAAGTACATGGTTCTGGGTTAGGAAACCCAATTGATCCTCAAATCACACCCATTGCGGTTCCATCCACATCCTATACACCAGCTCTCACCCAGATCTATAGGAGGAGGTCTAAACAACCAACTCCTCATATCACAACACTCAATGTGCCTGAACCATTTGGGATAGGTACTAGAAGTGGTGGTCTAGGAGTATTTTCTAGTCCAACTAGGGAAGAAACTGAACCAATGCCCTATGATGCACCTCTCTCAATAGGTCACACATTTGGAAGTGCTGAGGGTAGTACTAACTATGTGGAATTGATGGAAACTTTTACCAAGTTAACAAAACAGGTAGCTACTTTGGAAGCAGAATTAGCAAAGTCAAAGGAGCTTCACAAGAAAGTCTACTACAAGTTAGTTAACAGGATGGAGAAGCTTGAAGAAGAAGTGAAGCTGCTAAAGGCCAAGAGGAAGAAAAAGATTGTGGAATCCACTTCAACCTCAGATGATAAAGACTCAGATGGTGATGATAATGAAGATTCTCCCAAACAAGGGAGGAAAACAGACTCACACACTAAGGGGAGGAAATTAAATTTTGATGAAGAGCTTCAATAACAAGATACAGAGGAGATTCCACAAGAAGAAGGTACTGCTACAAGCCTACCAGTTCAAAGTCAACAAGAAGGTACTGCTACATCAACACCACAAGCAGTTCAAACCTTAGAAGGTACTGCTTTCATACACAAAGAAGAAGAAACTACTGATGCAGAGTTTGAAAGAAAAAGGAGAGCTAAGGGCAAAGTTCAAGTGGAAGAAGCAGAAACTCAATCCTCAAAGAAGATTAAAGCTAGGGAAGCTGCATATATAGATCATGAGGTAGAATTAGCTAAGAAGATTTAAAAAGATGAGATTTCTGTTGCAAGTTTCATGGAAGCTCAAAGAATACAAAATGAAGAACTTGCTTCTGATCCTACTTTGGATTATCAACCAAGTGAATAAGAAATTGAGCATATGATCAACACAGATCCTGAAGTAATTGCCAAAGCAATTGAACTCATTGCTGACATGAGTCTCACATCTGAAGAAAGATCAGCTCAATTGGCAGATTTCATCCAAATGAAGAATGATCAAGCTTTGAATGATATGATCAATTCCATCAAGTAAGGCCAAAAGAGACCAAGGAAGCCCTCAAAATGTCAAGTTCTTGCAGGAATGAAGAAATATTTATGTATGCAAGCTGGTTGGAAGATGTCTCAGCTCAAAGGCAAGACTCCTGAAGAAATTGAAAGCTTATACTAAAGAGCTTTTAGGAGAAACACTGATTTCATTCCTATGGATTCGGAAAAGGATAATACAAGGTTCTTAAGATCTTCTGAAAATCAAAAACCTGCAGTAGATCAACCTCAAGACCAACAAGAGAATCTCACTGAAGATCAACTTAGAGAAATGATAGCTACTGAATCTGAGCCTGAAGATTTTTAGGTAGAACCACTTCAAACAAAGCATCCTATCATTGATTGGGAAATTCATACTGATGATTTTGGATCAAGCTGGACGATCATAAGAGTTGGTGGACAAGCAACTTCTTTTACTCAATTTGAAGAGCTCATCAGATCATGTGATAGAGAAGACTTGGATGCATTGTGGAAAATGGTAAAAGAAAAGTCCAAATCAGGTGGTCTTGAAGAAGTCAAAGCAAAGGAGTTATGGGTTTACTTTCAAAGATTATATGAACCTGATCCAAGTGACAGATACTGGAAGTTTGAAGCTCACAACATGAACACATTATAGAAGTTTTATGACTCTTGTGATGTTCATCATGTTTCTACACAAAATGGAGTTGATGTATTCATGCTAGCAGAGAAAGAATACCCTCTCAGGTCTGGAATTCTCACAGTAAGGCTATTTGTGAAGCTGGGATGTTGGGAAAAGACACAAGTTGTTGAAGATCTGCTACAGAGAATATATGATCAATGTGTAAGGGCTGATAGAGAATTAAGGAAGAAGTAGGGTGTTTGGAAGAATCTCCACATCATCAGGGATGAGAGATAATTCACCAAACTTAGTGATTTGGAGAGAAATCATAAGTTTAGGGGAGGATTGTTGGGAATTATCCTCAACAGTACAAACAAGATTGAAGACAAAGTTCCTACTGCTGAAGATAACACTGACAGTATAAAGTCAGTTAGTACTGTTAAGTGCATATTAGTTTGTACTGCTTATGTTTTAGCAGAATAGGAAAGATGTGTAATGTAAGAATAGAAAAGATATGGTGTATATCTTATTGTAATAGTTTGATACGGATATTGTTTACTTTTAAAGGACTCATTGTGTCTATAAAAGGAGATCCTAGATTAGGGTTTAAGAGATCTCTGGCATACGTATTGTGATAGAATCAAGGTTGTAAACCCTAGTGATAAATTTGATCACTCGTATTATTATTAATAATATTGAAGCAGTTTGTTCATTCATTGTTCATTATTCTCATATACATTCATACACATCATAGATACAAAATCTTCTAAGTGTTTGTTAGTGAATTCCTCTTGCTAGTTAACATTACTCAAAATATTTATTTAAACACAAGTCGTGTGTTTAGATCCTCCACATAATCCCATCGAATGGAATCAAAAGCTTTTTCATTAATCTACTTTGAAGATCATGACATTAATTTTCTTGAGTTTGCACCAGGAAAAGATATCATTAAGAATAAAAGGGCCATCAAGGATTTGGCGGTTAGAAACAAAAGCAGTTTGAACAACACTAACCAGGTTCGACATGATGAGACTCAAACGATTAGCAAGAGTCTTTCCAATAATTTTATATATACTTCCGATGAAACTTATTGGATGAAAGTCTTTGAAGACTTTTGCATCATGAGTCTTGGGAATTAAAGCAATGAAGGTGGAATTACAACTCGGAGGAAAAGTACCAGAGGCGAAGAACTCAAGAACCGCTCCTACAATGTCTTGATCCACAATATTCCAATACTTTTGAAAAAAATTCAAAAGTGAACCCATTAGGACCCGGGGATTTATTTTTGCCACAATCCTAACCCGCCTTTTTGGTCTCATTATATGATATAGGACGATCCAAATCCTCACCCTGCTCAAAAATTTAATCGTTTAGGAAACTGGAATTCCAAGTTAACTCGAGGAGTCATAGGTTTCGAAAATTGATTAACAAAATGATTGTAGAATTCAGATTTGATCCTTTTCGGATCAACGATCCAATCTCCATCAAGAAGAATCCCACGAATGCCAAGTTGGGATCATTTACTATTTAGAATTTAGAATCCCATGAAAATATTTTGAATTTTCATCACCTTCAATAGACCAACGAACTTTAGCTTTTTGAGATAAGTCCAAGACATCAATGGAATCAATGTCATTAAGGTCTTTCATTAGCGAGGCTCGATGATTAAGAACTTCTTCATCTCATCCTCCTTGATCTATTGGTTTTATCCACCTCTACTAGCTTACACTGGATGGATGTTTTTGTTTCATTAATCTTATTCTGATTATCTTTGACCCAAGACTTAATGCATTTTTAAGAAATTAAAGTTTCTTTTTCATGCGAATTAAACCATTCAAATATGTTATATTCATAGAACGCCAAGCGTCTTCCACAAATTTGTCAAAGCCATCCATTTTGAGCCAAGAATGGAACAAGCGAAAAGGAGTAGGGCCATAATCCATATTTGATTCGTACATGATGTTTGGACGGTGGTTAGAAAGATGACTATCTAGACATAGACCTGTTAACTGAGGGAACAAAACCAATAGACCTTCAGAAATAAGAAAATGATCAAGCTTACTCATCTTGGATGCCGACTTATGAGCCCATTTGTATGAGTAACCTCCTAAAGGAAGATCGATTAGGCCTGATTATGTTTTTGCATCAAAAGTCAGGCTTACCGAGACTCATAAGTTTTTGAATAGTATAAGTGAATATCAAAGTTATTTCGTAAACTCATACATCCGACCCATACAACGCCAGATATATCATATGTTGTGCTCTAGCATATGCATTCTATTTTGCATTCACACTCAAAAGTTGCGCTTAGAGTTTTGAGATATTTTAAAAGCACCAGGTACAGGGGTAAAAATTTATAGAAACAGTTATTTAAAACTTAAATGTTACACTAATTCAGACTTGGCTAGATGTCCTAAGACAAGAAAGTCTGTGTCTGATTCTGTACGTTTTTGGGAACTCACTTATTTCATGGAAAGTAAGAAACATGCAACTATTCTCGGTCTTATGCTGATGCAGAATATTGATGTATGGCAACTACAACATGTGAAGTTATCTGGATTTCTAATCTGTTAAAAAGTTTGAAGGTAAAAAGTTTATATCCAGTAAGTCTTTTTAGTGATAGTAGCTCAACAATAGAAATTGCTGGTAATTATGTCTTTTATGTAAAAACTAAACATTTTGGACTTAATGTTCATATTGTTAGAGAGAAAGTTTTAGCTCGTGTTATAAAAACAGGATAAGTGCACATATGAGCAAATTGCAGATGCGTTTACTAAGTATCTTGGAACTGTCCAGCATAATAAATTGTGCAAGCAGTTAAGTGTTTTGGATATGTTTTCAAGATATACTTTTTGTGTCTGATTTTAGTTTAAGAGAGGGTGTTGGATAGTTGGTCAAAGTAAGGTTATCAATAGCGCGAGGCGTGGCATGACGGAATGGCCAAGCCTTACGCTTTAGCGGCCAAGACGAATCTTTTGCGTTTATAAGGCGTGACATAAGGCGACACAAAATATGAAAATATTTATATATTTATATTTCATATATATCGAGTTTCAAAAAGACATGGCATAAAGCGGCATAACGAGTGACATGGTTGCATGACCAAGCCTCACGCCTTTGCGGGGCCTTTGCGCGCCTATTAGAACCTTAAACTGGTCAACTCTTATTTCTTTGTGGTATTTTTGCTATGAAAAGTGCAGGGACTGAAAGTGCAATAAAAGGTTCAAGTTCAAAGTTTTGTTCCAGTTTTGAAGAGATCTAAAGTTCAAAGGCTAGAGTGCAATTGTGGGTTGTATAAGGAAAAAGCTGCATCTAAGGGCATGCTTGGTTCAAATTAGAGGGAATGCAAAAGGAATGCAAAACAATGTAATGATCAATCTTCTCAATTTATTGGATAATGACTCATTACCCATTATTAGATATGGGAAATGATTTGTGCACCATTTATTTTTGGCTATACACCACTAAATCACACTAGTGATGCATACAGTACAATACCGCAATGCATAATTTAGTGGTAGATGGCAAAAAAAATGGTGTACAAATCACCTCCCGATAGATAATGAGTCATTACATTATAACATACCAAGCACCATGATTCATATCCTTTGCCATTGATTCATAACTCCATCGCCTCTCAAAGTTCTCTCGTTATTGATATCTGTTTCTCTTATTTATTTTGTTATCAATAGTTAGATCAATCTTTTTATTTAATCTTTTGTATGAGTGCATGATGAATTTGTAGCGAGGTTTTGATAGCACCTTTTAAAGGGGAGTTTTTTTTTTTTTTTTTTTTTTTTTTTTAATCTACTGTTGTGATTCAATAAATATTGTAAGAAGTGACTGGTTGAGTGATATTTGATATTTGTGTCTTTGATTATACCATTTTTACGAAAGTAAATGTGTCATTTTATATATTCTGAATTAGATTTTTATTCAGCTTAGTGAAGCCAACAGATCTCCACCATCAATATCTAGAAAGATAAGAGTTTTGAATGATAATAATATCCACCACAAGCTTCCGACGTATAGAACTTGGAAGTTGTTACATTAGTATTACCACAACAGATTATTCCGACCGACAGTAACTGGTAAAACAAAATAAGCATCACAAAAACAAAAAACAATACTATATGATACAAATAATATTATCAATTCATCATCCATAAGATAGTTTAAGAACCACCAGATATCAATGCCCTCCTCCCCCCCTGCATGAATAATTGCTGAGTTTGCATCTCCGACCGGCATCGTATGGTCGTAACTGATCTCCTTTGCAGTGAGTTCCGCATGCTGGATTACCAGGTATTAGAGCCTTACCATAAACGAGCTTGTTATTATTACCATTGTTACTACTTAGACCATCAGAATATGTTGTCACTAGAATCCGCGTATGTTCTTCTGTATCCATGAGATACTCATCTTGCTCTTGTTCCACGAAAACGATCTGGCTGCACTCCCCCATATTGCAAGCTTCAACGGACCCGTCACAATCTTTTATGATCATCATCAAGAAGATGATTGATAGCGACAAGATGGCTATTCTAGCAGTAGTGAAGCTTCTTCCTTTGAACATTTTTGGTTTGATAAGTTTGGATAGTGCTTCTAGCTGATTAAATAGAACCTGTTAATCGAGTCTTGGTTTGGTGGACCATGATTAAATGCTAGTGGATCAATAATATAAGTTAAAAAGAGACTTGACCAAAAGCTAGCTGTGATTCCTTAATTTGGGACCACCTAGTAATAATTGATGAACAATATTGATGTCGAGGGTAGGTAGTATTTTATTGGCATTGGCAGGCCAATCAATTATATCATCAGATTAAGGTTTGAAGATATATACTTGTATCCTTCTCGAGTTGTAGCTTGATCTCGGACTACAGGTTTAGTTTGTACTCTATGCGCGCAACGGAACATTTCAGTTGCAAATTTGCAATGGTTAGCAACCGATTGGCAATGATAAGGAGAGGTGAGTTATTTTATAAACTAAGTTTTTGTTACAAATTGACACCATCAATCTAGTTTGATCTAATTGTGGTGATTAAACTAAGATTTAATAAGACAACCTAAGTCCATGTTTTTTTTCTTGTCCTTTTTGTCTATCTTATTTATTCATTTTTTTTTTCGTTTTTCATACATATTCGTCGGTTTTTTTACGTTTTCGTCAGTTTTCTTACGTTTTCGTTCGTTTTCATACATTTTCGTCCATTTTCATACGTTTTCGTCTGTTTTCTTACGTTTTTGCTCATTTTCATACGTTTTCGTCTGTTTTCTTACGTTTTCACCCGTTTCGTCAATTTTAATACGTTTTCGTCCGTTTTTATACGTTTTCGTCCGTTTTTTACGTTTTCGTCTGTTTTCAAACGTTTTCATCCGTTTTCATCCATTTTCGTACGTTTATATACGTTTTCATCCGTTTTCGTCTGTTTTATACGTTTTTAACCGTTTTTATACGTTTTCGTCCGTTTTCATACATTTTCATATGTTTTCAGGACTTTTTGTCCGTTTTCGTCAGTTTTTTTTATGTTTTTGACTGTTTTCAGACGTTTTCGTCTACTTTTATACGTCTTCGTCTGTTTTTATACATCTTCCTTCGTTTTTTGTTCGTTTTCATACGTTTTCGTCTGTTTTATACGATTTTGTCCGTTTTTATATGTTTCCATCCTTTTTTATACGTTTTTGTCAGTTTACATACGTTTTCATCTGTTTTCGTCCGTTTTCATACATTCTCGTCCGTTTTCTAATGTTTTCGCCCGTTTTCGGATGTTTTCGTCCGTTTTCAGACGTTTTCGTCCATTTTTATACATCAGTCCGTTTTCAAACATTTTTGTCTGTTTTTGTACGTATTCGTCCATTTTCTTACGTTTTCATATGTTTTCGTCCATTTCTAAATGTTTTTGGCCATTTTTAGATGTTTTCATACGTTTCTGAATATCAAAAGTATTATTCTTTGATACTTAGAGTATCACAAGTGATATTCTAAATATCACAAGTGATTTTCAACTAATGTTTTGTAACATGAAAATCACTTGTGATATTCAGAAAATCACAAGTGATATTCAGAAAATCACAAGTGATATTCAGAAAATCACAAATGATATTCAGAAAATCACAAGTGATATTCTAAATATCACAAGTGATTTTCAACTAATGATTTATAACATAAAAATCACAAGTGATATTCTAAATATTACAAGTGATTTCAACTAATGTTTTGTAACTTGAACATCACTTGTAATTTTTTAAATATCATTTGTGATATTCTGAATATCACTTGTGATTTTAATGTTACAATGCATTAATTGAATATCACTTGTGATATTTAGAATATCACAAGTGATATTTAGAATATCACAAGTGATATTCTGAATATCACAAGTTATTTTCAACTAACGTTTTGTAACATGAAAATCACAAGTGATATTCTGAATATCACAAGTGATATTCAGAAAATTACAAGTGATATTCAGAATATTACAAGTGATTTTCACGTTTTTTTAACTCACGTTTTTTTCACTTTCATACGTTTTCGTTTGTTTTCATACATTTTCATACTTTTTTGAATATCACAATTGATATTCAGAATATCACTTGTGATTTTCTGAATATCACTAATAATATTCTGAATATCACTTGTGATTTTCTTAATATCTATCACTTGTGAATATCACAGAATATCACTTGTGATATTCTGAAATGTATGAAAACGTCTGAGAATGGCCAAAAACACAGAATATCAATTGTGGTACTCAATATATCACTTGTGATATTCAGAAAATCATAAAATATGACATGTGATATTCAGATAATCACTTGTGATATTCAGAATTTCACTTGTGATATTTAGTCTATCACTGGGGTGATATTCTGAATATCACAAAATATCACTTGTGATATTCCGAAACGTATGAAAACGTCTGAGAATGGCCAAAGATATTAAAAAATGGACAAAAACAAGTGAAAACGACGAGAATATAAGAAAACTGAAGAATATGTATGAAAACGGAAGAAAATATATGAAAGCATAAAAACACGTATGAAAAAGGAAGAAAACGTATGAAAAATAGGACGAAAACGAAAGAAAACGGATGAAAACGCAAGAAAACGGATGAATAAGTATGAAACGGACAAAAAAACATGAAAGCGTAAAAACACGTCTAAAAACAGATGAAAACGTATGAAAAATGGACAAAACGGATAAAAACAAATTAAAACGTCTGAAAATGGACGAAAACGTGTATAAACGTATGAAAACGGACGAAAACGAATTAAAACGTCTGAAAACAGAAAAAAACGTGTATAAATGTATGAAAATGGACGAAAACATAAGAAAGTGAAAAAAACTTGAATTAAAATAAAAAAACTTGAATTTAAGAAAAATGCACGTGAATTAAAAAAAACGTGATTTTTTTAAAAAAAAGAAAAAAGAAAAAAAGTGAATTAAAAAAATGTTTATTAAAAAAAAGCTTGAAAAAAAAACAGCGTGAATAGAAAAGGGGGGAAAAATAAAAAGAAAAGAAAAAAAAAGTAGCAAACCTTTACTAGAAAATAAAAAAGACAAAAAAAGAAGAAGAAAAAAGGCCACGTGAAGGGCTAAAAAGACAAAATAAATAAATAAATAAAAAAGAAATAAAAAAAGAAAAGAGAAAAGAAGTGAATAAAAAAAAAAGAGAAAATGACAAGAAAAAAACATGGATTTAGGTTTCCATATTAAATCTTAGGTTAATTTACACATTAGATCAAAATAGATGGATAGTGAGGATTTATCCCTCAGTATGTAACAAAAACTTAGTTCATGAACTTTTCTCATGAAAATGAATGAAATTGGTTATGTATCTTGCTAATTTCACTCATCAGTTTGTGATAAGTGCCAGATTTCGCCTCTAAGTTTGTCAGCATATTTACTATTGACAAGAAAGTTTTTTCTTGGTGTACTTTGTATCGTAAAATATATAACTTTTTTTAATAGTTTCTTGTCATTTTACTCTATAGTAGATCACAACTATACTGTTATTATATCCTACTTTTTTTTTAAAGGAGAATTTCAATTTAGAAACGACCATTTTCGCGGACAGTGAAGGCCTCATCGCTACTCCGTCAGACTATGTTGTCTTAACCGGGTCCACGCTGATCTCAGGTGGTAACGGGTTTTCCCCCAGAAACCGTACTGCCTCCACACAAATTTACCTTGCTGGAGAAACAGCCGGATGAAAACCGGGCCATGCTCAAGCACGGATACAAAAAAGTGACATTATTAAAAGAACTATCTTTAGTTCAATTATTGGGATAGAGGGTAACCAATGATTCAACTTTATATGATTCAACTTTATATTACAGTAAGTATTTTAGTCTCCACAAACATTCCTTTCAAGTAGATGTACGTTATCCTGCTTCTGCTGGATCATTGAGGGATACTTTTGCCTGCATCGTTTCGTTTGTCTTCTATCCCATCGTTGTTTAGTGTGGTAACTTCTTCTTGCATAAGAAATGAAACTTCTTGATTTTCGGATATTGCGTCGCTAACATATATTTCCACCAATTTTCTGGGCACCCTTTTGAAGCTCCAATGCAAACTCTAGTCCCCAAACTATCTTGTCCATAGCTGGTCGTTCACAACCTTCTTGATGTAAACAGCTATTTGCTACCTCACCAAACTTCCTTAAACACCTTATCACTTATTTTTTCATCAATTATTTCATGCAGCGTTCCCCTTCGATAGCAAGTCTTGCCCCATTCTGCCATATTCACTTGTTCGTCTCAATTTTTTCATCAATCTTTTCATCAATTATTTCATGCGCGACTTTTTTTTGCTCGACTCCATTTTTTTGCTCGAATCCACTATAATTTTGCTAGACTCCACTTTTTGGAGAAAAAAGTCAACGTTTATAGGCTGTAAATAAATTTTTTTGCCCAATTTAAGTAACTAGGTCTTTATTAAATCACAAAGCATCATTATTTGTTTCAGGGGTAGACTTGAAAAGTCATGTCTTTTAAGTTTTTTTGTCACTAGCTAGCTAGCCAATAGAAAAAATATCATGAGCACTTTTATTTTAGTCCATTAATAATTCTACCATCGATTATTATAGGAAAGAAATTAAAATGACATGCTATATAAATATGTGAGTACTAAATATCAGTTGTCTTTTTTCCTAAAGTTGATTGATATGTTTCAAATGATATAGGACCATAGGAGTACAAAATATCTTTGGTGAAATTGTTTGGGCATGCCTATTAAATGAAATGATTTTATTTTAACAAGGATAACAATAAGAACCGACACGGATTTTAAATTTCTTGAAGATATAAGTTACACTAAACAAGTAATCCCGCGACAACATCACTTTGTTGCTAAACAAGTTAGAATTCCATTTTCACCAATATTTAATGTGTTGCAAATTAGCCTGATGCTTCATATAATTATTTTTCATATCCGTTGCAAAATTAGCAACCAAAAGTCCGTTATTATTGAAATATTTCTATCAGTAGTTTTGGATTCTAAATCCTTACATTCCGTTAGAAAATGGTAAGAAAGAATTATATCAATAATATTTCATGGATAGATCCCTTGGCAATTTTGTTGGTAATCTATACCATGGTCATGATCCTAGGATGTTACGATTTTACGATACTACAAATCCCGATTTTATGTAGGATCTTTGCGAGATATGATCTTAATAGCCTTCCGATCTTGATTATAGGATCTTAAGATCTCGACGATCCGATCTTACTTTTCCTTTTGTGAGAATGACACGGCCTTAAGAATATAAACTAGTTTTTATAAACACCGACTTCATTAAGAATATAAACTTTAATATAAAGTTTTCCTTTTGTGACCATTGAACAACAACAAAACTCTTATTATCTGATTTTTTCAATTGAAATAGTAGTAATCGTTTTTTGATATTCGGATGACGACATTTTTGTTAGATTATGGATTTAACAAAGCAGCCAAACAACCCTTTAGTGGTATTCATGCTCTAATATTTAATGTTCAGTGCTCTAATATTTAATAATGATTAATAGAGACCACACAAAATGGCAAAACTAACTTGCATTTTTCCATTTTAAGTACAACAACCATTTCGATTTAAACGTAATCCTTATAGTAGCCACCGTACACTGTGTTCCCAATTGCCGTTTATAACTAATTTTGTGTAGTTTACCAAATCATTAAAGGTGCATTGAAACCCTCAGCTTTCCTAAATTATTGAGGGACACTATGATATGCAAACATTTCCCTTGGCTTCTATTCCATTCTCACTCAGTGTGCTCATTTCTACTTGCATAAGAATTGGAACTCCTTGATTGTCCGACACTGTGTCAGTAACATGTCCACCAGTTTTCTCAGAAGCTTTCTGCAGCTCCAATGCAAACTCTAGTCCCCAAACCACCTTGTCCATAGCTGGTCCTTCACAACCTTCTTGATGTAAATAGCTATTCGCTACCTCACCAAACTTCCTTAAACACCCTGGTGCAATCTGATCTCTTATTTTTTCATCAATTATTTCAAGTAGCGCTCCCCTTCGATAGCAAGTTTTGCCCCATTCTGCCAAATTCACTTGTTCGTCTCGTACCCATGGAACAATAACAGGCCTTGCACATAGCACTTCAAACATAACCACCCCAAATGAGTACACATTAGACTTTTCTGTGAGTTTCTGATTTCGGCAGTATTCAGGATCAATATACCCTATACTGTTAGAGTTTGACAATCAAAGTACACAAATATGTGGAAGCTAGGATCAAATATAACACGTATAAAGATTAACTAAAACATAAAAAGTAACGTACCCGATGCACTTCAATAACCTTGAACTTGTGTATAATAGATCAATGATAAACACTTTACCGTTTTGTTTATCGATCTCTTGATAATTACTATAGTGAGTAATTACCTCGTTCTTGTACACACAAACTACCAACGAATAAAAGGTTATGCAAGTAACAAACACTTTATTTTTGTTTAACACAAATATCGACCCAAAACCCTTTAGGGTTGTTAGAGCCGATTGGCTAGGAAGAAAAAGAAAGAGAGAAAAGCTTTAGGGTTTGTGTGTGCACAAAAGATGTGAAAACTGTTGGAATTATGATATCATGACATTCATATAAAATAAACCAAACACATCAAGTGAGCATAGCGGAAGCAATTATAACAAGATCATATAACATGTAATTAATTAATCAATATTTAAATAGTAAACATACCTTTGTGATTCTAGCCCGAACAAGAATCAAATTGCAATCTTCAATTAAGAACCCTAATTAGGGTTTATGTGGATTACAAGAATTACCCCTTACCTCTTTTGTAATTCAATCCAAGAATCAAACAATAGTGTGTTTGATTCACGTTCTTGTACACACGTACTAATCCAAGAAAAAGTTTATGCAAGTAAATAAAACATAAAACTTTGTATGATCTATGAAAATCGAATCCCTAAGGATTGTTTTAAGATGGATCGATTTGAGACAAAGAGAAGGAGAGAAAAACACCAAGATGTGTGTGTACAAGTTATGAGAAAACCAATAACCCATGAGGTGTTTATATACTAGTGAATACTTGGAGCTCAAGGCACAAAGGAGGTGGAAACCCTCCCTTGGCCGATCGGTCATGCATCCCTCCAAGGGATTCCGGAACCTTCTCTTGTTTCCAATTATTCACAAGTATTACTTTCCTTTCCTTCGTCTAATAGGTCATTAGTCATTTATCATTAAATACTAATTACTATTACTAGTTTTGTGTTTACTAATAATTACTTATAACATTTTATAAATAATTATTTTTTTCTCTTCATACGTATTGTGTGCAATCCCGTGATCTCGAGTTCGATCCTAACATACGACTACTAAAATAATGTCCATAATCTAACAGCTCTCACTTGGACATATTTTAATAGTGTAATCACATCGGTTAGCGTTTTGCAACACGCCGATGCCTCTAGTACGATCTCGAGTAAGGCTCCTGGAAAAACCTTTTAATGATTTCTCATTATTATTATTCTTTTGTTTCTAATACCATGTTAATAAGGATATGGATCAAAGTCATTCCTTAATTAACCATTCTGTTTCTCGTTGTTAGTGATTGATCAAGATTACCAAATCATCTGAACATATTCAGGGAAGATCTTGGGCACGGCCATGCAAACATCTTGACAACCCTACGAGGGGCCCAACAGTATTAAACTCCAAAAATAAATTTGAAGGAACAAATTCTATCTTGACTACAAGCAAAACCCACAAACTTTGTAACACTTTCGAAAACAACCCTTATGACTACCAGTTACGTATAGCGTTAAGTTGTTCCACAAAAATGTACTACATTCATGACACTTATCTTGCATCTCAAGTCTGAGGAAAACTTCTCATGATTTACTTAATAACAAAATCCATAAAGTAACATCATGTAGTTGGGATAAGTCCTATATTCGGTATCATTAAATATCATTTGAAATGGCATGTCTACGCATCAATATACTTTAAGTATATTATACCAACCTTCAGATTTGTCTTGATTTAATAATATTCCCATATTATTAACTGATAACGGACAATTTAGAATAACATTTATTCATGGATTAAACATACAAATATAGAATACAATATATTATAAATTAAACATACCATGTATTTCAATTTATCATAATAATTGTTTAACATCCCTTATCCAAATACTAAATAGATCAATGCATGATAACTCTTGTTGATGAATTATGTCTCAAGCAATGACATTCATACTTGTTGACAAGACATAAATCATCCAACTTTGATCTATCGGAATTTTGAGAATACTTATTTCAATAATTCAACTATTGAAATTCTTATATGTGCATAGTCAACTATTTTGATAATGCCATATTTCATAAAAATGTAAGACATCCTTAACCACCAATTTATGATAATTAAACTTCCAAACATTTTAAAGTTTATAGTATTCTTATTCTCTTAATGTATAATGCAACTTATGATTTTAGTAAGCACAACTAGTACATATAGCGAAGAACGAAATCCTTACCATAACTAGTATTGAGTGTCATCTCAATTTCAATAACATCATTGTATGCAACAACAATATGTTATTAAAACTTCCCGTAAACCTTAATATCTATTATGTAATGTTTGATGCCCTTCAAACTTTCAAGTTTTTTGGCTATGACAATTTTCACAACAATTGAAAAATGTTCAACTATAGAATTTGGAAGCTGTTCCAGATTTAGGATGTGATTCTATAATCAAACACATTCATTTAGAATATTACACAAGTTATCTAATAACTTTTTAATTAGATATTAATATTGCCAAATCATCTTGTAATTAAGCATGATACAACAAAACATGATGTTCATGAAAAATCTTTGAGTCATACTTAGATTTTATTCATGTCATACATATCTATTTAGACTTTCTAAATAATATATCATGTTATATTAGATTCATTTACCACACATGTTTCAACAATAAACATTCATTCCAAGGTTATATGTCTTATTTCCTAAATCTTACAAGTAAAATTTCATTCCATTCTAAGACTTAACATTTACTTATATGGAATATTACTTTTCATATGTTCTACAACATATATGATTTAAGAAATTAAACATAATACTCCCACTAGCTTTTAGGAATACTTAGAAATTATCTTATTTCAATTATAAATCAAAACATGAATTTAATAATTAAACATAAGAGTAATCTTCTAGATGCATGCATTTATCTATCCATGGATTATTGCACTTTGTACACTTCCAAAGATTTATTTGAATTCATAAACTCCTTTTGATTACTTATCGTCCTCGCTCAAGTAATCACTCAGGAAATAGTTTTGATATTCTATTGTCAATTTCATAAATATGACAATCATATTCTTTATGTATTTAATGTGTTTAGAAAAGAATATTCAATCACAGTTAATTGCTTAAGTGTGATTAATAATCTTGTCATAAGACATGCATTAAATACGTGCACAATATTGTCCATATGATTTCTATACAAAGATTTAAACCACAAGAGTTACCTAATCTTTGAAGAAACTCATCTTCATTTTCTAGTCTAACTATTAAGATAAACCAAGTTTCTAAAATTGATTATCTTTATGGACAGCATCTTAATCATTCATATCATGTATACTTTACCCAATTTCATATTTGGTAATGTATCATAATGATTATCAGGTTTACAATAATCCTGTAAATTATAGTCCTCAGCATATTAATCAAATATCTGAGATATATTGCTATTGTGTGAATGATAATTCCATCATCTTGAGATTTAACATTTAAATGTCAACCTTTATTATCATGTTGAGATTTAACATTCAAATGTCAAACTTAATCATGATATTTACTAGTGTATTTTAGAAGATTATATATCTTATAATTTTATCTTTTAAAGATCAAAACTCCCACTTGCTTTTAGTAATTTAAAGACTATCTTTAAATACTTAGCAAATAAAGAAACAATACAATGTTCTCTTTTGGGATATTACAAATACTTATTGATAGTTCCTGACTTAACTTTGTTAATAACCTCTTCATAAGCAGTTAAACAAATTTAGAACATCAATTTAAGACTTAATGTGATTCATCACATTCCATCATATGATAATGTCTTATTAATCTTCTATGTTGGAGTTTTATTAAATATGTCCAAGTCATACTCAACATTCTAACCTTGATAACTTTTGGAAGAAAAGAAGTCATAGTTATCTTTAATCAACAATATAACAAGAGTTTGATTTTCCTAACTGAACATACCATAAACATTTGATATTTCATCAGTATTAATATTGTAAGACAATCTAACAATATTAAAGATAACCATATTCCTTTTGACTTGTCTATTTACCAACTAATTCATTTTAATGGTATAATAATATTCAAGCCAATTACATGCTTTATAACACAAGTACTTTTTACAAAGTCACTTCATGTCCATGTCTTTACAAGAAAACATAAACTGTTATAATCCCACTATACGTTATAAGTCATTTAACAATTTAATAACTTCATGTATGTGTCTTAATTAAAAGACACAACAAGATAACGTCTTACTTTATTATAAGTCTTGTAACAATTAAAAGACTTTATGTTTATATCTATACAATGAAACATAAACATGTTTAACTAAAGTAATTATGAACACCATCTTTTGGTTTCAATAGTAATTTCAAGTTAATTTATTACTTCACAATAATGTAAGTAACATTATTTCTTCATTTATTTATGTCATTCCAAGAACACATAAATATTCAGATTGAAGTAGCATTAGATTACTTAATTAATTTATGTCATTCCATGAATTCATAAATCTATAAATTAAAGTAGTCTTGTTATCATATTGACACATGTTCTAATAGGTATCTAATTTAGAAACAGCAAATTCTCATAGTTCAATTACATCAGTTGATCTGCTAGTAATGAAATATGAAATTCACCTTGTTGTTGCAATCTAGTTAAGCTTTCACATAACATAAATTGTAACACCAAGTGTTTCTTGAATTAGCCTAGTATAATTTATATCAGAACATTATTCTAATTTAGAAACTGCAAATTCTCATAGTTCAATTACATCAGTTGATCTGCTAGTAATGAAATATGAAATTCACCTTGTTGTTGCAATCTAGCTAAGCTCTCACATAACATAAATTGTAACACTAAGTGTTTCTAGAGTTAATATTAGAACATTATTCTCTTACCTTGTAGTCAAGAGAATCCATTAAATCACATCTTTATGAGTTGTTTCTTGCACACATTAAAGATAACATTTCTCCCACTTGTGCATGGAACAACCTCATATAGTTGATAAACAACATGCCATGCATTTGTTTATGTGTTCAATATGATTGTGTCATAGATTTTAGCATAACGAGTATATGTAAAACAACAATGTCTAATAAGGAAACGTACAAGAATATCCTTAAAAGTATGAGTGTCTACACTTGGAAAGTAATTATCTTTAGCTACCAAGATGTCAAAGCTTGTAACTCCCACTGAATTAAAGATCATTACAATAATTCCTTATTCAGTGATAAGTATACAATACTCCCACTGAATTTGACAACATTGTAAATGTTTCATATCCAGTAAAAGAAAATAGTGTGCTTTTAACTTTCCTACACCTTTAAATGTCCATACGTAACAATTACTTATGCATTAAAAAATGTATTCTACTACGTAAATGATGGACTATCCATCAAATGCTATTAACTTGAAAATTGGGCATGCAATTTCTTCCTTAATAGGTCTACCATCCTACAATGTATGTAGCACCTTTAAAATAGTCAAAACAACTAGTTTGTTTTTAAACATTTTGCGGTAATTAGTCTAGCTTCTAATTATAATAACTCATAAAATGTCATACATAATTTTCTGTTAACCAAATATCATATTTGTTACTAAGAATTTGATCACCAAATGAGGATGATAAAATCCCTATGAAAATTATTCGCAATTTTTTTAACTATTAAAAAATTTGCTATGAGTTATATTAGAATTTAGACTTATCTAATATTCCTATTATCCTTTCTCATTCATGAAAAGGAATAGTATTGTATCTCACTCTTCTTTCATAGAAAGGAGACTTCATTTGTCTTTTAAGTAAATTATTCTTAATCAAACATTTGTTTGAAAACAGAACGAGATCAATTTACCAAAGCCCAAAGTGCGTTTACGGTTTGAACGTTGCATTAATACATTAAAACGAATTACAAAATTCAATTTCAGTATTTTCGATAATTAGATCTTTAAGAAAATAAAATACCCATTGGTAAATATTCATATAAACCGTAGTATTTTCTTAAAGCTAGGATCCAAATTGACATAGTACCATTACATCAGTTGATCTGCTAGTAATGATAGTATTCAACAAGGTAATTGTCGAACAATAATTGCCAATATCATATTGCAATTCCTAGATTTATGGGATTTACAATCACAAAACATTTGTATTGTAAGCATGTTTGATCCCCATCTTAATGCCTTGAGTCCAAGATCTCACTTCTTACTCAATTTAAGTCGTCTAACTTAAAAACTGCAAACTCACAAATCCATCACATCAGTTGATCTGCTAGCAATGAATTTATGAAATTTACCTCTCTATTGCAATCTCGCCAAGTTCTCACATGACGTAAATTACAACTTCAAGTGTTCTTAATTAGATGGCATTCGATTTAATTTTATAAGGGTATTAAATTTTGACGTGTAATCAAAATACTGTATGAAGAAGCATGCATACAACTTCATAACATTGGTTTTTCAAAACATTTTTATTACCAATTTGCTAAGAGTAAAATAACAAAGTTTTGATTGAGGTATCGGGTTCACCAATTAAAGAATTACCAACAATTATCGTCCACTATATCGTACTTTTGCGTAAGCCCGAAAGCTTAGTGGTTCGGATAATCATTGTGGAATTGTGGTTAATTCACCCTTAAGATGACAGTGTACATGTAATGGTTGTTCGGTAAGTCTAATTTACACACAAACGAGCGTTAAGACAAAATGTTGTCTATCTAAGGCCACAATTTAATGCGAAGCCATCCTTATACCCATCTTGTAGTGTGTAAACTTCGGTCGGGCCTAGTTAACCATTACGTACAAAAACATCAATCAACCAATTCTTTGAAATTTAAACTCTTAAAAACCAAAACAATTTCGCCATTATTTAGTCCGTATTATTTTTCTATTCAAAAATTACCCTTTTCGTTTATAAACATGTCTAACACAATTAATAAACAAAAACAAGTAATGTACAATAAAAAATAAAACAACTAAATAAACAAATATACATAATCATAACAATTAAATATGTATAAAACATGTAGCCACATGCAAATCTTATTCAATAGTCCTATTAATAATCAAATCTAGGTGTATAACGTATTTATTCAATTAAGGCTTTCTTCTTCTAGAAAAAAGAGCCACATACATCGATAAATCGATTGCGTAAGCCAAAACAAAATAAATACCACATAGCACATAATTGATTACTTAATATTGGAGTCTTCCCCAATTCGACATCTATTAATAAATTTACATGTTTCGATATAACTTAACAATTAATTCATATATATAATTTAAACCATTTAAATTATCACACAATATATAAAATCCATGCAAATATGCACTTTTTCATGGATTTAGCTTAATAATTAACATATTGCACCAAGATCGTTTACTAAAACGCATAACAAATTACATGACATCCTAGGGTTTCTAATCATATTAAAAAAAACAAAACCAAAACCCTAAAACCCTTTAAGGTCTAAATCGCCCATAAAAAAATTAGGGTTAGGAATCTAAAAAACCCTAAAAACATGTAACTAAACGAATCAAGATCCAATTTTTATGCGTTTCGATAATTAATTACACATTATAACGGCTCTAGATGCCACTGTTGGAATTATGATATCATGACATTCATATAAAATAAACCAAACACATCAAGTGAGCATAGCGGAAGCAATTATAACAAGATCATATAACATGTAATTAATTAATCAACATTTAAATAGTAAACATACCTTTGTGATTCTAGCCCGAACAAGAATCAAATTGCAATCTTCAATTAAGAACCCTAATTAGGGTTTATGTGGATTACAAGAATTACCCCTTACCTCTTTTGTAATTCAATCCAAGAATCAAACAATAGTGTGTTTGATTCACGTTCTTGTACACACGTACTAATTCAAGAAAAAGTTTATGCAAGTAAATAAAACACAAAACTTTGTATGATCTATGAAAATTGAATCCCTAAGGATTGTTTTAAGATGGATCGATTTGAGAGAAAGAGAAGGAGAGAAAAACACCAAGATGTGTGTGTACAAGTTATGAGAAAACCAATAACCCATGACGTGTTTATATACTAGTGAATACTTGGAGCTCAAGGCACAAAGGAGGTGGAAACCCTCCCTTGGCCGATCGGTCATGCATCCCTCCAAGGGATTCCGGAACCTTCTCTTGTTTCCAATTATTCACAAGTATTACTTTCCTTTTCTTCGTCTAATAGGTCATTAGTCATTTATCATTAAATACTAATTACTATTACTAGTTTTGTGTTTACTAATAATTACTTATAACATTTTATAAATAATTATTTCTTTTTCTCTTCATACGTATTGTGTGCAATCCCGTGATCTCGAGTTCGATCCTAACATACGACTACTAAAATAATGTCCATAATCAAACAAAAGCTTTACCCCAGGCCTTGTATATATACTAGAGATAACTTGGAGGACAAGTTGGAGTGGGTTTGGGTCTCCCCTCACCCTTGTCGACCGGTCATCAAGCCCAAGAGGGATTCTAGATCCTTCTTGGCACTTAGTTTCACTCTAGTCCTTTTTCTTTCGTTACTAACGATAGTTAGTACTTACAGTTAATCACTAACGATCATTAAGTCCCTCAAGTGTTCATTTAAATATATATACTCGATACATATATCATATATATATATTTAATATACTTTTATTCTTGTTTGTAATGTGTGCAATCCCGAGGTCTCGGGTTCGATACTAGTCATTTACATATTAATATTTATACGTAACTTTTAACAGCTCCCACTCGTATATCTATTAATAGTAAAATGACATTGGTTGGCGTCTTGCAACACTCCAATGCCCCCAGTACGACTCGAGCTAGGTTTCCTGAAAAAACCTTTAATGATTCATCATTATAATTATCCTTTTGTTTATAGTACTACATTTAATAAAGATGTGAGTTTCTTTATTAATATTCTGTTTCTCGTCTCTTTATGATTGAACAAAATTACCAAAACGTCTGAACGTATTCTCTCTTGACTACAAGAATAACCTATGAACTTTGCAACACTTCTGAAAACAACCCTTATGACTCCATATTACGCTGAGCGGTAGATTGCTTCACAAAAATGCACTACATCCATGACACTTATCTGGTATCTCAAGTCTGAGGATAACTTTAAATATGATTCACACATTAAATATTAAATCATATTATTGGGATAAGTCCAATACTCAATTCATTGAATATCATGTGAAATTGGTATGACTACGCATCAATATACTTTCAAGTATATCCTGAACCAATACTCAAAATTGTCTTAGTTTAATGATATTCCCATACCATTAATCGACAATGGACAATTTAGAATAATAATTTATTCATGGATCTAAACATGCAAATATAGGATATATTATTAAGACAATGAATAAATAAACATAAACAATATTTTATTTCATTAAAATAATAATTGTACATTACATCCCTTATCCAAATACTAATCACAAATGGGCATGAAACTTTCAGCTAATTTAAGTCCTATTCCTTCAGCATGCTTGTAAAGCTTGGTGCCAGGTAAAGGCTTTGTAAATTGATCTGCCAAGTTTTCATCTGTGTGAACTTTGAGCATTTCGATTTCACCTATTTCGACTTGTTCTCGAACATAGTGATGCTTAATCGGGAAATGTCTGGTGCCTTTCATGATTCCAGGTTCATTGGCAAATGTAATTGCAACTGAGTTGTCACAATACATTTTCATAGGTCGTCGAATCGAAGGCATAACCCCAAGCCCTAAAACAAACTTCCTAATCCAAATAGCTTCCATTGCAGCTTCTGAAGCAGCTATATACTCACTTTCTGTAGCAGACATCGCTAGTACACTCTGCTTTCTGCTCCTCCAATCCACAGCTCCTCCATTAATGGCAAAGACATAACCCGTCTGAGACTTCGTATCATCCTTATCAGCTTTCCAAGAAGCATCGCAGTAACCTGTAACATCAAGTTCTGCAGATGGAGTACCCCCATAAACTAAGAACATCTCTTTAGTAGCCCTAAGGTACTAAAGAATATGCTTAACAGCAGTCCAGTGTTTTTCACCTGGATTTTGCTGATATCAACTGGTTAAATTCTGAGCAAACGCCACATCAGGCCTTGTGCTTTTTACCGCATACATTATAGATCCCCACAGCCGATGCATAAGGGACTCTCTTCATGCGTTGCACCTCTTCAGGTGTTGAAGCACAAACTTTCTTGCTCAAGCCATGTTGTTCTTGCATCGGCAAATATCCCTTCTTGGAATTTTGCATATTGAATCTCTTCAATATTTTATCAATGTAAGCACTTTGGCTTAATCCAATTAATAGCTGAGATCTATCTCTATATATCTTGATTCCCAGAATAAATGCAACTTCCCCTAAATCTTTCATAGAAAAACAACTTCCAAAATATGCCTTAACCTTTTGCAAACTTGGGATGTCGTTTCCCATGATCAATATGTCATCAACATATAAAATAAGGAAAATCACATTACTCCCACTAGCTTTGTGATATACACATGGCTCATCAAGATTTTGAGTGAATCCATTCTTTTTAATCTCACTGTCAAATCTCTTATTCCATTGTCGTGATGCATGCTTCAATCCATAAATGGATCTTTTAAGTTTGCATACACGATTTGGGAATTCTGGATTCACAAACCCCTCAGGCTGCGCCATATAGATGTCTTCATCTAGGCGACCATTTAAGAAGGCGGTTTTGACGTCAATTTGCTAAATCTCATAGTCATAGTAAGTGGCTATTGCTATAAGAATCCTAATAGCCCTAATGTCAGCTACAGGAGAAAAGGTCTCGTCATAGTCAACACCAAAAGTTTGAGTATAGCCTTTAGCTACCAAACGGGCCTTATAGGTGTGTACAATGCCATCCATATCAGTCTTTTTCTTGTAGAGCCATTTGCTCCCAACTAACTTGGAACCCGGAGGTAGGTGTACTTCTTCCCAGACTTCATTGTCTTCCATGGATTGCATTTCCCCATTCATAGCAACCTGCCATTTTTCCTTTTTAGGACTATTCATGGCAGCTTTATAACTTGTAGGTTCATCAAGATCTCCTATCAAGTTTTCCTTACACTCTACATTAAGACATAGACGTGTAGGAGCTTTCATAGGTCTAGATGACCTACGAATGGGAACCACTTCAACTTCAGGTGGAGGACCTAAACTTTCAGGTTCCACATGAAGTTGGCTAGTGTTTTCAGAAGGTGCTACATCTTCATGATCGTCTTCCAGATCATATACTCTCCCACTAAATTCTTGAGATATGAGCTCCTTTTCCAAGGAGTCTCCATACCTTGCAACAAAAACTTTGTTTTCAGTTGGGTAATAAAAGTAGTAACCCATAGTTTCCTTAGGGTATCCTACGAAGATGCACTTCACAGATCTTTGTTGGAGTTTGTCTGCTGAGTCACGTTTAACATACGCCTCACAACCCCAGACCTTAAGATAAGACAAGTTAGGAGCTTTTCCAGTCCATAACTCATATGGAGTCTTATCAACCTTCTTTGTTGGAACCATATTAAGAATGCGAACCGCAGATTCTAAGGCATAATCCCAAAACGAATAAGGAAGAGTTGTTAGATTAAACATAGATCGTATCATGTCTTGCAATGTACGATTCCTTCTCTCAGATACACCATTTTGTTGTGGAGTATATGGAGAAGTAAGGTGCTGGACAATTCCCTCCTTTGCTAAGTAATCTATGAACTTCTGACTCAGGTATTCACCACCTCTATCGGATCAAAGAGCTTTAATCTTCTTTCAAAGTTGCAACTCTACTTCTGCTTTAAACACTTTGAATGTTTCAAACACCTCATGTTTATGTTTAAGTAAATAAACATAACCATAACGGCTGTAATCATCCATAAATGTTAAGAAGTAGCTAGCACCCCTCCTTGACACATGTCTAAGTGGTCCACATACATCTGTGTGAATAAGACCAAGTAGATCATTCGCCCTTTCAATCCTATTTTTAAAGGGTTTCTTTGTCATCTTCCCAGCAATGCAAGATTTGCACTTATCAAATGATTCATCATTGATCTTTTCTAAAAGCCCATCATGTTGCAGCTTTTTCATGCGAGCCTTGCCAATGTGAGCAAGTCGACAATGCCAAAGATAAGATGAATCCCGACCTTTCTTGATTCTTTTATTATTGATGCTATACATTGAATTATTTTTAACAAAAGCATTATCATTATCATTCATATCAATTTCAAAAACACCATTCACAGCAATAGCATTAAAATAAAAAACACCATTTAAAGAAACTGAAATTCCATTGATAGAAATAGTATGCACAAAACCAAGGTTCAACAAGCATAAAAATGAAATTACACCTCTAACAATTGACGGTGCATAATGACAATTATTTAAAGATAGTGCTAAGCCCGAAGGCAACACTAAATTAAAAACTCCTATAGCTTCAACTCCTGCATGCGCTCTGTTACCCACGTGCAAGAATTTTTGTCCATAGGCCAGCTTTCTCACAACTCTAAACCCTTGCAAGGTATTGCAAATATGAATGCCACATCCCGTATCATATACCTATGAATTCAATTTAGGAGTAAGAGTGAATAATTCAATAATAAAGAACGCACCTGATGAACTGGGGTTACCAGCTTCATTACCCTGCTTCTTGAGTCACAAGTCATGAATGTAGAGAGGACAATTGCGCTTCCAATGGCCCTTTTCGTGACAATGGTGACAAGCCTGATCCTTCTTGTTTGGCGGATTCACCTTGTTCTGCTTAGGCTGATGCTGCTTCATCTTGGGTTGTGGTTGATAGGCCATGACCTGCTTGCCTTTATCACCTTTCCCCTTGCCTTTGTTCACATGCGATTTCTTCTGGATTCTCCCCCATGAATCGTGAACACTTGTGGGGTAGGGGCCTTGACCTTGGCTGGTAGACTTTTCTCATAATCAACAAGTAATGCGAGTAATTCTGAGATTGTCTTCCCCGAGTAGTGCATGTTGAAATTCTGCACAAAACCAGCAAAGTCCTTGTTAAGGGACATGTTGATCAAATGCACTTGCACATTGTTAGGGTAACCAAATCCAATTCTGTGAAGCTGATCAAAAGATTCTTTCATCTCAGTCACATAATCTTCAACTGGTTTACCATCACCATGCTTGCAGTTGTGTAGCTTGTCAAGTTCATCATACAATTCAACTGCAGGAGATTTCTCATAAGACTGCTTAAGTACATCAAGCATATCTTTAGGGAAAAAGTACTCAAACTTCTTTTGTAACTGAGCACTCATGCTAGTGAGCATTAAACAAGCAACCTCATTAAACTTAGCATGCTCCATCCTCCATGCTGCCTTAACTGCTTCTGGTTCAGTAGCAGCAGGCTCAGCAGGGCATTTTTCGGTCAAGTAATCTAGCTTTCCGGACGCCCTCAAGACAATTCTGAGCGAACGGTGCCAATCATTGAAATTCTTTCCAGTCAATTTTTCTCTTTCAAGATGACTCTTGAAAGCAGAAATCACAGTTGGGTTATCGGGTTGAGCCATATCTACAGATAATAGTTCAAACATTAGTATTTTCGATAATAAATATCTTCAAGAAAATAAAATACCCATAGGCTATCTTCATATAACCACCAAAATTTTCTTGAAAATCTAGGATCTAACTTTACATAGATTCCACCACATCAGTTGATCTGCTAGTGGTGAAAGTATAAAAGATGGTAATCTGTCGAACAATAATTGGCAAACAAGATTTCCAATTCCTAGACCATTATGGGATTTAGAACAAATTGATTCATCAATTTTCCTTGTAAGCATGTTTCATCCCATCTCATGCCTTAAGTTCTAGGTCTCACGCACAACTTAATTAAGTCGTCTACCTTAGAAACTGTAAAATTACTATCTATGGTCTCACGCATTAACAGAATTTTACCTTGTTATAATAATTTAGCCTAGGTCTCACGTTTACTAAATTAAAATTCCAAGTGTTCCTTATAGATTGATGGCATGTAACTTAAATTTTAAGGGTATTCAATTATTGATATGTCAATCAAAGTATGTATAAAGATGGATGCACTCATCTTTATAGCATAAGTTTTCATAAAACTTTTTATTACCAATTCGTGAAATTAATACACTAAGTTTTACTTGAGGTTTAAAAAAAAACCCCTAAGATGACTTTCTACAAGAATGATTTTAAAAGAAATTCGTTTAACACGTATTCAAGATTGTGATAACCAAGGCAGACTCTAAGGCTCTTTTCTAAGCCTTCATATCACGATTATGAATTTGTCTTAAAAGAGTTACTTTTAATAGCATGTTGTACAAAACATCAATCAAGCAAAAGTTTATGGATTCAATCTCAAAACATGTAATAAAGTATGAATCTTGCTAGTCTCGCCTTGGAGCGAATTACCGTGCAAAGCGAACCGTTGTTGGCACATAAGACTCCGCAAGATTCAATCTTTATCACTTAGGGTTTCACCATTATTAGTCCGTATTATTTCCTTTATGAAAAATCACCCTTTTATTGCTTACATCATGTCAAACAATTAACAATAAAACAAGTAATCAAAGAAAAACAAACAACTAATAATATTAAAGTGAAACAATTAGCCACATGCAATCCTTATAAGAAAAGATCCTAATAAAATCAAGTCTAGGTATAATCATGCATGTAATCAACTAAGGCCTTCTCCTCTTAATGGAAGAGAGTCACATACATTGACGAATCAATTGCGTAGGCCAAAGCTAATATACACACCACATAGCATATAAATTGATTTTAATATGTATATTGGAGTCTTCCCCAATAAAAGATCTATCTAAAACATGTGACAAAAATAAAAAAACAACAAGATCCATGACTAACATGCATGTTTCGTCACGGATAAAACCTAACAATTAGCACATAGGTCACAAGATACGTTCACTTAACCGGTTAATGACCTAGGGTTTCTAGTGATTACATATAATGCAAGAAAACCACAAAACCCTAATTAGGGTTTCATGGAAAATCGACCCCCCAAAAAAAAATTAGGGTTAGGGTTTTGAATTTTAATAAAAAATTTAAAGAAAAACCCTAGATCAACACATGTATCTAAAACAATTAAAGATCGGATTTTTATTACGTTTTAGTAATCAATTACATGTTATACATGGCTCGTGATGCCACTGTTAGAGTTTGACAATCAAAGTACACAAATATGCGGAAGCTAGGATCAAGTATAACACGTATAAAGATTAACTAAAACATAGAAAGTAACGTACCCGATGCACTTCAATAACCTTGAACTTGTGTATAATAGATCAATAATAAACCCCTTACTGTTTTGTTTATCGATCTCTTGATAATTACTATAGTGAGTAATTACCTCGTTCTTGTACACACAAACTACCAACGAATAAAAGGTTATGCAAGTAACAAACACTTTATTTTTGTTTAACACAAAAATCGACCCAAAACCCTTTAGGGTTGTTAGAGCCGATCGGCTAGGAAGAAAAAGAAAGAGAGAAAAGCTTTAGGGTTTGTGTGTGTGCACTAAAGATGTGAAAGCTTTACCCTAAGCCTTGTATATATACTAGAGATAACTTGGAGGACAAGTTGGAGTGGGTTTGGGTCTCCCCTCACCCTTGTCAACCGGCCATCAAGCCCAAGAGGGATTCTAGATCCTTCTTGGCACTTAGTTTCACTCTACTCCTTTTTCTTTCGTTACTAACGATAGTTGGTACTTACAGTTAATCACTAACGATCATTAAGTCACTCAAGTGTTCATTTAAATATATATACTCGATACATATATCATATATATATTTAATATACTTTTATTCTTGTTTGTAATGTGTGCAATCCCGAGGTCTCGGGTTCGATACTAGTCATCTACATATTAATATTTATACGTAACTTTTAACATATACTACCTTTCACCACTGTGCTAACATGTTTTTTCGACAGATCTCTTGAGCCTACCTTTGACAAACCGAAATCAGATACTTTAGCAACCGAATTCTCATCCAGTAAGATATTTGTGGATTTAACGTCTCGGTGAATTATTGTTCGTTTTGCACCCGTATAGAGATAATGCAACCCTTTGGCTGCATCATTGCATATATTGAGACGTGTTTTCCATGGTAAAGCAGGATTATTTGTTTTGTTGAGATGTTCCCGTAGAGTTCCGTGAGCCATGTAGTCATACACTAGTACCATCTCATCTATGTCATCACAGTATCCAATCAAGGACACTAGATGGACATGACGTAGTTTCGAGAGCATCTCTATTTCTGTATGAAATTCATGAAAACCTTGGCTTGATGATGGGTTGGGCCATTTGATTGCAACAGTGGTTGTAGCGTTATCTACGAACCCTTTGTAGACCTTGCCAAAACCCCCATTGCCTATAACACAATTGTCTTTAAAGTTGTTCGTTGCAGCTTTCACTTCTGTGAGTGTAAAACGACGACATCGGTCTGATCGAAGTGACGAATCACTAGGGGTTGAACTCCTTGATGGCTTTTGGTTGGTTGTACTATAGTGATTTACTCTCTTTCGCTGACGCGAAACCATACAAAGTAAAATAGACAGCGAGACTAAACCTCCACCGACACCTCCAATGATCGTGACATAGTAAGGATTCTTATTCTTATTCTCTTTTATGGGAGACACCGGGCTTGGTGGTTGGTATACAGAACTGCTTAGTTCTGGGAAAGATTCCCGTTCATGCTGAACTTAAAGGCTTCCAAACCATTCAAATAAGCATCACCATATTCATCAGAATAGGAGTAAGGATGCATGGCGAGCCATAAATCTTGCTTGCTTTTCCGGCTATCAGGGAAGCTGACAAACAAAACATAATCTTTGAATATAGGATACCCGGTGCCCTTAGTCCATAAGAATAAACAAGCCTCCTCCTCAGCAGTTTGATTATTAATGAAGATCGTGAAAACCATCTGACCATTTTTTGTGTAATTTGATATAATGCTGCAAAAATGGAGCCTAAGCATGTAATAATACCCGGAATCAACAGGAAGTATCCATGTCAGATTTTACAGGTAAGACATATTGCCCATACTTCTTTGTTTTGATAAACAGGCTCAGGTGAGGTATAATTCTGAGTCTCTGCAGTATATGTGATCGGATTTTCATAAGTAGGCATTAACCCAATTGGTCCTATTGGAGCATCATCTCAGTCAAAGCAGTCAGAGCTACAATCCTCTGTTTACACAGTTACAAGAAATAGAGCAATTCACTCAAGAGTTCTACACAATATGCAGCTACTAATAGAATCAAGCTTGATTAAGTGTAATATGATGTAAAGTTGTATTGTAGTTGTAGTAGTTTAGAGTGTAGAAGGTTCTGTAGTTAGTTACAGTTTTTCCCGCCATATTGTAGTGTTTAAATACCTTTGTAATCCCTCATTTGTAATTAATCAATTTAATAACATTTTTCACTTCACTATGTGTTTTTATCATTTCTCTCAATTCTCTATATGGTATCAGAGCATCACCACAACAAATGTGGTGAATAACTGATCCAACCACCTCAACTACTTTTTCCGATCAAATAACAACTTTCCACCACCACAACAAACTTTCCCGCCAAAATTTTCCAATCAAAATTCATCAAAACCATCACAATCCACCATTATTTCCGCACAATAATCATCATATAACAACTCAAATTCACTCAAATTCACTTCTAACACATCAAATCATCATCAATTTTCAAGAAACTATCAATTTTCATCAAAATGACATCATCAGAAACAACTAATCACACTACATCTTCATCACTAAATGATGATGTTACTTCACCATTTCATCCACTGTATTTCCATCCTAATGATCACCCTGGTATGCTACTGATATCAAATAAACTTGTTGGTTCAGAAAATTATAGTTCCTGGAAAAGATCTATGCTTATTGCACTTAGTGCAAAGAACAAGGTGAAATTAGTTAATGGAGAATATGAGGCACCATCACCTTCATCTGATTTGAGGATTCATTGGGAAAGGGCTAATGACATGTTGATTTCTTGGATATTAAAGCACTGTTTCAGAAGAGATAGGTAATCATCTTACTTTTGTTTATTCAGCTTTTAGCTTATGGACTGAATTGCATGAACATTATTCTCAATTGGATGGGCATCGAATTTATCAAATTGCTAATGAGATAGTTGAGCTTAAGCAGTCAAATTGCACTATAGAGGTCTATTATCATAAGTTTAAGGGTTTGTGGGATGAATCAGATGCAATTGAAGCACCTTATGCTTGTACTTGTCAATGTGTGTGTGCAAATGGTAAAGAAAATGGTGAAAGGGAGCAAAGAAAAAGGTTAATTCAGTTTCTCGTGGGTTTGGATAGTTGTTACACAAATATTATAGGGCAAATCTTGTTGATGCAGCCTTTGTCTGCTGTTGCTAAGGCTTATGGTATGTTAAGACAAGAGGAAAAGCAAAAAGATTCACCAAAACCTCAACCTACAGCCCCAATTGCTTTGAACACATACAGAAACAATCACAATTCTTCTAACAGAACCAGTTCTTCATCTATACCACCCAACAACCCTGTACTAAACACTCAAAATGACAGAAGAGCAAATTTCAGAAAAGGGATTTTTTGTGCTTATTGCAAGAAGGAAGGTCATTCTAAGGAGGAATGCTACAAGCTACTTGGATATCCTCCTGGCCATCCACTTCATAACAAGTATCTGCCACCATCTCAGAGGAGTGGAACATCAAATAGGAGTTCTAAAACAATTAACATGGCAGTTGGTAAGAGTTCACAACCATTTGATAGTCCTCTACAACCTATGAACACTTCTTCTGAACCAGCTGCTTTAACAAGTGTCAATGAATCTCAGGTTTATGCTAGAATGGATCAGTTGCAAAACCAGTTGAACCAAGTGTTACTAATGATGCAGATTGGTCAAGTTGACACATCTGGTATGGCACCTCATATGGCAGGTATATTATCCTTCTCTGAGAACAATATCAAAATTCCTACTAAGACCACTGGTATTCATTCTTTTAATTCTCTTGCCAAAATGCACTCATTCATTGCTTCTAACATTTCAAAATCATACTTCATTTGGATCATTGATAGTGGAGCTACAGATCATATTTGTATATCACTAAGCCTCATGCATAATATCACAAAACTCAACACACCAATCACTGTTTCATTGGCAAATGGTCATACTACATTAGTTTATTACATTGGTTCAGTGCATCTCACTTCCACACTTACAATTCATGGAGTTTTTTACATCCCTACTTTCACATATAATCTTATTTCTATCAGTAAATTACTTCACAAAACACTTCATTCAGTCACCTTCACTCACAATAAGTTTGTGTTTCAGGACCATGATGGGAACACCACACATGGCACCCTTCATGGAGGACTTTATCTCTTAGCACCGAACACCCCTGAGCAAACCCAACCTTCTACAATTCTCTCCAACATTAACAACTATGAGCTCTGGCACATAAGACTTGGACACACTCCTGTACAAACACTTCAGAAAATCAAAAACATTTCATTTTCTTCATGTACTTCTGAGAACAAATGTACAGTTTGTCCTTTGGCAAAACATCATATCTTACCTTTTCCTAGTAGTGTTTCACATGCAAAAGACAAGTTTGAATTGATACATCTTGATGTATGGGGCTCCTATAGGCATCCCACTGTGAATAAATGTACATATTTCCTCACTGTTGTTGATGATTTTTCAAAAACTACTTGGACTTACTTATTGCCAAATAAACATCATGTGTTTTCCATTTTTCAAATTTTCCATAAATCAGTCCGAACACAATTTAATGCCAAAGTGAAAACCATTAGAAGTGATAATGGAAGAGAATTTATTAACTCATCATTCACCACATACCTTCAAAACCATGGAATTATACATCAAACCTCATGTCCATAAACCTAGGGGTGAGCATCGGGCTCAGACCGGACCGGACCGGCCAAACCCGGACCGGACCGAAAACCGAGAAGACCAAATCATAAGGACCGAGACCGGACCGATGTACACTCGGGTCGGTTCGGTCTTACCTCGGGTTAGTCGGTTCGGTCCTCGGTTTTGGACATGATGGACCGAAGATACAGTTGTGTACTTGTGTTCATGCAGACTTAAAGTCTTATTTGATATATATGATATAATAGGAATATACAGTTGTGCTCAACTTTGTTTTAATATATAGTTTGGACTTAAAGTTTTACTCCGTATTTTATATATAGGATATAAGGATAATAGGAATACAGTTGGTGTGAAACTGTGAATGATGCAACTTTGTTTTATTTTTGAACCATAATATGAAACAAGTCCAAATGTGTCATATTATATTTGTTATACAACTCCAAACTATATATGAAACTTTAAACATTGAGGCCACCTCCACCAGTACCATGCTGACATGCTCTACTAACATATTCATGTGAAGTGAAACCGGCTTTACTAAGTACTAACAGCCATATGGACGTATAGTAGAGCGAATACTAAACGACTTTCTCCGTCCCCAACTTGATCGAGCAAATAAGAGTGTGTCACAGTCACAGATAATGCAAGAACAAGTAATTTGATTAAAAAGAACAACAAATAATGTAGCACACACTTTGTAAAATATTTAACTTCATGTAGTGAAGCAGAGTAGCAGACATTTGATCCAAAATGGCTAATAGCTACAACAAATGGCTGCAAATGGCCTGAAATAGATTCATTGCAGACCACAAATGCAGAATTACAAATGGCCTGGAATAGATTCAAAGATAACACAAAGCTATTTTGCATTTCTAATATTTTTATATACTTGCATGAGGTTACAAATGGCCTAAAATAGGTTATCAATTAACAAAATAAACAAACCATTTGATTGACTAATAGTCTAATAGTAGCAAATGACCCATTTGAATGACACAGTAGCAAAATAAACAAGTCACAGTAGCCTATTTCCATATTCACCAAAAGAAGTTGAGTCACTAGCATTTAAAAACCAAAAGAAGTTGAGTCATAGTAGCATTTTTCCATCTTGAGTCATGCATATTCACTTGAGTCACAGTAGCATTTTTCATCTTCAGCAAACGCACTAAACCCATTCTTCTCAATCAAGCGATATGCCTTTTCCATTTCCATTGTCTCCCATTAGTTTGTCCAACGCCTCTTTCATTTCTAAAATCAAAAATATAACATCACAACAACAAAACAAATTAATAACACACAAAAAAAAGAAAAAAAAAAACTATATATATCCACTGATAACTGATATACATATCTTTAATTATACCTTTGATAACCTCTTCATCTTTCACAAGATCTTCTAAATCATCCATATAGATGCTTTTTTGTGATGTACGAACCCAACTTTGAGTGCATAGCAATGCTTCTACAATTTGCGGCGACAAGGCATTCCTATACGGGTCCAAAATACGACCACTTGTGCTAAAAGCGGACTCAGAAGCAACAGTAGATATTTGGATTGACAAGATATCTATACAAAAGTTAAAGAAAAACATATAAGCCAACTAATTTATCAAATGTAATATACCATTAAAGGATTAAGATTTATTACCTTTTGCCATCTTTGAAACGATTGGAAATCTTGGACTATTTATTTTCCACCATGAAAGTATGTCAATGTCCTCCGCATCATCTAACTCAACTGGTGGTTCTTTTAGATATTTTTTTAACTCGTCTTCAACTCCACTCGATCTACTTGAGTTTTGGCTTTTAAACGAATTCAAGAAAGTATTACCACGGCGACGAGTTGTGTTACCACTTTGAGTAGATGATTTTTGCACGTCACTTGAGTTGTGCGTCACCTTTGTTCCATATTTTTCATTATATAATGCAAACAAAACACCCATATTGGTCTCAACCTCATAAACCAGATTCTTAATCTTATCTTCCTTCTCAGGTTCTGTCAAAAACGCCAATGGTGTATCTACTTCATCTTCATTCTCCTCGGGTATACAACCATTTTCCATCAAATGCCTAAACCCGTACCCAAGTACTTCTGATTTCATGGTTGGATCTAAAAGCACCGCAAAGTACATATAATGGTTGATTTTTTTATAATCCCCCCAATACTTGTCGTACTTTAAACGCATTTTTTCCACCATTGGACTGAAGTTTGGCACTAATTCCCACTCACGTAGATGCTTGTCAACATCAAGTATCTCGCTATAAAATAAATGAGCAACGGGACGCGATTGGGTTGATACTAGTTCGGTTTTCTCTTTAAAAATTTCCAAAAAGTCACAAACTTTTTGACAAACATCAAAGTCGGTACGACGAGGTATTGCCTCAAGGTCACGAGAAAAAGAAGTGTTGCTCATACTATAATTGTAAAATGCTTCTTGTAAATCAATGGCGGATTTCAACATATCATATGTTGTATTCCACCTTGTTGGGCATTCCGCAATCAAAAACCGATTTGAGTCACAAGTCTTTTTAACACTCGCTTTAAACTTCTCAATTCGTTGGCTAGAGTGTTTTATGTACTTAACCGCTGAACCTATGGTCTGAACAACCTTTTCGTGAACCTTTAAACCGTCTTTCACTACTAGGTTTAAAATATGTGCCATACACACTTGGTAGGTGCTCTATCAAATATCTAAGTGCTTTATCATTTGAAGTAATGTTATCAACCGTAATGGTCATAACATTTTTAATCCCCCATTCGTTTATGCACTTTAAAAGTTTCCTCCCAATGTCTTCTCCCTTATGACTATTAATTCGTTTGAAATTTATGACACGCCTGTGCATAACCCAATCATCATCTATAAAATGTGCCGTTATCACCATATAGTTAATCTTTTGACAAGTAGAAGTCCATGTATCCGTTGTTAGATGGATAGTGTGATTCGGGTTACCTAAAAACTGAAGTAGTCTCTTTTTTTCTTCTAGGTAAAACTTAGAAACATCCCTAGAGATAGTGTGACGGGATGGCAAATTATACTTGGGTTGCAAGTTCTTTGAGTATTTAATGAAGGCCGGATGTTGGACAAACTTAAAGGGTAATTCGGCTAAAACAATAAGTTCAATCAAAGACTTTTTTATCGCTTTCTCATCATACTTCCAATTTTGCAATGTTCCACTACTACACCCCTCACCATCCCCTTTGGTGTCTTTCTTCGTAAAACACAATTTTTTTTGTTTTAGACTTTCCTCATTCATAGGGTTTAATTCACAAATGGGGTAATGCAAATTCATGTTTTTCGTACCATTCCTAACGCTATCGGCTCTATAAACTTGAGAACAAAAGTTACAATATGCCATCTTAATCAACTCACCTTCCGGTCCATCCGGTCGTTCCATCTTTGGAGTAAAATACTTCCAACATTCGGCTTTTTCGTTTCCTATTCCTCCACCTGTTTTTCTTTTACGTTTGTTGGGAGTCTTCTTTTTGTATTTCTTCTTCTTGTTGTTGTCATCTTCATTTGATTCATTTCCAAAATCATCACCATTAAGGTTGATAGTTTGGTCCTAAAAAATAAATAATAAGTACACATGGACAATAATAATAGCAATAGAAACTCTTGTATAACATTACATAATTTCTAATCACTTCCATTGTATAACAGTATATAATTTCAATAGATGCTTTTGTCTAGTACAATACATGATCAATCAAAGTATGAAATTCGAGTATATGTGGCCATCTTTTATAAGATTTTATATGAATGAACCTTATACACATGCAAACTTATGTTATATATATGAATATAGAGTATACTGTAATACTGTATAGACTACATAGAAACGTACTTACTTCCATTGAGGGTTTGTGTCACCGAAGAATGTTGATTATGATGATCACAAGTTCCTGGTGTTGATGATTGCAAGATCTTGATGATGTTGCAAGTTCTTGTAAGGATTTAGGGTTTTCTAAAATACAGGATACAAAAGAAGTAGTGCCGTAATGGTAGATTTGGTAGGTAAATGAAACGTTTATCACTCATTTTTATTCTAAAAGAATTTAAAATAGCATTGGGCCTAAAAAACATGTATTCTGTGAAGCCCATCTAACTTAAAAATGATAGTGTGTTTCAACTTTCGGTCGGTCCGGGTATTTTTCCGGGTTTTGTCGGTTTTGGACCGAACCGACCCGAGACCGAAAAATCCAAAATTATGGAACCGAGACCGGACCGGCGGTCCTACGGTCCGGTTCGGTTTGTGTCGGTCCGGTCGGGTTTTTCGGTCCGGTCGGGTTTCAGACCTGCCATGCTCAGCCTTACATAAACCCCATAACAGAATGCTAGAGGTGAGAGGAAGCACATACACCTTTTTGAGATGGCAAGATCAATACACTTTCAAGTTCATTTTCCTATTCATTTTTGGGGATACAGTCTCTTAGCTTCCACATACATCATTAATAGACTCCTAACTCCCATTTTACAAAACAAAAGCCCATATGAAACACTTCATAATTCACCACCTCAACTTGATCACATGAGTGTCATAGGGTATTTAGCATATGCTTATCATCGAACCACAGATAAATTTGATGCAAGAGCAACACCAACCATTCTCATTGGATACCCACCAAACCAGAAAGGATATCTTTTATATGATCCATCCACTCATAAAACTATCACAAGCAGAAATGTTTTATTTGATGAGAATAAATTTCCTTTTTCAACATCAAAACCATCATCACCATCATCACAGTCAACTCCTATACATCATTCCAATCAATTTCACCCTACACCTCCAATTTCTACCACTTCTATTCCTATACCTACACCACTTGCATCACCATTATCAACACCTGAACTTACTACACCACCTTCATCAAGTTCACCTGAACCAGATGCATCTTTTGCCTCAGAACCACCAACATCACCACAGCCTGCATTATCACCAAATACCACAATTGAACAACCACAAACACAACCCATTCCATCATGTCCTGAAACACAAGCACAGTCATCTCCTACTCCCTCTTCTCATCGTTCACCAACTCAACCTGCTCCTAGAGTCTCCACAAGAAACAGACACATACCTTCAAGACTCAAAAATTTTCATTGTCAACTTCCAAACTCCAATATTCATAGTTTGCATAAACATAAATTTCATCATTTACATTACTTTATGTATTCTAGTTTGGGCTCCAAATCATTTCATTTTATTAATGCCATTGATACATACACCGAACCAATTATATTTCACCAAGCATGAAAACACATAAAATGGAAAGAGGCAATGAATAAGGAAATTGAGGCACTAGAAAAGAACAGTACTTGGGAGCTTACACTCTTACCACCTGGAAAGCTGGCTATTGGAAGTAAATGGGTATACAAAATCAAGTTTCATGCTGATGGAAGCATAGAAAGGTACAAGGCCAGACTTGTGGCAAAAGATTTCAACCAAAAGGAAGGGGTGGACTACACAGAAACCTATGCACCAGTGGCCAAAATGGTAACAATCAGGGTTATGCTAGCTAGTGCAGTTCATCACAACTGGATCATTGAACAAATGGATGTCAATAATGCTTTCCTACATGGTGATCTTCATGAGGAGGTTTATATGCAAGTTCCTCAAGGTTATTCTCACACTTTTCCTCCTAATACTGTATGTAAACTTAAAAATCTCTTTATGGGCTAAAACAAGCTAGCAGGCAGTGGTTTGAGAAGTTGACCCATTTCTTACTTTCTCTTGGTTTCAAACAAAGCTATGTTGACACATCCTTGTTCACACTTAAGTCTGCTTAACACTTTATTACGCTCCTAGTTTATGTGGATGATGTTTTGATTGCTAGCAATGATAATGGTCTTATTCAGAAGATAAAAGGTGCTTTACATGAGAAATTCAGTATTAAAGATCTAGGTCCTTTTCATTACTATCTAGGAATTGAGTTTCTAAGAAATGAGAAAGGTCTTGTGTAACACCCCCAATTTTAAAATATTTGCAGCCAAATTTAGATTGGGTGTTACTTCATGGAACAGCAGTTTTTCAGTAGAAAATGATTATCAATTTAGTCATTTTAAAACATTTATCATTCGAATTTTATAAATATCGGAGTTTTCAAAATGAGGTCCCAGTGGTTTCAAAGTTTGTTAAATAAGTTTTCGAATGATAGTAAAATTTATAACATTTGTAAGAATCTGTGCTCCTCCGTACCCTCCTTGCTCATTATGGACCTGAGATAAACACATGCTAAAAGTGTCAACACAAAGGTTGGTGAGTTCATAGAGTTTATAAGTAGAGTAGTTGATTTCCAAGAATCAAAAGAGTTTGTGAGTCCATAGTAGTCATAATAAACGATTTATTATCAAAATCAAAATGTGAGTAAATCCATAGTATTTATAATAAAAAATAGTTGATTTATCAAAATCAAAGTTAACATAAAATAGTGTGTTGGTTTGCCCTAACTGGGTCAACACCAAAATAGTTATGATTTGCTAATAAATAGTGATTTTATGCTATATAGTGAACACAAATTCGTCGTTTGGTAACATTAGTTATTATAGTTCTGTGTCATGACCACAACAGTACTACTTGATTTCTCTAAGTCTCATGACACTCAACGATTAACAGGTCATATCAAATATGATGGAAGGTAACAATGGCCCCCTGGTAGGTCTTTGCTATTAACCTATAGATTTAAATAAAGTGCGCCTGGTCGCTCATCATAGCTAAACCAAACGGGGATTGTCAGTCCTAATAGATCTATCCACAACTATTTACGTTCACCCTTCAAGTGATTAAGGTTCATGATATGAGGGTCTCTATAGCAATAGCAAACTTAGGGAGTAGAAATCAGGTATAGCATACAGTTGATAAGTCACTTGTAATCATGTTTATAGCAGTTATCTCTCCATGAGATATAAAATGTATAAAATGGTGGGCTATGGTCCCACAGTAATATGTAAATAGTTTAAAATACTTGTAAAAGTAAAAGCATGTAGTTGAGCATGTATCTCCCCCAAAGAGTTTATAAAACAATTAAATGAGAAAATGTGGGGCTATGTCTCACAGTAATATGTGAAAGTTTAAAATACTTGTGAAAGTAAAAGTAGTAGTTGAGCATGTATCTCCCCCAAAGCATTTATAAAACAATAATACATAAGTCAGAGATAAGTTCGACTTATCGAGAGTTATGATTTGAATCAATGATGGACGACAGAGTGGTTTTGTGGCAGAGGTGGCTTGCGTGTAAAACTGCTTAAGGTTCAACAACAAAGTTATATACTATATAACTTTTCCGTTATGTATTACTTATTGCTTTCTTATAGGTTATTCGTTTGCTTATTCGTTAACGATATATATATATATATATATATATATATATATATATATATATATATATATATATATATATATATATATATATATATATATATATATATATATATATATATATATATACAAGTTTTATAAAGTAACCCGAACCATTTAAAGTGTTAAAATATATTCCCAAAATATTATATTATTATTAAAGTTGTGGTTAAATAATATATTAGGACCATATATTATTTATAGTTTACGTCGACGTGGTTGCCAAATAAAATATGTGTTAAACATATTTATCTGGATGAAACTTGGTAAAAATATATAAGTTGTTTAAATTTATAAAAGTTTTGGGTGAAAAGTGTCAAAGTCTCAAACTAGAGGGCTGAAATGTAAAGTTTAATAAAAGTTTCAAAACTTATAAAGAATTTAAGAAAAATGACAAGTTGTTAGATGTTGGGGGCTGAATGTGTAAATTTTATAAAAGTAGTAATGTTTTAAAATAGAAAAATAAAGAAGACGACGGGGTTCGAACCCCTTACCTCTCGTTCGACACACCAATGCCACAACCATTTGGACTAGTATTCATTTTGTGTTTTATAACTCAATGATTTATTTATATAGTTTCTTGAGTCTGTGTTATATTTGTTATTAACTTCATTCAGTAATACTGTATCGTGTATATATATGTTTTGGTTGTTTACTTTCTTCCAAATTGTTATACATTCAGGGTTAATCCATACATTGAGTTCTATTCGTCGATTGTTCATGCAGGATCAAAGACAAGCTCTTATAGATTTTTAACGTGGGTTTCTATTTGTGAAACGAAGTCGTAGTACGTGAGTTAATGTCATGAGAGAAATAATAACATGAACATGAAATAGTATGATTATATATTATGAGGTGTTTGTTTTGTTCTCGGTTCAACAGAAAGGGAAAAACAAAGGATTCGAAACTGTTGTATATCTATATTTGTTAATAACCTATTTGGTATATTTGTGATTTAGTTCAAGCAACCTCAAAACGTTTCGGAATATTAGCTAGCTAGTTTAAACGTTTTGCAAAATGACGAGAGTAGAGAAAAAGGGGGTGTTGAATGACTTACAACACCACAAGGTGGTGGGGAAAACGAAATGGAGACGCGAACGAGGGACAAACCCAAGACTCCAAAGTCTCCAAGCTTCAAGTCTTTAAACCTGTCACGTTCGCAATACCCCAAAGGCTACGAGAACGGTTGCAACAACAACCCAAAACGTTTTCTTTCCTTTTCTTTATTACTCGATAGTAACAAGGAAAGAACATGGTTTGCTTTGGTGTTTTTGCTTTTGATTCGTGATGGCAGCAAGAGTGGGTGTGCTACCATTTGCATTCCAACAGTAGAAACCAACAGGAGAGTTGAGTAGTTGTTTGTGCGAAGTGTTTGATGGGAGTTGAATGGTTTATATATGGGATACAAATTCTATGACAAACATGTCGATCCAAGAATTTCATCACCATTGTGTCTTTGATAAAAAGCATGTGTTAGTGATGATATATATGGGTGGCGTGCAAGCAAAAAAAAAAATTGTTGGGTAAGAGATATTTGTAAGATTGAATTATGGTCCTTGTTCTTGGCATGTCAACACAAGCAAGAAGAAGAAAACATGGGTTGGAGGTGTCAGAGCTTGAGTGTGTGTGTGAGCTACTGTATGCGTGAGGAGGGAGTAGTATATGTTGTATATGTCACACCCTCAATTTACCTGAATGGCAGCGGAATGGAATACCTGGGGGTGACTGTCATAGCACCATAGTTACAGTTATATTGAACGACCTAAAGTGTCGTTTAGAAAATACAGCGTTTGATCATTAAAACATTCAGAGTTTACAAAGCTTAGGTCCCAAAAGAGTTGCCAATATTGTTAAAATAAGTTCAACCAGATCAAACGTTTCATAAGTGCAGAAAATATGGTGAGACGCGTCGACTCCGCGACTCCATGAAGGTCCAAATGTATGCAACATGAGCTACCTTAATAACCTGAGAAATACATTGCGAAAAACGGTCAACACGAATGTTGGTGAATAATCATAGGTTTATAAGTAAATTCTAGTGTACATATGCCATAAGTAAAGCCAAGAAATAGGATGTCCGGAAAATATATACATTGGCTCTTAAGCTCATGACCCCGAAGCTAGACGATACTTGGCCCCAATGAGTGTTTACCAGACACTCTAATAATAAAGACATGAAATGCATTCGTTCCATTTAGAGCAACCCAAACACGAATGGAGGCGTCACCCTCGATAGATCTATCCACTCACTCCCGCTTAGTACTAGAAATTAACGGTCCATGATAATAAAGGGGACTTGTCAAGACGTGGTAAATAAGGCAACTTAAGCAATGTATGAAATTTTATACTTAGGCACGTACACAAAAATAAGTAATGCAATGTATTCTCCCCCGTGGGATTTGAAATCAAAATATAGAATTAAAACGGGGCTATGAAACTCACCTCGAAGTGATGGTACAAAGATGGTACAACAATGGTAAAGAAATCGGGACAATGAGGCGCGAACACTAGCCGCAACCTAAATGAATAATCGCGATCTAATTAAGATCAAGCCGCAATGAAATGAATGCACATGCACATGATACTCATACCACTCGTAATTTGGAAATACTAGTTATCGTCATAGAAAAATAGTTTCCATACTTAGAAAAAAAAATAGGTCCATTTAGAGAAGTATATAACTTGTCATATTAACTCGTACGAAAAAGTTAGCGTTATGTTCCAAGTATCAAAACCTTAGAATGACGTCGTCATATCGTATAAATATTCCTTCGGGTCGTACGTATTCATTTGATAAGAAAATAGTCCTTAGTAACGTTTCTAGAAAATATACCACTTAATACGTACGTTATTATTTTTATTTGTGACCAAAAATATATATATATAGTTTTGACGATGTTAAAATGGGTATAACTCGGTCGTTTTAAGCTCGTTTTCCTCGTTCTTTATGTCCACGGATTCGTCTTTGTATATACTAGTATATTTTTGACAACTCGCCTCCTTTAGGTTACGTTAAATGCCTCTTTTTACCCATTGAAATCTGCCAAACAGCAAGCAGTTTTTGTAAAAGTAGTTTTCGTCGTTAAATTTGCAAAAATCATATCTCCTTCGTTATAAGCTTGTTTTAGTCCATTCTTTCGCCTAAAGTTTCGTTTTTGAATGTATTTTCTAAATCTTTGGTCAAAACTTGGCCACCATCTACTGATTTTCCCCCGAAATTGAAATAGGGACAGTAGGTAATCTTATTGTTTCAAAAACCATTTTCAAGTCTTCAAACTAGTTCCATCCTCCATCAAACCACTTTCAAACACCACAAAGCTAATCTAATCCTACCATACACCTTCTTAGGGTGTCATGGGTCCTTAAGCATCATCAATCCACTAGGTCTAACAAGGGTTTCTTATGTGTCCATTTCTAGGGCTTCAAAGTTAATATATACAAAAATGGAGTGGTACAAGTTGATGCATGTATGAGATCTTGTAAGAAAAATGTATAAACATAATAATAACTTGTAAAAATCATAAAAATGAGTTTGTTTACTTACTTGATGGTTTAGAGAGTTTAGATGATGAACAACCTACTAATCCTTGAGTTTTTATTTCAAAACTCTAACAAGGATGATTATATAAACTAGTTTATGACAAGATCTTGTAAAATTTGTTCTCCTTGCTCCTTGAACACCCTAGTTCGATCCACCCTTAAGAGAAAAGAGAGAAAAAGTTTTGCTTGAACTAGAAAAAGTGATATTTGTGATAAATGAGTAGAAAAAAGTTTATTATATACTTGTAGACAAAAGTTTGGTGAGTAATTAAGAGTGTTGGTGAGGTTTTAATGTTTGAAGACCATGGGGGGGGGGGGGTTGGCCGGTTCTAAAGGAGGAAAAGGGGGGAAATGTTTTGTGATTTATTTTAGAAAGTTAGTGGTTTTAGTGTAGAATTATTAGTTTTAAGTTTAGTCGGGTACCGGGTTAACTAAAAATAAATTTTATTGAAGTTATTCGGGTCATAATAAAGTTATAAAAATTGTAAAAATATGTCGGGTACAAGTACGGAGAGTTTGGGTGATTATCGTTTAATTTTGGTGAAAACCGTCGTTATTAAGTTAAACGTACGATACGTAATAAATAAATTTCCAAAATACCGGGTAAATTAATATTATAATTTTTATATTATAAAAATGAATATAAAAATATATTGGGATCATAGTCGGGAGTGTTGGACGTGTTAGTCACATTTATAGTTCGCGTATTAGGGTTTATTTAAAATAAGCGTACGTAAATCGTTAATTGTACCAAAAGTATAAATTTAGTTATCCTACGAGTGGAATAGTATGCAAGTGCCCTAATGATGATTTGCTGACTATTTCTAGTCCGTATGAAATGTCCCTGGTAAAAATGCATGAATTCGCTCCTGAACCAATACGGTTACGCGAATTTGAACACTCGTAAACTAAATTTACGATGACATGAATAATGCACGTGAATAGTGATTTTTCTCTCAGAAATGAATAGTGTCAAGTGAATAGTAAAATTTCTGAATGTTTCTCGAAATGTCAAATTGACCTAAAAAATGATGAATAGTGATCGATGAATAGTAAATGATGAATAGTAACTTGTGAATAGTAAATTGTCGAGGTTTGGAAAATGACCGGAAATTACGAGTTGTGACAGTCTTCCCCTCTAACAGGAACTTCGTCCCGAAGTTCAGTTTTGGTTGGTCTCTGAAGTATATTTGGTAAAAAGACGTGGATACTTGAGTTGTATTTGGTCTTCTCGTTCCCAAGTAAATTCGGGTCTTTTTCAAGAATTCCAGCGAACTTTCACGATCGGAATTTGACTTTGCTTCAACCGTTCGACCTCATGGTCCATGCTTTCTACTGGTTCTCTTACCAAGTTTACGTTTGTCTCAGGGTTGGATTCCTTTCCAAATGGGATTATGATTGACTAATCTGAAAGTCATTTCCTGGATTTGAATAGGTGAAGCATAGTTGTGTAATCCGGCTGTTCCTTAACAAGGCTCAAGTCTGACGGCCACTAGGCCTACTCTGTCCTTACTATTAAGTGGTCTGGTGTATATCGGCTTTAACTTTCCAAATATTTCCGAATAATATCATGCCTTTCCTAGGCAGAACTTTCAACGAAATCTGGCTACCAACTTGAGGTTTTAATGGTTTACAACTTATAGAATTTGTAATTGATCCTTGACTTGTAGGAAATTTCTGGTTATTTCATGAATGCCTACTGGAATAGTGAGTTTGGCTTTTTCCGAGTTCAGTTCGTCAATAGATGATCAGTGCTTCTTCAGGTTTATAATGTAATATGGGTAATATATGTTGCTGAACTCTGTCAGAACTCCAATCTTATATGCCAGCTGGTCGATTCTAACATGAATCTGAAATGGTCCAATATACTTAAAGGTTCAATCTCTCGTGTTACCAAAATCGTATCATGCCTCTCCCAGGCAAAGCTTTCAATTTAGTTCGTTCTTTCACGTGAATCTAGTAAATTTGCTTGTTCAAGGATACCCAATCCGTATGATGTGCGTCATGTACCAACCTAACTTCTACCAGTTTCTCGTTGCTTGTAACTGGTTCTTGACTTGTGAAATTTCCTTTGTTGTTCCATGGTTTAGTTCTAGACCAGTGAATTTAACTTTCCGATTTCGGTTGGTAAACGGGTAATTGGTACTTCGACTATAAAGTGCCTCAAATGGTGTAGTCTCTACGCTCGTGCGATAATTATCGTTGCAAACGAATCTGATTTATGGTAAATGGTTAGTCCAACCATTTCTAGAGTCAATCGCTCACTCTTTGAGCACAACTTTCCTATGTTTGAATCGTTCTCTCGTTCTGACCATCGGTCTGAGGATAGTAGGTGGTGTTTACATCTAAATGGGGTTCCGAAGGAAATCTTAAAATGATTGCTAGAAGTCCAAGGTGATTCGATCACCTTTATCAGGAATAATTGAAACGGTACAATAAATCTTGTGACTAATTCCTCAACGTTACGTCTTTCGAACACGGCTTTATACGAAGAAGATAGAATACGGTTAACAATATTTGATTCTTTGTGTTTTGGTCTATTGGATTGCTAAGACAAGTGTCATTCTTTGCCTACTGTGCTTGGTCTTCATTACCGACGTTTGTAATCGTTCTACGGTGTTCCTCCTAATTTCCTTCATCACATATTCAAATATTCCTTATTGTCACATCACAAAGCCCTAAATGCATAAGCGACGTAGCATGGTGATTGGTTTTCAAAATTTATCTCGCGATTTTTGAGTTTTTGGTCGAAATCTTTTTCTGAATAAACGAATTTAGAAAATGGAGCAAATGGTTTACTAAATAATATCTTTCTTGATGATTCAAAATTCAATAGTTAGGAAATGTGACGCGGTTTTCAAATAGGTTGTGCATAGGACTGTTTACCAAAGTTTGATGTTTATAATTTCCCATTGTACAATGGTTTAGCTAAATATTGATTAAAAGGATCGTATAAGTTCAAAATAGGCAATTCAAAAATTATTTTCTACGAGATATGTGATTTGTATAAACACAAATTTTAAATCGACTTTACCTAAAGTGAAAATACTAACCAGGATAAAATAGTAGGATAGGCAATGTTCGCATAATGCATAGATGTCTAACGTTCGGTTTCTGATATTGGACGGTACCTATTGGTGGTTATCTGGCAAAACTACAAGCCTAGGTATTCAACCAACTTAAGTCTTGAGATGGTTTATCGTTGAAATTGCCATCAGGTTGGCAATATGAGGGTTTCAATTGATACTATGTCGATGAATTTCCGTATTGTCTTCACATGTAGCTGGGGAGACATTCTTGAGTCTGATGTCTCTCTCGATGTATAGGTGAGGTTATCTAGAATTTCCTGAGAACATAATGCTTTAGGGGAATCTATATCGATATCCATAATTCGAATCAATCATTCTTGTCGTAAACTCACTGCAGGGAATTTTGCGTATGGATGAGACCATGTTAACTCAAAACACTTTACAGTATCGGTTAGGAGGCTTGGTTTATTCCCATGGTGTTGCTTAGCGTACTTCCACAATGTGTTTGATCCTGTAGCTCAGTCTAGCTAGTACCTTTGAATAATAAATTGGACAACTAGGTCAGAGATGGTGGGTCGGATGGTCCAGTGGCATCTTAGAACTGTTATTGAGCTATAAATTGCCTTGGTGTATACTTCTATTCTAGGTTAGTAGTTTTCGTAACCCTTTTATTGTTTTTCTTGTATCGAGGAATCCTCCTAGTTCTTAATATGGGAAGTCTCTCCTAAAGAAGTCAATGGAAAGTCCAACTTAATGACTAAGTGTGTGACAGGTGGGGTAAGTATCCAGGGAGAATTTGTCAGAAAGAAATATTTATAAAAGAGTTTATTTGTTTAAAACGCTTTTGGATGAAGATTGTTATTAACAATACTTTATAAATTAACTATTCCCTTCATGGCATAATCCTTCCTGAAGTATACATAGGTGATCAGGCTATGTATAGTTGAGGACTAATGATGCGATGCTTGATTTAGTCAAAATAATATTACTTTCCTCAAAAGCTTTAGATGGTGTTCAACGCGTTGTTATTAAAAATGGTATACTAATTATTTCCTTCCAAAGTAATATAAAAATTGTTTCGCGTAATAATAGTAAATATTTGGCGTCATATTGGATAATCAGTTTATAGTACGGTAACAAAACGACTTATTTTAGAAATTCGGTAAAAACAATTTCCCCATAAGGTAGTAAAATAGTTTGAAATAAAACTCGTTGAATGGTTTGTTGGATACATGGGTAAATCCTATGGATTGGTAATAATCTATTAATCCGTCAAATACGAAATCGGTCAAATCCCTAATAAGACAATGGTATAATGTTGCTAAATGATTGAAAATTGCGCCATTGCAATAGAAAATGGAATGAACAAAGGCTACGGTTATCACAGAGGTAACAAAAGATAGTCATTACATTAGATAAGAAAGTGCTTAATATAACTAGGTTACATCAACGTACTTATAGAAAGTACCAAAAGAAAGTACAACCCTAGAGGGCTCGAACTATGGTTTTTTTTTTTAAAACATGAACTTCTTCTTCCAATTCTGGTTTCCCAACTCCGGGCATTCACTCCTGAAGTGTCCCACTACTCCACACTCGCGGCAGGTTACCGAGAGTTTCTGATGCTTTGCGAGGGTGGGAGCCTTGCAATCCTTGGTTTCATGTCCAAGCTTTTGGCAGTTCTTACATTGAGAGGGGCAAGATCCTTTGTGATGAAACTGACACTTGTTACACTCGGGTAATGTACCAACATACCTTTTCTTTTGGCTTGACCCCACAGCACAGGTCTCCACCACTTGTTGTATCTTAAACGGTTGTTGAGAAGCATTAGCATCCAGATTACCGACCCACTTTCTCTTGTTGTTATTATTGTCTCCCGATGTCTTGTCGCGAACTATGAGTTCCTTTGTTTCGATTGCCATCTGGATAGCTTCAGACATGGTATTGGGTTCACATGCGATGACCATCCTACGAATTTCAGGAGAAAGTCCTCCAACGTACCTTTCAAGTCTCTTGCTTTCCGGTTCATCCATTGCAGAGCCTAGTCGAGCAAAATCATAAAAATAAGCAGTATACTTGACAACGTCATCTCCTTCCATGGTAAGGTTTAGTGTTTCTTGTTCAATTGCTTGTAATTCGCTTTTCACACAGAACTTCAAACTCATCATCCTTTTTAGTTTCTCCCAAGAGTGTGAGTAAGCAGCATCAACTCCTACTACCTGGACATACTTAGTCCACCATTTCTGGGCATGCTTCTGAAAAGTGCAAGTGGCGAACTTAACTTTGTCTTCCTTACGGTAGTCACCACTTTGAAAGATTGTTTCTAATTCTTCGCACCATTTGAGAAATTCTTTTGTGTCAATATTTCCGCTAAAGGAGGAGGGATTACAACCCATAAATTCCACGTGAGTAAGTTCCTTGGTGAGGGCGGTAGTTACGTTCCTGGCAATGAATTTTCCAACAGCGGCTTGCGTCATGCTTGGAGTTGTTTGCTTAAATCTATTTCCATCAAATCATAAGAGTCCATGAGAATCTATATGTAATAAGGATCATCCTATTCATAACACATGAAGGTTTCGGTCTATATGGACCAATATCATAGATAGCACAACCCTTCCCTTATAGTAGAGTCAATACTTGGTGATTCCGTTTGTTCATCAATCAAAATACTACAAGTTTCTTCGAACTATGCCACACCTCTCGTGGCTAGGATAATAGCAAAAGCTAGTAAAGATATAAGTCTAGTCTAAAGACTTCCTGTAATCCTTCTAAGTGAAATCAGGTTTTACGGCATCATAAGGTCGGGATAGTCCTGAAGCAGTGTCTGAAGTTGTGCATCGATCAAGTCCTAGATAGTGTAGATTCTAAGCCATTCTTGAGGAACCTGTAGATGTTCCTGTTGAGTCCGTAATCTTGGTATTATCCACAAGGTGTTATCTAATTCGTGGCAAGTGAAAATGGGAAAGGAAACTGACAATGGTGGTATTCTAAAGGATGAGAATAACATTGATGACGATGAAATCCCAGTGATGAGTTAAGAGATAATGGTGATAATAGTGAATGGGATACTACCCTCTTTCGCGCTATCTCGCGGCATCAAAGAGGTAAAGCTGAAGTACGCACTATGGGACGACCAATAGTGTAATAAGTAACCAACGGTGGTGGTAGTACCTAAGTAGTAAGCGTCCTACTAGTGAAGGAAATAAAACATGCTATCTCCCTTGTAATAAGCATCCAAATAAGTCCATTAAAATTAAGTCTGAATACTCTACCAAACGGCATTCTATGTATAGGCTGAATGATAGGAAAACCTTATTCCTATAACAAATCAATAGTGCTAATGGTGGTATACGTGTAACTAGTGGTATAATGGTAGTGGAAGATGACAAGGCATCTTCAATGTCGGAATCCGACGAAAGGATAACGGCGTGGGTATCTGAAGACATGTCACTTGTGAACCAGGTCAATATAATCATATATATATATAGGAGTATGGGTATAAGTAACTCGTACAGTGTGTGCGTAAAGCAACATGTATAGTGAATATGCACCTATGATGAAATGATGAGATGCTATGATGATGTGGTTATAGTCTAGGGTCCATGATACATCCTAGTTCGCTATAACCTTAGCTCTGATGCCAATCTGTCACACCCCCAATTTACCTGAATGGCAGCGGAATGGAATACCTGGGGGTGACTGTCATAGCACCATAGTTACAGTTATATTGAACGACCTAAAGTGTCGTTTAGAAAATACAACGTTTGATCATTAAAACATTCAGAGTTTACAAAGCTTAGGTCCCAAAAGAGTTGCCAATATTGTTAAAATAAGTTCAACCAGATCAAACGTTTCATAAGTGCAGAAAATATGGTGAGACGCGTCGACTCTGCGACTCCATGAAGGTCCAAATGTATGCAACATGAGCTACCTTAATAACCTGAGAAATACATTGCGAAAAACGGTCAACACGAATGTTGGTGAATAATCATAGGTTTATAAGTAAATTCTAGTGTACATATGCCATAAGTAAAGCCAAGAAATAGGATGTCCGGAAAATATATACATTGGCTCTTAAGCTCATGACCCCGAAGCTAGACGATACTTGGCCCCAATGAGTGTTTACCAGACACTCTAATAATAAAGACATGAAATGCATTCGTTCCATTTGGAGCAACCCAAACACGAATGGAGGCGTCACCCTCGATAGATCTATCCACTCACTCCCGCTTAGTACTAGAAATTAACGGTCCATGATAATAAAGGGGACTTGTCAAGACGTGGTAAATAAGGCAACTTAAGCAATGTATGAAATTTTATACTTAGGCACGTACACAAAAATAAGTAATGCAATGTATTCTCCCCCGTGGGATTTGAAATCAAAATATAGAATTAAAACGGGGCTATGAAACTCACCTCGAAGTGATGGTACAAAGATGGTACAACGATGGTAAAGAAATCGGGACAATGAGGCGCGAACACTAGCCGCAACCTAAATGAATAATCGCGATCTAATTAAGATCAAGCCGCAATGAAATGAATGCACATGCACATGATACTCATACCACTCGTAATTTGGAAATGCTAGTTATCGTCATAGAAAAATAGTTTCCATACTTAGAAAAAAAAAATAGGTCCATTTAGAGAAGTATATAACTTGTCATATTAACTCGTACGAAAAAGTTAGCGTTATGTTCCAAGTATCAAAACCTTAGAATGACGTCGTCATATCGTATAAATATTCCTTCGGGTCGTACGTATTCATTTGATAAGAAAATAGTCCTTAGTAACGTTTCTAGAAAATATACCACTTAATACGTACGTTATTATTTTTATTTGTGACCAAAAATATATATATAGTTTTGACGATGTTAAAATGGGTATAACTCGGTCGTTTTAAGCTCGTTTTCCTCGTTCTTTATGTCCACGGATTCGTCTTTGTATATACTAGTATATTTTTGACAACTCGGCTCCTTTAGGTTACGTTAAATGCCTCTTTTTACCCATTGAAATCTGCCAAACAGCAAGCAGTTTTTGTAAAAGTAGTTTTCGTCGTTAAATTTGCAAAAATCATATCTCCTTCGTTATAAGCTTGTTTTAGTCCATTCTTTCGCCTAAAGTTTCGTTTTTGAATGTATTTTCTAAATCTTTGGTCAAAACTTGGCCACCATCTACTGATTTTCCCCCGAAATTGAAATAGGGACAGTAGGTAATCTTATTGTTTCAAAAACCATTTTCAAGTCTCCAAACTAGTTCCATCCTCCATCAAACCACTTTCAAACACCACAAAGCTAATCTAATCCTACCATACACCTTCTTAGGGTGTCATGGGTCCTTAAGCATCATCAATCCACTAGGTCTAACAAGGGTTTCTTATGTGTCCATTTCTAGGGCTTCAAAGTTAATATATACAAAAATGGAGTGGTACAAGTTGATGCATGTATGAGATCTTGTAAGAAAAATGTATAAACATAATAATAACTTGTAAAAATCATAAAAATGAGTTTGTTTACTTACTTGATGGTTTAGAGAGTTTAGATGATGAAAAACCTACTAATCCTTGAGTTTTTATTTCAAAACTCTAACAAGGATGATTATATAAACTAGTTTATGACAAGATCTTGTAAAATTTGTTCTCCTTGCTCCTTGAACACCCTAGTTCGATCCACCCTTAAGAGAAAAGAGAGAAAAAGTTTTGCTTGAACTAGAAAAAGTGATATTTGTGATAAATGAGTAGAAAAAAGTTTATTATATACTTGTAGACAAAAGTTTGGTGAGTAATTAAGAGTGTTGGTGAGGTTTTAATGTTTGAAGACCATGGGGGGGGGGGGGGGGGTTGGCCGGTTCTAAAGGAGGAAAAGGGGGGAAATGTTTTGTGATTTATTTTAGAAAGTTAGTGGTTTTAGTGTAGAATTATTAGTTTTAAGTTTAGTCGGGTACCGGGTTAACTAAAAATAAATTTTATTGAAGTTATTCGGGTCATAATAAAGTTATAAAAATTGTAAAAATATGTCGGGTACAAGTACGGAGAGTTTGGGTGATTATCGTTTAATTTTGGTGAAAACCGTCGTTATTAAGTTAAACGTACGATACGTAATAAATAAATTTCCAAAATACCGGGTAAATTAATATTATCATTTTTATATTATAAAAATGAATATAAAAATATATTGGGATCATAGTCGGGAGTGTTGGACGTGTTAGTCACATTTATAGTTCGCGTATTAGGGTTTATTTAAAATAAGCGTACGTAAATCGTTAATTGTACCAAAAGTATAAATTTAGTTATCCTACGAGTGGAATAGTATGCAAGTGCCCTAATGATGATTTGCTGACTATTTCTAGTCCGTATGAAATGTCCCTGGTAAAAATGCATGAATTCGCTCCTGAACCAATACGGTTACGCGAATTTGAACACTCGTAAACTAAATTTACGATGACATGAATAATGCACGTGAATAGTGATTTTTCTCTCGGAAATGAATAGTGTCAAGTGAATAGTAAAATTTCTGAATGTTTCTCGAAATGTCAAATTGACCTCAAAAACGATGAATAGTGATCGATGAATAGTAAATGATGAATAGTAACTTGTGAATAGTAAATTGTCGAGGTTTGGAAAATGACCGAAAATTACGAGTTGTGACAGTATACTTGTGCATGTATCTGTGTAACGAAGGGAGTATATATTTTAGAAAAGAAATCAAGTGGCTATGAATTAATTGAGGAGAATAATAGTGTCAGTGCTTGCTGGGATAGGATAGGATAAGCTTGCAAGTTGGTTTTTACAAAGAAATAGAACTGTTAGATCGATTTGGATATTTCTTTCAAAAGGGTCGAATAGTATGTTATATATATGTACCGTATGAAATAATTTAAGGTTCCAAGTGATAATGTAACGTGCCATATTAAGTAAGAAGATGAGATATGGCGTGAAATAAACTTATGAACTCACATTTGATCCTAGTAAGTTTGAATGAATTAGAGAAAAACAAATTAGATCGAGTTTGAATTTAATGGGTAAATGGTGTGAATTTAGATATGTTGTGATGACGTTTTACTTTGGCTCTCGTTAAGCCTTGAAACATTCGAACGGGAAGATGGGATTTGGCACCCTCATTCTTTACTAGGGGAGGGTTCGAGTGATGCAAAATAATATATGTCTCGTGTATTGAAATCAAAAGAAAATGGGGCAAAGCAAATGGTGTTTGTTCGAGTGTTATATGAGGTTTATTAAAGTTAAAATCATTGGGTTGGGCTTTGTGTTGGGCTGATGAATAGTAACTATGGATTGGATTTGGGCTGAAAATTAATTAAGGATAATTAAGATTTGTTAAGATATTAATATTTCGTTAAACGTGTCGAGAACTGTTTTCGTCATTTCGTGAATTATATTATAATGTCTTCGCGTTAAATTTATCTAATAAAGAAAATTTTAAATTTTCCCGTAAAAATAGTGATTAGAAGTAATGACAAAGATTAATATATAATTAAACATTTTTAATTATAGGGAAAATCATGGGATGTGATACCTTGCAATGTCTCACAGGAAATATGCTCTTGAATTGGTCACTGCAGCTGGTGTACTAGAAACTAAACCCTCAGCTATTCCTCTTAACCCTGTCAAGAAATTAACCATAGATGAAGGTGATCTTCTACCAGATCCTACTCCATACAGAACTTTGGTTGGGAAGCTACTTTATTTGACCATCACTAGGCCAGATTTGTCTTTTGCAGCCCAAAGCTTAAGTCAGTTTCTTCAGGCACCTACTACAATACATATGAAAGCTTTGATCAAAGTTATTAGATATATCAAATTGTCAATTGGTCAAGGATTATTCTTTCTACTCAACAATAATCTCCATCTTCAGGTTTATTGTGATAGTGACTGGTTATGGGATTTTCTTGGGTTTAAGTTTGATTTCATGGCAATCTAAGAAACAGAATGTGGTTTCTAGATCTTCCACAAAGGCTGAATACAGAGCTTTAGCTGATACTACTTGTGAAGTAACATGGATTCATTGTTTGCTAAAGGAATTTGGTCTTATTGTTCCTACTCCTATTCACATGATGTGTGATAATGTTTCTTTAATAGCATTAGCTTCTAATAGTTCATCATGCTCGCACCAAACACATAGAGATTGATTGTCATTTTGTGAGGGACAAGATCAAATCAGGTCAGATATTACCATGTTACATTCCTACCAAACATCAATTAGCTGACATTCTAACAAAGGGACTCAGCAAGCCTCTTCATTACAATTGTTTATTCAAGTTAGGAGTGTGTAATGCTTACACACTGCCAACTTGCGAGGGGGATATTGGAGCATCATCTCAGTCAAAGTAGTCAAAGCTACAATCCTCTGTTCACACAGTTACAAGAAACAGAGCAATTCACTCAAGAGTTCTACACAAGATGCAGCTATTAATGGAATCAAGCTTGATTAAGTGTAATATGATGTAAAGTTGTATTGTAGTTGTAGTAGTTTAGAGTGTAGAAGGTTCTCTAGTTAGTTACAGTTTTTCTCGCCATATTGTAGTGTTTAAATACCTTTGTAAAAGATAATCATTCAAAATTTCTCACTTCACTATGTGTTTTTATCATTTCTCTCATATTCTGGTGTTATAGACTATAGAGCATAATAAATACGAAATTTCTCAAAAAAATAAAAATAAAAATAAATACTTTGTAAAAGATAATCATTCAAAGCTTTTAACACCTACAGATTTCCCTCATCTCCTTCATGAATAATGGTTGTCTTTGTGTATGTTACAGACATTGTATCGCTGGCTTCCAGTGCAGTCATTTCCGCAAGCTTGATTAGTAGGTTCTAGACCATTTAGTGTTGGAAACTTTAATCCATTAATCTTTGATTATATTAAGTATGGAATAAAAGCCTGTATGTTTTCTGGTTTGGGCCGTAGGCCAACAAACCCAATAGATAGAAAACGTAAGCAGTTAGGTTTAGACGGTTATTTAGGTTTAAAGATTGCAACGTTTAGTTTTTAGTTTATGTCATTTAAGGGAAGCGGTATACACCTCTTCAATGGTGCTGTTTCAATATATATATATATATATATATATATATATATATATATATATATATATATATATATATATATATATATATATATATATATATATATATATATATATATATATAGGATCCTGTAAATCAACATGTAACCTATTCAATTTATATATCAGATTATATTATGGGTTCACCCAATCTTCTCTCTTGTTTTTTATTGATTCTATGATGATTAGCATTTTGTGTTTGATCACATACGTTCCTGGAAACACCCCTAATGAACCTGCCAACAGTGGCATCAAAGCCAAAGGGATCAAACAACAACAATTCATGTCCAATCACCATGAAGGAAGCCATGCCAATTAAGGAGAAAGGATTTAGAAACGGTTACAACCCCAAGACGGTGGTTAACCAAGAAGGAAAGAGACAGCAATCTATATAGAAAGAAAGAAAAGAAAAAAGACTTGTTGGTTTGCCCGGTTATAAGGGATTTATAACAAAAGGAAGAATTTAGATAGCCAAGATCTCGGTTCAATAAAGAACCTATGAGAGTAGTATCAACCAAGAGGGTTGATGAAGGCAAGTTTTATGCCAAAACCGAAGACCCACACTGGTTGGGAAAGGAGAAGAAAGGCTGTCCGTTGCAAGATGCAAAGAAAAGGTTATTAAAACCTGTTGGGATATGAAGATCAAAGTACTTCTGGAAGTTCAAAGTACTGCTGTGTCAAAGTGCTGCTCAAGGTCAAAGTACTGCTCGTGCATGGAAAATATTCAAAGTACTTCTAAGATAAAGGATTGATATGTAATATTGTTTAAGGATTGCTATGTAATATTATCAGAATATTCTAGAATTAGTTAGGGATAGTTTACTTATCGTTCAAGTATTGTAAGCTGACTTAAGGTTTTCCTTGTGTCTATAAAAGGAGCCTTAGGATGGTATTAGACGTACGAATTCAGAAAAACAAATATTAGCAAGTACGATATTAGAGAGTTAGGGATTGTTAGTGAATCTGTATAGAGAAGCAGGTTCAAAGTTGGTTTTAATATAATAATTCAAAGTTCTTCTTAGCTTTGTGTTAGTAGATTCCGCATACTTTACAAAATTATATCAGTGTTTCATTGTTAGTAGTTTTGAGTTATTCAAGATTACTAAGACCATTACAAGTTATAGTTAAGTTTGGTCAGAGTATAACGATCCAACAAGTGGTATCAGAGCTTGTGTGGAAACTCTGATTAAGAAGAAACCCTTAAAACCAATTTTACAACAAACCCTAAAAGATGTCGACAGAAGTTGCACCAGTTCCATCCATCACCTCAATCGGAATTCCCATTGTCAAGAAGGGAGAATATGATCTATGGAGTATGAAGATGAGGCAGTACATTGCCATCACAGACCATGCTTTATGGGATGTGATTGTCAATAGTAATGTTGTCATTGATGAACCTGTATCCATTGAAGGACAACCTACACCACCTAAGCCAACCTTGCCATCAGCAACCAAAAGAAATCAAGATAAGGCCCTCAACATACTGCTTTCTGCTATTCCTGATGGGCACCTATTGAAGTTTCATGATGCTAAGGATGCAAAACAACTATGGGCTGCTATTAAGACAAGATTTGGAGGTAATGATGCTTCCAAGAAGATGCATAGAAACCTACTGAAGCAACAGTTTGAAACATTCACTGTTGGTGAAAGAGAAAGCCTTGACTCTGCCTATGACAAATATCAAAATCTACTTTGTATGCTAGAGTTATATGGAGCAGAGGCATCTGTTGAAGATGCAAACTTGAAGTTCTTGAGGAGTTTGCCATCTGCATGGCATGTGGTTGCTACCATGATTAGAGGACAACCTAGTTTGGACACTATGGACTTTAATGATCTCTACAACAATTTAAAGGTGTATGAGCATGAGATGAATGGTAACAAAGGTTCAAGTTCTCATAACATTGCTTTTGTATCTTCTGAAAACAGAGACAATACTTCCACTAAAAGTACTGCTTACCCTGTCCAAAGTACTGTTGAAGAGAAACAGCATCCCTGTACAACCATGGTCACTACCACTTCATCACCATCAAACAACACCAACTCAGATGATGTTCTATGTTCATTCTTTGCTCAACAAGCCACTCTACCTGTTACATATCAAGAAGATGTCTTGCAAATTGATGATGATGCTCTAGAAGAAATTGACATAAGATGGCAGGGTTCCATGATCACTGCAAGGATAAAGAAGTTCATGAACAAGACAGGGAGAGGTATTGAATTTAAAGCTAAGTAGGGAATAGCATTTGATAAATCCAAGATTATATGCTTCAATTGTCAAAAGACTGGTCACTTTGCAAGAGAATGCAAGTTTGCAAAGTATTAGGCAAACAGAATGATTGAAAAACCCAAGGTTGAAAGAAAGGAGGTTCCTATTGCTGAACCAAAGTCACAAGCTTTGGTAGCTCAAGAAAATCTATTAGAAGTTGATTGGAGTAATGAATTTGATGATGAACCAGTAACCTACTCTATGGTTGCATTGGAAGAGGTTGATTGGAGCACAGCTTTTGATGAGGAACCAGGATGGAGATGGTCTAGGAAGCTTTGATTGGATCATGGAAAGTGAAGAAGAACCCGTTCAGCTTGCTATGATGGCTACTTCACCAAGTTCATCTAATATCTCTGAGGTATGCTCTAAGTGCAATAATTCTTATCAAAAATTGCTTAAAGAATATGAAACTGAAAGAGATAATTATAGAAGGGCTAGGTCTGAGATAGCTGGTTACCAATTAACTTTAGAGTCAATGGAAGCCAAGATAATCACTCATGAGAATAATGAAGTAGCTTGGGCTGAAAAATATGAGCAACAAGATTATCAATTAAAGTTAAGTGAGTGGAAGTTAGGATGTAAGGTTTCTGAACTAGAAAAGGTCACTAAAGAGAGAGATAAGTTGTTGGAAAAACTTGTTGTTTAGAAAGAATCAGGTCTGTCACATGTTAGTTTTGTTGAAAAACAAAGAACAACAAACATTAAAACTGGCCTAGGTTATGATAGTAGTTCAGAAGAAACCCCAACTAGGAACAAGGAACTAAGTCTTTCACAGGAGACCTCAACTAGTGATGAATAATTCATAAGCTTAGAGGAAAACACATCTAGTGATGAGGAATCACCTTGTTCAACACCTCCTGAATTTAAGAAAGACAAGGGATACAATGAAGTTCCTCCACCCACAGGTAGTTTCCAACCACCTAGGACAGATGTTTCTTGTTTTGGAGTAGACAATTTAGAGTTTAGGAAAAAGCTTAAAGGTCAATCTAGTTCTGAGTCCTTAAAGGAAACTGTTGAAAAACCTAGGGATGATAACAAGGGTTCAGGGAATGATAAAGTCTTTTCAAAACAAGTAGTACTTCCAAAAACTTCTCAAAGTACTATTGGTCATTCAGCAGTACCTACAGGGAAATCTTTTCAAAATACTGCTTATTATAGAAAACCTTTTGGAAGTGGATTTGGGAATATGGGTCCAAAGTTATGTTATGTATGCTATAGTCCTCACCATTTGATTAAGGACTGTGACTATCACTCAGAATACTTAAGCAAATTCCCAAAGACTACATCAGCAAACCATAAGCACAGGGAGAGTAAACCAAGGGAGAATAAACCAGTTTGGAATCACTCACATAGGGTTAACCATAGTAATTTCTCAAAAGACTATAGGTACCCTCACCAGAAAAGACTATTCTCCAAACCTCCAGTACCTTCAAGAGATACTTTTCAAGGTACTGGTAAAACAGTACATTCTCAAAGTACTGTAGGGAATTCACCCAACCAAGGTACTGCTAGCACTTCTTCAAAAGTAAGACCAAGGAAGTTCAATTCTTACAAACCTATAAGGCCTTACACCTCAAAAAGAGTACCTAGATTAAAGAACCCAACCCCAACTGTTAAAACTAAAAGGGTAAAGAAAGAAAGTATTGCTAGGGATGAAACAGTACTTTCAGAGAATAAGGGTGAAAAAGGGAGTGTTGACAAGAATCAATCACAGGTTTTGGAAACAAATACATTAATCCTTGATAGTGCTTTAAAAAATAGTGGAGATTACATACTCAAAGAATTTGAGTATGTCACTCCACAAGGGGAACACAAGTCAGTAATGGCTTGGGTTCCTAAAAGAAACTAACCCTTTTCATCTTTATGTAGGGCAACCCAGAAGAGGAGCTTAAAGATCATCTTATCATTGTTGCTCTGGAAGCATGACAGGAGAAAAGGAGCTCTTGTCAGATTTTAAGGCATATTTTGGAGGAAAAGTTGCATTTGGGAATGATCCTGATGGAGGGAGAATCACTGGCAAAGGAACCATCAAGACTGGATCTATTGATTTTGAGAATGTTAGATATGTGAAGGAGCTTAAATTCAATCTTTTTCCAATATCTCAGATCTGTGACAAGAAATATCCTGTGTTACTCTTTGACACAGAATGTCTTATTCTCTCCACTGAGTTTAAGTTAGAAGATGAAAACTTGGTGATGCTGAGAGCACCAAGAACCAATGATGTGTACAACATAGATTTGAAGAATATCAATCCTACTGAAAGAGCAACATGTTTGGTTGCAAGGGCAATAATGGAAGAAGCACATCAATGGCACAGAAGATTAGGGCATGTAAATTTCAAGAACATCAACAAATTGGTCAAAGGCAATTTAGTTAGAGGTTTACCTTCTAAAACATACAAGAATGATCACTCATGTCTGGCTTGCAAGAAGGGTAAACAACACAAGGCTTCATGTAAAAAGATTGAATAAATAACTATTAGAGAGCCTTTGGAATTGTTGCATATGGATCTATTTGGACCTATTTCTGTTGGAAGTTTAAACAAGAAGGAATACTGTTTGGTTATAACAGATGATTGTAGCAGATTCAGCTGGGTCTTTTTCTTGGGATTTAAAGATGAAACTTTTGATGCTATTCATGATCTTATAATAGCGCTTGAAAATCAGTTGAAACTCAAGATCTATCAGATGTGATAATGGGACTGAATTCAAGAATCAGCTTATGGATGAGTTTTGTGCTAATAAAGGAATTAAGAGAGAGTTTTGTATTGCAAGAACTCCTCAACAGAATAGAGTTGCAGAAAGGAAGAATAGAACTTTGATAGAAGCAGCAAGGACAATGCTTGCATATTCTCAACTACCTGTTCCATTTTGGGCTAAAGCTGTAAGTGCTGCTTGTTATGTGTTGAATAGAGTATCAGTGACAAAACCATAGATGAAGACACCTTATGAGTTACTTATGGGAAAGAAACCAAACATTAAGTTTATGAAACCTTCTGGATGTCCCCTGACTATTTTGAACATTTTGATACTCTGGGAAAGTTTGATGGAAAGTCAGATGAAGGATACTTATTGGGTTATTGTACCAATAGCAAAGGATTAAGAGTGTACAACAGGGCTACCAAGAAGGTTCAAGAATATCTTCATGTTGAATTTCTAGAAGATCAAGGAAATCAAAAAGGTAAAGGTCCTGATTGGATGTTTGATCTTGATATTTTGGCCTCATCCATGAATTATGTGCCTGTTAGAGATGAAAATCAAGTTATTCACAATGAAGAAGAATCACAATACATTGTTCATGGAGTAAATATGAGATCTGAAGATGTTCCCAATGAAGAATCCATTGAAAAGAAGAAAAGTATTTTTGAACCTCAAAGTACTGTTCAACCAAATTCCACAGTATCTGATGAAGACCAAGCTATCCAAGATGAACTTAATAGGATGCTTCTTCAAGAAACTATTGCAAAATCCTATGAAGATGATCAAAGGAGAGCTTATGAAGCAGAAAAGAAGAAGGCTAAAGGCACTAACAGTACTTTGCATCAAAGTACCGCTGACAAATTTGAAAGTACTTCAAATGTCTTAGATACATCAAATTGGATCAATGCTGATGATTTGAATGATCCAACGATGCCTGCCTTAGAAGATACTCATGATGAGTTGGAGAAAGAAGGCATTTTCTCAGATTCCTATGAAGACCCTGATTTCACAAATTTGGAAGAAAATCTTGAAGTTTCACCAACTCCTACATTGAGAATTCATAAAGATCATCCTGTCAGTAAGATTATTGGACCTTCTGCCTCAGGAGTACTCACAAGAACAAAAGCTAAGAATCTTTCTCAGCAACATACTTCTTTACTTAGTTTTGTTTACAAACAAAACAGGGTGAATCACAAGGATCAGCAATTATAATTATTTGCTTGCTTTCTGTCTCAAGAGGAACCTAAGACAGTAGCTCAAGCATTAGCTAAAGAGAGTTGGGTTGAAGCCATGCAAGAAGAACTTTTACAATTCAAGCTTCAAGAAGTATGGGTATTATGTGATTTACCTGATGGTAAGAGACTAATTGGTACAAAATGGGTCTTCAGAGTTAAGAGAGATGAAAGAGGGAATGTCATCAAGAATAAAGCAAGATTAGTGGCTCAAGGTTATAGACAAGAAGAAGGGGTAGACTATGATGAAGTGTTTGCTCCTGTGGCAAGAATTGAAGCTATAAGGTTGTTTTTGGCTTTTGCATCATATATGGGCTTTCCGGTATATCAAATGGATGTAAAGAGTGCTTTTCTTTATGGCACTATCACAGAGGAAGTTTATGTCAAACAACCTCCTGGTTTTGAAGATCCTGCACATCCAAACAAAGTCTACAAGGTTATTAAGGCTCTGTATGGCCTACATCAAGCCCCTAGAGCTTGGTATGAAAGACTCTCCATTTTTCTATTGCAACATGGTTACAAGAGAGGTGCTATTGATAAGACTTTGTTTATCAAAAGAGACAAAAAGGATATTATGCTTGTCCAAGTGTATGTGGATGACATTATCTTTGGAGCTACAAAACAGTCAATGGTGAAAGAGTTTGAAGAGCTCATGCAAAAAGAGTTTCAAATGAGTTCCATAGGTGAATTAACATTCTTTTTGGGGCTTCAAGTTCAACAATCAAGCAGTGGAATTTTCATTAGTCAAGATAAGTATGTTACAAACATTCTAAAGAGATTTAACTTCACCACTGTCAAGCCAGCCTCCACTCCCATTGAAGCTAACAAACCATTGGGAAAAGATGAAGATGGGGAAGATGTTGATGTTAAGCTCTATAGATCCATGATTGGCTGTTTAATGTATTTGACTGCATCTAAACCTGACATTACTTTTGCTGTATGTTTATGTGCAAGACATCAGGTCAAACCCAAAGTTTCACATCTGAATGCAGTCAAGAGGATTTTTAGGTATCTTAGGCAACAAGCTAAGCTAGGGTTGTGGTATCCTAGAGAGTCTCCTTTTCATTTGGAAGCCTTTTCAGACAGTGATTATGCTGGAGATAATTATGACAGAAGATCAACTACTGGAGGATGCCAATATCATGGAAGAAGATTAGTTTCATGGCAATGCAAGAAGCAAACAATTGCAGTAACATCTTCCACAGAAGCAGAATATGTGGCTGCTACAAGTTGTTGTGCCCAAGTGCTTTGGTTGCAAAATCAACTTTTGGACTATGGATTCAATTTTAAGAATACTCCTATCAACATTGATAATGAGAGTACAATCTGTATTGTGAAGAATCCTGTCTATCATTCCAAGACTAAGCATATTCAGATTAGGCATCACTTTATCAGAGATTGTTATGAGCACAAACTTATAAATGTGGTTAAAGTTCACACAGATGATAATGTAGCAGATTTACTCATAAAGGGCTTTGATGTTTCAAGATTTACTTATTTATTGGTGAGTATTGGGATGATCAATAATTAAGCTACATTTGAGGGGAGGCATTAGTAGCTATTCATTATTTGAGGGGAGGCTACATACATCATTAAACAGAAACGTAACTTCATTCATATTCATAAAAGATTAACATTAGCCATTCAGAGACAGAGACATATCATCAAAACAAACAAACACAAATCCTAACCAACCCACACCCTACACCAGCTACTCCATTAGCCTTTTGCCTTTTCCCTGGTAGTCATGCTTTGCCTTCTGAGCACTCTTTCTCTTGTCATCAAAAGATGATTGCTTCCTTGGGCAAGCAAGATCTAGCACTTGTTTTGAAGGCCTTTCTACTTGCAGGCTTCTCTTGGGCAGGCCACTTCATGTTCACCACTGCTGATTCAAGAGCTTTTGTCAGTGCTTGTGGTAGCTTCTTGGCAAGGGTGTATGGCTCATAATCATCATCAGAAGAAGAGCTTGAGTTGAACTCATTGGAAAGAGATGAAGCAGGAGCAGGGGTAGAAACCTTTTTGTTTGGCTTCATGTTTGTTGTGCTTGATGCACATGGAGGAAAATAGCCACTCCATCCTGTAGACTCCTGATCAGAGTCAGAGTAATAACTTATCTCTGAATCAGAGGAATCATCTGATGAGATGTAAATTAGTGAAAAGTGGCTCATGATGATACTAGGGTTTATGATGTTAAAGACAAGTTTTTTTATGAAGATAAGAGTTGATCCGAGTCCTTTTTATAGGCAAAGATAATCCCAATGGGTATTTATGAAGGCTATTAACTCCTACTTGTTTTGGTAGATTTGGAAAGTAAATATGGAAAGTATTTATTATCTCGGGTTGACTTTCAGAAGATATTTTGGTCAAAAAGTAAATCTTGTTAGATATTTTGGTGGAAAGTACTTTAACCAAAGTACTGCTTCATGTTTGAATGAAAGTACTGCTCCATATTCTATGGCAAAGTACTGTTTGGCGCTTCATGGAAAGTACTGACGTGTCAGGATACTGTTCCAACGATCAGAAATACGGGGTAACAACTTTACGAAAGATATGGGGAAGATAAATTCCAAAAATAACGGTAAAATCATTAATTAACCGTGATTTTTTGTATATTATCCTTCTTTGTGATTATCTTTTCCCTCTTTATATACCCTCATCATCATCACTGTTCATCCATTCAAACATTAACAATCCATCATCGATCATCATTCTCCTTCACAAACACAAACAATGGCAAACCGTCCAACAATTAGCAAACACAACATGATTTCCAACTTAGAGAAGACGCAAAAGAATGTTGATTTTCAAGGCATCATTGATTTTCTCACTGGGTCATCCATCAATTATTCACTTTTGGTCAATCCAGAGATCATTGCCCCTTGGATTCAAGAGTTTTGGGCTATAGCTAGATCTATTTTGGAAGAAAGAGAAGATGTTATTCAAGCTACTGTTGCAGGGAGAACTATTCGTATCACTGAAGCTACAATAAGGGAGGTCTTATTGTTTGATGACGAAGAAGGTACTGTTCTTTTTGACATACAAGTTATTTGGAATGAACTTAGAGAGATAGGCTATGAAGGTGTTCTCAATAAGCTTACTTTTCCAATGGCATTGGTTAGTCCACATTGGAAGTACCTTATCCATGTCTTACTTCATTGTCTAAGTCCCAAAAGTACTACTTGGGATCAATTTGGTCATAACATAGCCTCTGAATTAGTTGGGTTAGCTACCAATCAACAATTCAACGAAAAATGAACCACTTTTAGGGGGTCATTTAAGCCGGAATTGAATTTATTTGATCAAATATTGACCTAAATCGTTCCTTTTGTGATTTTAGGTACTTTGGGAGTGAATTCTGGAAAAGGAAGCAATTCGGACGTTTTTGGAGCATAAAAGTGAAGAAAACGGCAAAGACTTAATTTTCTATGCTGAGAACAGTACCTGACGGCATCAAGAAGAAAATCATGACGGTGTCAAGAGTAAAATCCATGACGACCCAGTGAAAACCTGAAGGCGTCACAACAAGGGCGTCAAGACTATCTTTGGTGACGGCCTGCATAAGGAGTACACATGACGGCGTCAAACCCAGATCTAGGCAGTCCGAGAAATTATTTGGCGGTGAGATGACGGCGTCAGAAATTTGTTCTTGACGCCGTCACCTATCAGAATCTATATATAGTTTTCTATTTTTCATTCATTAAGGAGGAACTTGTGTGGAGAATACTAGGGCCGAACTTTGTAAACCTTAGGTCGTATTTTACAGTATTTTCAAGGGTTTTCACCCCTTGAATCCTTTCATGTTCAATTGAGATAAGTCTTCTTTCAATTCAATCAATATGTCTATGTGTTGTTTGAATACATCTTATGCTTGTCTTGATTTCAACATGCTAGGCTAGATCTATCATGTGTTTGCTTATATTTAATGAAACCTAGATGTTAATTATATGTTGATTACTTGTTTATAGTTGTATTGGATGAATGATTTCAATGTTAGGCTTAAGAAAACTGGCAGATCTCCATGGTGTAACATGCTTGAACGTCTTAGGAAACATGAACCGATGTGTACTAGGTTTTATTGGTTGTATTTAATGCATGAGCAAATTGTAGTGATCCTATGTTAGGAGCTTCTTAGCCGGCTCGACATAGGAGTGAAGTAGGCGCTTATAGGATTGGGGAAGTAAGTACGCCACCCCATGAATGGTATTAAGGAATACAACCCGTCATCCACGCAACTGTAACAAGTAATTAACATGTAAAAGATATCTAGGGAGTAGTGAAATCTAAGTAAACACAATTCTCCCATATATTGCTCACACCTCTAGTATAATTTAGTTTATTCTCATTTTCAGTATTTTATTTTGATTGCATCTTTAGTATTGGGTTAGTTGATTAGCAACTAATTCCGCCAACTCCTTCAAAACCGAGATTTTTACTTGCTTTCATAAAAATATAAAAATACAAAAAGAATCATCCCTCATCTCTAGACCTAGTCTTTAGGTTTTCTAATCCTAGCGACACTATTCCTAGCTGAACGATCAATCCCCCGGTACTTGTCATTATACTATACTACATCGATCAGGTACACTGCCTGGTGGGGGTTGTAAGCTTCTCGAGATCCCTCGAGAGGTAAAGCCTGGTGCAATCCCTACGCATCAAGTTTTTAGCGCCGCAGCCCGGGGAATAGTTATTGTCTAGGTTAGAATTTCTTTTTATTAGGTCTACTTGCTAGATTCCTTTCTAGTAAGATTTTATTTTTATTTTTAGGTTTTCTTTAGTCTATCTTTTCTTTGTGTCTTTGTTCGTAAAAACCTTTCCATTGACTCTTCCGTTCACCATTATGGAAAACGTGAATCCACCAAGTCCGACACTAGAGTTTTACCAGAAAAAATATAATTACACCAGTTTGGATATACCAAGATGGACGGATGAAATGAGGCGGACAGGATCTTATATTGATTTTATTGAGTACCTTGAGAAAAGAGGCGAAGTGCATAAGACTTTTAAAGAATTCACCTTAGGAGCTCCATCAACCCCTGAAAATGCCTCACTTAGTGAAACCTATGCACCATATGAGCCTTCACCTAGGATAGTTTCGTATGAGCCACCTTGCTGCATGTCATGGTTAGGCCCTACCATAATACAGGATGAACACATAGGTGACCTTGATGTGATGGAGGATGTAGCCGAACATGATCACATTGATCAAAAAGACCTAGGTTTTATGATCGATGATGATGAATCTCAAGAAACAGATGATGAATCTTTTGGGCAATTTGTATATAGTAGTCATAATATTGAGGATGATCCTTATGATTCGGATATAGAAGTTGAGATGCCTAGAGAAGCACTTGAGATACTTGGGAAAATGTTAGGGTTAGATTATAATAAAACACATGTTGAGGATATAGGTGATCTTGACACAAGGAATGATGAAGTAAATAACATGAGCCCACAAAGTACCCCACAAGTTCTACCATCACTTGAGGAATACACACCATCCGTGACTTACCCGGAAGAAGTAGAAGAGACTATAGGAACCCCAATAGAGGTAGAACCTTTGAACCAAACACAACTAGAGGATATAGGTTTGAATACTTATAATGATAACCTTACTCTTAGTTCTAGGGAAGTTCCTAGTTTTGATGAACCGGAGCCTCAACCAAAACCGTTACCTAATCTTCCATCCTCGGATGAAAATTTAGGAATTGAAATAGGTCCCGATCCACCCATCAAACCATATAGTCCGGGTAGTCTTAGGATAAAGGTAGTGGACTCTAAGCCTTGTAGAGAGGAAGCCAATATAGGAGTGGAAAATGACCTTACATGCTTACATCACCCATTTATGGTTGATCACAAGAAACAATATGGGTTTAAACCGGGTTTATTAGGTCAAGATGGATCCCCAACTAGTAATCTCTTGAAGTTAATTGAAAATGATCCCTTTCTAGGAGAAAATCTTAATCCACCCATTAACCCGATTGAATTAGGTAAGGTTATGATGATAGAAGCACACCCCTTTGAGCATATAATTCATCCACCACTCTTTCCTCACGAGGTATATTTGCACCCTGAGGGTGTGTATCGCTACTTCCACCCGCACTTAATCCTAAGTGTAGGGAAAACCTCCCTTATTTCCGTTAAATAACGGTAGAGTCAGGCTCGTGACTCGAACAAAAACAAGCGCTTCTTGGGAGGCAACCCATGTCTTGTGTGTTTTCATTTGTTTTATTTGTTTGATTATTATTTGCTTCCGTATGCATGCTTTATTTTTATTGTTGGTAGATCATGTTTCAAAACTAAAATGATGAAAATACTTTATTTTGTTGTTTGGCCTAGTCTTAACTTCATCCAAAGGTATTTTTGCAAAAGATAAGTGTAAGGGGAAACCCCAAATATGTTTTTTAAGAAACAAAACCGATCATGATTCTCCACAATATTAAGTGAACATGTATATTCGTATTTGTTAGAGTCAAATGCTTGTATCGAGTCATAATGTTGTTTTGCAGGATTTTCCAGGAAGTAGGACGAAGCTTTTCCAGAAATTTTCCGGAAACTTAACATAAAAATTTCTGCACGTCAATTTTGACGGCATCACGAGTTTTACTCTTGACGGCGTCACGTGTAAAAATCTGAAAATTTTACCAGTTTTGTTTTTCTAATGGAATCTTAAAGTTTTTGTTGAATTATTAGTTTTATAATCTCCAGGAAATCTGCAAACATCATTCCACAAGCATTATATCTTATTTCGTTTTCTAGGATTTATTAGCATATGTAGATTGCCGCCGATTTTATGCGAGGTTGCCTTGTATGTTTTCTCAAGTTTTACAGGTTATGTATGACATGAAGATGATTTACATTCTGGAAGGGAAGCTTTGATTGTTCATTTTCTCGGAGGAAAATCTAACCTGGCCACCTTATTATCCATACCGAGCGAATCAGGGGAGTATTTGCTTTCATTTGTTTTACTTATTTCACTTTTACATTCTTTACTTGAACATTGGGGACAATGTTCATCCTAAGTGTAAGGGGAGGGTAAAATGATGATACCTTACAGATACACTTTCGCTTGAGTTTGTTTGTTTGATGGTAGATGTGTAATAAAACTATGAGAAATACTTGTTAGTTTAATTTTAGCGCCAAATTTAAAATTTTTTACAACATTTAGGAGTGAAACTTTAGCCATAGCAAGCGTCTCATGGATAGGAGATTGTATGACTAGCACAAAACCGTACCATTCAGAAAAATTTTCCACCCAAATTCGTGAGGTTTGCCTTTAGATTTGATAGGAAAATCATTTACTATTAGTGCTTATGAGTGTACCGGTAGTATTTTGTTGAGTTTGTTAGACTCCTTGGACCGTTTTGAGCATCTAGGGTTAACAATAACAATGATAATAACATGCAGCGGAATAAGAACAAATCATATGTTATTGACAACAAGGTTTTTCCCAATCACCTCCAATTATTATTTGATCAGAATAATAACATGTTACCTAATTGTAACAGGGATCTAAGACACCTCAGACCTTGTAGGATTCGAACTAACACTATCTAGTTCTAGGCGTTTATAGTTTACACGCCCTAGAACACACACACACACACCTTTATGATATTTACATTGTGGAAGACATATAAAACTACGTACCCTGCATCTCTTTATATACTAGAGAATGCTAGGGTTTACACAAAGAGATAATACCGAATAATATAAAATCTTTTCTACAGAATAAATTATTTCCTGTATCTTGATATCTTTGAAGCTTTCTCTCTTTGTCACTTTAGCCCTTCATGTTTCATTCTTATATTTATTTTCTCACATCAAATCTAGAATCCCAACATATTTAGATTCTAGAACTTGTGATAGCGATGCATCCCGAGATCGCTAGTGAGACTACATTCATGTAGTAGGATTTATTACATGATAAGAGGCATTAGGATCACCCTTGTGTTAAACCCGTATCATAATTACTTGACCATTTAAGTCATATTACTTGGCTAGTTAAGTCAATTGATTTTTCCCACACCTTAGCGTTGTACTCATTTTTAGTACACGAAACCCCTAGTACACCCCTCCGAGCCTATCTTTTCGTTTCTAACTTTAAGCATCTTACTTAAAGGAAGAATTTGTTACACCCCACTTAAATGTACAACCAAATCGCCTTAGCCTTCCGTGTATGCACTCATCTTTAGTGCATTATTGTTATTTGTTAAACCCTAAGTTAATTATCTAATTGATTACATGGTTGCTAAGTCGAGTCATATCCTTGCACATATTGTTTTGGGACGATTGGGACTCATGGGTAAAGTACTTATTTTATAGAGTAATGGGGAAGAACATCATTTATTACCCCTATATGTACGTTAATCTTAAAAGTACTCCAAGTGTTTTGATTATCTTAATTCGAGTCATTAGAATAGTTATTTGTGAAGTATGTAAAAATTCAAGTGTAAGGGGAATTTTCATTCCCTATGATGTATTATTTTGGATGGTAGGGTAAGAGTGTATGCAAAAAAAAAAAAAAAAAAAAAAAAACAAAAAAAAAAGAAAAAAAAAATCGAAAAAATCAAGAAAAAGAAAAAAAAAAATAGAAAAAAAGAAAAGAGAAAAACATACGGACTACCATCCCTTTTCATTCTATGTTTGTTTTATGTTTTTGTTATTTTTCATTTATTAGCTTAAGTCGAGTCTAGTCTTGGCTTAGCAACGCCATACTGTACATGTAATTAACCAAGATTGTTAACTCGCCACCAGTAAAGACTGCCTATATCCAACAAAACCGTGTATTCCATATCCCTACACCTAACGTTACTATCCTTAAAAAGACCTCTTTGATAGTTTATCCTAGGTGCTTACGCCATGTGGTGGAGGTTTGATCCTTTCCCAAGCATATGGTAATCTATTTTGCTATGACAGGTAGTGAGAGATGTTTTCCATTTCCATATTGTGATATTACTTTATTACACCCGAGAGATGTGAGTATCTAAACACTATTTGTGAGGTGCTAGTACATGACCTCCGCGCTTGTCTTTGGTCTTTAGTGGAACGATTATTTGTTGTTATTACTTTTATATTAGTGTTAAATGACCCCTAACTTGTATTTTGACTAGAATAAAAGCGCATTTGCTTGAGGACAAGCAAATCTCAAGTGTAAGGGTATATGATGAGGCGAAAAATGAACCACTTTTAGGGGGTCATTTAAGCCCGGAATTGAATTTATTTGATCAAATATTGCCCTAAATCGTTCCTTTTGTGATTTTAGGTACTTTGGGAGTGAATTATGGAAAAGGAAGCAATTCGGACGTTTTTGGAGCATAAAAGTGAAGAAAACGGCAAAGACTTAATTTTCCATGCTGAGAACAGTACCGGACGGCGTCAAGAAGAAAATCATGACGGCGTCAAGAGTAAAATCCATGACAACCCAGTGAAAACCTGAAGGCGTCACAACAAGGGCGTCAAGACTATTTTTGGTGACGGCCTGCATAAGGAGTACACATGACGGCGTCAAACCCAGATCTAGGCAGTCCGAGAAATTATTTGGCGGCGAGATGACGGCGTCAGAAATTTGTTCTTGACGCTGTCATCTATCAGAATCTATATATAGTTTTCTATTTTTCATTCATTAAGGAGGAACTTGTGTGGAGAATACTAGGGCCGAACTTTGTAAACCCTAGGTCGTATTTTACAGTATTTTCAAGGGTTTTCACCCCTTGAATCCTTTCATGTTCAATTGAGATAAGTCTTCTTTCAATTCAATCAATATGTCTATGTGTTGTTTGAATATATCTTATGCTTGTCTTGATTTCAACATGCTAGGCTAGATCTATCATGTGTTTGCTTATATTTAATGAAACCTAGATGTTAATTATATGTTGATTACTTGTTTATAGTTGTATTGGATGAATGATTTCAATGTTAGGCTTAAGAAAACTGGCAGATCTCCATGGTGTAACATGCTTGAACGTCTTAGGAAACATGAACCGATGTGTACTAGGTTTTATTGGTTGTATTTAATGCATGAGCAAATTGTAGTGATCCTATGTTAGGAGCTTCTTAGCCGGCTCGACATAGGAGTGAAGTAGGCGCTTATAGGATTGGGGAAGTAAGTACGCCACCCCATGAATGGTATTAAGGAATACAACCCGTCATCCACGCAACTGTAACAAGTAATTAACATGTAAAAGATATCTAGGGAGTAGTGAAATCTAAGTAAACACAATTCTCCCATATATTGCTCACACCTCTAGTATAATTTAGTTTATTCTCATTTTCAGTATTTTATTTTGATTGCATCTTTAGTATTGGGTTAGTTGATTAGCAACTAATTCCGCCAACTCCTTCAAAACCGAGATTTTTACTTGCTTTCATAAAAATATAAAAATACAAAAAGAATCATCCCTCATCTCTAGACCTAGTCTTTAGGTTTTCTAATCCTAGCGACACTATTCCTAGCTGAACGATCAATCCCCCGGTACTTGTCATTATACTATACTACATCGATCAGGTACACTGCCTGGTGGGGGTTGTAAGCTTCTCGAGATCCCTCGAGAGGTAAAGCCTGGTGCAATTCCTACGCATCAATAATCTGAATCAAGATGATGTTGTACCTCAAGATCAATATGAAGAAGGTACTACTATGGATTTTGAAGACATTGCTCAAGGGACTGCTGAAAGAAAACTTGATGAAATTGAGCAAAACGTTGTAGAAGAAAATAAAGCACAAAGTACTGATGTTGAAGGTGCGGATATTCAAAGTAATGCTGATCAACATATAGAGATATAAGGTACTGATCCTCAAAGTACTGGTGTGCAAAGTACTTTGGATCAAGGTGATCAAGGTACTGCTGCCTTATAGATTGATGAAGCTGGACCTTCTACAAGAACTTTTGATGATGAAGCTGGTCCTTCCACTCAGCAAGAAGAGATAAAGGAGCATACAGCTAGTGATGATGAGACTATTGCTCAGATTATGGTTAATATGTCAAAACCAAGAGGGATAAGTATTCCTGGTGTTGAACAAACTCAAGTCTCACAAGCTTCTTCTGAATCTGAAGAATTGGATCCTAATGACAAGGGAAAAGGAATTATGAAAGTTTCCAAGAAGAAGAAGAAGTTTACACTGGCACAGCTAAGAGCTTTTGAAATAGCTAGGAATGAAGAAGCTGCAAGAAAGTATCAAGCTGATTTAGATGCTGAATACATAAGGGAAACAAGAAAGCCAGTTATTGAAACAAGAAGGCCACTATCTAAAGCTCAAGAGAGAAATTCTATGATAAGTTTTCTGAGAGGCAGAGGATTTAAGAATCTAAAAAGGCTAAGACATCCACAGGTGAAAGACTTATATGACAGTGTTCAAGAGTCAATCAAAAGAGAGTTAGATAGTTTTGTGCCTATGGATTCTGAGAAAGAAAAGAAGCTGGAAGAAGTGAGAAAAGAATTAGTTGAGAAAAGAAAGTTAAAAAGGAAGAGAGCAACTCAAGATGATCAGTTATCAAAGAGGCTCAAGATGCTGAGAGCAGATACATTTGATGAACTGAGGAACTATCTTAGGGTTGTGGATTTTGAGAATCCAAAGAAGACAGAGAATGCTGAGAAGAAGAACAAGATTTCTACATTTTCTGTGGTAGAAGCATCTGATGGAGATTATCTCATTTTTCATAGAGAAGATGAAAGCTACAGTGTTCAATATGCTATGGGATATACTGCACAAGGTAGATAGAGAAGATTTATACTATTTGTATCTACAAGTGCAGGATTACTTTGAGAATACTGAGCCAAAAGGAGTGGGATTGATCTTATTGGGTGATTTAATGAACATCTAGGAGACAAATGAAACAAGTAGTGATGCTCTATGGAATGATCAAGAGAATTGGGAGATAATAAGATGGAGATCCTTTGAGTCATCAGGGGTACACTCACTTAAAATGGAAGATGGAGCCATGATTCATATGTTTGCAGAGAGAAGATATCCTCTGATAAGGGAGATTATGGTTAGAATGTTGGATCATGGTATGGAAGTAGAGAATGAGACTGAAGTAGCATTAATGGTGATTGAATTGTTCATACAGTGGACTACTTCAGATGAATAATATTGCATAAATACTGGTATGATTTATATTATGTAAATGTTTTTTTTTGAATAATAAAGTACTTTATTCAAAGTACTGCTAGACAAACAGTACTTTCTCAAAGTACTGCTTGTTGCATAAAACCAGTAAAGTCTTTTAATATTGATTAAGTTTTCAAAGATAAACTTTGTGAAGCATAAGATGATATCAATAAAGGTTTTGAGAAGTCACACATGGTTTTAGTACTTGTACTACACAGCAAATGGTAATCAACTCACCATGTTTAACAGACAAGAAAGAGTTTGACTCATCATAAGGGTACGGGTCTGATGTGATAATCAAATCCATTTTTAGTTGACAATTTACTAAAAATTGTATGGTTTTCAACTCACCATATCTGTAAAAGTGCAGAGTTGGCTAGCCCACAATAAAATGGCTTATGGTAAAGGTTGTGGAAAATTCATTTATATGGTAATTAGTTCACCATGGTTGTGATAAAAGAACTAACTAGTCCAAAAGCAAACGGCTCTTGGTAAAGACTAAACAAATCCGTTGATAGCTGATGATTTTCTAAAAGTCGTATGGTTATCAATGTACCATAGTTGTTCTAATCTAAACATTGGCTACTCCAGAGTTAATGGCTTTGGTAAAGAGACATCAAAATCCATTAAATTTCAATGATTCACCTCTCACAGGAGTTTACACACCTGGAAGTGATGAGAATAGTATGAAACTTTAAAGATTTGATGTACACTTTGTCAAAATATTGCTGAGTTGCTGAAAAGATTTGTTGCTGTGAAGATATCATCTGAAGCTAATGAAGAAGTACTTTGACACACAAGTCAGATAAAAGTAAAAGACACAATTTTCCTTGAAGATAAAGATGCTGAAGATCAAAAGGATATCAAAGAAACTTGAATTCAAGCAAGTAGAATTCAAGTTAGGGGAGGATTGTTGGGATATGAAGATCAAAGTACTTCTGGAAGTTCAAAGTACTGCTGTGTCAAAGTGCTGCTCAAGGTCAAAGTAATGCTCGTGCATGGAAAATATTCAAAGTACTTCTTAGATAAAGGACTGATATGTAATATTGTTTAAGGATTTCTATGTAATATTATCAGAATATTCTAGAATTAGTTAGGGATAGTTTACTTGTCGTTCAAGTATTGTAAGACGACCTAATGTTTTCCTTGTGTCTATAAAAGGAGCCTTAGGATGGTATTAGACGTACGAATTCAGAAAAACAAATATTAGCAAGTACGATATTAGAGAGTTAGGGATTGTTAGTGAATATGTATAGAGAAGCAGGTTCAAAGTTGGTTTTAATATAATAATTCAAAGTTCTTCTTAGCTTTGTGTTAGTAGATTCCGCATACTTTACAAAGTTATATCAGTGTTCCATTGTTAGTAGTTTTGAGTTATTCAAGATTACTAAGACCATTACAAGTTATAGTTAAGTTTGTACAGAGTATATCGATCCAACAAAACCTTTTCCCAACAAACCAAAAGTCATATAGATTCAAGTGGTGATGGCGGCACTAACCCTGCTGGAATTTGGTTCAATTAGAAGCCGAAAAGTTTATCAACACCAATGATCAAGAGCATGAAGAAATCAAGGAACAAGAAGATTGAAGAAACAAAGATTAATAGATTAGGGGGAAATATGTTAGAAACTTTAATCCATTAATCTTTGATTATATTAAGTATGGAATAAAAGCCTGTATGTTTTCTGGTTTGGGCCGCAGGCCAACAAACCCAATAGATAGAAAACGTAGGTAGTTAGCTTTAGACGGTTATTTAGGTTTAAAGATTGCAACGTTTAGTTTTTAGTTTATGTCGTTTAAGGGAAGCGGCCGGTATACACCTCTTCAATGGTGCCGTTTAAATATGTATATATAGACAGGATCCTGTAAATCAACATGTAACCCATTCACTTTATATATCAGATTATGGCCTCGTTTGATAGCCTCTTAATAACACAACTCAGCACTAAATCCTGAGTCAGTCAGAGGCAACACCGTTTGATAGGAAAAAAAAAAGGTTACTGCATGGGCCAGAGAGTTCTGAATGGGCCACCTCTATGGGGATGGCCAGTGATTCAGCAACTTCTAATTATCGTAAATACCCTTTTTTACAGATGCAATCCACCTCACAAGTCGCACCCAACTCACGAAAAATTCTGTTCTTGAATCTGCTAGTTTCTCTTGATCCCATACAGTTGCGGGTAAAAACTTTATTAATTTATGTTCATTGCATCTTTGCTGATGAACACATCCTCGTATATTTTTTCGGACATGTCATTTGATATATAGCTGAACATCTTGTCATCTATGTGTTCACTTGTAATTCTAAATTCTGATAATATTATCAACAATGATCTATGCTATGTTATTGGTTGTGGTGTAGGTTATGTTATGGGAATATGGGCTAGTATCTTGGCTATGATCTATATTAGGTTGTGGGTTTTGTAATCAGATATGTATGACCTATTATTAATTTGACCGTCAATGGTTAATGTAGTTATAATTCCGATTTGATAAAGATATGTTTGTATGAACAACTTGTGATAACTGGCAAAATATAGATCATGGTTTTATCAGTAATTTACTATCATCTTTACAAATAATTCACATCGTTTGTTTAGATATAATTGTAAAGTAAGACGTCCGCATTAAAAATGATAACTCTCTTGTTGTTTAGTTGTTACTGTAAGTTGTGCACATTAATACTACTAGGTAAGATTACTACTGAAGAACAAGGTAAAGGAAGTGGGGGACAAGGCATGGACGATACAATGGGTCCCCAAGGCAATGAATATATGGCTAATCTCCGTAACGAGATTGCTAATGAGTTATTTTTAAATGCTTCGACCTAAGATTAGTTCGTAAATTATATTGTTTTATGATCTTTTAATAAGACGATTTATTTATTAATTTTGTTTATTCCAACATTATTTTCTTTATATTATATTTTTATTTGAATTAATAATTATTTTATTAAACGGTATATTTTATTCAATATAAAATCAGACAGAAGGTTAAATTGGTAATTTCAGGCAACTCAGATTGCTCATTTGGAACAAATATCAAACAATCATTTTCACTCAGAATCAGGTTCACTCAGCATCTGGGAATCATTCAGCAGCTTTGATTCATTCAGCACTAAATCATATTTTTTTATCAATTGTTTTTTATTGATTCTACGATGATTACCATGTTGTTGTTTGATCACATACGATTCTGGAAACACCCCTTATGAACCTGCCAACATTTAGAACAAATGTTTACCACCTTTGTTACTCCTTAAACCATCGGAATATGTTGTCTGTATCCATCAGATGCTGATCTTGCTCTTGTTCCACGAAATGACGAAAACGATATGGCTGCACTCCCGTGTCTTGCACACCTCAACGTACCCGTCAGTTCGTCACAATCTTTTATATCATCGTCAAGAAGATGACTGTTAGTGACAAGATGGCTATTCTAGTAGTAGAGAAGCTTCTTCATTTGAATATTTTTGGTTTGATAATTTTGGATGGTGCTTCTAGCTGATTATATAGAACTTGTTAATCGAGTCTTGGTTTGGTGGACTGATACGGTTACTACATGCACTAAACCGAACCGGCCTACTCTCCATTCAGTTTCAAGTTTGAATAATAAAGATATATACCAAGCCTCTTGATTTAGTTCTCTTATTTTGCACATGCATATTTGAATAGTTCCATGTTGCCATGCATGTTAGACGTCTTTGCATCATTTTAGGAGGAAGTGGCCAGTTACTAGCTACTTTCCACCCATGTCTATGTTTTATTCCTAAAGTTTAGGATAGCATTACTGCATTTGTTTATCTATTTAAGCTGTAATTTCCATTGAAGTTATGAAGAAGAAAAATTGCAGAAAAGTTTATTCTTTTAGTTAGTTAATTTAGAAGGATAATAACCATCTCGGTTTCTATCATGGACCATGATTATTAAATGCTAGCGGATCAATATAAGTTAAAAGAGACTTGGCCAAAAGCTAGCTGTGGTTCCTCAAATTGGGACCACCTACATATGTTTTATTCATTCGGTTTCCCATGTCTATATATGTTTTATTCCTAATGTTTAGGATAGCATTACTGCATTTATTTATGGGTTAATTATGGCAAAACGTATTATACTTGCCCAAAATATTAGTTTTGAGTAGTGAACAAAAAAAAAAAAAAATCTTATCTAAGCACTAATGTTGACACTTTTGTCCTTCTTAAAGTATTATGGCAATTTTACCCTTTCAAAAGTACATAAATGGTCCCTGTTGGTTTGCGAAAATTGCATTCACCGTCCTTAGCCTAAATTACATAAATGGTCCCTGTTGGTTTGTGAAAATTGCGTCCACTATCCTTATGCTCTTTCCAATTCTTTTTTCCAAAATTCTTTATTTTCTGATTTTTTTTTAAATTCATTTTTTTTTTAATTTTATTTAAATAATTTAGAAAATATATATTTTTTTGGAAAAATATGTATTCTCGAAAACAAAAAATTTGGAAAAAAAATATTTTCGAAAAGTTTGAAAAAAATTATTTTCGAAAAAAAAAATTTTTGAAAAAAAAAAATTTTCGAAACAAATATTTTCTAAAAAAAATATTTTTGAAAAAAAAATATTTTCGAAATAAAAATATTTTTGAAAAAAAATATTTTCAAAAAAAAAATTTCTAAAAAAAATATTTTTGAAAAAAAAATATTTTCGAAATAAAAATATTTTTGAAAAATATTTTCGAAAAAAAATATTTTTGAAAAAAAAATATTTTCGAAATAAAAATATTTTTGAAAAAAAAAATTATTTTCGAAATAAAAATATTTTTGAAAAAAAATATTTTGGAAATAAAAATATTTTTGAAAAAAAAAATATTTTCGAAAAAAAGTATTTTTGAAAAAAAAAATATTTTCAAAATAAAAATATTTTCGAAAAAAAAATATTTTTGAAAAAAAAAAATTTCGAAATAAAAATATTTTTGAAAAAAAATATTTTCAAAAAAATTATTTTTGAAAAAAAAAAATATTTTCGAAATAAAAATATTTTTGAAAAAAAATATTTTCAAAAAAATTATTTTTGAAAAAAAAAATATTTTCGAAAAACAAATATTTTCTAAAAATAAAAAAATGTTTTCGAAAAAAAATTGGGACATTGGATGCAAATTACAAAAACTAAAGGGTAAAATGGTCTTTACAAAAAATTAAAACTGCCATAATACTTAAAGAAGGACAAAAGTGTCAACATTAGTGCTTAGATAAGATTTTTTTTTTGTTCACTACTCAAAACTAATATTTTGGGAAGTATAATACGTTTTGCCATAATTAACCCTTTATTTATCTATTTAAGCTGTAATTTCCTTTGAACTTATGAAGAAGAAAAATTGCAGAAAAGTTTATTCTTTTAGTTAGTTAGTTTAGAAGGATAATTAATAACTATCTCGGTTTCTATCATGGACCATCCATGATTAAATGCTAGTGGATCAATATAAGTTAAAAGAGACTTGACCAAAAGCTAGCTGTGGTTCCTTAATTTGGGACCACCTAGTAATAATTGATGAACAATATTGATGTCGAGGGTAGGTAGTATTTTATTGGCACTGGCAGGGCAATCAATTTTAGGGATGCCCTATAAAGACGGGGGACAAAGGTGTCAGTCCTTTTGTCTCCCCTTTGTCCCCTATTATTTCCCAGCGTAGCCCAGTTTCTGTTCCGTATTTCTGACAGTTTTAACAGTTTGACTTATTAAACTTTATATTTTTTGTTCCGCACTTTCAGGTTTATAGCTTTTTGATATAAACAAAATTATAAAAATAAAAAAAAAATAAAAAAAAAAAAAAAAAAAAAAAAAAAAGGTCACAAAATGCCAAAAAAGTCAAACCCCCGTTAGAATAAAAAAAGTACCCCCGTTAATATAACCCATGCCTCAATTATATCATCAGATTAATGTTTGAAGATACTTGCATAATACTTTCTTGAGTTGTAACTTGATCTCGGACTATGAGTTTAATTAGTTTGTACTCTATGCACGCAAAGGAACATTTCAGTTGCTAATTTGCAATGGTACAGTACAGGAATGAAATTGGTTGCTGTATGTTTCTTGCTAATTTCACTCATCAGTTTGTGATAAGTACTAGATTTCTTGGTGTCCCTTGTATTGTAAAATACATAACCATTTTTTAATATTTTCTTGTCAATTTACTCTATAGTAAGATCACAACTACACTGAAATGCATTGATGTAAAAATATTATTTATCCACTTAACACGGATACAAAATACTGGCACTATTAAAAGAACTATCATTAGTTCAATTATTGGAATGGAGGTAACCAATAATTCAACTTTATACGTATTACAGTACATATTTTAGGACTCCACAAACATTCCTTTCAAGTAGATGTACGTTATCCTGCTTCTGCTGGTTCATTGAGGGATACTTTTGTCTGCAACATTTCCTTTGTCTTCTATCCCATCCTCGTTCATTGTGGTAACCTCTTCTTGCATAAGAAATGAAACTTCTTGGTTTTCTGGCATTGCGTCACTAACATTTCCACCAATTTTCTGGGCACCCTTTTGAAGCTCCAATGCAAACTCTAGTCCCCAAACTACCTCGTCCATAGCTGGTCGTTCACAACCTTCTTGATGTAAACAGCTATTCGCTACCTCACTAAACTTCCTTAAACACCCTGGTGCAATCTGGTCACTTATTCTTTCATCAATTATCTCAAGTAGTGTTCCCCTTCGATAACAAGTCTTGCCCCATTCTGCCAAATTCACTTGTTCGTCTGGTACCCATGGAACAATAACAGCTCTTGCACACAGCACTTCAAACAGAACCACCCCAAATGAGTACACATCAGACTTTTCTGTGAGTTTCTGATTTCGGCAATATTCCGGATCAATATACCCTATACTACCCTTCACCATTGTGCTAACATGTTTATTTCGTTGCAGTATCCAATCAAGGACACAAGATGAACGTGACGTAGTTTAGACAACATCTCTATTTCTGTATGGAATTCATGAAAACCTTGGCTTGATGACGGGTTGAGCCGTTTTATTGCAACAATCGTTGCAGCGTTGTCTATATACCCTTTGTATACCTTACCAAACCCTCCAATGCCAATAACACAATTGTCGTTAAAGTTGTTGGTTGCAGCTTTCACTTCTGCGAGGGTAAAATGGCGAGAACGGTCGGATGGCAGTGACGAATCACTAGGGGTTGAACCCCTTGATGGCTTTTGGTTGGTTGTACTATGTTGATTTACTCTCTTTAAATGATGTAAAACTATACAAAGTAAAACAGACAACAAGACTAAACCTCCCCCGGCACCTTCAATGATCGTGATATAGTGCGGATTCTTCTTCTTATTCTCTTTTACAGGAGACAATGGGCTTGGCGGTTGGTATACAGAACTGCTTGGTTCCGGGTTTGGGCTAGAAAGATTCCCGTTCATGCTTAACTTAAAGGCTTCCACCCCATTCAAATAGCCATCATGCCATTGAGTTAATTTGTTTGGATGCACTGCGAGCCACAACTCCTGCTTGCTTTGGTGGCCATCTGGATAGTTGACAAACACAACATAATCTTTATATACAGGATACCCGCTACCTTGAGTCCAATGGAACAGGTCAGTCTGCTCCTCAGCGGTTTGATTATTAATGAAGACCATGAAAACCGTTAGTCCTTTTTCAGTGTATTGTGGTATAATGTTGCAAAAGTGAAGCCTGAGCATGTAATAAAACCCAGAATCAACCGTAAGTATCCATGTTAGATTGTACCTGTCAGCCTGTTGGCCCATACTTCTTTGTGTTTGATAAACAAGCTCAGGTGCAGTATAATTCGGCGTCTCCCTAGTAAAAGTGATCGGAGTCTTATTAACAGGTGTCAATCCAAAGGCTGCTCCATATATGTATTTATTATCTTGATCCCATGACCGGTACATACCAGTATCATCGACACCTGATATTTGTTCCCCTCCCACATTTAGCCTGTAAACAGTTTCAAGTGCAGTGTCGTTACTAATAACAGGTCCTGTAATCGTCCCAACAGGTTTCGGATTCGTAGCATTGAAATACAGATTTTGTGGCATTGAAACAACTTCAATACCATTAATGAATGCAAATGAGTTGGGTGAGGGTGTAAAGGTAACTTGTAGAATTTGGGTATCGGTTACATAAATTAGAAATTCTTTGACAACGTGAGGAACCAAGGGACCATCAAATCCTGCATCAGACGAGGTTTTACCCAAAAAGGAAGCAGTTAGAAAAGCACTGAAGTTTGTTAAAAGAAAGTATCCATTGGATGATACAGAGAAGAAAGATAGATTTGAGTTGAGACCAGAATATGTGGCAGGATAGAAATAGAGGCGGATGAATTTTGGCCCTTCAGAAACTGGAAACGTGTAGGTAAATGAAGAAGTGTTAAAAACACGAGCAGTGTTATAAGGAATTTGGGGAACTGAAGTATCTAGGAACAAGGGAGTGGATGAAAATGAACTTGTAGTGATGTTTGATGGTACAAATTCAGAACGCTCATCTCCATCCCATTTCTGGTCAAAAGTGAAGTTGGAGGATGAACCGCAGTTGAGGAGGAAGTGTTCGGTGGCTTTGTATGGTTGTGCGGTGGTTGTGGTGGTGAAAAGGAGGAGCAAACAAAAGAGTGCATGTAAAACGAAGAAGTTAAACATGGTGTAGTTGATAATTTAGCTTTAGCTTTAGCTTATATTATATCCTTAATTGGAGAAGAGTATTACTATACTGGTCTCTTATAGATATAGCATTTACGTTTTCTTTTTCAAGGGTAGACTTCCAAGTCTTTCCAAAGAAAAATGAAAGAGTAGACTGACAAATACGAAAAATACACCATGAATTACACCATTTTGATTATAGTACGCACGTGACAGAAAGTTACTAATTTGTTATTCGGTGTGGAAAAAGGCTTTGAGATATAATTGGCTGAGTGAAGTGGAAATTTCGTCTCTTAGTTTATTTAATTTTGCACTATCTAGTTTTTATACTATTCCCAAATATCATATCTAAAGGTCAAACGTCTAACTAATTACATCCCTTCTCGACTTGAAATGAACATTTACATGCTATTTCTGTTTGTTAATAAGGCATATAGGCTTGACCCACTTGTTTAAGCCCGTCTTGCACTTAGGGTTAAGTTTACTCATTTTCTATTTAATGTCTTTTGTATTGTATTTAGTGACATTGGCAGGTACAGTTCATTATGATAAAATTTTGGAAAAAAAAGTTTATATTGGTATTAAATGGGTATCTAATTAGTCCATTTTAGTAATTTGTATTTTTAACGATCTTTTTCTCACGACATGAAATAGCAACACTGATTGTCATAAAAGGGAATACATACGCAAAAGTTAAAATAAAGGTAAAAGGCATTTATAGCATATAAAATTTTTAGGGAATACGATAGATATATTGCAAATAAGTGGTGTTATAGACTATAGAGAATATAAATACGAATTTCCCAAAAAAATAAAATAAAAACTATGTAATAGATAATCATTCAAAGCTTTTAATTAACACCCACAGATTTCCCTCATCTCCTTCATGAGGTCTTTGTGTATGTTACGTACGTACATTGTATAGCTGGTTTCCAGCGCAGTCATTTCCGCAAGCTTGATAGACCATTTAGAACGACATGTTTACCACCTTTGTTACTCCTTAGACCATCGGAATATGTTATCACTAGATTCCGCCTATGTTCTTCTGTATCCATTAGATACTGATCTTGCTCTTGTTCCACGAAAACGATCTGGCTGCACTCCCGTGTCTTGCACACCTCAACGTACCGTCACAATCTTTTATATCATCGTCAAGAAGATGATTGATAGTGACAAGATGGCTATTCTAGTAGTAGTGAAGCTTCTTCATTTGAACATTTTTGGTTTGATAATTTTGGATGGTGCTTCTAGCTGATTATATAGAACCTGTTAATCGAGTCTTGGTTTGGTGGACTGATACGGTTACTACATGCACTAAACCGAACTGGCTTACTCTCCATTCAGTTTCAAGTTTGAATAATAAAGATACCAAGTCTCTTGCTAGTTTGCAATGATACAGGAATGAAATTGATTATATATCTTGCTATTTCTTGCTATACAGGAAAAAATTCTTTCACAGGTTGTTGCTTAGCCCCTTTGGTCGAATATCTTAGGCCCAATAAAACAACAAACAAACCATTGAAAAAGTGCCTAACCCAACACAGTTTCAAGTTTGATGGACTGATACGGTTACTACATGCACTAAACCGAACTGGCTTACTCTCCATTCAGTTTCAAGTTTGAATAATAAAGATACCAAGTCTCTTGATTTAGTTCTCTTATTTTGCACATGCATATTTGAATAATTCCATGTTGCCATGCATGTTAGACGTCTTTGCATCATTTTAGGAGGAAGTGGCCAGTTACTAGCTACTTTCCACCCATGTCTATGTTTTATTCCTAAAGTTTAGGATAGCATTACTGCATTTGTTTATCTATTTAAGCTGTAATTTCCATTGAAGTTATGAAGAAGAAAAATTGCAGAAAAGTTTATTCTTTTAGTTAGTTAATTTAGAAGGATAATAACCATCTCGGTTTCTATCATGGACCATGATTAAATGCTAGCGGATCAATATAAGTTAAAAGAGACTTGGCCAAAAGCTAGCTGTGGTTCCTCAAATTGGGACCACCTACAGTAATAATTGATGAACAATATCCATGTCGAGGGTAGGTAGTATTTTATTGGCACTGGCAGGCCAATCAATTATATATATCATCAGATTAATGTTTGAAGATACTTGCATAATACTTTCTTGAGTTGTAACTTGAACATTTCAGTTGCTAGTTTGCAATGATACAGGAATGCAATTGATTATATTTCTTGCTAATTTCATTCATCAGTTGCTAGTTTGCAATGATACAGGAATGAAATTGATTATATATCTTGCTATTTCTTGCTATACAGGAAAAAATTCTTTCACAGGTTGTTGCTTAGCCCCTTTGGTCGAATATCTTAGGCCCAATAAAACAACAAACAAACCATTGAAAAAGTGCCTAACCCAACCCCCCCCCCCCCCCCCCCCCGCGCAATTTATAAAAAGTTTAGAAATAAAAATAAAATCTTAATTCAAACTAAGCTTGCAACTACTATTTAAATAACAAACAAAAAAAAATTATTTTACATACCAAAAAAAAAATAAAACATATTAACTTATATCAAAAGAAACGTTGTCTTATAATAGTATCGCAAAACAATCAAGAAAATACACGCTGTAACATAGCGGGTGCCCCCACTTGTTTTACTTTATAGTAAATCACAACTATACAGAAAGCATTATTGTAATAATATTATTTATCCCACTTAACACGGATACAAAAAACTGACACTATTAAAAGAACTATCTTAGTTCAATTATAGGAATGGAGGTAACCAATGATTCAACTTTATATTACAGTACATATTTTAGGACTCCACAAACATTCCTTTCAAGTAGATGTACGTTATCCTGCTTCTGCTGTTTCATTGAGGGATACTTTTGTCTGCAACATTTCCTTTGTCTTCTATCCCATCCTCGTTCATTGTGGTAACTTCTTCTTGCAAATGAAATGAAACTTCTTGGTTTTCTGGCATTGCGTCACTAACATTTCCACCAATTTTCTGGGCACCCTTTTGAAGCTCCAATGCAAACTCTAGTCCCCAAACTACCTCGTCCATAGCTGGTCGTTCACAACCTTCTTGATGTAAACAGCTATTCGCTAACTCACCAAACTTCCTTAAACACCCTGGTGCAATCTGGTCACTTATTCTTTCATCAATAATCTCAAGCACCTTTCCCCTTCGATAGCAAGTCTTGCCCCATTCTGCCAAATTCACTTGTTCGTCTGGTACCCATGGAACAATAACAGCTCTTGCACACAGCACTTCAAACAGAACCACCCCAAATGAGTACACATCAGACTTATCTGTGAGTTTCTGATTTCGGCAGTATTCAGGATCAATATATCCGATACTACCCTTCACCATTGTGCTAATATGTGTATGTAACGGATCTCTTGAGCCTACCATTGACAAACCGAAATCAGATACTTTAGCAACCCAATTCTCATCCAGTAAGATATTTGTGGATTTGACGTCTTGGTGAATTATTGTTCGTTTTGCACCCGTATGGAGATAATGCAACCCTTTGGCCGCGCCAATGCAAATATTGAGACGTGCTTCCCAGGATAAAAGAGGGTTGTTTGCCTTGTAGAGATGTTCCCGTAGGGTCCCGTGAGTCATGTAGTCATACACCAGTACCATCTCACCATTTTCATTGCAGTATCCAATCAAGGACACAAGATGAACGTGACGTAATTTAGACAACATCTCTATTTCTGTATGGAATTCATGAAAACCTTGGCTTGATGATGGGTTGAGCCGTTTTATTGCAACAGTCGTTGCAGCATTGTCTATATACCCTTTGTATACCTTACCAAACCCTCCATTGCCAATAACACAATTGTCGTTAAAGTTGTTGGTTGCAGCTTTCACTTCTGCGAGTGTAAAACGACAAGAACGGTCTGATGGCAGTGACGAATCACTAGGGGTTGAACCCCTTGATGGCTTTTGGTTGGTTGTACTGTGGTGATTTACTCTCTTTCGCTGACGTAAAACTATACAAAGTAAAATAGACAACAAGACTAAACCTCCCCCGACACCTCCAATGATCGTGACATAGTGCTGATTCTTCTTCTTATTCTCTTTTATAGGAGATACCGGGCTTGGTGGTTGGTATACAGAACTGCTTAGTTCCGGGTTTGGGCTAGAAAGATTCCCATTAATGCTCAACTTAAAGGCTTCTAAACCATTCAAATAGCCATCTAGATATTCAAAACTAAATTTGTTTGGATGCACTGCGAGCCACAAGTCCTGCTTTCTTCGGTGGCCATCTGGATCGTCGACAAACACAACATAATCCTTGAATACAGGATATCCGCTACCTGGAGTCCATTTGAGTGGATCAGCCTCATCCTCAGCAGTTTGATTATTAATGAAGACGGTGAAAATTGTTTGACCTTGTTTTGTGTATTGCGGTATAATGTTGCACAAATGGAGCCGGAGCATGTAATAAAATCCAGAATCAACTGGAAGTATCCATGTCAGATTGTACAGCTCTGACTGATTGCCCATACTTCTTTGGGTTTCATAAACAAGCTCAGGTGCAGTATAATTCGGCGTCTCCCTAGTAAAAGTGATAGGAGTCTTATTAACAGGTGTCAACCCAATTGGTCCATATATGTAGCTATTATCTTGATCCCATGACCGGTACATACCTGTATCATCGTTACTATGATACCGGGTATTTGTCCCCCACCCATGTTTAACCTGTAAACAGTTTCAAGTGCAGTGTGTTTATTAATAATGGGTCCTGTACTAATCCCAACAGGTTTTGGATTCGTAGAATTAAAATACAGATTTCGTGGCATTGAAACAACTTCAATACCATTAATGAATGCATATGAGTTGGGTGAGGGTGTAATGGTAACTTGTAGGATTTAGGTATCAGTTACATAAATTAGAAATTCTTTGACAAAGTGAGGAACTGAAGGACCATCAAATCCTGCATCAGACCGGGTCTTACCCAAAAAGGAGGCAGTTAGGAAAGCACTGAAGTTTGTTAAAAGAGAGTACCCATTGGATGATACAGAGAAGAAAGATAGGTTTGCGTTGAGGCCAGAATATGTGGCAGGATAGAAATAGAGGCGGACGAATTTTGGCCCTTCGGAGACTGGAAACGTGTAGGTAAATGAAGAAGTGTTAAAAACACGAGCAGTGGAATAAGGAATTTGGGGAACTGAAGTATCTAGGAACAAGGGAGTGGATGAAAATGAACTTGTAGTGATGTTTGATGGTACAAATTCAGAACGCTCGTCTCCATCCCATTTCTGGTCAGAAGTAATGTTGGAGGATGAACCGCAGTTGAGGAGGAAATGTTCCGTGGCTTTGTATGGTTGTGTTATGACCGCTTGGGTCGTGTAGGATTATGTTGTAGGCTAAGTTATCTTTATTTGTCTTAATTGTTAGGTCGTGTTTGTCGTGGGCTAAGCCCATTGTCATTGTCATTGTTAGGTTAAATGTTATCATTGTAAGGTTATTAATACCGAGCCATTATAATGAATGATATCATAGTTATGTCAAACAAATAATTTTCTTCTCTACTATTCTTAAGGAGCTCGCACCCGCTTGAAGTGGTGCCCTATCTCGATATAACCCCAACGGGTCGTATCAATTGGTGCTTTCATTGAGAGCCAAACGATTCTAGGGTTTCATTAAAAAAAAAAAAAAAAAAAAAAAAAAAAAAACCGTTCATCGAGCACTGTTGTTCATCCGGAGTACTGTTCATTCAAGAGTACCGTTCATTATTCATCGGGTATTGTTTCATTGTTAATGGACGAACCAACTATTCATAGGCTTTTGAAGGAACATTCTGACGCCTTACATGCTGAACTACATACTCAGTTTGTTGCGTTACAGGTGGAGTTACAGTCTATTAAAGAATCAGGGCACAACCGATATGGAGCAGGAGGCGATCCAGAGATACCGCGATCCATACATTTGGAGGTTCCCAAGTTTAATGGCACCAATCCTGAGAGTTGGATACTTGGATGCTTGCTACTCAAGAGTATTCTGATCTTCTGGGAATAGCGGCTGAACAACGACTCAATATCGTTGGTTTTAATTTGGAAGGAGACGCAACCGAATGGTTTCATTGGATGTCACGCAATAAGCTGATCAACAGCTTGGAGGGATTTTGGAGAGTGTTCGTAATCGCTTTGGACCTTGTAAGTATGTGGATCCGCAAGGCGCGCTTTCTAAGCTGTTGCAAATGGGAACAGTGGCACAATATCAAAGCGAGTTTGAGAAGCTTATGAATCGGGTGACGGGAATATCCGACACCCTATTGATCTCGTTTTATATCTCGGGTCTTAAACCAACGCTACAACGTGAACTGTTAGTATCTAAACCAACATCTCTGGGCGAAGCTTTTTCTTTGGCTCGTGTCACAGAAGCACGTTTGGTGGATCAATGTTTGCTTTCTTTCAGCTACAAAGCAAGTAGTAGCGTTATGGTACCCAAAAAAACAACTAAATATACAGCAATGAATGATGATACAAATCATTTGTTGTTGCCTAATCCTGTTGAGTCACGCACGACTATGGAGAAAAAGACAAATATTGAATATCTTAACTTGGGAGAGGCAAGAATAAAAGTTGAGTGTTATGATGGTAATAAAAGAAAAGAGAAAGGCGCAGTGATTGATTTTGAATTTAACGATAATAGTGTGGATAAACACCTACTTGATGAATCATTAGGGCTGCTTGGAGGAACCCGTCAGTGCAATAGTATCAATATCAAGGTAGATCCTCATGTTTGTGGGAGACTTGTGACCATGAATGTTAGCAACACATGCAATCATAAGAGGGGTACAGGAGCAAGCATCAAGACTATAAAAAGGGTTATGTGAGGATGGTTTGTTCAAGAAAAGTATGAGCCTAAGATTGTGCGAGGAAGAAACTTCATAATTGTACTTGATTTTAGTTTGAAAGGAGGTAATCTTTTAGTAGCAATCTGGTCTACACATGAAACACAAGGAACTAAACTACAAGTCCATATTTGGGATCCTGGAATTACGTGAGGCGAGATTTTGAAGCAACACCTTGAGGACAAGATGACTTTGAAGGAGAGGGGAATGTTATGACCGCTTGGGTCGTGTAGGATTATGTTGTAGGCTAAGTTATCTTTATTTGTCTTAATTGTTAGGTCGTGTTTGTCGTGGGCTAAGCCCATTGTCATTGTCATTGTTAGGTTAAATGTTATCATTGTAAGGTTATTAATACCGAGCCATTATAATGAATGATATCATAGTTATGTCAAACAAATAATTTTCTTCTCTACTATTCTTAAGGAGCTCGCACCCGCTTGAAGTGGTGCCCTATCTCGATATAACCCCAACGGGTCGTATCAGGTTGTGAGCAATGTTTTAAAAATATCGCCTCAGGCGCGCCTACTCCCTAAATCCCACGAGGCTCCAGCCTTTGGGATTTTTTTAGATCGAGGCTCACGACATGCATGAATCCCATAAAAATCGCAGCGCCTTGGGGATATTTGCGCTTTAGCGCCTTGGGGATTTGTGCGCCTAGAAGATGTAACGGGGTTTTGGCATTTTTTTAATAGTAAGATACATTTTGGGTTTACATGTTATATACATTTGGCCCTTTAAGTTATAAAGTATCTAATAACCCTAATATTTTAGAAAATAACTAAAACACACAATCAACAAAGAACTATTTTTTTTTGTAATCTAATGTCTAAGAATAGTAGCTTATTAACAGATACAAATGTTGTTTCTTTAGTGTTAAGTGTTACCAAGCAACTATAGATTTTTTGTTGTTGATAGTTGATAGTTTGATACATGGTAATTTGTTAAATTTTTTAAGTCATAAACTCATATATTGTAATGTATATTCAGGAATTTAGGGTAGTTCATGGATTCTGATATGTTGCCTGCTTAATATTTTGGGTTTAAATGCAACCTTTGTTAGATGTAATAACTATTAAGCGGCATTATGCATTAAATATTGATATTTTTGTGTTATTTAAGCTGCATAAGTTTCACATATGTTATTAAAAAAAACCTAAATGTATAGTGCGCCTCAGATTTATGAATCCCGCGCCTTGGTTTGCGCCTCGACTCGAGGCCCTTGACCCCCTTTGCACCTCAGTGCGCCTTGAGCCTTTCAGAACATTGGTTGTGAGGTGATTGTGGTGGTGAAAAGGAGGAGCAGACAAAAGAGTGCATGTAAAAGGAAGAAGTTAAACATGGTGTAGTTGATAATTTAGCTTTAGCTCTAGCTTATATTATATCCTTAATTGGAGAAGAGTATTACTATACTGCTCTCTTATAGATTACAGCATTTACGTTTTCATTTTCAAGGGTAGACTTCCAAGTCTCTCCAAAGAACCACTAAGAAACACGAAAGATACCCCATGAATTATACCATGTTGATTATAGTGCGTGACAGAAAGTTAACGACTACTAATTTGTTATTTGGTGTGGAAAAAAAGGCTTTGAGATATATTTGGATGAGTGAAGTGGAAAATTCGTCTCTTAGTTTGTTTAATTTTGCACCAACTGTCTAGTTTTTTACTATTACCAAATATCATCTCTAAAGGTCAAACGTCTAACGAATTACATCCCTTCTCGACGTGAAATGACCATTTACGTGCTAATTCGACATATCCAAACACCCCGGCCATTACAAACAATATCCTTCCCCACATTTTACCAGTAACTTAATCCAGCAAGGGATATAATGTGTTAAACGTTTAGGCTTTTAATGATCATACTTGCCACTAGTATCGGCAATCAAAAATTAGTTTGCAATTCAAAAAATCACATCCATAATTAGTGCAGCACTCTAATATGGAGTATATATATACCGTGAGACTGACAACCTTCCTCAATTTTAATAGTGTTTTTCTAGTTTTATTTGTGCTTTTAATACTTGAAATTTGGCTTATTTACTTGTATTTGCTTAAAAATCTATTTTTGATAGTCTCAAAAAATTAATATGAGAGATGGTCAAAGATGTATTATAAAGTAGTATAGATTATATCCTTAAATTGGAGAAGAGTACCGGTCTCTTATAGATTATAACATTTACGTTTTCGTTTTCAAGGGTAGACTTCCAAGTCTTTCTTAAAAAATAAAAAAGAGTAGATTTAGAAATGTATAATGACCACAAACAAATATGAAAGATACATGAATTATACCATGTTGATTATACTACGTGACAGAAAGTTAACGACTACTAATTTGTTATTTGGTGTGGAAAAAAGGCTATGAGATATAATTGGCCGAGTGAATTCAAAAATTCGTCTATTAGTTTGTTTAATTTTGCACTAACTGTCTAGTTTTTATACTATTGCCAAATATCATCTCTAAAGGTCAAACGTCTAACGAATTACATCCCTTCTCGCCGTGAAATAACCATTTGCGTGCTAATTCGACATATCCAAACGCCTTTTTAACACCCCGACCAACATTACAAACAATATCCTTCCCCACATTTTACCAGTAACTTAATCAAGCGAGGAATATAATGTGTTGAACGTTTAGGCTTTTAATGATGATACTTGCCACTAGTATCGGCAATCAAAAATTAGTTTGCAATTCAAAAAATCACATCCATAATTAGTGCAGTACTCTAATATGGAGTATATATATATATATATATATATCTATATATATATATATATATATATATATATATATATATATATATATATATATATATATATTGTATCTGTATTTTCAGAACCCTATTAAGTGCGGAAACTGCGAGAACTCCAATTTTGCATTACAAAACATGTATGTTCATATAAAACATGTATGTTTTCTTACATACACCTTAAAACACATACCTGCGTAACATACATGTTCATATAAAACCAATGAACATGCATTTTTTCTTACATACACCTTAATATACATACCTGCGTAACATACATGTTCATATAAAACCCTGTTAAGTGCAATATATCAATGAAAAATGGTTTTATAAGAACGTGTATGTTACGAAGGTATGTGTATTAAGGTGTATGTAAGAAAACATACATGTTTTATATAAACATGCATGTTTTCTAATGCAAAATTGGAGTTCTCGCAGTTCCCGCTCTTAACAGGGTTCTGAAAATAAAGCCCCTATATATATATGTATATATATATATATATATATATATATATATATATATATATATATATATACATATATATATATATACCGTGAGACTGACAACCTTCCTCAATTTTAATAGTGTTTTTTTAGTTTTATTTGTGCTTTTAATACTTGAAATTAGGCTTACTTACTTGTATTTGCTTAAAAATCTATTTTTGGTAGTCTTAAAAAATTAATATGAGATATGGTCAAAGATGTATTATAAAGTAGTATAGATTATATCCTTAAATTGGAGAAGAGTACCAGTCTCTTATATATTATAATATTTACGTTTTCGTTTTCAAGGGTAGACTTCCAAGTCTTCCATAAAAAACAAAAAGAGTAGACTTAGAAATGCATAATGACCACAAACAAATACGAAAGATACATGAATTATACCATGTTGATTATACTACGTGACAAAAAGTTAACAACTACTAGTTTGTTATTTGGTGTGGAAAAAAGGCTATGAGATATAATTGGCCGACCGAACTCGAAAATTCGTCTCTTAGTTTGTTTAATTGTGCACTAAGTGTCTAGTTTTTATACGATTGCCAAATATCATCTCTAAAGGTCAAAGTCTATCGAATTACATCCCTTCTCGACGTGAAATGACCATTTGCGTGCTAATTCGACATATCCAAACGCCTTTTTAACACCCCGGCCAACATTACAAATAATATCCTTCCCCACATTTTACCAGTAACTTAATCCAGCGAGGGATATAATGTGTTAAACGTTTAGGCTTTTAATGATGATACTTGCCACTAGTATCGGCAATCAAAAATTAGTTTGCAATTCAAAAACTCACATCCATAATCAGTGCATTACTCTAATATGGAGTGTGTATATATATATATATATATATATATATATATATATATATATATATATATATATATATATATATATATATATATTGAGAGAATATATTAGCTACAATGCAATTGTAGCTAACTCCCTACAATTTGTATTATAATTTGTAGGTCTTTGTGGGTCCCTGAGTATTTTTAGTGGGTCCCTAAGCCTTTCTTATGTAATTTATATAGAGGATTGTAGCTAACTTGGCTACAAAAATTGTAGCCAAGTTATCCCTATATATATATATATATATATATATATATATATATATATATATATACCGTGAGACGACAACCTTCCTCGAGTGTGCTACCTCACAAACCTTAGCCACTCAATTTCAATAAGTAATATAGTATAACGAGTAATAATATTTCAATAACTTTGTTTCAAAGTAATATTGTTGAAAATTCATAAATCCATGGTTTTGTAATGTTTAAGATTTTTCTATAAAATTGTATTAAATTTGTAATACTTATATGGTTATAATACTCGTATACGCATGAGCTTTTACATAGTTTTTCATTATGTTAATATCAATTAATGTTTTGTATAGATTTTTGTTGCACGAAGGATTTGACTTTGTTTAACTGACATGGTGTTTAGGTTAATCTTGTTTAAAGTTTATTATAGATATTATGTTAGACATTATATGTGTTTAGGTAAAAACATTATATGTGTTTAGTATTACATAATGACCTTAAAAAAATATGTGTCATTTTTAAATGTAGAATCTCTTCTATTTATTTTTATCTCATAGTAATGTGTTGGTCGTGCTTTCTATTTGATATTTATATCTTGTTAATAATTATTTAGCCGATATTTAAATCAATATGTGGGTTAAACTTACAAATAGGAATGAGTCGTTATTGTAGGCGGAGAGTTAAAAAAGAAAACTTTTCCGATATCCTTAAATAATCTTAGAAAAAGGAATAACATTGTCGTTCGTACATGTATAATCTCGTGTAGTCATTTACATGTCACAACAACTCGTGTTTCGGCCTTCTTATATTTATAACTTCATGCAAATACATTAGTTTTATATATAATGATAATAATATTTATAAATAATAAAAATATATTGTTCTAATTTTTATATAATATAAAGTATATAGGGGATAAAGTCTAAAGAGTATTTATTAAATAAAATTACTAAAAAAATACGAAAAACTGATAAATGTAATTAATTTCATATAATTTATTTAAGATTTAACAACTAAAGTTTAATTATTTAACCTCTCATTTTTAATTGTTTTTAAAAAGTTGACAATTTCTTTTTTTAATCACATTTTATAAATTAGATGAAACTAAAGAGTTCGACCCAAGAGTTTTAATTTTGACTTTTATTAACCAATAGAATACTTATTTTTCCCATGTAGGGAGAACTGTGTACTTTCATTGGTACAATTGCAATTTTCTAACTTCTTTTTTCATTTTCATTATGTTTTCTTATAAGATTTAATTACTTAAATAGACGAAAATAATGTTGATTTCCAGCCTATAGATGTTTGACTTTTTTTTTTCTCATTATTGGATTCGAGCAAAATTATAGTGAAGTCGAGCAAAAAATAAAAGCGGAGTCGAGCAAAAGAAAATTCGTGCAGTTGAGCAGTCTATATTTGAAATTTTTTTTCCAAACATAGATCATGATTTGTGCGGTGAATAAAAAATTTCTCCTAATCTATTTAACATTGACCCTTCTTATTATACAAGAAATTTTTCCTTGCCGTCATACAAGTGGAGATAAACCAATGCAAATGAAAATATAGATTGCTTAATTGACTTGAACATGTCTTCTCTTAGAAAAACCCCATTTAGATAATATCAAACTTTCTTCATACACTTGGATTTCAAGTAGTAGTGAGCCTGAGCCTGAGCCTGAGCCTGAGCCTGAGCCTGAGCCTGATTCATTTATATATAGAAAGCTCGAGCTCAGCTTGAGCCCGGGCTCGATCGAGTCTCATATTTTGAGCTCGAGTTTGGTTGGTGAAAATTTTCACAAGCTCAAGCTCGACTCGGGTCCGACTAACTTATATGACGTTTTGAAGGAAATAATGCTCAAATAAAACTCAGATTGTTGATCACACTAGGCTCGAGCTCGTTTATCTCTTTTAAGCTCGTTTATACATAGTTATATGTATAGACAATATCAATACGTGTATGTATTTTGGCTCGTTTAGGCTTGCGAGCATATTTGATCTTTATATATTAAGCTCGGGCTTGAGCTCGATTATTAAATTAGCCCAAACTTAGGCTCAAACTCGTTTACGCTCAGCTCATTTAAGAATTTTACGGATCCGATCCCGAGCTTTTCACGAACAGCTCGGCTCGTTTCCACCTCTAATTTCTAGTAGACAAAAGAAAGTCTCACAAAAATTGATAGAGTGGTGTTGTAGTCCTGCTAACGTTATATCCGTTTATATGTATTTCTCTTTAGCTTCTTCTAGTGTTTTTATTTTAGAGAAGTGATTTGGAGACATAAAATTCATGTCTAATTTTATGCCTAAATCTGTGTGGCAATAATTTATTGGTTGCAGCAACCGAGTTTACTTATTGACAACTCAATAAGCTAATGACATTTAAGTTAGGCATAAAATTAATCATGAGTTTTATATCTATCATCTTTGAAGATCTATGCTGTTCAAAACAAAATTGACTTGTATATATAAAATCCTAAATTAACAAAGCCCTTGGTTCACTAGTACAGATTTGGCCTTTCGTCACACATAGCGTATTTCGAATGGTCACACGGCAACATATTTACGTGACTAAATGTACCAGCCTTAAATAAACAGCCACATTTGATCCGACTTGTGTTACCATTTCGTAAAATATATGTCACACATTTGTGTATATATGTGACCAGAGGGTAACTGGTAAATATTTTTCGACATTTTAGTCACTTTTAATTCGGGACGTGTGACAGATACAAATCAGCTCGAAACATTAGTCACACTATAGATATACATATGTGATAAATATATGTCACACAATTGAACAGTGTGACCAAAAAGATATATGGTCACATGAAGTACTTGCGTATGTGGCTAAATTATATAGTCAAGTTTGTCACATATTATATAAACGTGACTGCTATTCTTTGCTGAATAGTTAGCCACATATGAATTTGAAATGTGTGACAACTAAAAACTCAGTTTGAAGCGTTAGTCACGAAATACATTTAAGAGTGACAAATATATGTCACACACTTGAAGAGTGTGACCAAATGTCATATATGGTCACACTAAACCATAGAAACATGATTAAGTGTAACTAAAATTCGATACATATGGTCACGTAAGTTAATATGTGTGTCTAAAGTTTTGTGTGTGATTGTTTGCCAAATCCTAATGTGTATAGCCACACTTAATTGAAGCACGATCATGTGACTATAGGCTTTACAATAGTCACACCATATCACACATGTGTATCTAAATGATGTTTATGGCCACATCATAAGGGTATTATATGTGACCAATACATTCAAAATAGTCACATTGTGAAATATTTATGTGACTATTATTTATAGCAAAATGTGAAGTCAGTTATCATTAACCTTGATATTAGTCACATTGAGTTTTTGTGTGACTAAATTAAAGATGCTATATATATGGTCACATGAAGTATTTATTTATGTGTCTAAATCATAGAGTCATATTTTGTCACACGTTATTTAAGTGTAGTCACAAATTGATACATATGGTCACACATTTCTAATAACTTATGTACTTTGTAACCCCTATAGGAACAGTGTTACTTGATTTTCTAAAGTCAATTTTCAACTTTAATGAAGTAACATGTTACTAAATTGCCTGCAAGTGCTTATACATGATAAATGGAAAATGCAAATAGAATAAAGCTTGCCTGCAAGTAGGTATACTAGTGAAAACTGCAAATTTTTTCATTGCCATAGAAAAGCTTGACTTTTTGGAGTCAAAATCCATTACAATAGGCTAAATTACACAAACAACTATTGTAATAGCAGTAGTAACTTAATAATAGCATTAGTAATTTTGTACAAACAACAGAGTTGTAATCTCGCAAAAGGTGAATTATATTACTTACCAAAAGGTTTTTTGCAACATAAACAATTGCTGATATGGGCATTCCGAAGATCAGATACAAAGAAGAACACACAATTCTCTGTTTAATGAAAACAGAGAAGCTACACCCCTGCTACCTCCAAATACCTTATCTTCTTTTATTCCGTTCTTGCATTTGTCTCTCATACTGAGCACGAATTCTTTCAATGAGATCTTTAACTACATCTGTACTTTATTTACATATGATCTTTATAGATATCATCACAACAAGTAAATTAGCACTCAAAGGATACTCTTTTTCTTCAAGCATAAAAACATCAACTCCACCTTGTGTTGATAACTGATATACATTGCAGCTATCATAAAACTTCCATGAAGTTGAGAGATCATGAATTGGGAAGTTCCAATAGATATCAGCTGGATCAGGTTCATATAACCTGTGTAACGCAACCCACAGCTCTTGCTCTTTCACATCTGGCTTCTTGATTATTTTGAGTTTTTTTTAACCAACTCCTATAATCTGTCTAAGTCTTCTCTGTCACTTCTTCTTATCAATTCCTGAAAACTTTTGCACACTGCTGATCCTCCACCAAGCCTGATTATCTTCCAAGCCTTTCCAAATTTATCTTTGTAAATCTCCCAGTCTATGATTGGATGTCTAGATTGAATAGGATCAACATATAATGTTTCAGGAACAATCACCATCATCTGATCAAGAGAAGAGCTGTCTTCATTTCTTTGTGAATCATTGTTCTTCTCAGCATGCTTGTCTTCAATGATCTTTTGTTTCTTTGATGGTGTTTCTTCTGTACTCATGGGGATAAACTTTTCTTCAATATATCTCTTGCAGTGGTAGTATAGATGTGCAATTTCGTCATATGTCTTTCCCCTGAGTTGACTAAGTTTATAAAAACATTGATTTTTTAAGTATGTCTTCATTACATTCATGAGCGGAGACTTTGTGGGATTTCTTTTCCTCTTCTGAATTTGACCTTGCTTCATTGACTTACTTAGCTGACTCAAATCTAATTCTACACCTCTTTCATTTATCAAATCAGCAAGTCTTTGTACTATGTTATCATCACTTAAAGTCTTATCTTTGTAAAGTTCTGCAACTCTAGCCTGTAGAACTTCATCCTCATCAATAAAAGCTTGCATTTTTTCTACGTGAGCTCTTTTTTTCTCCTTTTCTTGAAGAATGAATGCTACTTGCTCTTCTTTTTCAAATTCAGACACTCTAGATCTCCTTTTCTCATCCATAAAGTTAGCTATTTCAGCTTCATCAACTCTCTTTGCAACCTCTTCAGCGGTAGAAACTTCAGCAGTAGAAACTTGATTTGTTGTAGTAGCAGAAACATCTTGTACCACCTTAGCCAGTTGTTCAACATTACTAGTAGCAGCAGTTTCTCCTAAACTAGTATTAGTCTCCACCATGATCTTTGAAGCTTGTACAATATTTTCACCTGGAAATTCCACTACCTGCTTTTTATTTACATCTTCCAAAACCATCTCATTACCCTCATTGAAAGCAACTACATAGTCATCATCAATATTATCACCACTATCAATCCCAATATCCATATCCACATGCATATCAGCACAAACACCTTCAACATTTGTTGTTTCCTCCCTTGAGACTTTGCTTTCATTCCTTCCTTGTTTGGGAGCATCCTCCAAACTAACAGCCTTAGAAGAACTCATCATGTGTGTTGTGCCCACCTTCTTCAAACGTCTGAACTATGTTTTTCTTGAGCTATGTTGACCTTCCAAATATCGAAGTCTCTTTTTCAACTTTTTGATCTTTTCACCTTGTTTTGATGTGCGCTTTTGGAGGCCAATAACATCCTTTTCTAACTGGGTACAATTATCCTTCAAATCCTGTATAAGTTTCATTCTAGCCTCACGACTTCGGCTTGTGTTACCTAGCCCGAGAGATGGATCATTGGAATTGACATTTTGTACATCAGTGTCCATCAATTCATATGTTTCAGATCTACCCTCATCACTTCGGGATGTGTTACCTTCCCTGAGAGGTGAATCAACGGCTATATACTCAGTCTCATGTATGTTACCACTGGCCTGCTCTGCTTCTAAGCTAGCAGCAGAAGTGGCAGCCCCTTCTATGACATCCTCACCCTTGTTTTGTGGAAGGTTCACCATATATGGAAAAAGTGGTGTAACCCTTTCTGAAAAATCCTTGCCATTATTTTTCAGATTTGAAAATACTTTCTTTTGTAGTGAGGTGGCATAAAAAGTTCCTCTATGTGTCTTAATAGTAGTTAATTGATTTGGAATAATAAGCTGCAAAAACCTTGGATATAATAAAGAGTTACCATCATCATCCAAGATCTTGATCATACCCTCCAAAATCATTTTTGAAAAATTAAAAGGTTTTCCTTTACTAAGGCATATCACAGCTGATGCCATGGTAGTACCAAACTCATTCCAACTTGTTGTTTTAGGACTCAAACAATGTAAGAGAGTATGAATCAAGAATTTCCACTGAGATGAGAAGAGACCTTTGTAAAATTTTAATTTATTATTCTTCTTCTCATACCCCATTTTTTTCAAACCTTTGAAAATGGCGGCATTTTCAAGACACACAATCACTTCATTATATGGTAGGTTAAGAGATTCCCTAGTAGATCACTCAGTTATGAGTATATCTTGGCCATCTACCTTAGCCTTAATCTGTTTTTCTTCATTAAAAGTTATGACCTTAGCAGTAGCCCAAAACTGCTTAATAAAAGAAATGCATATAGGAGGATTCACAGTTAATACATACCTAATAGGGGTAGCATTCAAGAAATCGATTATCTGTGTGAATCCTTCAGAACCATATGGTTTCTTCAAAAAAGTGACCATGTTGTGCCTGTCAACAAATGTGCGTTTTGATTCAATTGGCAACACCATCTTGAATTAGGGTTTTGTGATTTAGGGATTTTGAAAATGATTGATAAAAGATGTTAGTGTTTGTGATTATAGAGAAATTATGTGTGCGTGAAACTGAATTATCGATTTGATTGGGGATTTAAACTGTTAAGTGTAAATGTTACCAATTCACCGCTGCACTCTCAGTTCTAGCAGTACAAACCCAGCTGCAGTAACGTTTTCTTAGCAACAATTTTTTTTTTTTTTTTTTTTTTTTTATTTTTTATTTTTAGTGCAAAGGGTGAATCATTATATTAATATCAACAAGTAATGAGAAAATTGAGCAATGAAAAAAGTACGGGAATTAAGATTAAACATTTTCCTTTAAAACTTGAAATGAAAAAATACAAAATAATGAACAAAACCAGCTGCAGTAACGTTTTCTTAGCAGCAAAATCTTTTTATAGTGCAAAGCGTGAATCATTATATTAATATCAACAAGTAATGAGAAAATTGAGCAATGACAAAAGTACTGGAATTAAGATTAAACATTTTCCATTAAAACTTGAAATGAAAAATTACAAAATACTGGAAATAAAAGTTACACATTTTAAAAAGCTACTAATCTAATTTTGGAGATTTCTTCAGGTCAAATACCACATGTGCATCTTCGTAATCCAATCCATCAAACTCCACATCAGACAAATCATCATCATCCAATGTCTTGTACGCCTTGTGATGTTGTTTGAGAGATGATTTTTTTTGTTGCTTTGTACTCCTTTTCATCCTCAGCATGTTGTTTGATAGATTGTGTTTTTCCTGCTTTCTTTCTTTCAGTACCCCACCAATTGTACCATGCATTTCCATCCCATTTAAATTTTTTACACTTTTTGCCGCTTTCTTTTTTGAAGCAGAACTGCTTGAACCTTCTCCTTCAACCCATTGTGTTGATCTCTTGTTGTTTGAAGACATTGTTTATGAATACTTCTTGCAGGTTTTTGTCTAGATATTTCAGAAACTAGGATTTGTGATTTGAGATACACATGAAAACGAGTATAAAAAGGGGATATGGGAAAACCAAAAGACCTATGTTTAATGCAGGAAAGGATTGATGTTTCCCACAGGTGGCTTGAACCTTTTCAACATCTTCAGGACAATCATGATCCATTGGGACGAGCGTTTGCCAGGGATCAATGTTTATAACTCTTGACAGAACTATATACATATTAGTCACCAACAAAGACTGGCCACAATGGAACATGATTGACTTGAATAAATCTACAAAATTTCATAATCTTTGGGCATTTTTGTTTCCCATGGTGCCTGATCCAAATATCCCTTTGGAAAGTAGTCTGTCCACGGATTTGGAGGACCTTCAGAACTACTTGATATGTGAAATGAACTTGAGTCACTGCTGTCAATGTATGATTTCTGCAAAAAAAAAAAAAAAAAAAAAAAAAAAATATATATTAAAATTTTAAAAAATATAGTGTAAATGAAATAAAAGATAATGTTGCAATTCAGGGTGTGTTTGAAACAACCTTTGTTCTTGGAACTCCAATGGCCACATTACTTGGTGGATGGTTGGTTTTAGATCATAAAAAAGAATGGAATGCAATAAACCAACTTACGTAACCCTTCTTAGTTCCCGCTACAGCTCCTTTTGTCGTTTCAACTCCCTTTGAGCAAAGGACTGCACCAGCCGCATTGCTAGATTGTTGAAAAAACAAAAGGAACTGTATGGGAATTGAGAATGGAAAGGTATGTTGAAATCGACACACAGGTTGAGTAAAGAATAGATACAAATTTTGAGTAAAGAATAGAGTCTAAGTAACATCACTCATCTTGAATACGATAATGAACTAGTGTGGCCTGTCATGAACAATACACACTTTATCATTATCGCATTGAAGACGTCTCAATTATCAGGCCAGATCCATCTAACGTTGCAGAAAGGTTCCATTGCTTTGTTTTTTGGACACCGTCTAATAACGGTAGTGTGCTTGATCTTGATCACGCTTTGGCACTTTCGAGAATGTATCTTATTGAAAGAGCCAAAACTGGTGATCAAGATCAACCACACAAACGGTAGTAGACGTTTTCCAAATCAAGCAAGGGAACCAATCTACAATGTTAGATAGATCTTGCCTGATAATTGAGCTTTATGTTATTAGAAAACAGATTCTTACTATCATTTATATTGCTCCCTTAGATGTGACGAACATACATATTAATTATGTAGATTCTACGACATTAGAGAGCTAATCGTGCATGAATGACAAGTTGAACATATACTTTATAATTGTTTCTGTATTTTGGCAAAGAGCAAAGATGAATGAGTAATGGATGAAATACCAGAACAAGTTTATGTTCATACTTGAAAGTGATGTCTTTTCATCCATCACTCATACTTCTTCCATCTTTGATACTTAGATGTTTTAGCCTAAATATTCGCACACACATCCGCCACTTTTTTTTATCTTATTCTCTCAATACGAATGCAACATAAGTCTTATAACAGATAGTAAACCTAAGCCTAAGATAAAATAGCCCTAAGGGAATGCCAACTCCCAAAACAGCCATAAACCCTAACAATAAAAGACATGATATACAGATACATATTAAGGTTTCCAAGGCATAAAAACTTGAAAATTCTTTCTCAAGCATCGAACCCGAATTATTATTTACAACTTATACTTGATAATTTTTTCTATATTTTGACAAAGAGCAAAGATGAATCAATAATGGATGAACAACACCAGAACAAGTTTATGTTCATACTTGTAAGTGTGTCTTTTCATCCATCATTGATACTTCTTCCATCTTTGATACTTGGATGTTTTAGCCTAAATATTCGCACTAAAACTAAAAAGCAACCATAAACCCTAACAATAAAAAACACAGTATACAGATACATAAACCTAACACTAAATAACCCTAATTAAATAAACACAAACAATGAAATAATCAGATAAACCAAAAAAACAACTAAATAATCAGATAAACCAAATCATCTGTCAAACTTAGGGTCAATATAGAAGCCATCTAAGTATGTTACCATATGTTTCCGATCTAAGTATGTTAGGGTGGAGTAGTGAGAGAGAGAAAGAAAGAACAACGCATGCAGCTGTGACATAATTGTGAGTGTGAGATAGAAAGAGTATTAAGTATATGTTGAAGTGTGTGAAGTGTGTTTGATAAGCTTTGCATATACTATATATTATAAGTGAAGTGTGTTTGATAAGCTTTGCATATATTATATATTACTAGCGGGGCACACGCGCGTTGCGGCGGCAGGTACCCTGTAATTAAAGTTTTGGTGAATAATGTTGCTCTATTAGTATTTATTTACGATGAAAATTACTTTACAGATAGCGAAAATATTTTTAGATGCATGATAAACTGTTGAAGTTATGAGAAAATGATATATTATCTGAGTGACCGAGTCCACTTAGAACTCTATTTTTTATTATTTATTATTTTTTTTGGAAAATTCGAACATAAAAACCATGTAATTTAGAGGTAGGTTTTTTTTTATTATTATTTTTTTAATTTTTTTCGCCCAAAGCCACTTGATATATATATATAAATATGTTACTATATCTATATCTATATCTATACTACATATAAAGGAAAATGGTCAAAGTGGAAAAGTGAAAAAGTGAAAAGTCAAGAATGTGAAATGTTGAAAAATCTTATTAAAGGAATTATGAAATGTAATTAATATTCTTATTAAAGCACCCCATTACTTAAAAGTACAATGATTTATTCACATTGTACAACTAACTAAAAACATATCTACCAAATTAAATACAACCAATTAAAACAATTAATACAAATCACAAACCGGGTTGACCCGGGATGCTTCAAACCTGACGTGTTGAACCGGTTTAATTTGACCCGTTTTCGACCCAACCTAGCAAGTTGACCCGGTTTAAATCGACCAATTTTTCAACCGGAATGGTTCAACCGGTTGAACCACCCGGGTCGAACCGAGTTTCAAAACATTATGTTTAATTCCCAAATCTTCAAACTTTTATTATTTTTCATTTATAACATATATTTTTTTTTATCAATAAACTATCTGTCGTTATAAAATACACATCTAAAACCGGGTTGACCCGGGACAATTCAACCCGTTTTTTCGACACAACCCGTCGGGTTGACCCGGTTTAAATTGACCCGTTCTTCGACCGGAACGGTTCAACCAGTTGAAGTACCCGGGTCGAACCGGGTTTCAAAATATTATATTTAATCCCCAAATCCTCAAAATTTTTTTATTTTCTTTTATAACCCATAAACTTTTTTTATCTCGAAATTATTGCCGCTATAAAATCCCGTTGCTATGCACGGGTACTCGTCTAGTGTAACAAAAAGGTATATTATTAAATAAAAAAAACTATGCATAAAATGTCTTACAAATTTTATGAAGAGAGTGTTTAGCCGCTTGATTTGTTTATACATTGTGGTTTATAAATGATACTTTTAATTGAAAGGGTGTTTTAAATGTTATATATATTAATTATAAGTGTTGACCAGTCAATATGTGTTGGTGATAATGCTTAAATTGATTGTACATATAGCTTAATTTGTTGTATTTACCTAAAATGTATAAATGTAAATCTTAAAAAATTGGAAGAGAGAGAGTCAAAGATGCATTATAAGATGTATAGATAAGTTTAAAAATGATTAAAAGTAAAAAAACTAAAAGTATTAAAAGTTTAAAAACTAAAAGTATTAAAGGTACGTACATTTGTATTTTAGTGTATTTTGTATTTAAAAAATCGCTCAAAGAGTACATATGGTAAGATGCAAGGTTTTCAAGATCGGGATCGGATCCTACCCAGGATCGTTTTCATCTTTGCAAGATCGTGATCGTATGATCGGATCGAGATCTTAAGATCCTATTAGCTATAATGTCATTTTCTTAATAGTTTTTGTAATATATTATACAAATTAACAAATTATTATATATCATAGACACAAAATTATATGAATGTTTCATCGAAATGTTGTCCTAAATTATGGTTATTAAATGTTATTGTTTAGGTTGAATTTTATTTTAGTTTAGGTCTACTCATTAGATTCATATCTAGTGAGATTTTTTATTTTCTTTTCATAGGTTTTCTTTAGTCTAGCTATCTTTCTTCTTGTTTCTGATTGTTAGCACTCTCGATGGATAACCATAACATTGATCGTTTGGTTCCTCGATGCATGAGAATGGCCCTTTTTATTACTCGCATTCCGAAGAGGACTTAGGTGACGGTGATGGTGATGTTATTGATGAGGTTAGGAGAGAAGAGGAAGTTGATCCTCTTAAGTATGTCGACCGTAGGACAAGAATTGAAAAGGACAGTCTCTTTAACATGCAGTTTCCTTGTAAAATCGGATACATAAACTTTCATGCCTACCTTAACTCATCCTTACCCATGCATGTACATAATCTCTCGTGCTAATTATAATAAAATTATGGTAGAGTACGTATCAAGGAAATAATGTGTTGTTGCTAGCTAGGGTTGGGCCATTACATGTTTTTGTAGGAAGTTTTGTGTATTTGGTTGATTTTATGGTAATGGAGGACTTAGCGTACATATTAGTACTTGTTTGAGTCAAATTCGTGTATCGAGTCATAATGAATGTTTTGCAGGATTTTTAGGAATGAAAACATATTTTATATTACTTACAAGCTCGAGAACTCAACAATAACTCGAGTCGAACTTATATAAGGTTGAGCTCAACTCATTAAGCATTTCGGTGAGTTAATTTGATAGGTTTTCAATCTCCAAAATTTTAATAACGCGCTCAAGATCCTGCCCCTTAATTTTCCCCAATATTTCGATCTCCCGCTCAAGATGCCGGCCCTTTTCTCCCCAAAATCAAAACCCAGACACTAGTCCGATCTATCTTCTCTCTATTCATCTCTTCTCCTTCTCTCTCGAACCCGACACGCACCACCGCCACAACGTATCCAGGGACCTCCCGATCATGTTATCCGGGATCGAGAAAGTTTCAACTCGGCTTGAGCTTGAATCAAAAAGCTCGATTTATTTGTAAATATGTGTTTTCTTACACAAATTAAAATTGAAATATAACCTAAGAATTGAATTCGATTTGACTTCAGCTCGAAAAGCTTGATACATTAATCAATAAGTATTTGCACTTATGTTGATATAAATAATGCTTAAAAACGTTATTAATATTTCTCAATAACTCTACGTTTTGATAATCACAAAATGTAAACTAAATTAAATCAAAATTATGACGTAAACAAGTATTTAGTAACAAATATTTACTTCTACAACTAATATCACTTAAGCTATGCATAAACTAAGTATCTTATGCATTACATGATTAAAGGAAGTATTTTCTTAAAACAAAACACTTTATGAAATGACATTAACATTTTATATATTTTAGTAAATCATTTTTGGTATTGCTATATTAAACCACAAAGATATGAATTCAAATTTCCAACCAAAAAAGGGTAAAATCTCTCCAGAAAAATATTTCTCATAAAAAGACAAATAAACCCAACGTTTTGGAGGGGGCGGCCCCCTTAATTCCTGGGCGGCCCCCTTAATGATTAAGGGGACCAGCTCCTGATTAAGGGGACCGGCACGCTCCAGAACAGTATTTTTTAGCCCTTTAAATACTGGTTCATTTCACAAATTTTCCTCACCTTTTTGCACTCAAAACTTTCTGATCTCATCTCCATTTCTATCCCAAAATCCTTTGATCATACAATTCATAAGTCTTTGTTTCCAAGTGATCCAAAGCTTCATCCACACAAGTGCAAAAAGAAGAACACACCTCTACATCCATATAATTGTAGTAGTGTTGTGATTAGTTAGTATCATCTTGTAGTAGTGCTAGATGTTTGTAAAGTGTTGTGTGAATTAGTTGATTGTAGATAGTAGGTGTGTTGTAAGGTAGTGTAGAAGTTGTGAATTAGTTGTGCATAGAAGTAGGTGTGAAGTAGATGAGAAGAAGAGGTTGTGGAGCTATCTTGAAGAAGTTGTGAAGGTGTGAAGTCGTGAAGAAGTTGTGAGATTGGTTCTAGCTACGATTAGAACTCGACATTTAGCTTAGTGTCGTTAATAGGTGTAAGCCAAGGTGGGTAAGGTTTCTCCGCCATAAGGAGTTTGTTGCCATAGTGAAGAAAACTCTCGAGTGTGGTACTCGGGGAGTGGAGTAGGGCAAGGAAGGTGTCCTTGTAGCCGAACCACTATAAATTCGCGTGTTGTGGTTTGATCTTTCTAATTCTATCTTTACTTCATTTCATTTCAATATTTACATTATTAGATTTGACTTGCTTATATTTGTTGACACTTGAATTCACGTAAGATCGAATCAATGTTTTTATATGCTACAAAATATTTTGAAAATAAATTAAAAAAGACGTAAAAGTATTCAACCCCCCTTCTAGTTTTCTACAATTGGTATCAGAGACACGTCTAGCAAGATCTTTAAAATATATTGTATTTTAAAACTTGTAACGATCAATAGAATCTGAAAAATATTTAGAAGGGCAATCTATGCAAAGACCACCACTATTTGAAAGTGATGGATTTTTATATTGGAAAAATCGATTCGAAACTTATGTTAAATCAAAAGATCTAGATCTTTGGCATATTATTACCAATGGTGATTTTTTACCTATTCAAAATAACCCCGAAACAAAGAAAGATGAAATCGTAACTTTTGAAAAACAAAATGATGATTTAAAAAGAAAACTTGCTAAAAATGATGAAGCAAAACTGGTTATTTACAATGCGCTACCACGTAAAGAGTACGAAAGGATCTTTATGTGTGAAACCGCAAAAGAAATTTGGAACTCTTTACTAATAACTCACCAAGGTAATAGTCAAGTCAAAGATAATAAAATAGATCTACTTGTTCAACAATATGAGCAATTCACGATTCCGGAAGAGGAATCAATTGATAACGCTTTCGCTAGATTTAACACTATCATCACAAGTTTAAAAGCACTTGATGAGAATTTTTCTAGTAAGAATTTTGTTAGGAAGTTTCTTAGGGCTCTTCACCCAAAATGGCGAGCTAAAGTGACGGCTATTGAAGAATCAAAGAATTTATCAACGTTAAAACTTGTTGAATTAATTGGAAACTTGAAAGTCTACGAAGTAATTATAAAGAAGGACTCCGAAATGGTCAAAGGGAAACGAGAGCAAAGCAAGTCAATCGCCTTGAAGGCTAGAAAGGAATCTAGTAACGAAGATAGCTCATCTTCCCAAAGTGATAACGAAGAATACGCCATGGCCGTAAGAGATTTCAAGAAATTCTTCAAAAGGCGAGGAAGATTCGTTAGACAACCACACGATGAAAGGAGAGCATCTCAAAAGAATAAAGATGACAAGAATAGAAAGAATGAAAGAAAGTGTTTCAAATGTGGTGATCCAAATCATCTCATTGGAAAATGTCCAATGATGTCAAGAGATCAAAATCAAAGAGCATTTGTTGGAGGAGCTTGGAGTGATAGTGATGAGGAGGAGAAAGAAACGACAAAATAAGAAAAGTGTCTTATGGCAAAAACATCAAGCGAGGTACGTTCCGAAACCGAATATTTTAGTGATGAGAATTTATCATTAGACGAAAATTATTTAGATAGTGAGTATAATAGACTATGCAAATTAGGACAACAAGTAATAACTAAAAACAAATCACTAAAGCATATAAACAACCAATTATAATACTATATAAATAATACATATATATATATATATATATATATATATATATATATATATATATATATATATATATATATATATATATATATATATATATATATATATATATACACATGCGTGCACATAACCTAGATACGTCATTAGTTGACTTTCTAGAACTCCAGAAAATTGTTCGTTTTCGAACCTTTTCCTTCCCCATTGGCCCTTTTGAACTTTGACGTTCAACTCGAAAATCTTTTATGTCCACTATTTGAAAACTCATTATGATGAAGGGATGTGAGTCAAGTGGATCAACAGAAAGGAAGAACGCCTTCACACAAGAATGCTATTGATGAAACAAACTCCTTTCGCTGACTCAAACTTATCTTCGTCATCATTTCTCAACTCCACCTAATAACCCACCATTTATCCACACTTACACATTATCTATATTTATATACACATATTCACATATTCTCGAAAACATCTCAAATCCTCCATTAACTTGACACTTTGATCATTTTATCCGAAATTGTCAAAGGAACATTTTAATTAACGAAACGTTAATTAAAAATTGTCAAGTACTTCATCATCGTGCCAATAGATTCTTACGTATTTTTGATATATTATAAATCTAATTATATATATATAAATATGTTTGTTCCAGAAACAAAAACTGCGAAAAATTCAAAAATCAATGGGCGGTCCCCTTAAAGATTAAGGGGACCGGCTTGTTATCGAGGGCGGTCCCCTTAATGTTTAAGGGGACCGGCCTACTAAAACTTCCTAAATCATTCTCCACCTTAAATCGTTTCCCAAACACTCCATTTGTTCATATTTTCCTCACTCACCACTGCTGTGAACGAACCAAAACCACCAAAATCCTTCACCAAATCACCAATCCGGGGTTGTTTCGCAAGGGGCAAACGTTAACCAAATGTATAACAACATCTTTTGTAATTTTTCCAATATACATTTCATCACATTTCATTCAATTTGGTGTCTAATCAATAATTAGGTATTTTATTAAAATTTATTTTAATCTGAATTTTAGTAAAATTGAAGTTAGGAATTGAATAACCAAATGCTTCCCATAGAATTAGAATGTAGAATTGCAACTCAAACTAAATCTAACACATCATATTGTCAAAGTTTTTAATCGCTCATAAACCCTTGTTAATATCATTCTTCAAAAAAGCACATTGTTGATATAACTCTTAAAAACTAGTTAAAACTTACTACATTATAGTAGTTTAATGTTTTAAACAATCAAAACATACTTTTAAATTCATTGTAAAAAGTTTTATGAAGACAACATGGGCGTTTGGTTCATGAACAAATCATACTTATATGAATTTATTTAAAACTTAAAACTAGTTCATTAAAATTACAAACATAATTCGAGTCTATGGGTGTCATCAAGATATATAATCAATATATATATTGATGTTTTAGGCGATATTCATCTAGTTAAAGGAGCGTTTGGTTTATCTTGAAAAAGACATTTTGAAAACCAAAATTCATATTTTAACTTTCTAAACAAGTTTTATGTTTGTCAAACTCGTAAGAAAAAGCAAGATATATAATCTAATATATATCTAGCCTAATTTTAAAATGAATTATGATATATAAAGTGATGTTTGGATAGTATTGATATTATATCGAACCTGTTCCACAACTACACTTTGACATCATAATATACATTCTAAACGAGTTTAAAATTAAAAATAAGGAACATTGTGAAACTACTTCCTAGGATATGTTTTTTTTGGCGAAGTAGGCTTCTGTTCCACATGTATTGCATATATATATATATATATATATATATATATATATATATATATATATATATATATATATATATATATATATAATATGCATGTTAATTGTTTTTGTCTTAATTTTATTTTTGTTGTTATATTGTTTAGGTGAAAATGCCTAAGACCACGGTTGGTGATATTTCAAAAACCAAACAATACATTCCTCAAGTTTCTTCTACTCCCGGCATGTCTCCCGCCGTTGCATGTTACTATCGTCCCATTGAAAATAGAAACATTCACGAGGGTAGAATTGTCGATCCATCCTACTATGAATCCGATCATATCGAACGATCGTTCACCAATATCCGTCTTGATCGTCTTTTCAAAATCAACGAACCAATCATTCCTCGCTTTATTCTCGACTTCTATAGCCAAGTGATGGTGCAAACCGATCCCTATGGCCATCTCCTCATTTCTTTCATGATCCAACGTCAATTCATCACTCTTACTCTTGCTCAGTTTGGACAAATCCTCAAAATCCCATACAACGGCCAAGCCATATACTCTAATGAATGGGATCTTTCCTCACTTGAACGAAATCGTCCTCTGGATGGTCCATACTATTCTGAGATTCCTAGTCCTGAAGACATTCGTCGACTGCTTGAACTAGAACGTGGTACGACTAGTCGCAAAATCAAGTCGAAGAATGTCGACATTCATGAAAATGAAATTCTTCTCAAAGAGCTAAGCCCCGACATGAAAAATTGGGAAGAACTCATTCGCGAGAATGCGTTTGGTACCGGCGGTCACCGTGATAATCTCATGGCTAGCATCGCCCACATGTTGTATTGTGTAGTTGCTGAAGAAAACTACAATCTGGCTTATCTCTTTGTCCATCGAATCATGACTGCCAAAAACACTCCAAATGCAAATCTTCCTTATGGTATGTTCCTCACTCGACTTTATCGTCATGTCATGGAACACTACCAAGATCTTCGAAATGATTTCTATGTGCAAATTCATCCCACTTTGAACCAACTCACTCTTGTTCGTACTCGTCATTCTCGAAGTGACAAAGGCAAATCTCGTGGTCCTTTGTTTTCTATGCCTCGTGGGTCAACATCTCATCGAGGTAATGATGATGAGGAGGAGGAAAACACCTCGCGTGTTAGTACCCCATCTCCCATTACCTTTGTTGATGATCTCCCTGATCTTGATTACACCAATTATCAAATTCCTCTTCCTCATGAGCGTACCGATGAACTCCTCTTCACCCGTCAAATGTCCATAATTAACCAACAACAACAAATGCATGAAGAAGTTAGAGGAGGATTCAAGTCCGTAGGAAAGATGTTCAGGAAGATGATGGGCAAGAAGAAGTAGAGTTGTTGATGTGTTGCTACTTTATAATATTATTACTCTATTAGACATTTGTATGTTTTATTTGTCCGATTTATTCGGAAATAATTGTGCTCCTCCATGATTGTCTCTTGAATGTTGCTTAGGCTTTAACTATTATCATGCTTGGACCTTGATTATAACTTTATGCTATATTTATGCTTCTTTTAATTTGGTTTATAATATATTAGTTTGTGTTGGGTTTTTGATTATGCTGCTGAAGAGTCAAACTGCTGCTGAGATGAAACTGCTGCTAAGGTTAAAGATTCTGCTGCTATACATTCAAAGTGCTGCTATGGGAAAATACTGCTAGTGGAATCTACTGCTAAAGAGATATGCATGTATACGGAATGGATAATTATAGAATAGATTGTGTGTATATTTTATACGTCTAGAATATTCTTATCTTGTGTAGAAAGGTATTGTAAACTTAGTAGGACTCCTTGGCCTATAAAAGGAGGATCCTAGGGTTAGATTGAGTACGTATTGTTTAGTTTTCGTTTACACTTCAAGGTTGTAAAACCCTAGCATTGTCGAGTGCTCGTATTATTAATATATTGAAGTGTTGATAGTGAATAATTATTCTTCTTAAGTTAAGCTTTAATATTCCGCGTTCTAGCTTAAGTGTTAACTCAAGTCAACTTCTATATAAGATCGTTTGCTCAACTGGGATCAACAGTTTGCATGCATGATTTGTTATTTATGCTTATATTTCATCATTCCTAGAGTATATGCTTCAAATAGAGCTTGCTGGAAACACACATTTGAAAAACCACCCATTTCTGCAAATTTTTGGTTTCTGGTCGCCTGGGAAAACACCAGATGGGCGGCCCCCTTAATTTTCCTAGGCGGTCCCCTTAATCGTTAAGGGGGCCGGCCTACAATTAAGGGGACCGGCCATCTAGAACTGTATTTACTGTTTTCTTTTTGCATCTTGTGACCTCCTTCTCTAGTATAAGCTACCATTTCTCCTTATAACCCAACTGATTTTAGAATCTCCTTAAACCATTTCAAAAACATACCTAAATCAACCACTTCCATTCTATATATTCCCTCCAAATTAACAATCTTCATATTATTATTCATCATCTCTTTCAACCTAAACCATCATGTCTCCACCAAGCACCTCTAACTCTAAGGCCTCAAAGAAACAAAAGATTGTTATCATCCCTCTAAAACAACTCTTCATTGACCTAACTAATGAAGACAACACAACTCCATCACCTCCACCTAATTGCTCATCTCCAAGTGCACCTAATGCACCATCCAAAACACCTTCCACCCATGGAACTTCCTCATCCTCCATACCCTCAACTTCCTCAATCAATGCCTACATAAACTCACACTTGTCATCACCACAAGCATCATCACCACATCCTACACAAGAACCTCTTTCCACCCATCTTACCATCTCACTTTCACCAATAACACCACTTGATGCTCATATCTCATCTCCACCAATTACACCACCATTCTTTGTCAATCCGTACCTTGGAGCTTACTTGAAGCTCATGGTGATGCTTGCCTTTGTTGCATCCACAACCGAACCATAATCTTTGGTCTCAGAGATGAAATTCAATATATGTTTTCATATATTTAACACTTGCTTACCAACCCACCACCACCACCACCTCCACCATCCTCACCCATTATTCTACCACCACAATCTTCACCCATTTCTCCACCATCACCATCATGCTCTCCAAATTAAGCATATGCTATGCTTAATAAATAAAGCTTTTACCACCCTTTTGCTTGCAAGCTCTATGAAGCCCATGTACTCTTTGCATGATAGAGTATTTTTCTAGTTGTTATTTTATGTAGTAGTTATTCTATTTGTAATCTCTTTTGATGCTACATGTATTGTTCTGTTTTTACACAATTTCAGCTTTAATATGAACGCTTCTTTTTAATGATGCTTGTTTATATTGTTGTCACTTTATATATAATTGTATGTATATACTTGTGCTTCTAATATTTTTGTTTTGCAAGCATTCCATAGTTCGTCTCCTTGGTGCCCCCAAACGAGGGGGAGTACACATCAAGGGGGAGTTTTCATCCCGTCAATATTTCATGATTGAAACTTGTCGGCAAAACCTTTTTGATTCTACAAAAAGGGGGAGAAGTAAATATAAACTCACTAAAATACTTGTTTAAAATCTAATTTTTGATTTAATGAGTTTAAGTTTTGTAATCATCAAAAAGGGGGAGATTGTTGATATAAATAATGCTTAAAAACGGTATTAATATTTCTCAATAACTCTACGTTTTGATAACACAAAATGTAAACTAAATTAAATCAAAATGATGATGTAAACAAGTATTTAGTAACAAATATTTACTTCTACAACTAATATCACTTAAGGTATGCATAAACTAAGTATCTTATCCATTACATGATCAAAGGAAGTATTTTCTTAACACAAAACATTTTATAAAATGACATTAACATTTTATATATTTTAGTAAATCATTTTTGGTATTGCTTTATTAAACCACAAAGATATGATTTCAAATTTCCAACCAAAAAGGGCAAAATCTCTCCAGAAAAACCTTCCTCACAAAAAGACAAACAAACTCAATGTTCTGGAGGGGGTGGCCCCCTTAATTCCTGGGCGGGCCCTATTAAGGGGACCGACACGCTCTAGAACAATATTTTTTAGCCCTTTAAATACTGGTTCATTTCACAAATTTTCCACACCGTTTTGCACTCAAAACTTTCTGATCTCATCTCCATTTCTATCCCAAAATCCTTTGATCATACAATTCATAAGTCTTTGTTTCCAAGTGATCCAAAGCTTCATCCACACAAGTGCAAAAAGAAGAACACTCCTCTACCTCCATATAATTGTAGTAGTGTTGTGATTAGTTAGTATCATCTTGTAGTAGTGCTAGATATTTGTAAAGTGTTGTGTGAATTAGTTGATTGTAGATAGTAGGTGTGTTGTAAAGTAGTGTAGAAGTTGTGAATTAGTTGTGCATAGAAGAAGGTGTGAAGTAGATGAGAAGAAGAGGTTGTGGAGCTATCTTGAAGAAGTTGTGAAGGTGTGAAGAAGGTGTGAACTCGTGAAGAAGTAATAAGATTGGTTCTAGCTACGATTAGAACTCGACATTAAGCTTAGTGTCGTTAATAGGTGTAAGCCAAGGTGTGTAAGGTTTCTCCTTCATAAGGAGTTTGTTGACATAGTGAAGAAAACTCTCAAGTGTGGTACTCGGGGAGTGGAGTAGGGCAAGGAAGGTGTCCTTGTAGCCGAACCACTATAAATTCGCGTGTTGTGGTTTGATCTTTCTAACTCTATCTTTACTTCATTTCATTTCAATATTTACATTATTAGATTAGACTTGCTTATATTTTTTGATACTTGAATTCACGTAAGATCGAATCAAATTTTTTATAAGCTACAAAAGATTTTGAAAATAAATTTAAAAAGACTTAAAACTATTCAACCCCCCTTCTAGTTTTTCACAACTTAGTAAACTTACATATTAAAAAAAAAGAAAAAAAAACATATTTTATATCACTTACAAGCTCGAGAACTCAACAATAACTCGAGTCCAACTTATATAAGGTGTATAACGCTCAAAGTTAACATGTTTTTATAAGTGTTATTAGTGTTTTTGTGTATGTTATTTGGTTGTTTTTATATGCTTTTGCCACTAAATCGTATCAAAGTATGTTTTTGTAGCGTATGTAGCCAAATGTAGGAAAAATGGAGAAAAAGTGAAGAAAATGAAGTATATGCGATTACACGAAGATTCCCAAGTTCAAAAGTCCAATCTGTGATGCATTTCATAAGGAGAACCTAAGTTTTGTCATCTCAAAGTTCCAAGTTCAGAGTTAATCAAGTTTGGATAATGCATAAAGAACTACACAAGTAAAAGTCAAAGTCCAAAGCAACCAGAACCTACCATCCGATCGGTTGGAGTACAACCGATCGGATAGCCACAATTACCACATCCAACCGATCGGATAGCCACAATTACCACATCCATCTGATCGGTGCCAACCCGCAACCGATCGGATGGACATCTCTGCCTGTTTATACCAACTTCTTGTGCATGAATCTTGGTCTTTTGTCCCATTGTTCTAGGCCCTTCTTAATGTCTTGTTGTCCAAGTTCCAGCATTTATGTCCCTATTCATTACTAGGAGTATTTGACAAGCCTAAAAGGACCCCAAGAGTACACAATTGAAGACACAATTGAAGAGATCATTTACTCTCATTACTACTCTCAATTATTATCATCATCTAGCTCTCAAAGAAGGGAAATTCGTGCAGAAAGAACCAGGAACTTTGGAGGACCAAGGAAGCAACATCTGGAGGCCAAAAATCTCAAGAAATCATCACCAATACTTAGGTTATCAATACCTTGTCATTTGTTATCAATTCCAAAGCATTGTAAGACTTAAAACCATGGATTCTAATGTTAAATATTCTGAGTTTATTTGCATGTTTGCTATGAGTGGCTAGTAGTCTTTTTACACTTGTTTTGATGATGTTTTATGCTTAGTGATGGTTATGATTGTGATAACATGTTTTAATTCAATTTCAAGTCAATCCTAAGAACCAATTGTACCTTAACTTTCATAGTGACATTTGTTGAGCCAAGGTTAACTAACAGATAATAGTTTCAAGGGTCGAAAGATTTGTTATTATTCAACTAGTTATAATCATTTGTCTATGAATGAGTGTTTTTCACCATAATTATTCTTGACTAAACAAAGAAAAAAGAAGTATGATTGTAATGAGAATGCTTTTATAACATCAAATCTGATTGTTTTTAAACCTTTAGTTGGACGAAAGTTTAGATGTTTATAAACAATTGTAACCTTTTTGTCTATGAATGGGTTAGATTTTGTAATGACCATTTCCTAAGAGTATTTGATTTGTAATAAGAGTTTGTTCTTGTGTTTAAGATATTCACCATACCTTATGAACCTTGGATGGATCTTGAATTGATTGGTTTACACCTAAAGCTTGTTTTTATGAACTAAAATCTTGACGAAGGTTTAACTTGTAGAAACAATAGATTAGACCATCATCTAATTATCACAACCAACATGTTATCAAAAGTTATCACAATCATGTGTCTCATTAAGTAGAAAACTAGTCTAAACAAGTGTAGTTTTTAAATTATTGAATTTTCTTATTATCTTATTTGCGTACATTAGAAATTTACTTTTAGACTTATATTTTGATTCACTCACAAATCCCTGTGAACGATCCCGACTTACCATCATATCTTGCTATAACGGACGAGTACACTTGCTCGTATGTGTTTTTTCAAGATTTGGTAATTCACCCTTATAAATTTAAAACTTGCACTAACAAAATGCACATCAAAGGTTGAGCTTAACTCATTAAACATTTCGAGCTCATTTGATAGGCTTTCAATCTCCAAAATCTCCAAAATTTTAATATAGCGCTCAAAATCCCGCCCCTTAATTTTCCCCAAAATTTCAATCTCCCGCTCACTCCCACCCCTTTTTCAGCGAAAATCAAAACACTAATTAACACTAGTCAGTACATATATATTCTCTCTAATATTCATCTCTTCTCCTTCTCTCTAGAACCGACTCACACACCACCGCCACACTTCACCACCTTATCTCGCCGTCGTTCCACCAACCATCGCTCCTCCACACCATCACCGTCATCAAGACAAGGGAACTGTATGGGAGATTTTGTTTGCTTCGGTTGTTTGGTTCGAGATAACCACCACATCCACCACCATCAGAGTCAAGCCACCATCACCCTCATCTCACCTATCCTACTCTTTTCAAGGGTATGCTCAAACACATATTTAATTTATATTTTCTTGAATGTGTAATGAAATATAAAACGATTTATATTGATTTTTGTGGATTAAAATTAGCCTAAAACATGTTTTTGATTATAAATTCGTGTGGTGATAATCGTTGCAGGTAGACTTATTAAGACGGCCTAGTTTTCCTGTTTATTGGAATGGAGACAATCGACGTGTTCTAAGAGGCCACTGTTTTGCTCGTAAAGGGAGTCTTACTTGGTTTCCACTCCGGGAGGATGTTGTTGAACAGTTGGAGTTTGCTTATCGCAGTTGCGTAAGTTATCTATCAAAAGATTAACATAACATCTGTTATATAGGAAATTAACTCAAATATGGTTGCTTTTTGTGAAACTATTTCATTTGTACCAATTGTTAGTGATTTGCTTGCTTGGTAATGTGTTTGACATTTATTCGTTCCAGGTTTGGCACTGCAGAACATTTCAACCAATTGTATATTATTTGTTGCCCGAGTTGATATGCAACCCGTATGTTTGTTTTTTAGGCTAAACTTATATTTGGGACATCTAATGTTGTCGTCTTTTATGTTAGCATTAATCACGTTACTTGTTTCTTGCAGGGGCTACATGCTATTTTCACGTGTGAGGATGATACATGGGATGCCTGGCTAAAAATTCCCTCAGCTGGATTTTCTGGCACACTTCATTTTCGAGGCGTGGGTATGCTCCATCTCAGTCACCAAATCCAACCCATGTATATTTTTACTATTTCATGGTTGGCATATCTTATATTATGCAGCGTTATTAGTGCCTTGGTTTCTTACATTTCCCATTTTTTTTTTGCAGAAAGAAACAACCATTAGACTCGGATGTAAGCCATTTTTTATGTTGTTAACAATTTCATTTTCTAATGCTAACACCATTGCATTTCTTAATTTATATTGCAGGTGACCACTCCAATGGCCATTGAAACTTTGGAAAACGTACCAGTAATGGAAACAGTGGTAAGTAATAAAACATCCACCTTTGATTTTTTTAGTTTTACATACATGACTAATGTACCGTTTTTTATATATACATACAGTAACTTGTTAAAACTATCGGACATATGAAAACGCTTAAGCCACAACAAACCGGTTCTACAGGTTACACCACCAACTATGATACCAAATATTAGTGAACAAAATACTGGACTAAAATTAGTACCAACGAAGCGAAAACATTTGGTCTCTAGTGAAACCTTGCGAAAGCAAGCTATGGCGGCGAAGAGTCAACAGGTTTTAACTTATGATAGTTGAGAATTTGATTATATACGACATTACAATTTTATATATATTTGCTTCATTTATATACATTCGATTTTTATTGAATTTGAAATACAATTGTATATATATTTGCTTCATTTATATCCATTCTATTTTATATATATATACTAGCAGTAGTAACTCTGCTCCAGCAGTACTAACGTGGTACTAGTAGTAACTCTCCTATCATGTTTGTGCAGATAGTTAAACCAGTGGCTCATCTAGTTCTGTTATGTTGTGAACTTTGACATGTTCTAGTTCTGCTCTTATCCTGATGTGTTGACATGCAGCAGCCTACATTTTCAAGGCTTTTATATCCAGATGATGAGATTAGATCAATCGGAGAAAAACTTGTAAGTTCAACTGCAAATTTTATTATTATGTTCATTGTTTTGGATTAAAAGTCTTCATGATGTTGTTTGAATTACAGCTGATCATGTTTATGTTAATATTGCTTAGATGGATTTAGTGCAGCTCATGAACTTCAAAGAAAATGTGCCAAGTATTTACTACTGCTAGTACAAAAGTTACTACTGCTAGTGAAAGTTGGTACTGCTCAGAGCTTAAGACCGCTCGAAGTTGCTAGTTGCTTATGGAAAAGATTATAGATACTTAGGAAACTATTGTAAGCCGACTAGGACTCCTTGGTGTATAAAAGGATGTCCAATTTTATATTTTGTTCAGCTATATACATTCCAATTTTATTGTATTTGATTTTGTTTTGATATATATTTGAATTGTTTTGATATATATTGATTTTTTAAATGTGACTAAAATATGCATATAGTCACACTTGTTAACACTTTTGGTCACTGTTTGCTTAATTCGTTGTGTGACTAAATATTACAAAAGGCCACACAAACATAAAATTCATGTGGCTATTGGATGATCAATAGTCACACAAAATACACATTTCTTCACTTTAAACAACATATGGCCACACTTATTAACACTTTTGGCCACTGTTTCCTAAATTGTATGTGACTATATACCCAAAACAAATATGCTTTGTGTGACTAAATATTACAAAAGGCCACACAAACATAAAATTCACGTGGCCATTGGATGATCAATAGTCACACAAAATACACATTTCTTCACTTTAAACAGCATATGGTCACACTTATTAACACTTTTTGCCACTGTTTACTTAATTGTATGTGACTAAATACACAAAACAAACATGCTTTGTGTGACTAAATATTACAAAAAGGCCACACAAACATAAAATTCATGTGGCCATTGGATGATCAATAGTCACACAAAATACACATTTCTTCACTTTAAACAGCATATGGTCACACTTATTAACACTTTTGGCCACTGTTTGCTTAATGGTATGTGACTAAATACCCAAAACAAACATGCTTTGTGTGACTAAATATTACAAAAGGCCAGGCAAACGTAAACTTCATGTGGCTATTGGATGATCAATAGTCACACAAAATACACATTTCTTCACTTTAAACAGCATATGGTCACACTTATTAACACTTTTGGCCACTTTGTGTTACATTGTATGTGACTAACTCCAAAAAAACAACACCCATTGTGTGACTAAATCATCACAAATGTCACATTTATTGTATATTCATGTGGCCACAGGACGAGAAATAGTCACACAAAATACACATTTACTTGAATATATCATCTCAAATGTCACATATATTATATATTGATGTGGCCAAAGGTTGAAAAATAGTTACTCTAAAAAAACATTCGCGTGACTATAAAGTGTTTACGGTCACTGATAATGACTAATCCAACAAAACTTGTGCCTAATTTGTCACACATATTCGGGGTTTTCATCACTCTTTTTCGATGGAAAAGGCCACGAACTCAACAATGTGACTATATGCCACCTACGGTGGCGGGACCTTTAGTGACACACAACGAAAAAAAACGTGTGTGACTATATGCATATCGTCACACATTTTTGGCGTGACCAATACAACTTTTTGTACCAGTGGTTATAGAGTTGGTTGATTAGTAGTATTGTCCATTATGTCGTAATGCTAAAACTAGAACTAGATGAAGATGAAGATATGCTAAAATTAACAACGGGACGTTACAAGTGTTTGATTGTTAACCAACACTGTCATGTTAGAGAAGTGATGAATATGTCCCTAAATACTATTGGATCTTTCGTCCTAAGCTTTTGCTCTTTTCGACGATTCTTGTTTGTTGGAATCAAGTCTGTCAATAAGTTGCTACTTGCAGATATTTAGGCATAAAAATATGAATTGTATACGAAAAGTATGTTACTACCTCCGTCCCATAATTATAGTCCACTGTTGACTTTTAAAGTCTTTTGTCTTCAACTTTGACCTTAAATATTTTTATTTGTGTTATATATTACTTGATGCAAAATATATGAATGGATTGAGTTTTAAATGTATTTTCTATTGGTAAAATTTTTATCAAGTATTATATAACACAAATAAAACTATATAAGGTCAAAGTTGTAATACGGAGACTTAAAAAGTCAACACTGGACTATAATTATGGGACGGAGGGAGTATTATCTTTGAAGTGATGTAATAGGCTGAGCTTTAAGTTTGTTGTTAAAATCAACTTTTATTTATAAAAAACATTTTATATAATAAAGGGTTCTGCCTTTCAAAAAAAAAGTTATATAATAAAGGAACATATTTTGGGTTACAATTGATAAAGAATATTCGACCTATCAACCAATCAGATGCTATGATTTTGTAACCGTAAACAATTTGAACACATGATCAGATGATATAGTATTGAGTACTTGACAATTCAAACACATATCATGAAATTTAATATACTAAATGAAATTCGTGTAGCTTGTATGAAACTAACTATCCAAATACCAATTTGTTTATTCTTGAAAAAAAGAAGTTTTTAGGTACTAGAAGACTCATCGGCCAACTTCAGTACTGGATCATGAATGGGCACCTTGGTGTGCTAGAATTTCCCCGTCTTCTATCCCATCGTCGTTCATTGTGGTCAGTTCTACTTGCATCAGAAAAGGAATTTCTTGATTTTCTAGCATTTCTTCACCAACAATTCCACCCATTTCCTCACAAGCTTCTTGCAGCTGTAATGCAATTTCCAGCCCTTGAATGACAACATCCATTGTTTGTCGTTCACTCCCTTCCTCATGCAAGAAACTATTTGCTACCTTGCTAAACTTCCTTAGACACCCTGGTGCAATCTGGCCACTTAGGTTCTGGTCAATTATTTCAATCACGGTTCCTCTTTGATAGCAAGTCTTTCCCCATTCTACTAAATTCACTTTTTCGCTAGTCAGCCATGGAATGATAACCGGTCTTGCACACAATACTTTGAACAATACCACTCCAAATGAGTACACATCAGAATTTTCTCTCAGGTGCTGGACTTTGCAATATTCAGGATCAATATACCTGATACTACCTTTTACCATCGTGGTAACATGTGTTTGTGATGGATCTTTGGACCCTAGCTTTGACAAACCAAAATCAGACACTTTAGCAACCCAGTTCTCATCCAGTAAGATGTTTGCGCACTTGACATCCTGATGAATTATTTTGTTCTTTTCACTTGTGTGGAGGTAATGCAGCCCTTTAGCTGCCCTGATGCAAATATCGAGACGTGTTTTCCATGACAAAGGAGGGTTGTTTGTCTTGTAGAGATGCTCTCGTAGATTTCCACGAGCCATGTAATCATACGCTAGTATCATCTCTCCATTGTCATCACAGTATCCAATTTGTTGGATCGTAAACTTGATTTAATCCAATAAAGATTGGACTACCCATAAAAGCCCGAGCCCATGATCAAGAAGCTTCTAGAATAATGAAGAATGATCATAGCATAGAAAAATATCTAGGTGAAATATCTAGAATGATGTTAGAAATATCTAGATAAACTTATCTAATAGGATTTATCAAGAATTAGGTATGTTGATAAGTATGATGTGTGTTAAGAAAAATCTAGATTATGTAAGAAGATCCATGGAAGTATCTCGGTTCTAGAATCTTCTATGGATTAGTATAAATAGGTGATGGTGTATGCATTGTAAGCATCAAGCAAAGCTTAATCAATAAAGTAACAGTGTAAACTTTCTCTAAGTATTCCTCTCTTCATCAAATATAAGCTTAAAAGGCCTTCATGTTTCCAACAAAGTGGTATCAGAGATAGAAGATCGAGATGTCAAGGGCAATGAACTTGTTCCGAAGGGTGGAGTTGCAAAAGGCAAGAAAGAAGGATCAAAGTGCAAAAGGTGATGATGAAAGGTGTTGAGAAAGTTGATGATGAAAGGTATGGGAGAGAGTTTAGAAAGTTGTTGAGAAAATGATGATGAAAGTTCGTTGAATGCCGCCCGAAGGGTGGAGTTGCAAAAGGCAAGAAAGAAGGATCAAAGTGCTCTTACACTCATCTATCAATGTCTTGATGATGCAATGTTTGAGAAAGTTGCAAATGCAACCACTTCTAAGGAAGCGTGGGAGATCCTTCAAAATGCTTTCAAAGGAATTGACAAGGTAAAAAAGGTACGTGTTCAAAATCTTAGAGGAGAGTTCGAAAAGCTCCAAATGGAGGAATCCGAAACCATTTCGGATTATTTCACTCGTGTCTTAACCATTTCAAATGAAATAAAGAGAAATGGTGAAAGCTTGAGTGATACAAGGGTGATAGAAAAGATTCTTCGCCCTTTGCCATCAAGCTTTGATTACATTGTCGTGGCCATAGAGGAGTCAAAAGACATAGAATCTATGACCATTGATCAAATCATGGGATCTTTACAAGCCCATGAAGAGAAGTTGAAGAAAAGAAGGGGGAAAGAACCCTTAGAGCAAGATTTATACTCAAAGGTCTCTTTCAAAGAAAGAGAAAAGAGCTTTCTACATGGAAAGGAGCAAGGACGTGGACGCGGTACTTTTCGAGGTCGTGGTGGTTTCCAAGGCCGAGGACGACAAAGAGGAAGAGAAGATGGCAACAAAGAAGATGAAACCAATGGTATTCATATCGAAGAGGTCATGGGAGAGGCTTTCAATCTCAAAGAGAAGGTAAGCACCATATACAATGTTATAATTGTCGCAAATATGGTCATTATACCAATGAGTGTAGTAACTCAAGATAAGTTGAAGAAAAAGCCAATCTTGTGGAGGTAGAAGACAAAGATGAGCTTACATTGCTAATGGCAAGACTTGACGAACAAGAGAGGATAGAGCCATGGCATATAGATTCCACTGCAAGTAACCATATGACGGGTGAAGAAGACTTGTTCATGGAGATAAAGGAAAGTAAAGGTAATGTCACCTTTGGAGACGAATCAAAGGCGCCGGTGAAAGGAAAAGTTAAGATACTTATCCGAGCTAAAGAATGAAGTCACCAATATATTTCGGACATATGCAGTGTGCCCAATCTTAAAAGTAACGTTTTAAGTGTGGGACAACTTTTAGAGAAAAATTATGATATTCATTTCAAAGATCGTAGTGCTACAATAAGAAATCCCGAAGGAAAGCTCATAGCAAAAGTGCTATGACTGAAAACCGAATGTTCCTTCTAAACATTCAACATGATGAAGCTAAGTGCTTAAAGGGTAGTTTGAAGGATTATTCGTGGTTTTGGCACATGAGATACGGGCACTTAACTTTTGGTGACTTAAAGTTATTATCCTTAAAGGGAATGGTGAAAGGGTTAGATCAAATTGATCATCCAAATCAAGTGTGTGAATGATGCCTTCTTGGGAAGTATGCTAGAAGTTCGTTCCTGAAAGAAGCGACATCAAGAGCTAAGGAGCCTCTACAACTAATTCACACGGATTCGTGTGGTCCCATTACTCCACCCTCTCATGGTAAGAATCTTTACTTCATGCTTTATATTGATGACTTTTCAAGAAAAACTTTGGTATATTTTCTAAAAGAAAAATCCCAAGCTTTTGAAGCTTTTAAGATATTTAAGGCTATGGTTGAAAAGAAGAAAGGTTTAAAATTAAATCCATGAGATCCGATAGAGGTGGAGAATTTTTATCAAAAGAATTTAACAAATTTTGTGAGGATAATGGGATCCGGAGATTTCTAACGGCTCCTTACTCCCCACAACAAAATGGAGTGGTTGAGAGAAAGAATAGAACCATTCTTAATATGGTCTGAAGCATGTTGAAAATTAAGAAGATGCCAAAGGGGTTTTCGGCAGAAGCGGTTGATTATGCGGTATATCTACTAAACCGGTGTCTGTCAAAGAGTTTAGATAACAAGACTTCACAAGAAGCATGGAATGGGTTGAAGCCTACCGTCTCTTACCTAAGGGTATTTAGAAGCATAGCGTTTGTTCACGTTCCAAGCCAAAGGCGATCCAAGCTTGATGATAGAAGTGAGAAGCATGTGTTCGTTGGCTACGACAAGCAGTCAAAAGGTTATGAGCTCCATAATCCAATCACAAGGAAGGTGGTAGTAAGTAGAGACGTAGAGTTCGATGAAGAAGAAGCATGGGATTGGAGCATTAAGGAAAATGAAACGTATGACTTTCTTCCTATAAATGACGAAGAAGAGACAGGTGAATCAAGTGAAGAAGTCCAACTCCAACCCAAGACTCACCTTTAAGTTCAAGTGAAGGAGAACCAAAGACAAGAAGTTTACGGGAGCTCTAGGAGGTAACTAATGAGATACCCCTTCTTTGTTTATTTGCTAACTGTGATGTAACAATTCACATTTTCGGATTACTATTCATTTTTACTATTCACTATTACTATTTACTTTTTACTATTCACTTTCACTATTCACTCCAGAAATTTTTATTTCATATTCTCGTAAGTTAAACTATTTTAATGGTAATCCGAGAGTTTGACACTCGTCGGATCATTTCTGCAAAAATCACGAAACCGTGTCCGAGATTTACTTTTAGGTTTAAACGTGATTCCAGCATCCCGATATGTCCATAAAACACTATAAACAATAGAAATATGATTTTCTTTCATTTTATGACAATTCCAAAAGTTGGAATTTTACATTTTTCAGTTCAGCGTTTTACGCGAATTACGCGTTTTAGACCCGTGTTTCCAGTTTTAACAGCGTTTAAGTAACCCGATAGAACTTGTCACTCATTAAATATGCTAAGATAGGTTATATTAACAAGTTCTAACATTTTTATAAGTTTCATATTTTTAGAATACCCGATTTTGAGTTTCGTGACTTTACGACTTACAGTTAGCGATTACCGGAACTAAACGACCTCCGTAAAACAAGATAATACCAAAACTATTTACCTAGTCACCATAACCATCATATGAACGTGTATAGGAAGCTTCACCATGCCTTGGTGGCTTATGATAAGTCTTGATTCATTAAGATGATCACACTTGTTTATATACCTAGCTAAGTAAACTAAAACTTCATCCTTAAGTCTTGAAAATATCCTAAGTCTTTAACCTCCTCAAGGAAACTTCCTAACACCTTCCTAGCACCTCCTCAACTCACTATAAAAGCCCTCCCCATCTCTCTTGGTCATTCATAACCTCACACACACAAACACACTCCTAATTTTCCCTTTACTTCAAGTTTATTCAAGGAATCAAGTACTATATCTCTAGTAGGGTTTTGATTAATCAAACTACTTCAAATCCTTTGAAACTCTTGGTGATTCTCTTGAGTTTAGATCCACTCAAGTCACCTAAACCTTCATCACAAATCCTTCAAGAATACAAGGGTGTAGAAGGATTGCTAAAGTGAAGTGAAGCTTGCTCAATCAAAGTCCTATCCTTATTCTTAGTTTCCTTTCTTTAGAAAGCCAAAAGTTGTAAGAAACCATAACACACTCTCTTGCTCAACATCGTTTCCACACTCCTTATACCTCATTTATTGTATATATGGTTTTTATATTGTGTTCATGATGTATACAAACCCTTAAAACAAGTTAAGAACACTACATGTTAACCTATGTTAAGAAATCAAGGAAACTAGTGACTTATATTGACAACCACGACCAAAATATTATAAATTATTTGGACATGTAACTTTTCGGATCAAATTTGGATCTACTCCATCAATTTGGATCTACTCCATCAAAATAACCATGAGACTTTACAAGTAATATTCATACTAGACTTAAGAAACTCATTGAAATAACAATCTTCATTTAAAAGTAAACTTTCCTAAGTTTATTCAATTATTTGGACATGTAACTTTTCGGATCAAAAACTTATACATTTTTATCAAATACTACAACACTAGGGAGCTTCATGTGAGGGGTTCATTAAGTAAACCGTCAAGATGAGTTGTGGATTTACGAATTAAAGTGTCCTGGCTCCTCGAACGTTTACTACATGGCCTCTGAATTATGTCGGCCTAAACGGTAGTAAGCGATATACAAACTATACATGTTTCATAAACCATTTTTATTCAAAGATTTACACTATATACTAAGTACTACATCATGGACTAAATGCAAGACATATATAGGGAATTCTTCATATTCTTTGATATTACTCCAAACCTAAGTCGCAACATTCTATTATAGGTTGCTCATAGAGACCTTCGCGATTCGACCATCATTTTCACTACTTACTACATAACTTAAGGTGAGTTCATAGCCCGACTTTCCATTACTTAATTGTTTTACAAACCCTTGGGGGGAATACATGCTATTTTAAACCGAACACAATGCTTTGAAATTGTATGCTACCTGATTGTTTTATTATTACTAAGTACCATCCTTGCTAAATCCAATATCCCTTATTATGAACCATTTAATCACTAGTAATAGTGAGCGCGAGTATTGTGAATAGGCCAATTGGGATTGACGAATCCCAATTGTATTGACTAAGTTCAAAGAAATGTACTATATTTGAGATTTAGGTATGACAGCAAAGTACCTACCAGGATAACTCCGCCGATTGATATTGGTACCCGTTAACATTTTGGTGTCATAAGCTTAGTATAATAATATCTGTTTTGTTTTCCAACCATTGGTGTGAGTCTAATTAACTTACACTACCAACATATTGTGTTCACTATTTAATAAACTCTATGAATTTCACTCAACCTTTGTGTTGACAGTCTAAGCATGTATTTCAGGTCCATAATGATCAAGGCTAGGACGGAGGAGCACGGATATTCAAGAGGGCTATAAATTTTATTATCATTCGAAAACTCATTTAATGTAAATTGTAAACATGGAACCATCTGGGACCTCATTTTGTAATCTCTGATATTTATATAATTTGAATGATAAATCTTTTAAAACGACTCAATTAGAGATCGTTTTCTATTATTATGACTGTTGTGCCGTCGAGTAACACCCAGTTTGAATTCCGCTGCATCATTGAATTGGGGGTGTTACAGATTGGTATCAGAGCCATGGTTATAGAGAAACGGGTCTAATTGAGACCTAAATTATAACCACACTTACAAGCAAAAACATTTTATAGCCTTCTGCTCTCCGTGTCTTCCACCCTCCAGATGATTATGGACATTTTAGACATTTTATATAATGCAAACATTTTAGCATATTGATATATGTACCCTTAGTATAATTGAGCATTTCCCCGTAAGTTTTAGAGTTGTTTTAACATAGTAATTCTTCTCATTGAAATCATGTGCGTACCCACTTCTCCCGATTATGTTCTTACTCTACCTAATAACTTCCAAGTCTTACCACCCTCACCCGAGTTCGGATTTGACTTTGTAAATGCCTTCGCTTCTGATGACGAAGAAGAACCTTTCGAAGATTTAACCAACGAAGAAGAGAAGGAACCAATGCCAACTATTTTTGCGCCGAATACTTCTAATTATTTTAAACAAAATTGGGTTGAGGCAGACTCCGAGGAGGATGATGAGTATGAATATGTACTAGCGCCATTATCACCACCACTATCACTTCCCTTTTATATCTCTACATGTGATGAGTTGGACCACTCATTATGGATCGTATCACAACCATCAACGATCCAACAAGAAAGTCAGCATGGACACTATAGCCTCTCAAACTTCATCGACTCGTACCTCCATGACATACTAAACCAAGAAGTTGCCAATCAATCAGAGCTGCTAGGACCTTCTAACCCGCAATAGACTAGTGTGATGATACTAGTTATCTTTTGTACTACTAAACTGAATAGACTCAGTTAGTAAACTCTGTTGAATCCATGTAATAGCTAGCAGTAGTTGTAAAACGTTGTAATTACTAAACTGAAAGTATCAGTTAGTAGATTTTGAAGAAACTTGTAATAAGTTTCAATCTTGTAATCAATCAACGTTTTAGGAATAAAACTCTTGCTTTATGCTATCATGTGTTATGATCCAAACCTCCAACGTAATTATTCTACCATTTCCCATAAAAAAATCATGCTTATTTCACAACTCTCTACTCACGACATATCTTCTATATAATAGAATCATGCCGCCAACAAAGAAAACACAACACCATTATCAAAAACCCTCTTATCATATCTCCCATTTCTTCTTTACCCAGCTTCATCTCAAACCACTAAAACTCAAAAAACCAAAATGAAGAACACAAGCCTCGTTCATCTTTTCACCATCATTATCTTCACAACCGTTGCAACCACAAGCTCATTAACAGATCTTGATGCACTTTTAAAGCTCAAATCATCCTTAGTTACACCACAAGCACCCTCATCAGCTTTACAAGATTGAATACCATCTAAAACTTTTAAGAAACACAATACTACGTGACTAAACCGAATATCACATTATCGGTCCTAAATTATACATAGCCTGATCACCTATGTCTAATTTAAGAGGGATCATGTTATGCTGGGAATAGTCACCTATATGTTTTATTAGAAACAAACTTCTCACATATAATTTTAAAACAGATTTCGTGTGAGCATAGGCAATTCATAAGTATTCATACGATAGAGTACTACAATTAATCACTCTTACTCCACCTTTCCCACATAAAAGTAAACCTCATCCTACGCCATACACTGAAACAACGAATCAAACTACATCACTAGCTACCTTAGAAACCATTCGCCATAAGAAACCCTATCTTTTCACCGACGTCGCTTCAACCCCTGACATAAACTGAACTTCGGGACGAAGTTCCCTTAAGGGGTAGAGACTGTAACAATTAACATTTTCGGATTACTATTCATTTTTACTATTCACTTTTTACAATTCACTTTCACTATTCACTCCTGATATTTTTATTTCATATTCTCGTAAGTTAAACTATTTTAATGGTAATCCGAGAGTTTGACACTCGTCGGATCATTTCTGCAAAAATCACGAAACCGTGTCCGAGATTTACTTTTAGGTTTAAACGTCATTCCAGCGTCCCGATATGTCCATAAAACACTATAAACAATAGAAATATGATTTTCTTTCATTTTACGACAATTCCTAAAGTTTTGGAATTTTACGTTTTCCAATTTAGCGTTTTACGCGAATTACGCGTTTTAGACCCGCGTTTCCAGTTTTAACAGCGTTTAAGTAACCCGATAGAACTTGTCACTCATTAAATATGCTAAGATAGGTTATATTAATAAGTTCTAACATTTTTATAAGTTTCATATTTTTAGAATAACCGATTTTGAGTTTTGTGACTTTACGACTTACAGTTAGCGATTACCGGGACTAAACGACCTCCGTAAAACAAGATAATACCAAAACTATGTACCTAGTCACCCTAACCATCATATGAACGTGTATAGGAAGCTTCACCATGGTTTGGTGGCTTATGATAAGTCTTGATTCATTAAGATGATCACACTTGTTTATATACCTAGCTAAGTAAACTAAAACTTCATCCTTAAGTCTTGAAAATATCCTAAGTCTTTAACCTCCTCAAGGAAACTTCCTAACACCTTCCTAGCACCTCCTCAACTCACTATAAAAGCCCTCCCCGTCTCTCTTGGTCGTTCATAACCTCACACACACAAACACACTCCTAATTTTCCCTTTACTTCAAGTTTATTCAAGGAATCAAGTACTATATCTCTAGTAGGGTTTTGATTAATCAAACTACTTCAAATCCTTTGAAACTCTTGGTGATTCTCTTGAGTTTAGATCCACTCAAGTCACATAAACCTTCATCACAAATCCTTTAAGAATACAAGGGTGTAGAAGGATTGCTAAAGTGAAGTGAAGCTTGCTCAATCGAAGTCCTATCCTTATTCTTAGTTTCCTTTATTTAGAAAGCCAAAAGTTGTAAGAAACCCTGACACACTCTCTTGCTCAACATCGTTTACACACTCCTTATACTTCATTTATTGTATATATGGTCTTTATATTGTGTTCATGATGTATACAAACCCTTAAAACAAGTTAAGAACACTACATGTTAACCTATGTTAAGAAATCAAGGAAACTAGTGACTTATATTGACAACCACGACCAAAATAATATAACCATGTGATGAGTGCTCAAACACTCATCATTTTTGGTCAAATCTGAACTGCAAAACATACAAAAACACTCGGTAATGCATCAAAATACTGAAAATATTTCAAAATTGTGTTTTATATGTTTTAGATGCAAAATGAGCAAAAACAAATGAAAAACGTACAAAGTTTGCAAAATTGGCAGTTTCAGTCCCCCAACTTTCATAAAATTATAAAACTAGTCCCTGGATATTCAAAATATGGAAAATTATCACCAAAGGTCATTTTGAAATCATAAGTTGTCATATTTAGTCCTTTGGTGAAAAATTGGAAAAGTTTTGAGAATTTACAGTTTAGTCCCTGGAGTTTCTGATTTTGGCAGATTTAGTCCCTGGTGGGATATTTTTTAAAGAAAAATCATTCTTGGACCTTGGGAAATCTAAAGTTATCAAAATGGTCCGTGGGTGAAAGTTTTGTGGAAATTACATGTTTGGTCCCTATACTTTGCAAACTTGTCAGTTTTGGTCCTTGGTGTTTTAAAATGAAAAAAAAAATAAATTCATGATCCTTATAATATTGGTGATTGACAATTTTGGTACTTATGAGCACTTTGGAAGATTGACATTTTCAGCCTCAACTTTTCAGAAATTACAACATTAGTCCTTGTGGTTTTACAAAATAAACAAACAAACCAACAATACTAATCCAAAACCCCAAGGCCTGATCCAACAAACACCCCTAGCCCACCAAAAGCCCAAACCCCATTTTAATAATTCTCATGCCCAGGTCAAAGAGTCAAACGTCAGGGTCAAACAAACAGTCAAACCCCCAGGTTACTGTTCATCATTCCCCACATCCCTGGTTTCCAGCTTTGTTGTCTCCCCCCTCCTCTCCAATCACTCACCAACTTCAACCTTCTCATTAATACTTACACCAACCTCACCTTCCCCCTCCTATCCTCATTAATTACCTTACCAAACCCCACAAACCTGCCCAATCCCAAAATTCCCGCCAAAATCAATTTGAACGGCCATGATCATTTATGCCAATCCTACGGTCACAAAACAAGTGGGAAAGTCAAGAAGAAGTTCCAGGGCCTATAAAAGAAAAGAAAAAAGAAGAGAAAGTGAGTAGTTAGTTTTAGAATAGTTAGAGTAGTATAGTTCATGTCGAATTAGCTTAACTATCTATTTGTATTGTAGTTTTTAGCTTAAAAGCTTTGTATTCAGAATTCTCAGTGTATTAGAGACTCAATTAACCCTTTAATTTCAAGCTATCAGTTTTAAATTCCAAATTTGTACTTTTTAAATAAAAATTCCAAGTTGTTTGTAAGGTATTCTAAGTTGTTGTTTCTTGTTGGTTTAAGCTCACTTTAGCTTATTTACAAGCTTTCTAAAGTTTCCTAAGCATTTAAATCAGTCTTATATAAGAAAAAACCAAAAATACCAAAAATAAAAGATAAATAGCACATAAATAAAAAATTTCTCTGTGGAAGAAGATAGAAGCAGAATCATGGTTAGTTTTGGATTGCTTTTGGTTTAGAACTCCAAGGGGAGTGATAGGTTTGGTATCTTGGTTCTTGGTTCATTATTCTGAGCATTGAAAGCTTTTGTAAGCCCTTTTTCTCATTTCTTGCATAATCACTATAGCTTGTTTATTAGTTGATTTTTCTGTATTTCTAGGCTTAGTTGGTGTATGTTAGATGATTAATTGTTTTACATCACCTAATAGTTCATTAAATTTCATTGTTGCATTATTGTCCATTTCAACTGCTATTTTAGCTTTACTTTGATTTATGGTTTCTTGATGCTATCAATGATGGATTCATGTTAGATTAAGTTTGTTATGATGTATTACAACCTTATGAGTTAATTGCTTGGTTTAAAATTATTGATTTGCTCTCAAAACCATCAATCAGGTTACAATTAGGAGTGTTTGGATTTGGCTGTTCCATTAGCCTCTGAGGTGTTTTTGTTCATGTTAATTGCTTAGACAGGTTTCACTAGATCATATTAGGTTAGAAGGATCATAAAAACACTAGGTCTATTAGTAAAAAGTCAAATTTACTTTTGATTGAGCTTATGGGTTAACTGTTACACAGTTAGTACCCATAACCTTGCACATTAGCTCATAAGTAATCCATGTAGTTCATTTTAGCCTTAAATTAGCTTATCATAACATTTACAGCTTACTAGAAGCTTTCAAAAGAATTAAAGTCAATTTGTTAGTGTTAAGTGAAAAGTCAAAATTGCACCCTTTTAGATTTTTCCAAAAGTTCACATAATTATTTTGATTTTTGTGTTTTAGATTAAGACTTGGAACTTGTTTGTATTTGTTCTCTACCAGCTCTAATTTAAGTTTCCATGCTCCTTTTATTTTTGCAATTTTTTCCCTAGTCCCTAGCTTGCCCTAAAGTAGCTTGCAGGGCAAGCTGCTCCCCTCACAGCAGAACCACCATCCACACCACCACCTTGGTGGTGGTTTTCTGACCACCATAGTGGTCCACAGCCCTTGATTTTGGTTCCCCTCAACCCCCCTCCTGGTAGGCTTGGGGTTTTGACCAAAATTTTGACCTTGGAACCACTGGGACCCACTTGAATTCACCTCTAAAAGCTGTCCCAGTTTCTGAGTTGAAACAAGATTTCCAATTACTTATTTTGATCTTGTAGCTTATTTTGTGGGGCTTTTTGGCTTCTTTCTGCTTAAACATGTTCACTTATCTTATTTAGACCTGATTTCATCATTGTGGGTCCCACTCTTGGTCATTTAAGCTTATTTTCCATTTTGGTCAACATAAGTCAACTGTTTGGATTTTTATTTCATAATCAGCTTATTTCTGAGTTCTAAAAAGTTTGTTTTTACAAAAAGTTCATGTTTTTAGGTGTAAGTTAAGTTTCCAAAATAAAAATCCAGAAAAATCAAAGTAATTTTAAGTGATAGTTTCTATTTAATTTTATTTAAATTTTATTTTTCATTTTTAGATTTTAATTAAGTACTTGTCATTTTTATATTTTTATTAAATTCCTCTTATATTAAAGTATTTATAATAATTTTCTCAGATTTTTATTTTTTCATTTAGTATTTATTAGAATTAATCTTAGTTTTATTAATTATTAATTAATAATTAGTTTTAAATAGCATAATTAGTTTTTATTAAGTAAAACCTAGTTTTTATATTTTTTATAGCTTTTATATGTTATAAAATAATTTTAGAAATTTTCTTGTAATTGTTACTGTTCATTTAGTATTTTTCTTAATTTAAAGTAGTTTAATTAGGTAATTAATAATTAATTAGTAATTAATTAATAAAAAAACCACAAAAAGATAAAAATACTTATTTTTAATTTTAAAACTTATTTTTAGTTATTTTATAATTTTAGAAATTTTATTTTCACCTTTTTAGTATTTAATCAATATTATATTATATTTAAGTATTTTAAATATAAATAATTAGTAATAATTAGTAATTAATTAATATTAAATAATTAATTAGTGTTAAAATTTATTTTCTTTTTCCAAAAATTTTCTTTTGTCTTTTAGTTTGTAAAAAAGTCATTTTCACCCCCTGTGTGTTTTCAGATTTCAGTTTTTACTTTTTATTTCGTACGTTTACGTTTTATTTAAACGTGAACGTACGCGTTTTTAAGTTTTAAACGTTTCTGGTTTTTCTGACTTTCCAGTGTTGTTAATATAGTGTATTTAAGCTATTTTCTTTTATATTCCAGTAGTGTAATCATCACAACTCACTTATATCCCTTCCTGTCCAGATTCACCCGATCACATAACCGTTTGTTAACCATCCACACCTCGTCGGGACATAACGACCCGGGGAAACACTATATTCCGCGGAGCATTGAGCCTTAGGAGTTTGACTTGTTTGACCACATCCGTGGTTGAATTTAGTTGACTGCTTTTGCCTCAATCAAATTTTGGCGCCGCTGCCGGGGAGGTTGTGTGCGTTTTCTAAACGGTTTTTCTGATTAGTGATTTTGGAATTCGTTCCATTGTACATTTATCCATATTTTGTTCATATATTCTCATTATCAAAACAAAACCGTTCACGAAAACATTTTAAACTCAGTTTTCAACGAGCACAAAAAACACAAAAACATTTTCTTTATGATTTGTACAAAATGTCTTTTCAAAAACCTTAAAATATTCACCTTTACCCTCTCACATTTTTGATTCTCCAATTCTTACCCTCCAAAACCCTTTGATTCTTTCTATGTCTCCTCCTCACCTTCTTTGTCGATGGTGTGGTAGTTCTTATAATGGTGGTAATTGCCCCGGTTGTGGCATGGTAGAGTCAGGAAACGGGTCTGTCTATAACCAGAATCCCTATTCCTACCATGACACGACTAGTTCATTTCATCAGCTTCCACACCATGATACCCAACAGTTTTACTATTGTCAGTATTGTGGAGGCCCTCACTACAGCTCTGATTGTCAAACGAGGAATCAGTTTGTCTATGAACAGGTTCCTTGTAACAATCATGAATTTGGTTTTAACCAGCTTCCACAATACACAACCCCTCAGCCACCTCCTCAAGACGAGTTAGCCAGAGCTGAATTGATTAATAAAATGATTATTGCTCAAACTCAATTCAACCAACACATTTAAGATAGTATAAACTGTCTTAAGGATCTGATTCCCAGGAGACAAAATCCTCCTGTTAACTCATTTTATCTTGAGGATGAAAGTGATGAGGATGAACCATTTGAAGAAGAAATCTCAAAGGAACCTTCGGATATCTTGATAATGGGGGACAAGGAAGTCAAAGTCAATCCTCTTGAGGAAATTGATGACCTTGTTCCAATCCCAAAGGTATTTGAGAAACCTTGTGATTTGACTTCAGTTGAAACTGCATTTGTGGAAACACAGGGAGAAAAGAGTGGGACAGATTTATTAGCAAATGAACAAATGGAAATTGAAAATTCCATGTGTGCTAGTCCTTCTCAACTCCCTCAGCTCACACCCGAATATTCCACAAACTCTCCCATAATGGGGGATGAGCATCTTGACACTATTCCTGAAAAGGAATCGGACGAATTCATAAAGTCTAGTGTTGAGAACCTTGTCCCAATCCCAAGTGAGTCCGAGGGTATTCTTGATCATATGTGTGATATACCTCCTCCTCTTGTCTTTCCAAATGAAATTGTTAAGACTTTCTCCGATTCTGACAGTGATTATAGTGATGTCGATTCTTTATATCCTAAAGACATCGAATTTATTGATGCATCACTTCCCCGTTCCGAGATCGTCAACCTAGAAGAGGATGTTGACCACTTTGTTTCCACAACATTCAATACGACTATCACGAATCCCTTGTTTGAATTCGATTCTGAATTTACTCTAAATTCAGTTAATCCAATCTTTGATAGTGATGAGTCTGAAACGGAGACTATAATGGACAAGGTGCATGATCATAGCCCACAAAGTACCGCACATGTCCCACCTCCGTACATCCTTCATGAGTTCTCTAGTGAACTCACTCATATCATGACTCCTCCGGAGTGTGATTACTTGGATGACAAGAAAAACCATGATCGGGGGGATAGAGTCTCAATCATGAGAGTTTGTATTTCTACGACAAATTTTCCCACCCTCCCTCCCGATATGTTGTCCAAACCAAAGAGCTTAACCTTTTAAATCCAAACTCAGGCTAATGAGCCTCCTCTCGAGGAAGAAGATCAACTCATGATTTTCATCATGGTTTTCTTCCTTTTCTTCACCTATAAGGTGACTTCTTCTCTTTTTCACTCCTTCGGGAGTGAGGATACTATATTTGATCCCGGCATTTTCATGTACCATTATCTTGAGCCGGATACTTATCTCATCGGTGTGGAACTTTCACGTGCTTCAAATGTTTGTCCAAACATCTTGAATGAAAGTCCGATTGAGATTGTTTCTTCCACATCATGCTTCCCCAAGGATAAATGAATTCGGGGTCGAGTCAAGCTAGCTACTCGGTAAACGAAAACAGTAGCATGCTTATAGGGTTTTCACCCTAAGTGTGGGGGAGTCCCCCATGCTATGGTTACAAACGAAGTGAAAATACAAATTGGTGTTTTCCACGCTTAGCTTTTAATGTTGCCCTTTTATGTTCAAAATGTCGGCATAATAGCCGGGACTTTGAATATTGAGGACAATATTCATCCTAAGTGTGGGGGGGGGGGGGGGGGTATTCGCTATTCTAGCGAATTTTATCACATTTTACTATATAATACCCCCGTTTTTAGCCAAAATTCAAAAAAATTTCAAAATTTTTTCACTGGTGCTTCAAAATTTTTGTGGTAATCAGTCCGCCTTGTCTAACCGACAAAAGGGATTGGCTAGTTCAGGAGCAAACGGCTCTTGGTAAAGAAATCTCAAATCCGTTTACGGCTTGCAATTTGCCTAAAATTGTATGGTTCATCAACTCCCCATATCCTAAAACACGAATGAGTTGGCTAGCCCGCAAGATTATGGCTCGTGGTAAAGGCAGTGGAAAATCCATAATTGGTAATCAGCTCACCAAGATGTTGACTATTCCATCAAGAGCTGGCTAGTCCAGGAGCAAACGGCTCCTGGTAAAGACAAATCAAATCCGTTGACAGCTGGTGGTTTGCTCAAAATCACACGGTTATCAGGTGTGCCACAGTTCTTACACCTGGCTACTCCAGAAGTGATGGCTTTTGGTAAAGAGTTTTTCAAATCCATCAAGTTTTCAAAACAGTTATTGCGAGGGACTAGCAATAGTTTAGTGTGGGGGATTGATGAGTGCTCAAACACTCATCATTTTTGGTCAAATCTGAACTGCAAAACATACAAAAACACTCAGTAATGCATCAAAATACTGAAAATATTTCAAAATTGTGTTTTATATGTTTTAGATGCAAAATGAGCAAAAACAAATGAAAAACGTACAAAGTTTGCAAAATTGGCAGTTTCAGTCCCCCAACTTTCATAAAATTACAAAACTAGTCCCTGGATATTCAAAATATGGAAAATTATCACCAAAGGTCATTTTGAAATCATAAGTTGTCATATTTAGTCCTTTGGTGAAAAATTGGAAAAGTTTTGAGAATTTACAGTTTGGTCCCTGGAGTTTCTGATTTTGGCAGATTTAGTCCCTGGTGGGATATTTTTGAAAAAAAAATCATTCTTGGACCTTGGGAAATCTAAAGTTATCAAAATGGTCCCTGGGTGAAAGTTTTGTGGAAATTACATGTTTGGTCCCTATACTTTGCAAACTTGTCAGTTTTGGTCCTTGGTGTTTTAAAATGAAAAAAAAAATAAATTCATGATCCTTATAATATTGGTGATTGACAATTTTGGTACTTATGAGCACTTTGGAAGATTGACATTTTCAGCCTCAACTTTTCAGAAATTACAACATTAGTCCTTGCGGTTTTACAAAATAAACAAACAAACCAACAATACTAATCCAAAACCCCAAGGCCTGATCCAACAAACACCCCTAGCCCACCAAAAGCCCAAACCCCATTTTAATAATTCCCATGCCCAGGTCAAAGAGTCAAATGTCAGGGTCAAACAAACAGTCAAACCCCCAGGTTACTGTTCATCATCCCTCACATCCCTGGTTTCCAGCTTTGTTGTCTCCCCCCTCCTCTCCAATCACTCACCAACTTCAACCTTCTCATTAATACTTACACCAACCTCACCTTCCCCCTCCTATCCTCATTAATTACCTTACCAAACCCTACAAACCTGCCCAATCCCAAAATTCCCGCCAAAATCAATTTGAACGGCCATGATCATTTAAGCCAATCCTACGGTCACAAAACAAGTGGGAAAGTCAAGAAGAAGTTCCAGGGCCTATAAAAGAAAAGAAAAAAGAAGAGAAAGTGAGTAGTTAGTTTTAGAATAGTTAGAGTAGTATAGTTCATGTCGAATTAGTTTAACTATCTATTTGTATTGTAGTTTTTAGCTTAAAAGCTTTGTATTCAGAATTCTCAGTGTATTAGAGACTCAATTCACCCTTTAATTTCAAGCTATCAGTTTTAAATTCCAAATTTGTACTTTTTAAATAAAAATTCCAAGTTGTTTGTAAGGTATTCTAAGTTGTTGTTTCTTGTTGGTTTAAGCTCACTTTGGCTTATTCACAAGCTTTCTAAAGTTTCCTAAGCATTTAAATCAGTCTTATATAAGAAAAAACCAAAAATACCAAAAATAAAAGATAAATAGCAAATAAATAAAAAATTTCTCTGTGGAAGAAGATAGAAGCAGAATCATGGTTAGTTTTGGATTGCTTTTGGTTTAGAACTCCAAGGGGAGTGATAGGTTTGGTATCTTGGTTCTTGGTTCATTATTCTGAGCATTGAAAGCTTTTGTAAGCCCTTTTTCTCATTTCTTGCATAATCACTGTAGCTTGTTTATTAGTTGATTTTTCTGTATTTCTAGGCTTAGTTGGTGTATGTTAGATGATTAATTGTTTTACATCACCTAATAGTTCATTAAATTTCATTGTTGCATTATTGTCCATTTCAACTGCCATTTTAGCTTTATTTTGATTTATGGTTTCTTGATGCTATCAATGATGGATTCATGTTAGATTAAGTTTGTTATGATGTATTACAACCTTATGTGTTAATTGCTTGGTCTAAATTATTGATTTGCTCTCAAAACCATCAATCAGGTTACAATTAGGAGTGTTTGGATTTGGCTGTTCCATTAGCCTCTGAGGTGTTTTTGTTCATGTTAATTGCTTAGACAGGTTTCACTAGATCATATTAGGTTAGAAGGATCATAAAAACTCTAGGTCTATTAGTAAAAAGTCAAATTTACTTTTGATTGAGCTTATGGGTTAACTGTTACACAGTTAGTACCCATAACCTTGCACATTAGCTCATAAGTAATCCATGTAGTTCATTTTAGCCTTAAATTAGCTTATCATAACATTTACAGCTTACTAGAAGCTTTCAAAAGTCATTAAAGTCAATTTGTTAGTGTTAAGTGAAAAGTCAAAATTGCACCCTTTCAGATTTTCCAAAAGTTCACATAATTATTTTGATTTTTGTGTTTTAGATTAAGACTTGGAACTTGTTTGTATTTGTTCTCTACCAGCTCTAATTTAAGTTTCCATGCTCCTTTTATTTTTGCAATTTTTTCCCTAGTCCCTAGCTTTCCCTAAAGTAGCTTGCAGGGCAAGCTGCTCCCCTGCACAGCAGAACCACCATCCACACCACCACCTTGGTGGTGGTTTTCTGACCACCATAGTGGTCCACAACCCTTGATTTTGGTTCCCCTCAACCCCCCTCCTGGTAGGCTTGGGGTTTTGACCAAAAGTTTGACCTTGGAACCACTGGGACCCACTTGAATTCACCTTTAAAAGCTGTCCTAGTTTCTGAGTTGAAACAAGATTTCCAATTGCTTATTTTGATCTTGTAGCTTATTTTGTGGGGCTTTTTGGCTTCTTTCTGCTTAAACATGTTCACTTATCTTATTTAGACCTGATTTCATCATTGTGGGTCCCACTCTTGGTCATTTAAGCTTATTTTCCATTTTGGTCAACATAAGTCAACTGTTTGGATTTTTATTTCATAATCAGCTTATTTCTGAGTTCTAAAAAGTTTGTTTTTACAAAAAGTTCATGTTTTTAGGTGTAAGTTAAGTTTCCAAAATAAAAATCCAGAAAAATCAAAGTAATTTTAAGTGATAGTTTCTATTTAATTTTATTTAAATTTTATTTTTCATTTTTAGATTTTAATTAAGTACTTGTCATTTTTATATTTTTATTAAATTCCTATTATATTAAAGTATTTATAATAATTTTCTCAGATTTTTATTTTATCATTTAGTATTTATTAGAATTATTCTTAGTTTTATTAATTATTAATTAATAATTAGTTTTAAATAGCATAATTAGTTTTTATTAAGTAAAACCTAGTTTTATATTTTTTATAGCTTTTATATGTTATAAAATAATTTTAGAAATTTTCTTGTAATTGTTACTGCTCATTTAGTATTTTTCTTAATTTAAAATAGTTTAATTAGGTAATTAATAATTAATTAGTAATTAATTAATAATAAAACCACAAAAAGACAAAAATACTTATTTTTAATTTTAAAACTTATTTTTAGTTATTTTATAATTTTGAAAATTTATTTTCACCTTTTTAGTATTTAATCAATATTATATTGTATTTAAGTATTTTAAATATTAATAATTAGTAAATAATTAGTAATTAATTAATATTAAATAATTAATTAGTGTTAAAATTTATTTTCTTTTTCCAAAAATTTTCTTTTGTCTTTTAGTTTGTAAAAAAGTCATTTTCACCCCCTGGGTGTTTTCAGATTTCAGTTTTTACTTTTTATTTCGTACGTTTACGTTTTATTTAAACGTGAACGTACGCGTTTTTAAGTTTTAAACGTTTCTGGTTTTTCTGACTTTCCAGTCTTGTTAATATAGTGTATTTAAGCTATTTTCTTTTATATTCCAGTAGTGTAAGCATCACAACTCACTTATATCCCTTCCTGTCCAGATTCACCCGATCACATAACCGTTTGTTAACCATCCACACCTCGTCGGGACATAACGACCCGGGGAAACACTATATTCCGCGGAGCATTGAGCCTTAGGAGTTTGACTTGTTTGACCACATCCGTGGTTGAATTTAGTTGACTGCTTTTGCCTCAATCACCATGATATTAGAAACTTACCTACTGTTAAAGAAGGTTTTAAAAGGAAAACATAGCAATTTGAATCACCTAAAACGAGTACACGAGTCAAAAGATACGACCAAAAGAATTTAGCAAAACCAAAACGCCGAAACTGCCAAAACAAGCTGTTAAGCAGCTGACCTTTTTGAAAGAGGCCATTCTAATCCGTTTCATCAAAAATTTAAAACACAAAAGTTGTCCAGAACGACGTTTTCGTTCAGAAGCAAAGAAGCTCGAACCCTAAAAACGCATAACGAGTGATATTTTTCTTCAAATTCTTAACAGCCCCTTTTAATAACCAAAGTACCATGTACTGGTTATGGCTAAGTAAAACCAAGAGGTCTAATGACCTTAAAGCCGAGACCACAGCCATGGCTAAGGCCAAGGATGAGTCTCAAGACCATGGTAGCCATGACCAAAGTCACGGCAAAACCACGGCTAAAGACCTTATGGCCTTCTAAGTCGAAAACATGAACTAAAGTGTTATGGTAACATAAACATCCAATTTGGATCTACTCCATCAAAATAACCATGAGACTTTACAAGTAATATTCATACTAGACTTAAGAAACTCATTAAAATAACAATCTTCAATTAAAAGTAAACTTTCCTAAGTTTATTCAATTATTTGGACATGTAACTTTTCGGATCAAAAACTGATATACTTTTATCAAATAATACAACACTAGGGAGCTTCATGTGAGGGGTTAATTAAAGTAAACCGTCGAGATGAGTTGTGGATTTACGAATTAAAGTGTCCTGGCTCCTCGAACTTTTTCTACATGGCCTCTGAATTATGTCGGCCTGAACGGTAGTAAGCGATATACAAACTATATATGTTTCATAAACCATTTTTATTCAAAGACTTACACTATATACTAAGTACTACATCATGGACTAAATGCAAGACATATATAGGCAATTCTTCATATTCATTGATATTACTCCAAACCTAAGTCGCAACATTCTATTATAGGTTGCTCATAGAGACCTTCGCGATTCGACCATCATTTTCACTACTTACTACATAACTTAAGGTGAGTTCATAGCCCCACTTTTCATTACTTAAATGTTTTACAAACCCTTGAGGGGAATACATGCTGTTTTAAACCGAACACAATGCTTTGAAATTGTATGCTACTTGATTATTTTATTATTACTAACTACCATCCTTGCTAAATCCAATATCCCTTATTATGAACCATTTAATCACTAGTAATAGTGAGCGCGAGTATTGTGAATAGGCCTATTGGGATTGACGAATCCCATTTGTATTGACTAAGTTCAAACAAATGTACTATATTTGAGATTTAGGTATGACAGCAAAGTACCTACCGGGATAACTCCGCCGATTGATATTGGTACCCGTTAACGTTTTGGTGTCATGAGCTTAGTATAATAATATCTGTTTTGTTTTCCAACCATTGGTGTGAGTCTAATTAACTCACACTACCAACATATTGTGTTCACTATTTAATAAACTCTATGAATTTCACTCAACCTTTGTGTTGACAGTCTAAGCATGTATTTCAGATCCATAATGATCAAGGCTAAGACGGAGGAGCACGGATATTCAAGAGGGCTATAAATTTTATTATCATTCGAAAACTCATTTAATTTAAATTGTAAACATGGAACCATCTGGGACCTCATTTTGTAATCTCTGATATTTATATAATTTGAATGATAAATCTTTTAAAATGACTCAATTAGAGATCGTTTTCTATTATTATGACTGTTGTGCCGTCGAGTAACACCCAGTTTGAATTCCGCTGCATCATTGAATTGGGGGTGTTACATGTGAACCTTTAGTTTTTGAGGAGGCTAGGAAAAGTAAGAAATGGAGACAAGCCATGGACGAGGAGATAAATTCAATAGTAAAGAATGATACGTGGGAGTTGACGACCCTTCCGAAAGGCCAAAAGGCTATTGGATTCAAGTGGGTATACAAGGCCAAGAAAAACGCCAAAGGCGAAGTGGAAAAGTACAAGGCAAGACTTGTTTCAAAAGGTTACAAGCAGAAGCATGGTATCATATACGAAGAGGTTTTTTCTCTTGTTGCTCATTCAGAAACTATTAGAATGATTATTGCTATTGCTGCTCAATATAGGTGGAAAATCCACCAAATGGATGTGAAGTCTGCATTTCTAAATGGACTTCTCGAAGAAGAAGTTCATGTGGAGCAACCGGAGGGATATGTTGCCAAAGAGCAAGAAGGTAAAGTGATAAGGTTGTAGAAGGCCTTATATGGTTTAAAGCAAGTACCACGTGCTTGGAATACTAGAATTGACAAGTATTTCCAAGAACATGGTTTTTCTAAATGCCTAAGTGAATATGCACTTTACATGAAATTTGAAAGTGGAGGTATACTGCTCGTCTGCTTGTACGTGGATGATTTGGTCTTTACAGGAAACTCTTAGAGTATGATTGATGAGCTCAAAAAGTCAATGGCGAAAGAGTTTGAGATGACAGACATAGGACTTATGTCTTATTATCTTGGCATTGAGGTGAAGCAGACGGGTGATGGCATTTTCTTATTATCTTGGAATGGATAAATGCAATCCCGTTGGCACCCTCATAGAACATGTGGAAAACTAGAAGGGGGGGTTGAATAGTTTTACTATATTTTTAAATTTATTTTCAAAATCTTTTGTAGCTTATAAAACTTTGATTCGATCTTACGTGAATTCAAATGTCAACAAATGTGAGCAAGTCTAATATAATAATGTAAGTATTGAAATGAAATGAAATAAAGATAGAGATACAAAGATCAAACCACAACACGCGAATTTATAGTGGTTCGGCTACAAGGACACCTTCCTTGCCCTACTCCACTCCCCGAGTACCACACTAGAGAGTTTTCTTCACTATGTCAACAAACTCCTTATGGCGGAGAAACCTTACACACCTTGGCTTACACCGATTAACGACACTAAGCTAAATGTCGAGTTCTAATCGTAGCTAGAACAAATCTCACAACTTCTTCGCGATAGCTCCACAACTTCTTCTTCTCGTTCACTTCACACCTTCTTCTATGCATAACTAATTCAAAACTTCTACACTACTTTACAACACACCTAATATCTACAATCAACTAAATCACACAACACTTTACAAATATCTAGCACTACAACAAGATGATACTAACTAATCACAACACTACTACAATTTTATGGATGTTGAAGGAGTGTTCTTCTTTTAATACTTGTATGGATGAAGCTTTGGATCACTTGGAAACAAAGACTTGTGAATTATATGATCAAAGGTTTTTGGGATAGAAATGGATATGAGATCAGAAAGTTTTGAGTGCAAAAAGGTGAGGAAAATTTGTGAAATGAACCAGTATTTATAGGGCAAGAAAATACTGTTCTGGAGCATCCCGGTCCCCTTAATTAGGGGCTGGTCCCCTTAATCATTAAGGGGGCCACCCAAGAATTAAGGGGGTCGCCCCCTCCAGAACGTTGGGTTTGCTTGTCTTTTTGTGGGGAAGGTTTTTCTAGAGAGATTTTGCCCTTTTTGGTTGAAAATTTGAAATCATATCTTTGTGGTTTAATAAAACAATACCAAAAATGATTTACTAAAATATATAAAATGTTAATGTCATTTTATAAAATGTTTTGTTTTAAGAAAATGCTTCCTTTGATCATGTGATGCATAAGATGCTTAGTTTATACATACCTTAAGTGATATTAGTTGTAGAAGTAAATATTTGTCACTAAATACTTGTTTACGTCATAATCTTGACTTAATTTAGTTTACATTTTGTGATTATCAAAACGTAGAGTTATTGAAAAATATTAATAACGTTTTTAAGCATTATTTATATCAACAATCTCCCCCTTTTTTATGATTACAAAACTTAAACTCATTAAATCAAAAATTAGTTTTTAGACAAGTATTTTAGTGAGTTTATATTTATTTCTCCCCCTTTTTGTAGAATCAACAAGGTTTTGCCGACAAGTTTCAACCGTGAAATATTGACGGGACGAAAACTCCCCCTTGATGTGTACTCCCCCTCGTTCGGGGGCACCAAGGAGACGAGCTATGGAATGCTTGCAAAACAAAAATATTAGAAGCACAAGGATATACATGCAATCATATATAAAGTGACAACAATATAAACAAGCATCATTAAAAAGAAGCATTCATATTAAAGCTAAAGTTGTGTAAAAACACCTCAATACATCAAGAGATATTACGATGAGAATAACAACTAGAAAATACAACAACTAGAATAGTACTCCATCATGCAAATAGCAAATGGGGTTCAAAGAGCTTGTAAACAAAAGGGTGGTAAGAGTTTTATTTATTAAGCATAACATATGCTTAATTTGGAGAGCATGATGGTGCTGGTGGAGAAATGGGTGAAGATTTTGGTGGTGGAATAATATGTGAGGATGGTGGAGGTGGTGGTGGTGGTGGGTTGGTTAGCAAGTGTTCAATATATAAAAACATATATTAAATTTCATCTCTAAGACCAAAGATTATGGTTCGGTTGTGGATGCAACAAAGGCAAGTATCACCATGAGCTTCAAGTAAGCTCTAAGGTACGGGATTGACAAAGAATGGTGGTGTAATTGGTGGAGATAAGACATGAGCATCAAGTGGTGTTATTGGTGAAAGTGAGATGGTAAGATGGGTGGAAAGAGGTTATTGTGTAGGATGTGGTGATGATGCTTGTTGTGATGACAAGTGTGAGTTTATGTAGTCATTGATTGATGAAGTTGAAGGTATGGAGGATGAGGAAGTTCCATGAGTGGAAGGTGTTTTGGATGGTGCATTTGGTGCACTTTGAGATGATCATTTAGGTGGAGGTGATGGGGTTGTGTTGTCTTCATTAGTTAAGTCAATGAAGAGTTGTTTTGGAAGGATGATAACAATCTTTTGTTTCTTTGAGGCCTTAGAGTTGGAGGTACTTGGTGGAGACATGATGGTTTAGGTTGAAAGAGATGATGAATAATGAGATGAAGATTGTTTATTTGGAGGGAATTTATAATGTGAAAATGGTTGATTTAGGTATGTTTTTGAAATGGTTTAAGGAGATTCTAAAATCAGTTGGGTTATAAGAAGAAATGGTAGCTGATACTAAAGAAAGAGGTCACAAGATGCAAAAGAAAACAGTAAACCCAGTTCCAGATGGCCGGTCCCCTTAATTGTAGGTCGGCCCCCTTAAAAATTAAGGGGACCGCCTAGGAAAATTAAGGGGGCCCCCAATCTGATGTTTTCCTAGGCGACCAGAAATCAAAAATTTGCAGAAATGGGTGGTTTTTCAAATGTGTGTTTCCAGCAAGCTCTATTTGAAGCATATACTATAGGAATGATGAAATATAAGCATAAAGTAATAAATCATGCATGCAAACTAATATATTATAAGCCAAATTAAAAGAAGCATAATATTAGCATTAAGTTATTGATTGGCTCTAAACAGTCAACTTATATTGACCAAAGAATGGTCAACAAAGTCAAATAGCCTAAAGTCAATCTCCGGGTAATATAGGAAATCACCAGGTCGTTATACCCCGACGAGGTGTGAATTGTATCTGAACGTGCTTGTGATCGGGTGATTATTCACAGAAAAGGGTTGTGATGAGAATTATTTAAGAATTATGAAAAGAAATAGCTTAGGAAAGCTATGTGATTGATTACTTGAATTGAGATTAAGAGGAATCTAGCTATAACCTAAAAAAACGTACGTTTGCTGAAAACGGGAACAAACGTACGTAAATAAAAAGTGAGTGAGAGTATCTAAAAAGGCTACTGGTATAAAAATGATATTTTTACAAACCTAATGATTAAAGAAAATTTTTGGAAAATTAAAACTAATTTTTACACTATTTTTATAATTATTATTAAATAAATACTAATTTCCTATTTAATTTTAATTAATTAAATTAACCTAAAATACAAATAATTATGAAATTAACCTAGAAAAATAAAATTTAAACTTAGAAAAATCTAAAATACTATAAAACTAATTTTAGAACTGAAAATATATTTTTAAGACTTTTTAATTAATTATTACTAATTATTAACTATTTATTAATTACTTTTTAATTATTTAAATTATCCTAAATTCTAATTATTTATGAAATTACACTAGAAAATTAAAAATAAAATTTGGAAAAATTAAAAATAACTAAAAACTAATTTTAAAACTAAATTTGTATTTTCTGATTTTCTAATTAATTAATATTAATTATTAACTATTTAATAATTATTAAAAACTAATTTAAATTAAGAAAAATACCAAATGATGCAAGAAAAATCCGAGAAAATTACTAAAATTATTTTTAACTACCAGAAGCCTAGGAAAAATATAAAAATGAGATTAGCTTAAAAATAAGCTGAGGTAATAAGCCAACTGGCTTAAATAGAAGCTATCACTTCCAATAAGTTGGGCTTTTTGGGACTTTTCTATTTCAAACTTGCTTATGGAATGTTTTTGAACAACTTTTGTGAAGCAAGTTTGCTTGAAGATAAAAAATAAGCAGTATGATGAGCTTATTAATTTGACAGATGAGCTGTTAAGCTTATTAGACCTTTGATTGAAATGAAAAAGCTGCCAAATTAAGTTGTAAACACAAATAAGCTTGAAACAGATGTATAACTACTCAAAACAAGCCAAATGGAACAGATAAGTACAAGGAATAAGCACCAAATAAGCAATAAGCAATCCTAAACACCAAACAGTCCAAACAGGTCCAAGGGGGCACCTTTGAGGGCCTGTGGGGTCCACTAGGGACTCTGGAAGTCCTAACAAAGTTTTGAACCAATAAGTTGAGGTGATAAGCTGTCTAAAAAGCTAAGGGTTGGTCACTGGGTCCCACAGGTGAGGTCAGGAGAGGACATGGTATATTGGTACAAAAGCTGAGTTATTAGCTTAAGTCAGAAAAGGGTCAAACTTTAGGGCACTTGCAGCCCTATCTAATGAGATCTAATCCACAAAATAAGCTCAAATCCTAAAATCCTAGCTTATTGGTTTTCTATTAAGCCAAAAATCAGGTCATGGGGCCCACTGGTTAGGCCTGTGGGGTCCAATAAAGTTGGGTCACTTGGACTGATGTCAGTGCACAGGGGAGCACCTTCCCCTGCAGCTCACTTTGAGCTTATGCACAAGTTTGTGAAAAATTCACAAAAATAAGCCATGCATGGGACTACACAGTTCAGCTGAGATATTTCAATATCTAAAAAGCTCAAGACCTGAAAGCTATTACAAAATTCTAGAAAATTCTTCCAAGAAATGGATTTCTGCAAACACTAGAAATTTTGACTTTTTGATTGAACACTTAAAGTTGACTATCCTGAACTTTGAACTTGATTTTATGATTTGATATGATAAGTTAAGCTACAAAGAGACTAAAATGATCTAGGACATGTACTTATGACTTAAAATGAAGCTTATGCTTTACTAAATCCTTCACAGACAGTATCTAGGCCATTTTGTGTGAGATTTTGACTTTTTGGCTATGGGTGACTGATTATATGCTTGATTTGATGTATTTAGGCACTAAGTGAGTTGTGTGAACAAGCAACAAACACTGAGACCAACTGTGGATACCAACACAGTCAAATCCAAACACCCTCTTAAAACACAGAATGCAATAAAACTTGATACAAATTATACCAAACTACAAACTAATGATCGCAATTAACCTAAAAAGTGATAAACAAGCAATTTAAACAATAATCAGCAACAAATACTACTAATATACTTAAAAGAGTAAAAATCAAAAATCAAAGCTTACAATGGCATTCCAACTGAGAATAAGGAACCAGGACCAAGAATCAACCTAAGTAGCTTCCACAAGCCTCTAATACCATCAGCAACCACCAATCACTGAGCTCCAATCTTCTTCAAGCCTTGAGCATGTTTTTTTTATTTTATTTTGATTTTCTTTTATGTTTTTTTATTCTTATCAAACTGTGGTAAACACAATCCCACAAACTTAAAAAGCTTATGAAAACAGATACATTGGTCTTATATGAGTTTATAAACAGCTGAATATCATTGATGAACCCTAAACAAGCAATTTGAAATTCTTAAACAAACTTGAAATTTGCAAATTAGAGGTAAACTAAGAATAATACTTTCATTGACTTAAAACAGATTACGAGAGGTAAACAGTAGTACAAAACGTGGATTTGGTCACACATGGTCAAAATTGAACAGCCACACATTGACATATTTGTGTGGCTGAAGGTCCAAAAATTGACAGCATTTACTAATTAGTCACACATGAATGTTTTGATTGTGTTCGATCGTTATGTGGCCAAAGGTATCTGGTAGTTTTGTTTCAGATCATTTAGCCACATATGAATTTGGAACGTGTGACAAATACAAGTAACCTTGATACATTAGTCACATGACGTAATTTTTTGTGTGTCTAAATCATACAATCAAGTTTGTTACACATTATTTAAGGGTGACTGATATGTTTTTCTAATTATTTAGCCACATATCAAATTGGATCGTGTGACTAATGAAAAGTAAGGTTGAAACATTAGTCACAATATACATATAAAGAGTGACAAATATATGTCACAAACTTGAACACTGTGACCAAATGCCATATATGGTCACACTAAACGTTTTGTCACACATTGGTTAAGTGTAGCCAAAATCCAGTACATATGGTCACGTAAGTTAATATGTGTGTTTAAAGTTTAGTTTGTGTTAGCTTGCCAAAAGCTTATTTACATAGTCACATTTACTTCAAATAGTATGACCAAATGTCATATATGGTCACACTAAACGTTTGTCACACATTATTTAATTGTAGCCAAAATCAAGTACATATGGTCACATAACTTAATACACATTTCTTCATTTTAAGCATACACCTTATGGTCACACTTATTAACCGTTTTGGTCACTTTATTCGTAATTGTATGTGACAAATTACCAAAACAAACATAAAAGCCACAAAAAAACAAAATTCATGTGGCCATTGGATGATAAATAGTCACACAAAATACACATTCCTTCACTTTAAACATCATATGGTCACACTTAATCAAACTTTTGGTCACTTTATGCTAGGTTTTATGTCACTAACTATACCCCAAAAGCATGCTTTGTGAGACTAAATGTTAACAAAGGCCACACAAAAACAAAGTTTATGTGGCCATTGGATGATCAATAGCCACACAAGATACACATTCCTTCACTTTAAACATCATATGGTCACACTTATTCACACTTTTGGTCACTTTATGCTGGGTTGTATGTGACTAACTACACCCCCAAAAACATGCTTTGTGTGACTAAATCTTACCAAAGGCCACACAAAAACAAAATTCATGTGGTCATTGGATGATCAATAGTCACACAAGATACACATTCCTTCACTTTAAACATCTTATGGTCTCCAATAATCACACAAGATACACATTCCTTCACTTTAAACATCATATGGTCACACTTATTCAAACTTTTGGTCACTTTATGCTTACTTGTATGTGACTAAATATACCCCCAAATTCATGCTTTGTGTGAATAAATGCTACCAAAGGCCACACAAAAACAAAATTCATGTGGCCATTGGATGATCAATAGCCACACAAGATACACATTCCTTCACTTTAAACATCATATGGTCACACTTATTCACACGTTTGGTCACTTTATGCTAGGTTGTATGTGACTAACTACACCCCCAAAAACATGCTTTGTGTGACTAAATGTTACCAAAGGCCACACAAAAACAAAATTCATGTGGCCATTGGATGATCAATAGCCACACAAAATACACATTTCTACACTTTAAACATCATATAGTCACACTTTTGGTCACTTTATGCTAGGTTGTATGTGACTAACTACCCTCCCCCCCCCCCCCAAAAAAATAAAAAACATGCTTTGTGTGACTAAATTTTACCAAAGGCCACACAAAAAACAAATTTCGTGTGGCCATTGGATGATCAATAGCCACACAAGATACACATTCTTTCACTTTAAACATCATTTGGTCACACTTATTCATACTTTTGGTCACGTTATGCTTACTTGTATGTGACTAAATACACCCCCAAAATCATGCTTTGTGTGACTAAATGCTACCAAATGCCACACAATAACCAAATTCATGTGGCCATTGGATGATCAATAGTCACACAAGATACACATTCCTTCACTTTAAACATTATATGGTCACACTTATTCATACTTTTGGTCACTTTATGCTTACTTGTATGTGACTAACTACACCCCCAAAATCATGCTTTGTGTGACTAAATTCTACCAAAGGCCACACAAAAACAAAATTCATGTGGCCATTGGATGATCAATAGCCACACAAGATACACATTCCTTCACTTTAAACATCATATGGTCACACTTTTGGTCACTTTATGCTAGGTTGTATGTGACTAACTACACCCCCAAAAACATGCTTTGTGTGACTAAATTTACCAAAGGCCACACAAAAACAAAATTCATGTGGCCATTGGATGATCAATAGCCACACAAAATACACATTCCTTCACTTTAAACAGCATATGGTCACACTTATTAACACGTTTGGTCACTTTATGGTTAGTCGTATGTGACTAAATACACCCCAAAACCATGCTATGTGTGACTAAATGTTACCAAAGGCCACACAAAAACAATATTCATATGGATGATCAATAGTCATACAAAATACACATTCCTTTACTTTAAACAGCGTATGGTCACAGTTATTAACACTTTTGGTCACAATATGCTTAGTTGTATGTGACTAAATACACCCCAAAAACATGCTTTGTGTGACTAATTGTTACCAAAGGCCACACAAAAACAAAATTCATGTGGCCATTGGATGATTAATAGTGACACAAAATACACATTCTATCACTTTAAACAGCATATGGTCACACTTATTAACACTTTTAGTCACTATATGCTTAGTTGTATGTGACTAAATACACCCAAAAACAGGCTTTGTGTGACTAAATGTTACAAAAGGCCACACAAAAACAAAACTCATGTGGCAATTGGATGATCAATAGTCAGACAAAATTCATGTGGCAAATGCATTAGGGTCGGGTTGAATCCGTGCCAAATAGTATTTGGCACGGTCTTTGGGACGGTTTTGCTTTTGTGTGCCATGAGTTGGTATTTGGCACGGTAAGTAATTTACCGTTTTACATCCGCATTCAACACACTTTCTTCTCTAGTGCCAAATGCTTATTTGGTACGATCTCATCCCTCGTGCCCAAAGTATTTGGTACGAATTCATTTTTCGTGCCAAACTTATTTTGGCACATTTTTTATCCATTGTACCAAAAATATTTGGCTCGGTTTTATGTCCATTAAAAGGAGCATCTGGCATATTTGGCACGCTTTTAGCAATTATTCCAAGCATATGTATTTGGCATTGTTTTTGTCCATTCCAAACAGAATGGTTACATCTATCATATTAGTTAGTTGTTTCACATGTGTAAATCAAGTTCAACTAGGTAGCCAAAATTCATTCAACTAAAATTTCATTAATCCTTCATTAAATCAAGGCTATATAGTAACTTGAATCCCATACAATTACGTATACCCGGTTAAACTAGACATAGTAAGTCAATGTATATAGATACAACAATGTTTTCTATCAAGTTTATCATTTTAAACCCAAATCGACCACCGTGAGACAACTATATATGATCGGTAGCTTACAACTTGTATACATGAATCTAGATCATCTTAATTAATCAAGTTGCATGACTGAAGCCTCACATTGACCTTGCCAATATTATAAAGATGGTCTACTAGCTGCTTGTTATCGACTTACCCACTAGGCCTCATCCACAACCTTTCCAGGATTATAAACATCAAATAACTTCCCTACTAGGCCTCATCCATAACCTTGCCAGGATTATAAACATCAAATACTAGCAGGTTGTTCTCAACTACTTCCCAATTTGGTTGTGCCAATGTACATACAACATACATCTTCTATTAATATATTCATTGAATCCAACTTTTTTTCTCAACAAAGTGACCATAGGTGCTCAACAAAGCTCTGTCAAGACTTTTGCGTTTACCTTTGAGTTATTCTGATGGACATATTGCTATCATTTTCTACAATGTTCTCCAAAACCTATGAAATATCAGCCAAAGATCGGAGGTCTAAATCTCCAACTAAATATATGCTAACACATCGGCCACTTGAATATGACACAAGTAGCAATTTAACAAACTTACTTGAACATGGGTCAATTTGGTTTGTTCTTTAACATAATAATTTCTTCATTGGCTCATTGCTGAAACAATATTGGAAACATTAGTAATGATATAATATAATGCAAGTTAAATTATTACATAGACTACGCTATATTTTCACCATGCCAAGTTCATATCAACAATTAGAGTACTTGATTATTAACCTTCCAAACCTGAAAATTAAAACAAACCATTTAAGATCCTACAAAGTAAAGGAAACGAGCAGCAAAAATTATTTGTCATCATGCCTCGAATATACATGGCACCAATTTCCTACAAACTTAAACATAATTAACAAAACGTTTTAACATGTGACGACTGATAACAACATCAGCAGTAGCACATCATGGCAATAGGGACCTCACAAGGCTTCCATAACTGCATTTCATAGACATAAGCATGAACCATTAACCATATATAAGATTCAGAAAAGGAATGAGGTTCGGTTCCATTATTGAGATTACATATTGATGATTATATACGAGGTGACCTTAGCAGCCGACTTGGGTGCATTAGCAATTTAAAACTACCTGCGCAGGCTTGTGCTAACACAACCTGAAAATAAAGTGTCGCATAGTATTTTAGCTTATAATCATTGCTTAAAAAAGAACTATTTTTTCAGAAAACTTAAAGCAACAAAGAGTACCCGAATCATTCTTAGAATAATAAAAAGAATGCGTATTTAGTCGAAAGGAGTAATAAAATTCAATGAGAACAAAATTATAAGAATATGATCACGAACCCTGCAGGCTGCAATATAAAAAGACCAAATAGCAAACCTCCAAGTATTCATTCTTCTTATAAGACGTCAAGAATTGGCCGACACCAAATAACATTGTTGCAGGTTACCCAGTGATGCCAAAAACCCTATAGAAATCGGCATTATTAGTTCTCAAGTACAAGGGTCAGAAAATGAATATAAGAGAACGTAATGCCTAAGCGCTTTTAACGACAGCAGAAGCAAAACTTTGACATAAATAATAGTGTTCAACAAATTAACAACTTTGTGGAAAACTAGAAGGGGGGTTGAATAGGTTTAGGTCCTTTTTAAATTTATTTCCAAAATATTTTGTAGCTTATAAAAACTTTCGATTCGATCTCAAGTGAGTTCAAGTAACAACCAATATAAGCAAGTCTAATCTAATAATGAAAGTATTGATATAGAATGAAGAAAAGATAGAGTTAGAAAGATCAAACCACAGCACGCGAATTTATAGTGGTTCGGCTACAAGGACACCTTCCTTGCCCTACTCCACTCCCCGAGTACCACACTCGAGAGTTTTCTTCACTATGTCAACAAACTCCTTATGGTGGAGAAACCTTACACACCTTGGCTTACACGAGTTAACGACACTAAGCTAAATGTCGAGTTCTAATCGTAGCTAGAACCAATCTCACAACTTCTTCAAGACTTCACACCTTCTTCACACCTTCACAACTTCTTCAAGACTTCACACCTTCTTCACACCTTGTCAACTTCACACCTTCTTCTATGCACAACTAAATCACAACTACTACACTACTTTACAACACACCTAGTTTCTACAATCAACAAGTTCTCACAACACTTTTACAAATATCTAGCACTACTGCAATATGAAAATAGATAATCACAACACTACTAAAATTAAATGGATGTAGAGGAGTGTTCTTCTTCTTGCACTTGAGTGAATGAAGCTTTGGATCACTTGGAAACAAAGACTTATGAATTATATGATCAAAGGATTTTTGAGATAGAAATGGAGGTTAGATCAGAAAGTTTTTAGTGCAAAAAGGTGAGAAAAATATGTGGAATGATCCAGTATTTAAAGGGCCAGAAAATACTGTTCTGGAGCGTGCCGGTCCCCTTAATTAGGGGGCGGTCCCCTTAATGATTAAGGGTGCCGTCTAGGATAATTAAAGGGGCCGCCCTACTAAACGTTGGAAAAGTTTTTCTGGATAAAATTTGCCCTTTTTGGTTGGAAATTTGAAATCATATCTTTGTAGTTTAATACAACAATACCAAAAATGATTTACAAATATATATAAAATGTTAATATCATTTTATAAAATGTTATGTCTTAAGACAAGGTTTCCTTTAATCATGTAATGCATAAGATGTTTAGTTTATGCATACCTTAAGTGATATTAGATGTAGAGGTAAATATTTGTTACTAAATACTTGTTTACGTCTTAATCTTGACTTAATTTGATTTGAGTTTTGTGATTATCAAAACATAGATTTATTGAAAAATATTAATAACGTTTTTAAACATTATTTATATCAACAATCTCCCCCTTTTTGATGATTACAAAACTTAAACTCATTAACTCAAAAATTAGTTTTTAAACAAGTATTTTAGTGAGTTTATATTTACTTCTCCCCCTTTTTTTAGAATCAAAAAGGTTATGCCGACAATTTTCAAACGTGAAAATTTGATGGGAAGATATCTCCCCCTTGATGTGTACTCCCCCTCGTTTGGGGCACCAAGAGAACGAGCTATGGAATGCTTTGCAAAACAAAAATATTAGAAGCACAAGTATATACATGCAAATATATATAAGGTGATAAGAATATAATTAAGCATGTTTGAAAAGAAGCATTCATATTAAAGCAATAGTTGTGTCAAGCCACAACAATACAAGTAGCAATAATAAAGATTACAAGTAGGATAGCTATTACATAAACTAACAACTAGAAGAATATTTCATCATGCAAAGAGTACATGAGCTTCATAGAGCTTGCAAGCAAAAGGGTGGTAAAGGCTTTATTTATTAACCATATCATATGCTTAATTTAGAGAGCATGATGGTGATGGTGGAGGAATGGGTGAGAATTATAGTGGAGGAATAATTGGAGAGGATGGTGGAGTTGGTGGTGGTGGTGGGTTAGTAAGCAAATGTTCAATATATGAAAACATATATTGAATTTCATCTCTAAGACCAAAGATTACGGTTCGGTTGTGGATGCAACAAAGACAAGTATCCCCATGGGATTCAAGTAACCTCCAAGGCACGGGATTGACAAAGAATGGTGGTGTAATTGGTGGAGATTAGAGATGAGCATCAAGTGGTGTTATTGGTGAAAGTGAGATGGTAAGATGGGTGGAGATAGGTTCTTGTGTAGGATGTGGTGATGATACTTGTGGTGACAAGTGTGAATTGATGTAGTCATTGATTGATGAGGTTGAGGGTATGGAGGATGAGGAAGTTCCATGAGTGGAAGGTGTTTTGGATGGTGCATTAGGTGCACTTGGAGATGAGCATTTAGGTGGTGGTGATGGGGTTTTGTTGTCTTCATTTGTTAAGTCAATGAAGAGTTGTTTTGGAGGGATGATGACAATCTTTTGTTTCTTAGAGGCCTTGGAGTTTGAGGTGCTTGGTGGAGTCATGATGATTTAGATGAGGAATGATGAGACGAAGAATGGTGATTATGGAGGGAATTTATAGTATGGAAATGGTTGATTTAGATATGTATTTGAAATGGTTGAATGAGATTCTAAAATCAGTTGGGTTAAAATGGGAAATGGTAGCTGATACTAGAGAAAGAGTTCACAAGATGCAAAAGAAAACAGTAAACCCAGTTCCAGATGGCCGGTCCCCTTAATTGTAGGCCGGCCCCCTTAATAATTAAGGGGACCGCCTAGGAAATTAAGGGGGCCGCCCATCTGGTGTTTTCCCAGATGACCAGAAACCCAAAATTTGCAGAAATGGGTGATTTTTCAAGTGTGTGTTTCCAACAAGCTCTATTAGAAGTATATACTCTAGGAATGATGATATATAAATATATATATAAACAAATTATGCATGCAAACAAACATATTATATTCCACTTTTAAAAGAAACATAGCATAGCATTAAAATATGATGAAGATAGTAGCATGATAATAGTTAAAGTCTAAGCATCATCCAAGAAATAAACAAGAGATAACATAAGTATTTCCGAATAAATCAGACAAATAACAAGCCATACAAATGTCTAATAGAGAATAATAATAATAAGTAGCAATACATCAACATCATCTACTTCTTCTTCTTCTTCCCAATCATCTTTCTAAACATCTTTCCAACGGATTTGAATCCTCCTCGAATTTCTTCATGCATTTGTTGTTGTTGGTTGATAGTGAACGTTTGACGAGTGAATAGAAGTTCATCGGTACGTTCATGAGGAAGAGGAACTTGATACTTGGTATAGTCAAGATCAAGAAGATTATAAACAAAGGTCGTGGGGGATGGAGTACTAACACGTGAGGTGTCTTCCTCCTCATCATCATCATCGTCACGATGAGATGTAGACCCACGAGGCATAGAAGACAAAGGAACACGAGATTTTCCTTTGTCACTTCGAGAACGACTAGTACGAACAAGAGTAAGTTGGTTCAAAGTAGGAAGGATTTTCACGTAGTAATCTCTTTGAAGATGTGGGTAATGTTCCATGACATAACGATAAAGTCGTGTAAGGAACATACCGTAAGGAAGATTGGCATTTGGGGTGTTTTTGGCGGACATGATTTGATGAACAAAAAGATAAGCCAAATTGTAGTTTTCTTCAGCAACTACACAATATAACATGTGGGCAATGCTAGCCGTGACATGATCACGGTGACCACCAGTACCAAACGCATTCTCGCGAATGAGTTCTTCCCACTTTTTCATATCGTGGCTTAGCTCTTTGAGGAGGATTTGATTTGCATGAATATCGACATTCTTCGACTTGATTACTCGACTAGTCGTACGACGTTCTAGTTCAAGCAGTCGACAAATATCTTCAGGACTAGGAATCTCATAGTAGTATGGGCCATCCTGAGGACGATTTCTTTCAAGAGAGGAAAGATCCCATTCATTTGAGAATACGGCTTGGCCGTTGTATGGGATTCTAAGAATTTGTCCAAATTGAGCAAGAGTAAGAGTGATGAACTGATTTTGGATCATGAAGGAAATAAGGAGATGACCATAGGGATCGGTTTGCACCGTCACTTGGCTATAGAAGTCGAGGATAAAACGAGGAATGATTGGTTCGTTGATTTGGTAAAGACATTCAAAACGAATATTGGAGAACATTCGTTCGGTTTGATCAGAGTCATAGAAAGATGGATCGACAATTCTTCCTTCGTGAATGTTTCTATTTTCAATGGGACGATAGAAACATGCAATTGAAGGAGACATGCCGGGAGTAGAGGAAACATTTGGAATGTATTGTTTGGTTTTGGAGACATCACCAATCGTGGTCTTAGGCATTTTCACCTAAACAATATAATAACAAAAATAAAATTAAGACAAAAACAACTATCATGCATATGTTATATATATATATATATATATATATATATATATATATATATATATATATATATATATATATATATATATATATATATATATATATATATAATTATATGCAATATATGTGGAACGAAATTCTACTTCGACCAAAAAAATATTCTATGAAGTAGTTTCACAATGTTCCTTGTATTTTGATTTTAAACTCGTTTAAAATATATGATGTCAAAGAGTATGATATCATAATTCATTTCGAAGTAAGGCTAGATATATATTAGATTATATATCTTGCTTTTTCATAAGAGTTTGACTCAGCATAAACATGTTTAAAAGGTTAAAATATGAATTTTGGTTTTCAAAATATCTTTTTCAAGATAAACCAAACGCTCCCTTGACTAGATTAATATAACCTAAAACATCAATATATATATTGATTATATATCTTGATGACATGTATTGACTCTAACAGTTATAACAAATTATATGAGCTAGTTTTAAGTTTTAAGTAACTACACATGATCATAATTTGTTCATGAACCAAACGCCCGTGTTGTCTTCATGAACCATTTTATAACAAATTGAGAAGTATGTTTTGATTGTTTTCAACATTAAACTAATATAATGTAGTAAGTTTTAACTAGTTTTTAAGAGTTATATCAACAATGTGCTTTTTGAAAAATGAAATTCAACAAGGGTTTATGGGCGATTAAAGATATTGACAAAATGATGTGTTATACTAAGTTTGAGTTGCAATACATCATTCTAATCCTATGGGGAGCATTTGGTTGTTCAATTCCTAGCTTCTATTTCACTAAAATTCGAATTAAAGTAAATTTTAATAAAATACCTAATTATTGATTAGACACCAAATTGAATGAAATGTGATAAAATGTATGTTGGAAAACTTACAAAAGATGTTGTTATACGTTTGGTTGCGAAACAACCCCGAATTGGTGATTTGGTGAAGGATTTTGATGGTTTTGGTTGTTTTGGTTCGTACTCAGCAGAGGTGAGGAAGGGAATTATGAACAAATGGAGTGTTTGGCAAAAGATTTACGGTGGAAATCGGATTTGAAAGTATCAGATGGCCGGCCCCCTTAAACATTAAGGGAACCGCCCCCGATAACAAGCCGGTCCCCTTAATTATTAAGGGGGCCGCCCTTTAAATTTTTGAATTTTCGCGGTTTTAATTTTTGGAGCAAACATATTTATATGTATATATTTAGATTAATAATATATTAAAATACGTAAGCTTTTATTGGCACGATGACGAAGTACTTAACAATTTTTAATTAACGTATCGATAATTAAAATGTTCCTTTGACAATTTTGGACAAAATAATCAAGGTGTTAAGTTGATGAATGGTTTGAGGTGTGTTCGGGAATATGTGAATATGTGTGTATATATATATATATATATATATATATATATATATATATATATATATATATATATATATATATATATATATATATATATGTATAAATGTGAGTGAATGATGAGTAGATAGGTGAGGTTTGAGAGATGATAACGAAGATAGAATATAGTCGGCGAAAGGAGTTTGTTTCATCCATAGTGTTCACGTGTGAAGGCGTTCATACATGATAATAGTCCACTTGACTCATATCCCTTCATCATCATGAGTTTTCTAAAAGTGGACATAATAGAATTTCGTGTTGAACGTAAAAGATCAAAAGTAACACGAGGGGGAAGGAAAGGGTTCGATAACGAACAATTTCTTGGAGTTCTAGAAAGTCAACTAATGACGTATCTAGGTTATGTGCAAGTATGTATATATATATATATATATATATATATATATATATATATATATATATATATATATATATATATGATCGAACAAATAGAGGAAAATAGCAAGCTATATCTATACAAACAACGTAATCAAACAAAGCATATTTATCTAAGCATGGCAATGAGTTGTGAAAGAATGGCGTACCCGGTGGTCTTCAACAAAAATCTTCAAAATCTTCAAGATGACATGTAGACTTTGAAAAAGTCTACGTTGAGAAAAACTTTAAGATTGCCTCAAGGAATGTTCATCTAGCTATTCGGTCCCCATTGCCTCTTTGGTCCAAAGTTGTTTGGTCCAAACATGTTTAACATTTGACTAGGATGCATGAAAGGTGGTAGTATACCCCAAGGATTGTAGCTTTGTTGATAGTTCCACATTTGATTACTATTGTTATTATAGTTTTGCCTATTTTGGTTTCTTCTTGGTTGAGGTGTTTTAGACCTAGGATGAGGGTTATTTGGTTTTCTAGGTGGTGGAGTTTTAGATCTTGTCTTAGGTTTAGAAGATCCTACTTCGATTTTTAAAGACGGTTTATAAAAAGCTTTTACTTCTTCATTGTTGGCAAGAGGTATTTTTCTATCATTAATAAGTATATACTTAGGATTAGATTTTAGAGGTTTTTGTTCATTAAGTTCATTTTCGAATTTGACATTTTTAATCTCGCTTGTTGAAGCTTCATTTGAGTTAAATCCTAAACCAGTTTTATCTCCGGATACTCTTTGAATACTTATTATTTTACTAAGTGAGTGACTACTATTTTCAAATTTATCAAGTTTGCGAATTTCTTCCCTGAGTATTTCGTTTTCACCTTTAAGATCTTGACATGATTTACATTCTTCAAAAATTTCTTTACCTTTTTCAAGTTGATGTATTTTAATTTTTAGTTCTAGTACTTCATTTTCCAATTGATTGTTTATGTATTTTAGTGATTTGTTTTTGGCCAGTACTAGTTGTCCTAATTTGCATAGTCTACTATATTCATTATCTAAGTCTTTTTCATCTAATGATAAATTTTCATCACTAAAATATTCGGTTTCGGAACGTACCTCATTTGATGTCTTCGCCATAAGACACTTCTCTTCCTTTGTCGTTTCTTTCTCATCTTCATCGCTATCACTTCAAGCTCCTCCAACAAATGCTCTTTGATTTTGATCTCTTGTCATCATTGGACATTTTCCAATGAGGTGATTTGGATCACCACACTTGAAACATTTCCTTTCATTCTTGTTATTCTTGTCATCCTTACTCTTTTGAAATGCTTTCTTTTCATCATGTGGTTGTCTTACAAATCTTCCTCGCCTTTTGAAGAATTTCTTGAAATCTCTTATGGCCATGGCATATTCTTCGTCATCACTTTCCGAAGATGAGCTATCTTCGATACTAGATTCCTTTCTAGCTTTCAAGGCGATTGACTTGCTTTGCTCTCGTTTTCCTTTGACCATTTCGAAATCTTTCTTTATAACTGCTTCGTAGACTTTTAAATTTCCAATTAATTCATCAAGTTGTAATGTTGACAAATTCTTTGATTCTTCAATAGCCGTCACTTTAGCTTGCCATTTTGGGTGAAGAGCCCTAAGAAACTTCCTGAAAAAATTCTTACTAGAAAAATTCTCATCAAGTGCTTTTAAACTTGTGATGATAGTGTTAAATCTAGCAAAAGAATTATCAATTGATTCCTCTTCCGGAATCGTGAATTGCTCATATTGTTGAACAAGTAGATCTATCTTATTATCTTTGACTTGACTATTACCTTGGTGAGTTATTAATAAAGAGTTCCAAATTTCTTTTGCGGTTTCACACATAAAGATCCTTTCGTACTCTTTACGTGGTAGCGCATTATAAATAACCATTTTTGCTTCATTATTTTTAGCAAGTTTTCTTTTTAAATCATCATTTTGTTTTTCAAAGGGTACGATTTCATCTTTCATTGTTTCAGGGTTATTTTGAATAGGTAAGAAATCACCATTAGTAATAACATGCCAAAGATCTAGATCTTTTGACTTCACATAAGTTTCGAATCGATTTTTCCAATATAAAAATCCATCACTTTCAAATAGTGGTGGTCTTTGCACATATTGCCCTTCTAAATATTTTTCAGATTCCATAGATCGTTACAAGTTTTAAAATACAAGATATTTTAAAGATCTTGCTAGACGTGGCTCTGATACCAATTTTGGAAAACTAGAAGGGGGGTTGAATAGTTTTACGTCCTTTTTAAATTTATTTCCAAAATATTTTGTAGCTTATAAAAACTTTCGATTCGATCTCAAGTGAGTTCAAGTAACAACCAATATAAGCAAGTCTAATCTAATAATGAAAGTATTGAAATAGAATGAAGAAAAGATAGAGTTAGAAAGATCAAACCACAACACGCGAATTTATAGTGGTTCGGCTACAAGGACCCCTTCCTTGCCCTACTCCACTCCCCGAGTACCACACTCGAGAGTTTTCTTCACTATGTCAACAAACTCCTTATGGTGGAGAAACCTTACACACCTTGGCTTACACGAGTTAACGACACTAAGCTAAATGTCGAGTTCTAATCGTAGCTAGAACCAATCTCACAACTTCTTCAAGACTTCACACCTTCACAACTTCTTCAAGACTTCACACCTTCTTCACACCTTGTCAACTTCACACCTTCTTCTATGCACAACTAAATCACAACTACTACACTACTTTACAACACACCTAGTTTCTACAATCAACAAGTTCTCACAACACTTTTACAAATATCTAGCACTACTACAATATGAAAATAGCTAATCACAACACTACTACAATTAAATGGATGTGGAGGAGTGTTCTTCTTCTTGCACTTGAGTGGATGAAGCTTTGGATCACTTGGAAACAAAGACTTATGAATTATATGATCAAAGGATTTTTGAGATAGAAATGGAGGTTAGATCAGAAAGTTTTTAGTGCAAAAAGGTGAGAAAAATATGTGGAATGATCCAGTATTTAAAGGGCCAGAAAATACTGTTCTGGAGCGTGCCGGTCCCCTTAATTAGGGGGCGGTCCCCTTAATGATTAAGGGGGCCGCCTAGTATAATTAAGGGGGCCGCCATACTGAACGTTGGAAAAGTTTTTCTGGATAAAATTTGCCCTTTTTGGTTGGAAATTTGAAATTATATCTTTGTAGTTTAATACAACAATACCAAAAATGATTTACAAATATATATAAAATGTTAATATCATTTTATAAAATGTTATGTCTTAAGACAAGGTTTCCTTTGATCATGTAATGCATAAGATGCTTAGTTTATGCATACCTTAAGTGATATTAGATGTAGAGGTAAATATTTGTTACTAAATACTTGTTTACGTCTTAATCTTGACTTAATTTGATTTGAGTTTTGTGATTATCAAAACATAGATTTATTGAAAAATATTAATAACGTTTTTAAACATTATTTATATCAACAAACTTTAGATACTTAAAGGTAAATATTTCTGAACCGAATTAAGTCTAGAAGAAATTTAAAACAATCAATTTACTCACATTTATCAGTCAAATATATTTCTTAAAAGGATTAACAAGAGAGCTTGAAAAAAACATACTTTATCCATCACAACTATGTCACATTTGGTATTCAATTCCTCATCAGTAAGTTTACAAAAAAAATATCATCACAAAATAAACAAATAACTAGAGTGGCCATTGGCAAACCATTAAGTATCTCTAAGTTTACATATGGCTCTGCCTTAAGAGAAACTACTACTTATAGTTACATGTATCTACGTGTGTATCTTATGGTTCGGTTCAACGAGAGCAGAAACTGACGTTCAACATAGTACATTTTATGGAAAACTATCTGTTTCCTATTCATATTTTCATATAGCTGATTGGCTCCAAACGGTCAACCTATATTGACCAGGTGATGGTCAACTAGGTCAAACAGCTTAGAATCAATCTCCGTGGAAGTATAGGGTTTCCCTGGGTCGTTATGTCCCGACGAGGTGTGATGGTATAAAAACGGGTTTGTGATCGGGTGAATTTGGACTGAAAAAGGGGTTTGAGTGATTTGTATGTTTACACTAAGATATGAGGAATGAAAATAACTTAGAAACACTATTGGAACAATTACTGACGATCAGATAACCTAGAAACGTAAGTTAACCTAAAAACGCGCGTTTGGATTTAAAATAAACACGAACGCGCAAAATAAAAAGTGAAACGAGAGCAAATAAAGTCCTACGAATGTGAAAATTATATTTTTACAATCCTAATGTAATAAGAAAATTTTTAGAAAATTAAAATTATTTTTACAACTATTTAGTTAATTACTATTAATTAATTACTAATTTCCTCTTTACTTTTAATTATTTAAAATACCCTAAAATACAAATAATTAGGAAATTAACCTAGAAAAATGAAATTTAAATTTGGAAAAATCTAAAATAATATAAAACTAATTTTAAAACTGAAAATATATTTTTAAGACTATTTAAATAATTATTATTAATTATTAACTAATTATTAATTAATAAAAACTAATATTAATTATTAAAAATACTAAATGAAAAGAGAAAAATATGAAAAAATTACAGAAATTATTTTATAATTACAGGAACTTAGGAAAATTATAAAAATGAGAAGTGCATTTTGAAAAAGCTGAAAATAAGCTAAAAAGCTTAAAAAGAAGCTATCACTTTTTGAAAATTGCTTTTTCTTTGAATTTTCTTTTTCAAAACTCTTAAGCTACTGAGAATATGAAACTTTAATGAAGACAAAAAATTTGGAACATGAGAATAAGCTCAGTGAGAGCTTAAGAGCTTATCAGCTTGAGCTTTTTGGCTCAACTTGATGTTTCAAGCTCAAATAAGCTATCCACAAGCTATTAAACTGGGACCAAAGGAAAAATAAGATAAACTCAAGTTAGATGTACAGGAATTAAGTTAAAGGGACAAGAAAAAAGCACTGATAAGCTTGAATAAGCTAATAATCAAATCCAATACCTACTCAGACCAAACAGGCTACAAGCCTGAGTTATAAGCCTCTGCAAGCTTATCAGATAAGCTTGGGAGGACACAAGAAGCTTGGAACCAAATATTTGGGTATAAGGGCTTCTCAAAAAGCCCAAATCCACATGATAAGCTCCACAGATGAGCTTGCAAGAAGCTTGTGAATTGGGCTCACTCACACTGATTACTCAATGTGTGTGAGTTACCATGATGATTTGAAGGCACCAATTAAGAACATGAATAAGCATGAAAATGAGCATTTAGCACATAAATAAAGAGCTAGCCATAAGGGCTTTACAAATCAACAATAATCTAGGGCTAATATGAACTATTCAACAAGCATTTGTCACCTAAAGGTGAGCTTATGGGACAGGGTGCCATGCACAGGGTACAAACTCAGGGGTGAAATAAGCTGTGGGCAAGATGCCTTAAGCTCAAGATAAGCCTGGAAATGACAAGCTAGGTAGATAAGCTTCTCAATAAGCCATTAAACTTGGAATGGGTCCCACAGGTTAGTACTAGGTGAACTAAGGAACCTGACTGCTTGACCATGGTGCAGGGCAACAGAATGAGCAAACAGTTGACTTAGAGCTTAATTTTAAGCTAGCAAACAAGTTTTAAACCCCAACTTTCTGGTTGAAATAGATTCACAGGCAACAAAATAATGTAAAACCACAAGATTCAGCCATTTCCAATCTATAATGAACCTAGTGCATTAACTAGAAACTTTGCCCATTTTGACAGATAATACTTTTGACTTTTTATGAACATGAACTAGTTTGACTTATATGACTTTCTAATGATCCATGATTACTTAAAATGAACTAATAAACTGATAAGAAGCTAAATTATGATAAGCTAACACCTAATACAACTAAATCATGAAAACTTGAATCGTAATCTACAACAGTGAACAAAAAATAAGGATTACAAAGAGATTTTGACTTTAAGACAAAAGAGGTCTGGTTTTTATTGTTTATAAATCCTAATCAAACCTAATGTGGCGTGTTTAAACCAAAAATATCAACTGAAACTTAGTCCACAGTGGGCAAATCCACTATTCCAAACACCCCTTTAAAGACAGTACTTTGAGATTTTCAATTCAAATTGATGCTTTAAACTATGAAACTGATTCCCATGACTACAATATCATAACATAAGCCAGTATGAGCACAGAAACACAGGTAATAGCAACTAACACTCCTAAAGCCATATGATGATCATTTTACAGTCAACAAAGCAGTAATGAGTATCCAATTAAAACATTGAACAAGCACTGTATTTTAAACAACAAATTAACTAAAAAAAGCTTCAAATAAACATAAATCAGCTAAAGAAAGCAGATTATAAGCACTTGAATAAAATTATACAATATATGAAAAAGAAGAGCTTACAATTGACACAACTAAGAGATTAGGCACCAAGAGTCAAACCACTATCCTAATGCCTCCCATGAGGACCTATTACCCACAGCAATCCAAAGTATTGTGCTCCACCCATCCTCAATTCATCCTGCACAATTTTTTATCTTCTTTTCTATTTTTCTGAGTTTTTCTTTTTCTTTTTTTTTTTATTTTTGCTTTTTAAATACTAACTGAGTCTAGTGTTTCTAAAAGCTTAAATAAGCTTTACAGAGAACTATGTGAGATTATGAATCCAATATATTTGCCAGAAATAACAATCACATTCTTTGAGACTTTTTGAAATAAAATGGAATTCCACAAACTGAGAATTAAAGAAACTTGAATTTTATAGATTAGCAACTTGAAACTTACAAGGTTACAACTGAAATACAACTTGCTAATTAATTAAAAACTTAAAGACTTAAACAGAAATTTTGACATATCTAAAAATAAGCTAAAACTACTAGCCTCTTAAAAATCAAAATTACTAAAATACAACTTACCAAACTGATTTAAATCTCAAATAAACTTGAACCAGCAACCAAAACAAAGAATACGGATTTTTACTTTTTCTAAACCTTAAAACCAAACACCCCTGCAGATAACTGTCTTGAGTTTTATTTGAAAGGGAGTGTGCAAGAGTCACAAATGGGTTCAAGTTTGACTAAGGAAGTCAACTACAGACCTCAAATAAATTAACTAACCTATTTTTAACTATCCTAAGGCAAAATAACCACCACTAAGGCTTGAGAGGGTGCAAGGGCTGCTGCTTGCAGCAGGCACACAAAGTGGGTCAAAAGGTGGAATTTGATTAAAAAGCCCTAGGTACCAATTTACTACGTCCATTGTAGACTCTCTGTGACTATACTAAACCTAAAACAACAATGGCACAACCAAAACTAACCCTTATCTTAATCTACTTGTGTGAAACAGATTGCATAAAATAAAATTGAGAATGCAACAGAACTACTTTGAAACTATTTGAGAATATTAAAATTTACTTGTAAACTACTAAAAGCAACAAACCTAAGCTGATCTAAATTGGATTAATAGGTGAAAACAATTCTAAGCTAGGACTAAGGGATGTGCCAAACATTAGTTATCTTGACTGTTTTGAGGACTTAAACTACCAAGATTTTCACAACCTTTAGTAACTGAAAACAATGATCCAGATAAGCTACGAAGTAGTAAATTAAACACAAACTTGCACAATAATAAGCAGTTCTAAATAAGCAGAACAATGATAAGCAGTTGAGCATAAACAAGGTTTTGAATTTTTATTGAATAAAAAAAAGGAAGATTACAACTGAGATTGAGCAACAACAATACTAAGACTTAAACTAAAACTAATTTCTACTTAAATTAACCCTACTTCCTACTACCATTCAATGGCATACATCATGTTCTATTTATACTCCAAATTAAGCTAGGTTTTCCATTCTTTCCTTCTTGTCTCTTTCCCATCTTTCTTTATGGACCATTGGATGATTGGGTTAAATCTTGACCCTTCAATCTTGTTTTGGCAGGAAAAGGATATAATCCTTTTGGCAGTTTTCTTTTTGGCAGGGGGGAGTATTGGAGTTTTGTGGAGGAAAGTGAGTTGTAGGGGTTGAGTGGAGGAGTAGAGGTGACAGTGGAGGTGATGATGGTGTTTGGAGATGGCAGGCTAGGGTTGCAGGGGGAGGATTCACGTGTGTGGTGAGGTGGGGGATGGTCAAATGTTTTGACCCTGGGGATAATTAAAAAAACAGGGTGGATGTTATTTGAGATGGGAGTGGGCTGGTGGTGAGGGAAAATTGGGCCAGGGAGTATAAGGATGGGTGGGCTTGGGTAGTTGTGGGCTAGTGAGGGTGTTTGGTTGGTTTAATAACAACACAAAAAGGGTCCGTTTGTATTATTAGCTTAACAAAGCACAAGGACCATTCATGTAATAATCTCAAACTTCAGGACTGATTTTGATATTTTTCCAAAGTGTATTCCAAGGGACCATTCCTGCTCATTTTTATTTATGAAAGGACTATAAAAGTTAATTTCCAAAATTGTAAATCCCGGGGACCTTTTCTGCCAATTATGAAACATCAGGGACCAAATGTGTAATTTCTCAAACTTTTTACCCAAGGATCGTTTTTAATAACATTTGACTTTTAAATGCCATGGGTTGACTTTTCTTTCGTTTTAAACTTTTAGGGACTAGTTTTGTCAATTTTTGAAACTTGAGGGACTGAAACTGCCAATTATGCAAACTTTGTTCATTTTTCATTTGTTTTTAAACATTTTGCATCTAAAACATATAAAACACACTTTTGACATAATTTCTGTATTTTGATGCATTTCTGAGTGTTTTTTGATGTTTTGGCAGTTCAGATACGATAAAAATGATGAGTATTTACACACTCATCAATCCCCCACACAAAACTATTGCTAGTCCCTAGCAATATTTTGAGAAAAAACTTAATGGATTTGAAACTCTTTACCAAAAGCCATCACTTCTGGAGTAGCCAGATGTATCGATTCAAGTAAGAACTATAGTCCACCTGATAACCATGTGATTTTGAGCAAACCACCAGCTGTCAACGGATTTGATTAGTCTTTACCAAAAGCCGTTTGCTTCTGGACTAGCCACTCTTGATGGAATAGTCAACATCTTGGTGAGCTGATTACCAATTATGGTTTTTCCACTGCCTTTACCACAAGCCATAATCTTGCGGGCTAGCCAACTCATTCACTTTTTTGGATATGGCGAGTTGATTTATCATACAATTTTGGGCAAATTGCAAGCCATCAACGGATTTGAGATATCTTTACCAAGAGCCGTTTGCTCCTGGATTAGCCAATCCTTTTGTCGTTCAGACATGGCGGACTGATAACCACAAAAAATTTTGAACTCAAGTGAAAAAATTTTAAGATTTTTGGTCAAAAATAGGGGTACTAGATAGTAAAATGTGATAAAATTTGCTAGAATAGCGAAATACCCCCCCCCCCCCCCCACACACACTTAGAATGAATATTGTCCTCAATATTCAAAGTCCCAGCGATTATGCCGACTCTTTGAACGGAAAAGGGCAACATTACAAGCTAAATGTGGAAACACAATTTTGTTTTTCACTTTTTTTTGTTTTTTTGTAACCATAGCAGGGGTAATTCCCCCACACTTAGGGTGAAAACCCTAAGTACATGCTACTGTTTTTGTTTACCGAGTCGCTAGCTTGACTCGACCCCGAATTCAATTGTCCTTGGGGAAGCATGATGTGGAAGAAACAATCTCAATCGGACTTTCATTCAAGATGTTTGGACAAACATTTGAAGCACGTGAAAGTTCCACACCTATGAGATATAATCCCGGCTTAAGATAGTATAAACTATAAGCGGTGATGTCGGGGTCAAAGATAATGTCTTCATTCCCGAAGGAATGAAGAACAGAAGAAGTCACCCGGTAGGTGAAGAAGGGTAGAAAGATCTTGATGACAATCAAGATAAAGTCATCATCATCAAAAAGAGAATCCATAATTGGTGGATCATGAATCTCATCATTTAAGCTCGTATGATCTAGACATATTATGGGTGGGAGGGTTTGGATTTTGATATCAATAAAATTCTCAAGGTTGAGAATATTTCCCTCCGGAACACAAAGATCAACTTTGTCTAGATCAAAGTGAAAGTTATCATACTCCGGTGGAGATATGATATGAGTGAGTTCACCGGAGAACTCCTCAAAGGTGAATGAATCATATTCGGGGAGAGAAATTTGAGAATGAGAAGTGGTACTGCCACTAATCTTCTCTCCCATCTGATCAAAGGTAAAGGCTTCAAACTCTGGAATAGGATCATCGGAGAAAATGTCACTATCCTTAATGGGGATAGGAGATGAAATAGGTTTCTCTTTGAAAGCCTCGATTTTAGAAATGAGGAGATCGACATTCAATAATGTTGCACGAAGTGCTTCATCCTTGATTTCAGTGTCAATCTCATCATTCTCTTCTTCTAAGCTAACTAGCTTAGAAGGTAATTCTTCCATAAAAACGATGTCTCCACAAGATAATGAATCGTCATCAGTAGAATCGGAGAACATCTCAACATTATTACTTGGGAAGATAAGAGGAGGAGGGATATCACACATATGATCAAGAATTCCCTGTGACTCTCTTGGGATTGGAACAAGGTTCTCAACACTAGACTTTATGAATTCGTCCGATTCCTTTGCAGGAACAGTGTCAAGATGCTCGTCCCCCATGCTCAGAGAGTGAGTGGGAACCTCGGGTGTGATAACAGTGGATTGAGATGGAATCTCAACTGATGGAATTTCATCTGATGAACCTGATGAATCTTTATAAAATCCAAGGATATCAAGGGTATCTTCATCATCACTGTCATCAGTAATGAAACGAAATCGAGAGCTAGATCTGGCTGCTTTTTCTTTTGCAATTGATTCCCTGATAGATCTTTCATAGGCATCTTGGGAATTTATTTTAGCAGCCTGTTTGTCAGCTAATAATTCTTTCATCGATTTTTGGTTTGGATTATCTGGGGTATGTGTTATTCCTTTCAAGTCTTTCACTAAATCCAAAAAATCAAGGAGAAGACTTTGAGGAATTGGTGGAGATGGAGGTTCGTCATAATACGATGTGTCAAAAGTGTTACAAGGAAATGGATTCCTTGTTTGACAATCGGAGCTGAAGTGTGGACCTCCACAGTAATGACAACAGTAAAGCTGATGTGGCTGTGGGTTGTATGTGCTAGAGTCATAATCGTTATCAGGAAACTGCTCATAGACAAGCGTGTTTCCCGATTGACAATCAGAACTGTAGTGTGAACCACCACAGTACTCACAATAGTAAAACTGCTGAGTATCATGGTGTGGTAGCTGGTGGAATAAATCAGTCGTGTCATGGTGGGAATAGGGATCTTGGTTATAGACAGACCCGTTTCCCGACTCTACCATGCCACAACTGGGCAATTACCACCATTGTGAGGATTACCACACCACTGGCAGATCAGAAAGTGTAGATGAGACATAGAAAGAATCAAAAGGTTTGGGAGGGGTAGGGATGAAGAATCAAAGATGTGAGAGGGTTAAGGTGAATATTTTTGGATTTTTGGATAAATATTTTGTACAAATAGGAAAGAAAATGTTTTTGTGTTCGTTGAAAACTAATTTTAAAAAATTTTCGAGAACTGTTTTGTTTTTGTAACAAGAAAATATGAACAAAGGATGGTAAATATACAATGAGTGTATACCCAGATTCACTAATCCGTAAAACCGTTTAGAAAAACGCGCACAACCTCCCCGGCAGCGGCGCCAAATTTTTGATTGGCTCTAAACGGTCAACCTATATTGACCAGGTGATGGTCAACTAGGTCAAACAGCTTAGAATAAATCTCCGTGGAAGTATAGGGTTTCCCCGGGTCGTTATGTCCCGACGAGGTGTGATGGTATAAAAACGGGTTTGTGATCGGGTGAATTTGGACTGAAAAAGGGGTTTGAGTGATTTGTATGTTTAGACTAAGATATGAGGAATGAAAATAACTTAGAAACACTATTGGAACAATTACTGACGATCAGATAACCTAGAAACGTAAGTTAACCAAAAAACGCGCGTTTGGATTTAAAATAAACGCGAACGCGCAAAATAAAAAGTGAAACGAGAGCAAATAAAGTCCTACGAATGTGAAAATTATATTTTTACAATCCTAATGTAATAAGAAAATTTTTAGAAAATTAAAATTATTTTTACAACTAATTAATTAATTACTATTAATTAATTACTAATTTCCTATTTACTTTTAATTATTTAAAATACCCTAAAATACAAATAATTAGGAAATTAACCTAGAAAAATGAAATTTAAATTTGGAAAAATCTAAAATAATATAAAACTAATTTTAAAACTGAAAATATAGTTTTAAGACTATTTAAATAATTATTATTAATTATTAACTAATTATTAATTAATAAAAACTAATATTAATTGTTAAAAATACTAAATTAAAAGAGAAAAATATGAAAAAATTACAGAAATTTTTTATAACTACAGGAACCTAGGAAAATTATAAAAATGAGAAGTGCTTTTTGAAAAAGCTGAAAATAAGCTAAAAAGCTTAAATAGAAGCTATCACTTTTTGAAAATTGCTTTTTCTTTGAATTTTCTTTTTCAAAACTCTTAAGCTACTGAGAATATGAAACTTTAATGAAGACAAAAAGTTTGGAACATGAGAATAAGCTCAGTGAGAGCTTAAGAGCTTATCAGCTTGAGCTTTTTGGCTCAACTTGATGTTTCAAGCTCAAATAAGCTATCCACAAGCTATTAAACTGGGACCAAAGGAAAAATAAGATAAACTCAAGTTAGATGTACAGGAATTAAGTTAAAGGGACAAGAAAGAAGCACTGATAAGCTTGAATAAGCTAATAATCAAATCCAATAGCTACTCAGACCAAACAGGCTACAAGCCTGAGTTGTAAGCCTCTGCAAGCTTATCAGATAAGCTTGGGAGGACACAAGAAGCTTGGAACCAAAGATTTGGGTATAAGGGCTTCTCAAAAAGCCCAAATCCACATGATAAGCTCCACAGATGAGCTTGCAAGAAGCTGGTGAATTGGGCTCACTCACACTGATTACTCAGTGTGTGTGAGTTACCATGATGATTTGAAGGCACCAATTAAGAACATGAATAAGTATTAAAATGAGCATTTAGCACATAAATAAAGAGCTAGCCATAAGGGCTTTACAAATCAACAATAATCTAGGGCTAATATGAACTATTCAACAAGCTTTTGTCACCTAAAGGTGAGCTTATGGGACAGGGTACCATGCACAGGGTACAAACTCAGGGTTGAAATAAGCTGTGGGCAAGATGCCTTAAGCTCAAGATAAGCCTGTGTAACACCCCCAATTCTTGGATGCAGTGGAATTCAAACTGGGTGTTACTCGACGGCACAATAGTCACAATAATAGAAAACGAACTCCAATTGAGTCGTTTTAAAAGATTTATCATTCAAATTATATAAATATCAGAGATTACAAAAAGAGGTCCCAAATGGTTCCATGTTTACAAATCACATTAAATGAGTTTTCGAATGATAATAAAATTTATAGCCTTCTTGAGTATCCGTTCCCTTCCGTGCCATCCTTGATCGTCATGAACCTGAAATACATGCTTGGGAGGTCAACACAAAGGTTGAGTGATATTCATAGAGTTTGTTTAATGTTTGAACACAATGTGTTGGTAGTTAAATCGTTGAACACAATAATCGTAGTGTGAGCTATAGACTCACACTCATAGTTAGAAAACAAAGATGGGCTACGTTGTTATATGCCCGGAAAGGTTATTAATTCACTAAGCTTATGACACCAAAACGTTAACGGGTACCAATATCAATCGGCGGAGTTATCCCGGTAGGTACTTTGCCGTCATACCTAATGTCTCAAATATTAATGCATTTGTTTGAACTCGTAGTTGTTCAACAAATGGGATTCGTCAATCCCAATAGGCCTATTCACAATATTCGCGCTCACTATTACTAGTGATTAAATGGTTCATAATAAGGGATCTTGGTTTGGCAAGGATGTTACTTAGTGATAATAAAACATAGTCGAATAGCATACAGTAGAAAGCATTGTGTTCGAGTAGAAAAATAATAGCATGTATTCCCCCTAAGGGTTTGTAAAACAATTAAGTAATGCAAAGTGGGGCTATGAACTCACCTTGAGTTGGATGATGTATAATGAGAATGATGGATATGCCGTAAGAACTTCTACGAGCAACCTAGAATAATTGTTGCAACTTAGGTTTGGAATAATGTCTAAGGAAACATAAACGTGCCAATGTATATCTTGCACTTAGTCCATGATGTGGTACAATGTATAGTGTAAGTCTTTGAAAAGAAATGATTCATGAAACATGTATAGTTTATATATCGTTTACTACCGTTCGGGCCGACATAATTCAGAAGTCATGTAGTAAACGTTCGAGGAGCCAGGACACTTTAATTCGTAAATCCACAACTCATCTCGACGGCTTACATAATGAACTCCTCACATGAGGCTCCTTACTATTGTAGTAGTTGATAAAATATATATGTATATAAGTTTTGATCCGAAAAGTTACATGTCCAAGTACTTGAATAAACTTAGGAAAGTTTATCTTTACATGAAGATTGTTATTAGGGTAAGTTTCTTATAACTTGTATGACAAATACTCGTAATATTTCATGGTTCTTTAGATGAAGTAGATCCAAATTGTATGTTCAAGTTATCGCCAATACTTTAGCCTTGGTATGTATATATGGTCTTTAGCCATGGCTTTCCCATGACCTTTCGCCATTGTTCCATGGTCTTGAGAATCAACCTTGGCTCTAGCCATGGTTGTGGTCTTGAATCTAGGTCATAAGACCTCTTGGTCTTTATAAACCATAACCTTTATATAATGACTTTGGTCTAAAAATGGGCTGTTAAGAATTTGAAGAAAATATCACTCGAAAAGCGTTTTCAGGGCTCAAGCTTCTGTGTTGCTGAATGAAAACGTCGTTCCGGACAACTTTCGTGTTTTAACTTTTTGATGAATCGGACCAGAAGGGTGACTTTCAAAATGGCAGAATGCAAAACAGTAGGTATCGGCAGTTTCGGCGTTTTGGTTTTGCTAACTTCAAATGGTCATAACTTTTGACTCGTGTACTCGTTTTAAGTGGTTCAAATTGCTATGTTTTCCTTTTGAAGTCCTTTATAACAATAAGTAAGTGTCCAATATCATAGTTGTACTATTTTGGTCGTGGTTCTCCAAAAAAGTCACTAGTTTACTTGTTTAAATAACATGAGTTAACAATCATTTGTAATAACTTGTTTTACCCATTTTTATACATCATGGACATGATCACAAGACAAAATATAGCATGAATGATATGTAAATAACATGAATATGATATTTAAGCAAGGAAGTGTATTAGAGTTTGCTTACAACTTTGGCTTTCTACAAAGAAAGGTAAGTAGCATGTAAGGAAAAGGACTTTGATTGACTTAAGCTTCAACCTACTTCACTTCATGCAATCTTTCTACTCTTGTATTCTTGAAAGATAGATGATGAAAGTTGAGGTGACTTGAGTGGATTCAAACTCAAGAGAAATCACCAAAGTTCTAAAGATTGGAAGTAGTTTTGATGAATCAAAACCAAACTAGTGTTTCTATGTTGTTGTAGCACATGATTCTTGCATAGAATTGGAAGTAAATGAGCTAAGGATGAGATGATGGGGTGTGTTATGTGTGGCGTACAAGAGGAGGGGGAGAGGGCTATTTATATGCCAAAGAGGAGGTTACTTACCTTGACTTGTCAACACTTGCTCACCAAGTTGAACACATGTAAGGATCTAAGAGCACATAGCATGAGATCAAGACACATGGGTGGTGAATCCCCCCCCCCTATGGCGGTTGGGAATACTTGGGGAGGAAGTGTGGACTTTTGATGATATTATCCAAGTTATTGAGTTAGTTTTGGCTCCGTAAAATGCTAACCGTAAATGGTTAAGCCACGAAACGTAAAACCAGGTATCGTAAAAATACGAAAATTGAAAGAATGGTTAAACTTGTGAAAATACTCCATAATAAAATATAAAATGAGTGGTAGGTTCCATTGGGGTGGTAAAACCCTGCTAAAACTGGAAACACGGGTCTAAAACGCGTAATACGTAAAATGTACGAATATTGCGTAAAATTGAGAAAAGTAAAATGTTACTTTTCTAACAGGATAAAAATGATTTAAAATGACTTATAATGTCTAGTGTCGGTTGGTATTAAATGTCTTTTAGACATCAAACCGTAAGCCTAAAAATCAAGGAATGACTTATAAAATCAAGGAATGATTTTTGGTCAAAGGAGGAGGGAAAAATATGTTGACTTTTTCATATCAGTTGAAAACTCAAATCGTCTTAGAAACATGGTGTAGGTATAGGCTAAGGTTACGGCTGAGTAAAAATGCTTAAAACTGAAAATTCCAGTTTTTCACGGCCGATGCTTATTTTGGTCATGTTTTTCTCAGTCACGATTAATTCTAAAATAAATCATGAGTGTGTCAAACATTTTTCTGATGCGGGGTCACTTAACGCGGTCGAGTTTCGTTGTGCGTAGAATTTTTGAATGACGTTTTACCCTAAAACGTGTAATTCCTTATTAACTTTCACGAAAATGATCTGACGAGTGTCAAACTTTTAATTTGCCATGGAAATGATTTATCACTCGAGGCCATGAAACAAAAATCAAATTTCGGGGAAAAAATGAATAGTAAAAGTGAATAGTAAAATTTTTCCGGGAATAGTAATTAACCTGAAATTGCGAATTGTTACAGTCTCTACCCCTTTACGGGGAACTTCGTCCCGAAGTTCTATGTGTGTTATATGTTGGAGTCGTGTCGATGAAGAGGTGTGGTTACTTATGAGGACTAAAGTCTGGGATTTCCAGTGATGTAGTTTGATTTGTCATTTCAGTGTATGGTGTAGGATGAAGCTTACTTTTATGTAGGAAAGGTATGGTAATAGTCGAATATCAAAAGAAATTGATATAGCAGTCGAATATTAATAGGAATTGAGATAGTAGTTGCAATCATAGCCTAGTTGGTAATCTGTTGTTGTACCTAGTGTTTATTGACTTCATACTTATGTTATTTCGGATACAAATAAGCCCACTTATTTATAATTCTTTATTTACATAGAGAGGCATCCCAAACAATGTAAATAGGGGAATATAAACTTATGGTTCGGTGATCTACAATTTCTTTATTTAAATGAAAAGGCATCCCAATCCATTCAAATAATTACAAATCATCCTACTTAAGAATTCCCAACACAACATTCACAATTAGCCGGTGAGTTACAGGGTAGTGTATTACGAGATGATACTGGTGTTCCAAAAGTACAAGATGAATATTCAATCTTGTAAAGCTGATGAGGGTACTTGTGGTGTAACTAAGGATGATTTAAGCTTTAAAAGTGCATCAAGATCTGTTAATGAGCTTGTGGTTTCAACGGTTGTGAAGATAATGATGTGATATGTTGATGAACAAAAGTGTGTAGTGTATGCTTAACATTAATATTCTTAGGCATAGATGTTGATTTTGTTTTAAAAATCTTAAGAGATTTTAAAGGTTTATGATGGAATGGTATCCTTAGGACCTAAACAGGATAATACTTCTACAGGATGAAGAGAAGAATTGATAACTATCCCAAGATAGTAGTTCGGATTATCTCATAAATGAAAAAATTTCAAGAATGAATTTAGATCATACAAATAAGGTGTTAAGATCTTGCTGAGTGGTAAGGCACTATCGTGTCTCTAGATTGTTTTAATGCATTCTGGTGGTTTATCGAGTTCATGTGGGAAATTAACCTGAACATAACCCTAGTACAACTATTCTCAGTATTTGAAAATTTTAAGTCGAATATAGTTAGTCAGACTATATTCCACTGTCCATAGGTTAAATATAGGTGACTAGTCTATATTTAGCCAAGGTTCAATAAAATTTTCAAATACCTAAATTAGGTATACTTCTGATATGTCCGTTGTTTTTGAGAAACTGTCCACTAAACAAAGGCGATGTCAAACCCTTCAGTTGAAAGTCCCGCCCATACAAGACTTGTAACGTATGTTTTCACATTCCATTGCATAGAAGATAGTACGGTTAGATACGTGTGGAAAGGAAGTTTTAAGTAATTCTAAAACAGTCCATACTTGGCGAGGATCACGAACTTTTAACAATGAAGGTTTCAGAAGAAAACTTTGATGAATGTAGAGAAAGTTCAACTTTTGTCGATGATGGATTAGTTTGTCTTTTAGAAATCTCATATTTCTTATTTGGAAATCGATAGATTGTGATGGGTTTTTGATATCATAAGAAATGATATTGATGATGTGATGGAATAATTCCAGAGACCATTGCGCAAATCACAATGTCTCGGAAGTAGATTAGACCATTGTGCAATTCACAATGTCTAGGAAGTAGGTTAGACCATTGTGTGACTCAAAACATTTGAGAAATGATTAAGACCATTGTATCATACAACGTCCGGGAAATAGGAAAGACCATTGCAATCAGTTACAATCAATGTTGCAAAAATCGTGAATCGGTACTGAGGCGGTCGGGGGGCGATTAGCGATTTTTTACCGATTAATCGGCCGATTTTTGTGACTCGGCCGATTAATCGGCCGATTTCCGTGTAATACTCTCCAAGGTCGCAGACCGATTAGCGATTACTCGCCGATTAATCGGCCGATTTGGCCGATTTTTGCAACACTGGTTACAATGTCTTGGACATAAAATGTTGGAGTAGGAACATGATTGGAAGAACGTAGTTGTGCCGAAATGCCCTACAATAGGCATACGCAGATATGTTTAGATAAAATGATTGAAAATAACTCGAATGTATATATCAATATACTTATATATGTTCGTGTAGTGTAGAATGCCTAGTGTGTATATATAAATATACTTATATGTTCATGTAGCATAAAATGCTTACGGGGAAATGCTCAATTATGTTAAGGGTACATATATCAATATGCAATTATGTTTGTGTAACATAAAAATGTCTACGGGGAAATGCTCAAAATATAAAAAGGGGTATATATCAATATACTGATATGTTTGTGTAGCATAACATGCTTACTAAGTCCATAATCGTCTGGAGGATGGAAGACACGGAGAGCGGAAGGCTATAAAATGTTTTTGTTTGTACGTGTGGTTATAGTTTAGGTCTCAATTAGACCCGTTTCTCTATAACCATGGCTCTGGTACCAATCTGTAACACCCCCAATTCATGGATACAGCGGAATTCAAACTGGGTGTTACTCGACAGCACAATAGTCACAATAATAGAAAACGAACTCCAATTGAGTCGTTTTAAAAGATTTATCATTCAAATTATATAAATATCAGACATTACAAAAAGAGGTCCCAAATGGTTCCATGTTTACAAATCACATTAAATGAGTTTTCGAATGATAATAAAATTTATAGCCTTCTTGAGTATTCGTGCCCTTCCGTGCCATCCTTGATCGTCATGAACCTGAAATACATGCTTGAGAGGTCAACACAAAGGTTGAGTGATATTCATAGAGTTTGTTTAATGTTTGAACACAATGTGTTGGTAGTTAAATCGTTGAACACAATAATCGTAGTGTGAGCTATAGACTCACACTCATAGTTAGAAAACAAAGATGGGCTACGTTGTTATATGCCCCGGAAAGGTTATTAATTCACTAAGCTTATGACACCAAAACGTAAACGGGTACCAATATCAATCGGTGGAGTTATCCCGGTAGGTACTTTGCCGTCATACCTAATGTCTCAAATATTAATGCATTTGTTTGAACTCGTAGTTGTTCAACAAATGGGATTCGTCAATACCAATAGGCCTATTCACAATATTCGCGCTCACTATTACTAGTGATTAAATGGTTCATAATAAGGGATCTTGGTTTGGCAAGGATGTTACTTAGTGATAATAAAACATAGTCGAATAGCATACAGTAGAAAGCATTGTGTTCGAGTAGAAAAATAATAGCATGTATTCCCCCCAAGGGTTTGTAAAACAATTAAGTAATGGAAAGTGGGGCTATGAACTCACCTTGAGTTGGATGATGTATAATGAGAATGATGGATATGCCGTAAGAACTTCTACGAGCAACCTAGAATAATTGTTGCAACTTAGGTTTGGAATAATGTCTAAGGAAACATAAACGTGCCAATATATATCTTGCACTTAGTCCATGATGTGGTACAATGTATAGTGTAAGTCTTTGAAAAGAAATGATTCATGAAACATGTATAGTTTATATATCGTTTACTACCGTTCGGGCCGACATAATTCAGAAGTCATATAGTAAACGTTCGAGGAGCCAGGACACTTTAATTCGTAAATCCACAACTCATCTCGACGGCTTACAGAATGAACTCCTCACATGAGGCTCCCTACTATTGTAGTAGTTGATAAAATATATATGTATATAAGTTTTGATCCGAAAAGTTACATGTCCAAGTACTTGAATAAACTTAGGAAAGTTTATCTTTACATGAAGATTGTTATTAGGGTAAGTTTCTTATAACTTGTATGACAAATACTCGTAATATTTCATGGTTTTTTAGACGAAGTAGATCCAAATTGTATGTTCAAGTTATCGCCAATACTTTAGCCTTGGTATGTATATATGGTCTTTAGCCATGGCTTTGCCATGACCTTTGGTCATTGTTCCATGGTCTTGAGACTCAACCTTGGCTCTAGCCATGGTTGTGGTCTTGAATCTAGGTCATAAGACCTCTTGGTCTTTATAAACCATAACCTTTATATAATGACTTTGGTCTAAAAATGGGCTGTTAAGAATTTGAAGAAAATATCACTCGGAAAGCGTTTTCAGGGCTCGAGCTTCTTTGTTCCTGAATGAAAACGTCGTTCCGGACAACTTTCGTGTTTTAACTTTTTGATGAATCGGACCAGAAGGGTGACTTTCAAAATGGCAGAATGCAAAACAGTAGGTATCGGCAGTTTCGGCGTTTTGGTTTTGCTAACTTCAAGTGGTCATAACTTTTGACTCGTGTACTCGTTTTAAGTGGTTCAAATTGCTATGTTTTCCTTTTGAAGTCCTTTATAACAGTAAGTAAGTGTCCAATATCATAGTTGTACTATTTTGGTCGTGGTTCTCCATAAAAGTCACTAGTTTACTTGTTTAAATAACATGAGTTAACAATCATTTGTAATAACTTGTTTTACCCATTTTTATACATCATGGACATGATCACAAGACAAAATATAGCATGAATGATATGTAAATAACATGAATATGATATTTAAGCAAGGAAGTGTATTAGAGTTTGCTTACAACTTTGGCTTTCTACAAAGAAAGGTAAGTAGCATGTAAGGAAAAGGACTTTGATTGACTTAAGCTTCAACCCACTTCACTTCATGCAATCTTTCTACTCTTGTATTCTTGAAAGATAGATGATGAAAGTTGAGGTGACTTGAGTGGATTCAAACTCAAGAGAAATCACCAAAGTTCTAAAGATTGGAAGTAGTTTTGATGAATCAAAACCAAACTAGTGTTTCTATGTTGTTGTAGCACATGATTCTTGCATAGAATTGGAAGTAAATGAGCTAAGGATGAGATGATGGGGTGTGTTATGTGTGGCGTACAAGAGGAGGGGGAGAGGGCTATTTATATGCCAAAGAGGAGGTTACTTACCTTGACTTGTCAACACTTGCTCACCAAGTTGAACACATGTAAGGATCTAAGAGCACATAGCATGAGATCAAGACACATAGGTGGTGAATCCCCCCCCCCCTATGGCGGTTGGGAATACTTGGGGAGGAAGTGTGGACATTTGATGATATTATCCAAGTTATTGAGTTTGTTTTGGCTCCGTAAAATGCTAACCGTAAATGGTTAAGCCACAAAACGTAAAACCGGGTATCGTAAAAATACGAAACTTGGAAGAATGGTTAAACTTGTCAAAATACTCCATAATAAAATATAAAATGAGTGGTAGGTTCCATTGGGGTGGTAAAACCCTGCTAAAACTGGAAACACGGGTCTAAAACGCGTAATACATAAAATGTACGAATATTGCGTAAAATTGAGAAAAGTAAAATGTTACTTTTCTAATAGGATAAAAATGATTTAAAATGACTTATAATGTCTAGACTGGGCTCAGTCTAGTGTCGGTTGGTATTAAATGTCTTTTAGACATCAAACCGTAAGCCTAAAAATCAAGGAATGAGTTATAAAATCAAGGAATGATGTTTGGTCAAAGGAGGAGGGAAAAATATGTTGACTTTTTCTAATAAGTTGAAAACTCAAATCGTCTTAGAAAAGCGGTGTAGGTATAGGCTAAGGTTACGGCTGAGTAAAAATGCTTAAACTTGGAAATGACAAGCTAGGTAGATAAGCTTCTCAATAAGCCATTAAACTTGGAATGGGTCCCACAGGTTAGTACTAGGTGAACTAAGGAACCTGACTGCTTGACCATGGTGCAGGGCAACAGAATGAGCAAACAGTTGACTTAGAGCTTAATTTTAAGCTAGCAAACAAGTTTCAAACCCCAACTTTCTGGTTGAAATAGATTCACAGGCAACAAAATAATGTAAAACCACAAGATTCATCCATTTCCAATCTATAATGAACCTAGTGCATTAACTAGAAACTTTGCCCATTTTGACAGATAATACTTTTGACTTTTTATGAACATGAACTAGTTTGACTTATATGACTTTCTAATGATCCATGATTACTTAAAATGAACTAATAAACTGATAAGAAGCTAAATTATGATAAGCTAACACCTAATGCAACTAAATCATGAAAACTTGAATCCTAATCTACAACAGTGAACAAAAAATAAGGATTACAAAGAGATTTTGACTTTAAGACAAAAGAGGTCTGGTTTTTATTGTTTGTAAATCCTAATCAAACCTAATGTGGTGTGTTTAAACCAAAAATATCAACTGAAACTTAGTCCACAGTGGGCAAATCCACTATTCCAAACACCCCTTTAAAGACAGTACTTTGAGATTTTCAATTCAAATTGATGCTTTAAACTATGAAACTGATTCCCATGACTACAATATCATAACATAAGCCAGTATGAGAACAGAAACACAGGTAATAGCAACTAACACTCCTAAAGCCATATGATGATCATTTTACAGTCAACAAAGCAGTAATGAGTATCCAATTAAAACATTGAACAAGCACTGTATTTTAAACAACAAATTAACTAAAAAAAACTTCAAATAAACATAAATCAGCTAAAGAAAGCAGATTATAAGCACTTGAATAAAATTATACAATATATGAAAAAGAAGAGCTTACAATTGACACAACTAAGAGATTAGGCACCAAGAGTCAACCCACTATCCTAATGCCTCCCATGAGGACCTATTACCCACAACAATCCAAAGTATTGTGCTCCACCCATCCTCAATTAATCCTGCACAATTTTTTATCTTCTTTTCTATTTTTCTGAGTTTTTCTTTTTCTTTTTTTTTTTATTTTTGCTTTTTAAATACTAACTGAGTCTAGTGTTTCTAAAAGCTTAAATAAGCTTTACAAAGAACTATGTGAGATTATGAATCCAATATATTTGCCAGAAATAACAATCACACTCTTTGAGACTTTTTGAAATAAAATGGAATTCCACAAACTGAGAATTAAAGAAACTTGAATTTTATAGATTAGCAACTTGAAACTTACAAGGTTACAACTGAAATACAACTTGCTAATTAATTAAAAACTAAAAGACTTAAACAGAAATTTTGACATAACTAAAAATAAGCTAAAACTACTAGCCTCTTAAAAATGCTCAAAATTACTAAAATACAACTTACCAAACTGATTTAAATCTCAAATAAACTTGAACCAGCAACCAAAACAAAGAATACGGATTTTTACTTTTTCTAAACCTTAAAACCAAACACCCCTGCAGATAACTGTCTTGAGTTTTATTTGAAAGGGAGTGTGCAAGACTCACAAATGGGTTCAAGTTTGACTAAGGAAGTCAACTACAGACCTCAAATAAATTAACTAACCTATTTTTAACTATCCTAAGGCAAAATAACCACCACTAAGGCTTGAGAGGGTGCAAGGGCTGCTGCTTGCAGCAAGCTCACAAAGTGGGTCAAAAGGTGGAATTTGATTAAAAAGCCCTAGGTACCAATTTACTACGTCCATTGTAGACTCTCTGTGACTATACTAAACCTAAAACAACAATGGCACAACCAAAACTAACCCTTATCTTAATCTACTTGTGTGAAACAGATTGCATAAAATAAAATTGAGAATGCAACAGAACTACTTTGAAACTATTTGAGAATATTAAAATTTACTTGTAAACGACTAAAAGCAACAAACCTAAGCTGATCTAAATTGGATTAATGGGTGAAAACAATTCTAAGCTAGGACTAAGGGATGTGCCAAACATTAGTTATCTTGACTATTTTGAGGAATTAAACTACCAAGATTTTCACAACCTTTAGAAACTGAAAGCAATGATCCAGATAAGCTATGAAGTAGTAAATTAAACACAAACTTGCACAATAATAAGCAGTTCTAAATAAGCAGAACAATGATAAGTAGTTGAGCATAAACTAGGTTTTGAATTTTTATTGAATAAAAAAAAGGAAGATTACAACTGAGATTGAGCAACAACAATACTAAGACTTAAACTAAAACTAATTTCTACTTAAATTAACCCTACTTCCTACAACCATTCAATGGCATACATCATGTTCTATTTATACTCCAAATTAAGCTAGGTTTTCCATTCTTTCCTTCTTGTTTCTTTCCCATCTTTCTTTATGGACCATTGGATGATTGGGTTAAATCTTGACCCTTCAATCTTGTTTTGGCAGGAAAAGGATATAATCCTTTTGGCAGTTTTCTTTTTGGCGGGGGGGGGGGGGGGGGGGGGGTGAGTATTGGAGTTTTGTGGAGGAAAGTGAGTTGTAGGGGTTGAGTGGAGGAGTAGAGGTGACAGTGGAGGTGATGATGGTGTTTGGAGATGGCAGGCTAGGGTTGCAGGGGGAGGATTCACGTGTGTGGTGAGGTGGGGGATGGTCAAATGTTTTGACCCTGGGGATAATTAAAAAAACAGGGTGGATGTTATTTGAGATGGGAGTGGGTTGGTGGTGAGGGAAAATTGGGCCAGGGAGTATAAGGATGGGTGGGCTTGGGTAGTTGTGGGCTAGTGAGGGTGTTTGGTTGGTTTAATAACAACACAAAAAGGATCCGTTTGCATTATTAGCTTAACAAAGCACAAGGACCATTCATGTAATAATCTCAAACTTCAGGACTGATTTTGTCATTTTTCCAAAGTGTATTCCAAGGGACCATTCCTGCTCATTTTTATTTATAAAAGGACTATAAAAGTTAATTTCCAAAATTGTAAATCCCGGGGACCTTTTCTGCCAATTATGAAACATCAGGGACCAAATGTGTAATTTCTTAAACTTTTTACCCAAGGATCGTTTTTAATAACATTTGACTTTTAAATGCCTTGGGTTGACTTTTCTTTCGTTTTAAACTTTCAGGGACTAGTTTTGTCAATTTTTGAAACTTGAGGGACTAAAACTGCCAATTATGCAAATTTTGTTAGTTTTTCATTTGTTTTTAAACATTTTGTATCTAAAACATATAAAACACACTTTTGAGATAATTTCTGTATTTTGATGCATTTCTGAGTGTTTTTTGATGTTTTGGCAGTTCAGATACGATAAAAATGATGAGTATTTACACACTCATCAATAGCATAAATATGATAATGTTCCTTCAAAACTAGCATTACCTTTCGCTTTCACCACACTTCTCAATTGTCCTCCAAAAGTTGCACTCAGCTCTGAAGGAACAAAGTTTTGTGTTCTTGTCACAACAGATTTGTTCTTAGGACCAACAGTCTCCCAACCATCCTCTTCGACAGATGAAACAAGTGATGAACCATGACCGTTTGCACTTGTCAGTTATCCTTCAAGCTTTAATAATTCATCATGCATCTGATGCATTATAAAACTTAAAAACTCATGTGCATTTTCTTGCCTAAAATAGAAATAATTTTCATTGCAAAGCACAAATCAAGACGGTAAATCCAACTAACTGATCTGATTGGGTATTGCGATTATAGTGACTGCAACTGTTAGCATATCAGTACAAAGACCAGTTTCAACTCAATGTTGCAACGGTTTTAATATAAAAAAGGGTTGCCTCATTGTACATCACACTAATCGCTCAAATAAACTACTTGGATATTCATAATTTCAAATCTGATAACAAGTATATTTTAGAAGGAAAATGTTATAAAGATAGTATTAACATGTGCCTGGGCCTTCCTGAGATGCTATTTGGAATATCAGGAGTAAAATTCTTCAGGACTACTTCAAACATGGCTGGGCTGAAAAGCCTGCCAGTTTGCATAGGATTCATGTCCTTTGGATTTGCTCCAACCCGCATCATGAATTCATAAATAAATTCCGTAAAAGTAGCTAAAGTCAGATAGCCAGCCTAGATAAAATAATGCAAGACCACCCTTTAGCTACGTACAAAAATCTACATTAATGAACTATCACCACTTATAAAATGCTTTGCACTAACACTTGTTTTCCATGTTATATGCTTCGGTGCTTCCACCATTAATCCATTATATCCTTGCAATAAACACAAAAAAGAGATAACAAGAACTCCAAGAAACTATACAAAAAATAGATAAAAGCATGGCTGTGAATGAATAACTAGGGTAAAATAGTTATATAAAAACTTCAGAAATATTTATTCACTTATATCATTTGGAAAAGAAGAAAACCATAAACCTCTACAAAACATGTATCTAACAAAGCATCTCAAAAGGATTAGAATATCAAAACTTTAAAAATAAAAAAGCTAAACCAAACCGCCCCAATTCTCAAGAAACCCTAAGAAGCTATTTTCCCAACATATCTTAAGTCATAACATGTACTGTAAGATTAAACAACCAAAAAGCATAAATAAGCATGAACTAAGAACTAATTAGACAAAATCAAAGTTTAGGATTCTTGTTGGGAAGATCCGTAATTAGGATCTCTTTAGTAATTGTGTTGCATACCTAATAATTGTTGGATTCGAGCTAAACTTGTGGATAGGAAGTTACAATCTTTGAATGAAAGGGTTTTTTTAGTTTAGCGGTTTGTGAAAAAATTGAAGTTTCATTTGGCCGCCTAAAACAAAAGTGAAAAACAAAGTTATTTGGCAGGGTGTTTTTAGCTAGCGGGTCTATCAGGCAAAGTCATTAATACCAATCTTTTGAAAACCGGCTTTTAATCGACCCAGTCGAGTCATCGGGTTATCGGGTTATCAGTTCAACATGTTCGATCACCGGTCAACTCGGTTTTCTTTGAAAAAAAACACAAAACCGGTCGGGTTTTGAGAACTGAGTTGACCCGATCACTTAAAACCCGACGGGTCTAAATGGTTCAACCGTTTTTTATGACTCGGTTTAATATGACCCCTTTTTTTCCGAATCGGTTCAACCGGTTAACCCTGTCGGGTCGAGCCGGGTTTCAAAACATTGTTTGATACTATCCGGTCTAAATAAAAGTTTAATATATGGACCGGTGTTTAAAATTAAAACTTGTCTATATTAGTTTTGGTCATGCAGTACTGGTGTTGGATAACTTTTTGCCACTCGAATTACGAATGAGTATTGGGCGTCAAATAATTATTAGTGGGATCGGTTCAGTTGTGCAATGACTGATACCCATTAGGGTTTACCGTTGATGTCTCGTGTACACTATTTATAATTGATTAATAATATTAAGAAAGATATGAAGTTCAAATCATTCTAACACGTGCATCTGAGTCAAAGACATGCTATGCCAAGTAACATGAACATAGATGAACTAATCTATCATTTGTTTATCCGTTTTTGTATATATAATATGAGTATTTTTAACTTGATCCTAAAGGAAAAATATTTATTTATGAAACAACAAAGTTAGCTAACCAAAAATTAAAAAGCGACGCTTTTTAAGTAATACGATAGATACTAATTAGATATATAAATTAATTATAGAGATTAAAAGTTAATGACAAAAGGCAATATAGTAAATTAATAAAATCGATTATAAATTTAATTTGATGTCCAAAATAATAAAAGCATAATATAGTCAACACGTGAGGGAAAAAAAATGTAAATTGGGTCTTTTTTCTTCTAAATACATAAGAACTAAAAGCAATTTTAAAAAATCGCTTCAAATACATTTGTATTTTTCATAACCTATAAAAACCGTTCCAAATACATAAGTATTTGGCACCAGCAATAGATAATGTTCCAAATACATATAAGTATTTAGCACCATTCGTACCAACCGTTCCAGATACATGAGTATTTGGCACCAACGGTAGATAACTTTTATTTTAGCAACATATCGTTGGACCTTCAAGACCATAGCAATGAAGTAACCCACCCCTCTTACTGAGAACTTTTTGGTTGAAATCAACCAGTCTTTTTGATCACGTATATGAAGTGGTTTGTTTTGAACGAACCAGTTTTGTTGTGTGTTAGATCATAGATACCGGTTTCCATCACAAAGCAGGTCTCTTGTACTTCCATTCCTACTATTTTTTTACATTGGAGACAGGTCTTTTTATAACCAGTCTCTATTAAGGGGTTTTTATAGCAATTTTGTAGTAGTGGATATGCCTTATCGACCACTACAAATGACTACCTATTGCTTTGGTCTGGGTACTAGTTAAAGTGTCAATTGTGCATTAATTAATCTACTTGCTTAACAATTTCACAAGCCAACACTGTTTACTGCTAGTGGAGGAAGACCTCCTAGGGATAAGAGACATAGTGCCAAACAACTAATGAGAGAGCCAAACAAGGATCTTTCGTGTATAATCCTGCATAATCTCGAATCTTCTCAGTTCCGAAACGTAAACCAAATAAGGAAATGCATGTATTGTTCGGTCACAAACTTGCTCAGAAGGTCACTCTCTAGGCATCTTATGTGACATCTTGTGCTTGCTGGTTATGAACTTCGACCCTTTTTTCCAATCTTCATTCAAGTGGGCCCATATGTTGTCCAAATCATCCAAATGCATAGGACTCAACCTAAAAACAAAATTTGAAGGAAATTAAGCCAAAACAAAAATAAAATAAGGTAAAATGCTTAATAGCATAAGGTAAATGAATTATAAAATCACTATGAAGATGCACTTCATCACTTACATACACAAATAAGAGGTAGGGAACCGTCATGCAAGTTCATCAAAGAACACCCAAACAATAAGACGTGTGTAGAAAGATTGGTATACATTTACCCACAAAAATTACCCATGCACAAAAATAAGTATTTAGTATGTGGGAAATATGATTTACCCATGATATTACCCATACTTTTACTCATGACAACAAAGCTTGGGCCAATACTAATGATACGCTATTAAGTCTCTCAGTCTAGTATTATGTCATGTACAAGTGAGATGATGTTGGATTTTGAAGTAACCGTTGAGTCGAGTTCTACCTCGAGTTACTAAAAAAAACTCAATTCGTTTACACCTTTATTATATACACTATTTAATAAAGTTTTTTGAATTATTAAATTTTAGTTATTCCTTTTTATTTATTTTAAGAATTATAACTTGATAAACTTTTTTTACTTTTTTTAATCTATTTATATAGTATTAAAAATTATTTCATCCTAAAATCAAATATTTAGTCCCGCATAAATAAAAAATTTCACTTCCCCCCAAAATTTTGAGTACTTTCCCCCGAAAAAACTTGAACGAAAATTTAATTACACCACAAACTAAAAATGTGAGCACCAATCCAACAGGTTCTTTTTATATTACCCATCTAGGTTTTTGAAAACCTTAAACACACATTCTTATAACTCTCCACCCTCCTCCTCCCATAACAGCCACAACCACCAAAAATTCGGCCGCCACCTCGGTCACCTCCAGCAGTCGCCATCACCATCAACACCACAACCACCATCACACCTAATCATCCCCGTTATTTTTGTATTAATTGTTTATTTGTTAAGATCGAGCTCGGCTCATGGTACATGTATGCTATATAGGCTTGGGATTGGCTAGAGCTCGGCTCGTTTATGCGATTCGGAAATAAAAAATTATAGTTTGGCTCGAGCTTTTCTCGTAATATATCTATTTTGAGCTCATTAATAAGCTTGTTATCGAGCTTTTCAATAAGTTCACCTATAATACAAATGCATAACATTTTATATATGTTTAATATGTAGAATATCATAGTGTCAATTAGGCTCTTAAGCCCAATCAAGTTTTGTATGTAAAACTCAGGATCGAGCTCGATTGATAGATAATTTGCAACTTAGGCTCGAGCTCGTTTAAGCTCGATTTATACAAGCTTTTTGCTGATATGATCATGAGCTTTTTACAAATGGCTCGGCTCATTTCTGCCCCTAAAAAAACAAAGATTAAAATATTTCATGTGTTAAATTTATACGGAGTATTTTATATGTTCCACATTTAATTTTTCCAAAAATAAAATTTCCACTCAACTTTTCACAAGCCCGCCTAAAATTTTCCCCGAAATCAAATTGCACCTCATCTCTTTTTCTCAGATCTCACATCATCTTCTTAATTTTTTCTCAAAAAACACACACTAATCTTCCACCATTTTCTCATTCACACACAACACCTAATTTAATACTACCTCCGTCCCATAAAAACTGTCCAGTTTGACTTTTCAGAGTCAAAGTGGTTTAACTTTGACTTTAAATATTTGTTATGTATTATATAATACTTGATGAAAAAAATATACCAATGAAAAATACACTTGAAACTCAATCCATTCATATATTTCGCATCAAGTATTATATAATACTCGCAAAAATAGATAAAGTCAAACTTGAACCAGTTTGACTTTGAAAAGTCAAACTGGACAGTTTTTATGGGACGGAGGGAGTAGTCTTGAAGAACCAAACACGGATCGCTTTCATTAATTCTTCACACCTTCATCAAATCAATCAATAATGGGTTTAGGTAAACCCTAATCTTCACAAATTACTTAATCTACTGCTTTTAATTCATTTCACTAAATTGACCTAATCTTAAAGTTGTGTCTTGTGTAAAACAATTGGATCGAGTGTCAGTTGCGCTGATTTAGCTGTCATTCGTGTTCTGTACAACTCCTTTATGCATTTTGTGTGATTTTACATCTTTGAAAGAAAGAAAATAGAAATTATAAAGGGTTTACGAGGATTGGAAATTTGCAAATACCTTAGATGCATATATGAAATTGGGATTCCTAGAAACGTGAAAGACCAGCATCAAGATTGAACCAATATAGGATTTCGAAGTGTATATTTTTTCCCACTTTTTATATTTTGGGTTATCTGTATTACCTCTACTTAGCCTTGATTTATGGTTGTTTCTACTCAAAGGTGGAAGTAAGACTTTGACCAGTATGTTCCTCTTTATCTGTTTTGTCTACCTTAAGCAATTCGCTGTTATAACTTTAATTGTAGCTGTGTCGAACCGTTAATAAGCCAATTACTATATCCTTAGTGTATATATGATTGGTTACTTTATTGTTGTGGTGCATAATAAATCATAACTTGTGTCTGTTGGGAGCCAATTTCGCTTCAAATATAGTGAAAGAGATTTGTAAATCATTTGAATAGGATGTGGATCTTAGCTAAATTGAATTTATGTTTCCAATACTTGATTTCTTGCTTTAATAGGTCTATATCTGCTAATGTCTTGTTTCAGTTGAGACAGTCCTATATTAATTCCTTTTGAGCTACTTCGAGTTATCTTTGGGCCAATGCAGTTGCACTTGGTTTACTTAAATCTAAAATAGACCTTTAATACGAAACAACTAGCAGAAAAAATCTTCATTGATTTTATCATTTGTTGTACTAGAGCCTCCGTTTTATGTAGTAAGACATCTATCATGTATATCGCGATACAAGACAGTTAATTGGAAGCCATTATTTGTTGTTGACAGGTTTGGTTGAGACTGATCCAGAGGGTGCACTTACTGGTTTTGCTGAAGTAGTTTAGATGGAACTTGAGAAAGCAGAATGGTAAGTCTATTAGAACTTCTGTTAAATCCTCACTTGGCCAATCATTTAACATGCATAGTATCTATATGTTTTATGCTTTCAATACTGGTTATAAATCCTCACTTACAAATAAACCCTTTTAAGTTGCTTGGTTGAGCTTATGGATTATTCAGTCACTTTTTTCGGCTTATGGGGTCGCTTGGTTGACCTTATGGCTTATTCGTAGGACATAGGTTGAAGATGATAAGCTCATGTGTCGAATTGTGCATCATTGAAGCACAAGGTTAACAAGATTTTTGGAATTAACATATGCTTAACTATTATACTGTTATGATTAATTTTAGGCTTTATTTTAATATTTACATTAGCATTTAAGTTTTCTTTACTCTTTAAACTATGACTGATCTACTGATCACATATCTAACCTTAAGCTGTGTTTTCTTTCCAAGAACTTGCACCAGGTTTTATAATTTTTGAAGAGGTTGTTCATAACTTCTTGAATAGCTCTATCATCCAGCTGCATCATAGAGACTTAGAAAGTTAAAATTTATACTATACCTTTGTGCAAAAAAATTAAAGAGTTAAAGACAAGTAAGCAGAGAGTGTGCTATATCTTTCACAATTTAAGTATTCTGATTATTTGCTATGTAATTCTGAAGCCATATGTGACCAGGATATTGACATTGTCATGCTATCCGTTCAGATGGCGTATGAACTTCATGGCTTGTTAGCTAGAAACGTCAGCATCATGATTGGAGAAAATATTAAGCCTTCTTATGGTAGGGACGATGAAGCCTTCCTTCGGAAAGTTATAACTCCAATTTCTCGAGTTATAGGAAAGGTACTCCTGCTGTAATAAAACCTGTGTACATATAATTAAATTTACTGGGTGGTTTTTACAATTTAGTGTAATTGTACTTCTTGCAATCATCAAGGAAAGCAATAGAAACAAAAATGGAAAGGCTCCTCACTCTGCTTGGTGCAATTATGATGATCTCAATGAATATTTCTTGTAAAGTCTTCTAACAATTAGTGTAAATTTATGATCTTAAACCTCAATATATTCTGAAAAATATTTTTTTCTTTGATATTAAAGGTCATCGGATTCTTTTGCTTTGGGTTGGGCCATGCATGATGATGGTGATATTTTTAAGTCAACATGTGATATGGCGCAGGTTCTCTTCTTCTATATATGACTACTATTGGTTTCAACTGATCTATGGGATTGATAAAATATTGTTGTCATTACAGGGAAACGAGCCATCTCATAATGCTAGAAGCCTTGGAAATTAAGATATATCAAGATGACTATTGTTGGTTTCAAATGATCTATGGGATAGATAAAATATAGCAGCTACAAGTACGTTCTTTTGAAGAAATTAAGATATCAACCGGTGTATTTGGTAGTGAAAACTTTATGCAAGAAGACACGAAGGCTACTTAGGTAAATATTTTGCCATCTTGTGTAAATATTTTGTTGCAGTTAGTAAACTTTGTGGTTACGCTTTGTATCTGGTACAATTGTGATACCATAATACAATATTTGAGTATCAATATGATTATTAATTTGATTTGGATTGTGGTTTGTGTCTGTATCATTACGAAGAAAAAAAATTAATAGTTATTTGTATTAATTTTTTCAGCAGATTTTTGGTTGCAAAATCACTTTCTTCAAAGTCGTCGCAAGCTTATTACGATGCAATTAATATTGGTCACTTTTTGCTTAATTGTATGTGACTAAATCTCTAATAAAATATGCTTTGTGTGACTAAACATTACAAAAGGCCACACAAATATAAAATTCATGTGCCCATTGGATGATCACTAGTCACACAAAATACACATTTCTTCTTTTTAAACAATATATGGTCACACTATTAACACTTTTAGTCACTTTATGCTTAATTGTAGGTGACTAAATACACCCAAAAAACATGTTGTGTGTGACTAAATATTACAAAAGGCCACAGAAACATAAAATTCATGTGACCATTGGATTATCAATAGTCACACAAAATACACATTTATTCACTTTAAACACCATATGGTCACACTTATTAACACTTCTTGCCACTTTTTGCCCAATTGTATATGACTAAATACCAAAAACAAACATGCTTTGTGTGACTAAATAATACAAAAGGTCACACAAACATAAAATTCATGTGGCCATTGGATGATCAATAGTTACACAAAATACACATTTCTTCACTTTAAACAGCATATAGTAACATTTATTAACACTTTTAGTCACTATATGCTTAATTGTATGTGACTAAATACCCAAAATCAAACAAGTTTTATGTGACTAAATGTTACAAAAGGCAACACAAACATAAAATTCATGTGACCATTGGATGAACAATAGTCACACAAAATACATATTTTTTCACTTTAAACAGCATATGGTCACACTTATCAACACTTTTGGCCACTTTATGCTTAATTGTATGTGACTAAATACCCAAACGAAACATGCTTTGTGTAACTAAATGTTACAAAAGGCCACACAAACATAAAATTCAAGTGGCCATTAGATGATCAATAGTCACACAAAATACACATTTCTTCACTCTAAACACCATAAGGTCACACTTATTTACACTTTTGGCCACTTTATGCTTAATTGGATGTGACTAAATTCCCAAAAGAAACATGCTTTCTGTAACTAAATGTTACAAAAGACCACACTAACATAAAATTCATGTGGCCATTCTATGATCAATAGTTACACAAAACACACATTTCTTCACTTTAAACACCATATGGTCACACATATTCACATTTTTGGCCACTTTATGCTTAATTGTATGTGACTAAATACCCAAAAGTAACATGCTTTGTGTGACTAAATGTTACAAAAGGCCACACAAACATACAATTCATGTGGCCATTGGATGATCAATAGTCATACAAAACACACATTTCTTCACTTTAAACACCATATGTCACACATATTCACACTTTTGGCCACCTTATGCTGAATTGTATGTGACTAAATACCCAAAAGAAACATGCTTTGTGTGACTAAATGTTTCAAAAGACCACACAAACATACAATTCATGTGGCCATTGGATGATCAATAGTCACACAAAACACACATTTCTTCACTTTAAACACCATATGGTCACACTTATTCACACTTTTTGCCACTTTATGCCTAATTGTAAGTGACTAAATACCAAAAAGTAGCATGCTTTGTGTGACTAAATGTTACAAAAGGCCACACAAACATACAATTCATGTAGCCATTGGATGATCAATAGTCACACAAAACACACATTTCTTCACTTTAAACACCATATGGTCACACTTATTCACAATTTTGGCCACTTTATGCTTAATTGTATGTGACTAAATATATAAAAATAAAATGTTTTGTGTGACTGTACAGTGTTTATGGTCACTAATACTGCTTAATCCAATGAAATTTGTACCAAATTAGTCACACATATTTAGGTGTTGGTTACTGTTTTGTAATCGAGACTAAAAAGAACTCGAACATGTGACCATAGGTACCCTATGGTCACGCGACCTTTAGTCACACACACTCGAAAAATCATGTGTGACTATATGTATATCGTCACACTTATTGGGTGTAGCCAATTCCAGTTTTTGTTCTAGTGAAAATAAACACTAAAAGTAACTAAAAATACAATCCTACACATTTTCTAAGGCTCATATGAGCTACTACTTATGCAACGAGACTAATATATAGGCCCCCACTTCTTCCACATGGCTCCTTTAAGCCCGAAATTGAATTTATTTGATCAAATATTGCCCTAAATCGTTCCTTTTGTGATTTTGGGTACTTTGGGAGTGAAATCTGGAAAAGGAAGCAATTCGAACATTTTTAGAGCATAAAAGTGAAGAAAACGCCAAAGACTTAATTTTCCATGCTGGAAACAGTGTGTGACGACGTCAAGAAGACTTTCCTGACGGCGTCAAGAGTAAAGACCATGACGATCCAGTACAGAAATGAAGGCGTCACAAGTAAAGCGTCAAGAGTTAAATGTGTGACGGCCTGCAAAAGTGGACTTCTTGACGGCGTCAAATGTAGATCAAGGCAGTCCGAGGATTATTTTGGCGGTGAGATGACGGCGTCACAAGTTTATTCTTGACACCGTCAGCCTCTAATATCTATATATAGTTTTCTAATTTTCATTCATTAGGAAGGAAGAAGTTTGGAGAAACCCTAAGGCCGAACCATATACGAATTTTACAGCTTTTCAAGGGTTTTCAACCCTTGAATCCTTACATGTGTTATTGAGATAAGTCTTTTCTTAATTCAATCAATATGTCTATTTGTTGGTTGTCTATATCTTGTGCTTGTCTTGATTCCACCATGCTAGGCTAGATTTATCTTGTGTTTGCTTAGATCTAATGAAACCTAGATGTTGATTATGTGTTGATTACTTGTTTATGGTTGTATTGGATGAATGATTTCAATGTTAGGCTTAAGAAAACTGGCAGATCTCCAAATGGTAACATGCTTGAACATCTTAGGAAATATGAACCGATGTGTACTAGGTTTTATTGGTTGTATTTAATGCATGAGTAAATTCTAATGATCCCATGTTAGGAGCTTCTTGCAGGATCGACATAGGAGTGAAGTAGGCACTCATAGGATTGGGGAAGTAAGTACGCCACCCCATGAATGGTATTAAGGAATACAATCCGTCATCCACGCAACTATAACAAGTAATTAATGTGTAAAAAATGTCTAGGGAGTAGTGAAATCTAAGTAAACACATTTCTCCCACTTATTGCTCACAACCTTAGTTTAAATTAGTTTATTTTCATTTTTAGTATTTTATTTTGATTGCATCTTAGTATTGGGTTAATTGACTAGCAACTAATTCCGCCCAAATCCTTCAAACCCGAGACTTTAATTTGCTTTCTAAAAAAATATAAAAATACCAAAAAGAATCATCCCTCATCTCTAGAACTAGTATTTAGGTTTTCTAATCCTAGCGACACTATTCCTAGCTGAACAATCAATCCCCCGGTACTTGTCACTATACTATACTACAATGATCAGGTACACTGCCTGGTGGGGGTTGTAAGCTTCTCAAGATCCCTTGAGAGGTAAAGCCTGGTGCGATCCCCACGTATCAAGTTTTTGGCACCGCTGCTGGGGAATAGTTATTGTCTAGGTTAGAATCTCTTTTTATTAGGTCTACTTACTAGATTCCTTTCTAGTAAGATTTTATTTTTTATTTTTAGGTTTTCTTTAGTCTATCTTATTTCTTTGTATTTTTGTTCGTAACTTTTCACCACCCGACATCATGGACGATGGGAACATCTTTGAACCCGTCATCCCACCTCAACAAAACCCACCACAAAAACCACTTAGGCCCCGAACCTTAGGAGAGTATTCCCGACCTAGCCACCAAGGCTACCGAAACACCATTGAGCTCACCGGAGCCAATGTGACCCCCTTGCGATCCGACACCATCCGGTTGGTGCAAAGCGGATGTGCATTCCATGGACTTCGTTCCGAAGATCCAAATCAACATCTTAAGGACTTCCTTAAAATCGTAGATTCCATAGACCTAGATGTTGCAACTAGAGAGACAACCCGATTACGCCTATTTCAATTCTCTCTACGTGATCAAGCTAGTCAATGGCTTGAGCGTTTACCTGCGAGATCCATCACCACATGGGATAATCTCACCAATCGCTTCCTTACTCAATTCTTCCCACCGGGGAAGACTGCAATGCTTAGAAATGACATTTTGATGTTTGAACAACATCAGGGTGAAACTTTCTACGAAGCATGGGCTCGTTTTAAGGATCTCCTCCATAAGGTCCCTCATCATGGTATAAAACTTTGGTTATTAGTTCATATTTTCTACGACCATGTTGACTATCACACTAAACGTACAATCGATAGGGCCGCGGGAGGTAAACTGCGTGATAAGAACGCCGAGGAGTCCTGGGCAATTATTGAGGAGCTTGCCGCCGATAATCAAGAGATGTGGGAGTTTAATCATACGATAAAAGCGACCATCAATGCAGTCTCAACATCTGGAGGGACCACCAAAATCACCGATGAACTCCTATGCAAACTCGAGGCAAAAGTTGACTATTTTGAGGAAAGGCAAAGGAGACCTTTAAGTCCTAGACGGGCTACTGTCAATTCTGTCTCGAAACTGACTTCAACACCATTATCAGAGTCACCCTCTAGAGAAAATGTCGAGACTTTTCAAAACTATGCCCCACCTTATTCCCCTCCCGAGGAGCTTAGCCCGGAGTTTGAAGCTAGAATGAGAGAATATATGGCAACTCATTCAGATCGGCTTGCTAGATTCAAGGAAGCAGTTTATAAGCAAAAAGAGGAGATGCAAGAGAAAATGAATGAGATGATGAGTATATTGGAGGAGTATGCCAACCAGAGAACCCCCGAAAGAATGCTACTAAGGAAAGAAAGCGTCACCCCCACTACCCAATTTGTTAATTCCATATCAATTGTCCACAAGGATAATGAGAACGTAGAAACCCCTATTAAACAAACCTTAGAAGAGTCACCAAAATCCCAACCTTTGAGTTACTACTTGAAACATGATATAAACGAAAACACTATAACAAATTGGATAAAGGGTGACGGGCGTAACCAACCTTCCAAACAGAGTTCTGAGAAGGAGGAAGGGGGAAAAGATGAATATGATACGTTGCCTGGGGGGCCAATATTCGAGAGGCTATTGGTACAAAAAGTGACTACTAAGCAGATGGCGTGTGGGAACTTTGAGATACCAACTAGCATCGGGGATTTGAAATATCTTAGTGCTTTCGCCGACCAAGGATCGGAAGTAAATCTTATGCCCCTAACTATTTACATCCAACTAACGTCAAAAATGCCAGCCCCCCACTCGTGTTAGGTTATCCCTCGCTGGACACTCGTACCTATACCCCCTAGGAATCGCAGAAGATGTATTAGTTAATGTCGCAGGATTCATGTACCCCGTTGATTTTATGATCATCGATGATAAGGGAGATGGATGCATGCCAATAATCCTTGGGGCACCATTCTTCACCACCGCTAGGGCTGTCATTAAGTATGAAGGTAGGAAAATTAAGCTTAAATCTGGAAAAAGAAAGATTAGCTTCCCCATGACCCCGCGAAGTGGGCATGAGAATTTGAGTTAGAGAAGGCTCAAAAACAACATTGACACGACACCCATTCGTGTTCAGAATAAAATTCTTGCATGGGAGGCAAGAATCAAAAGCTACAAGGAGGCTAAATCTGAAGGAAGTAAAAGCAATAAAGTTCATGTCGAGTTCGAACATAATCGACCAGCAGAAAGTCATGTACCATTCGAGGAAGAGAACTTGGTACTCTTAAGACACTTGGAAACAACAATACCACCCGATAAACCAAGTCCTTAGTGGTATGGGCCTTTCACAATTGAGAGCATGGGCCAAGATGGCATGGCTAACCTGAGAAGTAAAGTGGGTGGAGAGGTGATTGCAAGTATCGACAGATTGAGGCACTACCACCACAACAGTAATGATCACAACTACATGGGGTACATCATCTCCAGGGATGAGATCACGTAGTAACCCATGACCTTGAGTCTAGCTACAAGACTCGTCAATAAAGAAAAGCGCTTCTTGGGAGGCAACCCATGATTTTGTGTGATTTTTATTTTGTTTGTTTGTTATTTGCTTATATATGCATGCTTTACTTTTATTGTTGGTAGGTCATGTTTCCAAAACCAAATAGTGGAAATACTTTACTTTGTTGTTTGGCCTAGTCTTAACTTCACCCAAAAAGGTATTTTTGCAAAAGATAAGTGTAAGGGGAAACCCCAAATATGTTTTTAAGAAACAAACCGATCATGATTCTCCACAATATTAAGTGAACATGTATATTCGTATTTGTTAGAGTCAAATGCTTGTATTGAGTCATAATGAAGTTTTGCAGGATTTTCCAGGAAGTAGGACCAAGTTTTTCCAGAAATTTTCCGAAAACTTAACATAAGAATTTCTGCAGGTCACTTCTGACGGCGTCATGAGCTTGCTTTTGACGGCGTCACGTGTAAAAATCTGGAAATTTTACCAGTTTTGTTTTTCTAATGGAGTTTTAAAGTTTTTGTTGAATTATTAAGTTTTATAATCTCCAGGAAATCTGCAAACTTCATTCCACAAGCATTATATCTTATTTTGTTTTCTAGGATTTAGTAACTTATGTAGATTGCCGTCGATTTTATGCGAGGTTGCTTTGTCTGTTTTCAGGATTTACAGGTTATGTATGACAAGAAGATGATTTATTTTTCTGGAAGGGAAGCTTTGATTGTTCATTTTCTTGGAGGAAGATCTAACCTGGCCACCTTATTATCCATACCGAGCGAATCAGGGGAGTATTTGATTTCATTCTTTTTAGTGTTTACTTTTACATTCTTTACTTGAACATTGGGGACAATGTTCATCCTAAGTGTAAGGGGAGGGTAAAATGATGATACCTTACAGATACACTTTCGCTTGAGTTTGTTTGTTTAATGGTAGATGTGTAATAAAACTATGAGAAACACTTGTTAGTGCAATTTTAGCGCCAAATTTAAATTTTTTTACAACATTTAGGAGTGAAACTTTAGCCATAGCAAGCGTCTCATGGATAGGAGATTGTATGACTAGCACATAATCGTACTTTCAAAAAAAATTTCCACCCAAATATGTGAGGTTCGCCTTTAGGTTTGATAGGAAAAGCATTTACTATTAGCGCTTATGAGTGTACCGGTAGCATTTAGATTCTAGAACTTGCGTTAGTGATGCATCCCGAGACCGCTAGTGAGACTACATTCGTGTAGTAGGATTTACTACATGATAAGAGGCATTAGGATCACCCTTGTGTTAAACCCGTATCATAATTACTTGACCATTAAAGTCATATTACTTGGCTAGTTAAGTCAATTAATTTTTCCCACACCTTAGCGTTGTACTCATTTTTAGTACACGAAACCCCTAGTACACCCCTCCGAGCCTATCTTTTCGTTTTTAACTTTAAGCATTTTACTTAAAGTAATAATTTGTTACACCCTACTTAAATGTACACCCAAATCGCCTTAGCCTTCCGTGTATGCACTAATTTTTAGTGCATTATTGTTATTTGTTAAACCCTAAGTTAACTATCTAATTGATTACATGGTTGCTAAGTCGAGTCATATCCTTGTACATATTATTTTGGGACGATTGGGACTCATGGGTAAAGTACTTATTTATGGAGTAATGGGGCAGAACATAATTTATTACCCCCATATGTACGTTAATCTTAAAAGTACTCCAAATGTTTTGATTTTCTTAATTCGAGTCATTAGATTAGTTTATTGTAAAGTATGTAAAAATTCAAGTGTAAGGGAATTTCCATTCCCTATGATGTATTATTTCGGATGGTAACCCCTAGTATACCCCTCCGACCCTATCTTTTCGTTTCTAACTTTAAGCATTTTACTTAAAGTAATAATTTGTTACACCCCACTTAAATGTACACCCAAATCGCCTTAGCCTTCCGTGTATGCACTAATTTTTAGTGCATTATTGTTATTTGTTAAACCCTAAGTTAACTATCTAATTGATTACATGGTTGCTAAGTCGAGTCATATCCTTGTACATATTGTTTTGGGACGATTGGGACTCATGGGTAAAGTACTTATTTATGGAGTAATGGGGCAGAACATAATTTATTACCCCCATATGTACGTTAATCTTAAAAGTACTCCAAATGTTTTGATTTTCTTAATTCGAGTCATTAGATTAGTTTATTGTAAAGTATGTAAAAATTCAAGTGTAAGGGAATTTCCATTCCCTATGATGTATTATTTCGGATGGTAGGGTAAGAGTGTATGCAAAAAAAAGAAAAAAAAAAAAAAAAAAAAAAAAAAAAAAAAAAAAAAAAAGGGAAAGAGAAAAGACATACGGACTACCATCCCTTTTTATTCTATGTTCATTTTATGTTTTTTGTTATTTTTCATTTATTAGCTTAAGTCGAGTCTAGTCTTGGCTTAGCAACGCCATATTGTACATGTAATTAACCAAGATTGTTAACTCGCCACCAGTAAAGACTGCCTATATCCAACAAAACCATGTATTTCATATCCCTACACCTAACGTTACAACCCTTTAAAAGACCTCTTTGATAGTTTATCCTAGGTGCTTACGCCATGTGGTGGAGGTTTGATCCTTTCCCAAGCCTATGGTAATCTGTTTTGCTAAGACAGGTAGTGAGAGATATCTTCCGTTTCCATATTCTAATTTATACTTTATTACACCCGAGAGATGTGAGTATCTAAACACTATTTGTGAGGTGCTAGTATATGACCTCCGTGCTTGTCTTTGGTCTTTAGTGGAACGATTATTTGTTGTAATTACTTTTATATTAGTGCTAAATGACCCCTAACTTGTATTTTGATTAGAATAAAAGCGCATTTGCTTGAGGACAAGCAAATCTCAAGTGTAAGGGTATATGATGAGGCAAAAAATGATCCGTTTTTAGGGGGTCATTTAAGCCCGGAATTGAATTTATTTGATCAAATATTGCCCTAAGTCGTTCCTTTTGTGATTTTAGATACTTTGGGAGTGAAATCTGGAAAAGGAAGCAATTCGGACGTTTTTGGAGCATAAAAGTGAAGAAAACGCCAAAGACTTAATTTTCCATGCTGGAAACAGTGTGTGACGGCGTCAAGAAGACTTTCCTGACGGCGTCAAGAGTAAAGACCATGACGACCCAGTACAGAAATGAAGGCGTCACAAGTAGAGCGTCAAGAGTTAAATGTGTGACGGCCTGCAAAAGTGGACATCATGACGGCGTCAAATGTAGATCAAGGCAGTCCGAGGATTATTTTGGCGGCGAGATGACGGCGTCACAAGTTTGTTCTTGACGCCGTCAGCCTCTAATATCTATATATAGTTTTCTAATTTTCATTCATTAGTAAGGAAGAAGTTTGTAGAAACCCTAAGGCCGAACCATATACGAATTTTACAGCTTTTCAAGGGTTTTCAACCCTTGAATCCTTACATGTGTTATTGAGGTAAGTCTTTTCTTAATTCAATCAATATGTCTATGTGTTGGTTGTCTATATCTTGTGCTTGTCTTGATTCCACCATGCTAGGCTAGATTTATCTTGTGTTTGCTTAGATATAATGAAACCTAGATGTTGATTATGTGTTGATTACTTGTTTATGTTTGTATTGGATGAATGATTTCAATGTTAAGCTTAAGAAAACTGGCAGATCTCCAAATGGTAACATGCTTGAACGTCTTAGGAAACATGAACCGATGTGTACTAGGTTTTATTGGTTGTATTTAATGCATGAGTAAATTCTAATGATCCCATGTTAGGAGCTTCTTGCAGGCTCGTCATAGGAGTGAAATAGGCACTCATAGGATTAGGGAAGTAAGTACGCCACCCCATGAATGGTATTAAGGAATACAATCCGTCATCCACACAACTATAACAAGTAATTAACGTGTAAAAAATGTCTAGGGAGTAGTGAAATCTAAGTAAACACATTTCTCCCACTTATTGCTCACAACCTTAGTTTAAATTAGTTTATTTTTATTTTTAGTATTTTATTTTTATTGCATCTTAGTATTGGGTTAGTTGACTAGCAACTAATTCCGCCGAAATCCTTCAAACCCGAGACTTTAATTTGCTTTCTAAAAAAATATAAAAATACCAAAAAGAATCATCCCTCATCTCTAGAACTAGTATTTAGGTTTTCTAATCCTAGCTACACTATTCCTAGCTGAACGATCAATCCCCCGGTACTTGTCACTATACTATACTACAATGATCAGGTACACTGCCTGGTGGGGGTTGTAAGCTTCTCAAGATCCCTTGAGAGGTAAATCCTGGTGCGATTCCCACGTATCACTCCCAATGGGCTCTCTGTTGACCAATGACCAAATCCCAACCGTTCAATTGTCTTTTGATGCATCTGAGCCTTTGATTGTGTTTTCCCGCCAAAATCAAAACGGAAAGTATGAGTGGTATGGTTGAGGGCATTTAATGAAGATGGTGGGGGTTAGTTTGGTTGGATGGGGCACATTAATTGTAGAAGGTTTGTTTTATGAAAAGGTGGAGGGGGGGGGGGGGAGACAGACTTGCAGGTTTTAGGGGGGAAGGGGACGGGTTTGACCCTGGGGTGTTTGATATTAAAAGGGGTGTGGGCCGGTTAGGGGTGGTGATGGGCCTGGGGGATTATTTAGGCTTGTGTTTGTGTGGATTGGATTTGGCTTAAAAATAACAAAAGGGTCCGGTTGGTTTTAGGAGTTATCTCAAGGACCATTTTTGTAATTTTTCAAAAGATGAGGGCTTAAGTTCTACATTCCCCAAAGTGTTACCAAGGACCAATCATGCCAAGTATCATTATCCAAGAACCATTTTTGCCATTTTCCACTTTTCAAAATTCCCAGGGACTATTTTTGACAGATTTGAAATTTGAAGGACCAAACATGTTAACTTTTGAAATTTTTGACCCAAGTATTATATTTTGTGATATTTGACTTTCAAAAGGCTTGGGTTGACTTTTCTTTCAAAATAAATGCATAGGGACTATTTTTGACAAGTTTTGAAACTTGGGGGACTGAAACTGCCAATATTGCAAACTTTGATCATTTTTCATTTGTTTTTGCTCATTTTGCATTTAAAACACATAAAACACAATCCCTGGGATAATTTCAGTATTTTGATAACTTTTTGATTGTTTTTGTATGTTTTGCAGTTCAGATTTGATCAAAAATGATGAGTGTTTGAGCACTCATCAATCCCCCACACTAAACTATTGCTAGTCCCTAGCAATTTTTTTGAGAAAAATTAATGGATTTGAATCTCTTTACCAAAAGCCATCACTTCTGGAGTAGCCAAATGGTTTAGTTCAAGTAAGAACCATGGTATACCGATAACCATGTGATTTTGAGCAAACCACCAGCTTTCAACGGTTTTGATTTGTCTTTACCAGAAGCCGTTTGCTTCTGGACTAGCCAACTCTTGATGGACACAGTCGACATCTTGGTTAGTTGATTACCAATTATGTTTTCCATTGCCTTTACCACAAGCCATAATCTTGCGGGCTAGCCAACTCTTTCACTTTTTAGGATATGGTGAGTTGAGATACTATACAATTTTGGGCAAATTGTAAGCCGTCAACGGATTTGAGATATCTTTATCAAGAGCCGTTTGCTCCTGGATTAGCCAATCCTTTTGTCGTTTAGACATGGCGGACTAATAACCACAAAAATTTTGGAATAAAGTGAAAAAAAAATTGAAAATTTTGGGCCAAAATGGGGGTACTAGAAAGTATTTTGTGATAAAATTCGCTAGAATTCCCCCCCCCCCCCCCCCCCCCCCCCCACACTTAGAATTGAATATTGTCCTCAATATTCAAAGTCCCGGCTATTATGCCGAATCTTTGAACGTAAAAAGGTAATATTCTAAGCTAACTGTGGAAATACTATTTTTCACTTTATTTATATTTACAGACAAACACATTTTTTTTTTTTTTGGAACTTATATACATATATACTTTGCAAAAGGTAGGGGACGGCCACTCCCCACACTTGGTTGTTAGAAAGTAGAAAGAAGTCAGAGATATGGGTGAAAACCCATATTGTGCTATTGTTTTTGTTCATCGAGTCGCTAGCTTGACTCGATCCCCGAATTTAATTGTCCTTGGGGAATGTTTGGAGATCCGGGACAACCATTGATGGTATGTCCTCTCCAAAGTAATGCTTCAAACGACGTCCATTCACTTTGAAATTTGGACCGTCATTTTGAGATAATTCGACGGTGCCATAAGGATAAACCTTTGCGATAGTGAATGGACCAGTCCAACGGGTTTTTAGCTTTCCCGAGGAGATCTTGAGTCTAGAGTTGAAAAGAAGGACTCGATCACCAACGTTAAAAACGCGGTTCTTGATTTTCGAGTCATGAATCTTCTTTGTCTTTTCCTTGTAGATCAAAGAGTTCTCTTAAGCTTGATCACGAAGTTCATTTAATTCATTCAGTTGAACTTTTCGATGATCACCCACAGTTTTCAGGTCAAAATTTGCATGCTTGAGGGCCCAATAGGCTTTATGCTCAAGCTCGATCGGTAGATGGCATGCTTTCCCGTACACAAGCTTGTAAGGCGTACACCCGATGGGTGTTTTGTAAGCTGTACGGAAAGCCCAAAGTGCATCATCTAATTTATCCGACCACGATGCACGATTTTCACCTACGGTTCTTTATAAAATCCTCTTAATGCCCCGATTGGAAACTTCTACTTGTCCACTTGTTTGAGGGTGGTACGCAGTAGAAAGACGGTGAGTTACACCATACTTTTGCATGACTTTATCGAATTTGTCATTGCAAAAATGCGTACCACGATCACTGATAATAGCACGTGGAGTTCCAAATCGAGCAAAAAGAGCTTTCAAAAATTTCACAACCACTCGGGCATAATTTGTGGGTAAAGCTTTCGCTTCAACCCATTTTGACAAATAGTCAACAGCCACGAGTATATACTTATTTCCATGAGATGACGGAAATGGCCCCATAAAGTCGATGCCCAAACGTCAAAGATTTCACAAACTTGAATTGCATTTTGAGGCATTTCATTCTTTTGTGAAATATTCCCGTGACGTTGACAACCGTCACAGGATTTGACTAATTCCTGGGCATCCTTGTAAATCGTGTGCCAATAGAAACTGGAGTCAAACACCTTTTTAGCGGTGTAGTTTGGATTGTGGTGGCCCCCCGTGGGACCAGCATGGTAAGCCTTGAGAATTTCAGTGGCTTCTTGGCCATAAACACACCACCGGATGACTTGATCCGCACAGATTTTGAAAAGATAGGGGTCGTCCCAGAAGTAATGTTTTACATCTTTGAAGAATTTATTTTTCTGTTGGGACGACATCCTTTTCACCACAAAGTTACCCGCAAGGTAGTTTGCAAAATCGGCAAACCATGGGGTAATAGAGTCTCCACGAAAGGTAACCGCATTGAGTGTCTCAAGAGGGAAAGTTTCATTAATTTCTTTCCTCTCGAAGACATCTTGGTGGGGGTTTTCCAAACGAGAGAGATGATCAGCAGCTAGGTTCTCAGCTCCTTTTTTATCACGAATAATGATATCAAATTCTTGCAAGAGGAGAACCCAACGGAGTAGTCTCGGCTTTGCATCTTGTTTTGCAAAGAGGTACTTCAAAGCCGAGTGATCCATATACACTATGCTTTGGGTCAATATCAAGTATGGCCGGAATTTTTCAAAGGCATACACCACAGCTAATAATTCTTTTTCAGTGGTGGTGTAATGACTTTGAGCCTCGGTCATTGTCTTTGATGCGTGGGAATCACAACAGGCTTTACCTCTCGAGGGATCTCGAGAAGCTTACAACCCCCACCAGGCAGTGTACCTGATCGTTGTAGTATAGTATAGTGACAAGTACCGGGGGATTGATCGTTCAGCTTAGGAATAGTGTCGCTAGGATTAGAAAGCCTAAATACTAGTTCTAAAGGTGAGGGATGATTATTTTTGTATTTTTACATTTTTTTTGAAAGCAAGTAAAATCTCGGGGTTTGAAGGATTTGGGCGGAATTAGTTGCTAATCAACTAACCCAATACTAAGATGCAATCAAAATAAAATACTAGAAATAAAAATAAACTAATTATACTAAGGCTGTGAGCAGTAATTGGAGAAAATGTGTTTACTTAGATTTCACTACTCCCTAGACATCTTTTACACGTTAATTACTTGTTATAATTGCATGGATGACGGATCATATTCCTTAATACCATTCATGGGGTGGCACACATAACTCCCCAATTCTATGAGCTCTTATCTCCTCCTACACCATGCCCAGCACAACTATAGGGATTGTAAACAGTGGCTCATGCATTAAATACAACCAATAAAGACCTAGTGCGCCTCGGTTCATGTTTCTTAAGACGTTCAAGCATGTTACCAAGTGGAGATCTGCCAGTTTTCCTAAGCCTAACATATAAATCATTCATCCAAGACAAGAATAAACAAGTAAACAACACATAATCAATATCTAGGTTTCATTAGATCTAAGCAAACACAAGATAGATCTAGCCTAGCATGATAGAATTAAGACAAGAACATGATATAGACAACCAACACATAGACATATTGATTGAATTAGAAGAACACTTATCTTGATTAAACATGCAAGGTATCAAGGGTTTGGAACCCTTGAAAAACCTGTAAAGTTACACCAAAATCGTACTAGGGTTTCTCCCCAAAAACTTCTCTCTAAAACTTCTCTCTTTATGTGTGAAAATTAGAAAACTATATATAGAAAAATAGGTCTGACGGCGTCAAGAATAAACTTGTGACGCCGTCACCTCGCCACCAAAACTCTTCTCGGACTGCCTAGATCTACTTCTGACGCCGTCAAGACTTATACACTTCCAGGCCGTCATGACTCTTTTACTCTTGACGCCCTTCCTACGTGACGCCGTCAAATCTGTTCTGGGTCATCATGGAAATTCATGAAATTTGCTCTTGACGCCGTCAAGGTTTTGCTCTTGACGCCGTCACCTACTGTTCCCAGCATGGAAAATTAAGACTTTGGCGTTTTCTTCACTTTTATGCTCCAAAAACGTCCGAATTGCTTCCTTTTCCAGATTTCTCTCCCAAAGTACCTAAAATCACAAAAGGAACGATTTAGGGCAATATTTGATCAAATAAATTCGGATTCGGGCTTAAATGACCCCCTAAAAACGGATCATTTTTCGCCTCATCATATACATTTACACTTGAGATTTGCTTGTCCTCAAGCAAATGCTCTTTTATTCTACTCAAAAGACAAGTTAGGGGTCATTTAACACTAATATAAAAGTAATTACAACAAATAATCGTTTCACTAAAGACCAATAGACAAGCACGGAGGTCATATACTAGCACCTCACAAATAGTGTTTAGATACTCACATCTCTCGGGTGTAATAAAGTGTAAATTACAATATGGAAACGGAAGATATCTCTCACTACCTGTCATAGCAAAATAGATTACCATAGGCTTGGGAAAGGATCAAACCTCCACCACATGGCATAAGCACCTAGGATAAACTATCAAAGAGGTCTTTTAAAGGGTTGTAACGTTAGGTATAGGGATATGAAATACACGGTTTTGTTGGATAAAGGAAGTTTTACTGGTGGCGAGTTAACAATCTTAGTCAATTACATGTACAATGTGGCGTTGCTAAGCCAAGACTAGACTCGACTTATGCTAATAAATGAAAAATAACAAAAACATAAAATGAACATAGAATAAAAAGGGATGGTAGTCCGTATGTTTTTTTTTCTTTTTTTTTTTTTTTTTTTTTTTTCTTTTCTTTTTTGCATACACTCTTACCCTACCATCCAAAATAATACATCATAGGGAATGAATATTCCCCTTACACTTGAATCTTTACATACTTTACATTTAACTAATCTAACGACTCGAATTAAGAAAATCAAAACACTTGGAGCACTTTTAAGATTAACGTACATATGGGGGTAATAAATGATGTTCTTCCCCATTACTCCATAAAATAAGTACTTACCCATGAGTCCCAATCGTCCCAAAACAATATGTACAAGGATATGACTCGACTTAGCAACCATGTAATCAATTAGAAAGTTAACTTAGGGTTTAACAAATAACAATAATGCACTAAAAATGAGCGCATACACGGAAGGCTAAGGCGATTTGGTTGTACATCTAAGTGGGGTGTAACAAATTCTTCCTTTAAGTAAGATGCTTAAAGTTAGAAACGAAAAGATAGGCTCGGAGGGGTGTCCTAGGGGTTTCGTGTACTAAAAATGAGTACAACGCTAAGGGTGTGGGAAAAATTAGTTGACTTAACTAGTCAAGTAATTATGATACGGGTTTAACACAAGGGTGATCCTAATGCCTCTTATCATGTAGTAAATCCTACTACACGAATGTAGTCTCACTAGCGGTCTCGGGATGCATCACTAACGCAAGTTCTAGAATCTAAATGCTACTGGTACACTCATAAGCACTAATAGTAAATGCTTTTCCTATCAAATCTAAAGGCGAACCTCACATATTTGGGTGGAAAATTTTTCTGAATATACGGTTATGTGCTAGTCATACAATCTCCTATCAATGAGACGCTTGCTATGGCTAAAGTTTCACTCCTAAATGTTGTAAAAAAATTTAAATTTGGCGCTAAAATTGCACTAACAAGTATTTCTCATAGTTTTATTACACATCTACCATCAAACAAAACAAACTCAAGCGAAAGTGCATATGTAAGGTATCATCTTTTTACCCTCCCCTTACACTTAAGATGAACATTGTCCCTAATGTTCAAGTAAAGAATGTAAAAGTGAAAAAGTAAAGAGAATGAAATCAAATACTCCCCTGATTCGCTCGGTATGGATAATAGGATGGCCAAGTTAAATCTTCCTCCAAGAAAATGAACAATCAAAGCTTCCCTTCCAGAATATAAATCATCTTTTTGTCATACATAACCTGTAAAACCTGACAAAATAGACAAGACAACCTCGCGTAAAATCGGCGGCATTCTATATAAGTTACTAAATCCTAGAAAACAAGATAAGATATAATGCTTGTGGAATGAAGTTTGCAGATCTCCTGGAGATTATAAAACTTAATAATTCACAAAAACCATAAGACTCCGTTAGAAAAACAAAACTGGTAAAATTTCCAGATTTTAACTCCTGACGCCGTCAAGAGTAAACCCCTGACGCCATCAGAATTGACCTGCAGAAATCCTTATGTTAAGTTTCCAGAAAATTTATGGAAAAACTTGGTCCTACTTCCTGGAAAATCCTGCAAAACTTCATTATGACTCAATACAAGCATTTGACTCTAACAAATACGAATACACATGTTCATTTAATATTGTGGAGAATCATGATCGGTATGTTTCTTAAAAACATATTTGGGGTTTCCCCTTACACTTATCTTTTGCAAAAATACCTTTAGGTGGAGTTAAGACTAGGCCAAAACAACAAAGTAAAGTATTTCCACTATTTAGTTTAGAAACATGAGCAACCAACAATAAAAATAAAACATGCATACGGAAACAAATAACAATCAAACAAATAAAATCACACAAAACATGGGTTGCCTCCCAAGAAGCGCTTTTCTTTATTTACGAGTCTTGTAGCTAGACTCAAGGTCATGGGTTAACGTGTATCGCTTATGCTCACATAACCTAGTGTGAGCCATCTAATAGTCGCCTCATCTTTCTTATAATCATCTCCTAATTCTAAGCATCCGCGATAGTATCTTTTATTCTTTTCATGAGTATACTTAAGTCCTTTTCTCTTATCGTTCTCACTTAGCATCTCTATGGGCAGATACCTACTACACTTTTCCATGGAAAAATCCTTGAACCTAGGGTGTGTGCGGGGCATTTGATAGACAAAATCTTCTTCCCCATCCGAGAATGTAATTAACCCTTCTATGAGTTTTTCATCGAGGTTGGTCAGCCGTTTGAAGGGTTTTCCAAACACAACTTGGGTCAACTTATTATCAATAAACTCTCCTAGATTCTCCATAACCATGAACTCAACAAGATAAACCAAGCTTCCTATAAACACATGCAATGGTATTGCCTTAGCAATAATGTTTTCTCCTTTGTACTCTAACTCATCTACCATGATTTTATTGTACTCATTACGTGAGATTATGTTCATTGGAAGAGATGAATTGAGATAGGCGTTAAAGCTCTTAAATCCGATCTTACAAGTGAATTGCATGTTAAATGAACTATCACCCTCAATCCTAGTTCTAGGGTCAACATACCTAAGAGGGTTTATTTCTTCTTCCATCCTATTCTCATTAATCACATCACCATCATCAAGATCCTCATCGGAGTCTGAATAGTAGAAAGGACTAGCCCTACGGTCATCATCATGATCAGACTCTTCTAACTCAGAATTATTGTCAAAGCGGTGGTTAGGTGATAGGTTAGGTGGGTTCTCATTTTCTGCTAAAGGAAGTGGGGCGGGCATTTGGAAAATCCTACGACGAGAAACACGAATAACAGGAATCAAACGATCAATGTTATTGTTATCCATCGAAACAGTTTACGAACAAAGGCACAAAGAAATAGATAGACTAAAGAAACCTAAAAAATAAAAATAAAAATCTTACTAGAAAGGAATCTAGCAAGTAGACCTCATAAAAAGAAATTCTAACCTAGACAATAACTATGCCCCGGCAATGGCGCCAAAAACTTGATGCGTGGGAATCGCAACAGGCTTTACCTCTCGAGGGATCTCGAGAAGCTTACAACCCCCACCAGGCAGTGTACCTGATCGTTGTAGTATAGTATAGTGACAAGTACCGGGGGATTGATCGTTCAGCTTAGGAATAGTGTCGCTAGGATTAGAAAGCGTAAATACTAGTTCTAAAGGTGAGGGATGATTATTTTTGTATTTTTATATTTTTTTTGAAAGCAAGTAAAATCTCGGGGTTTGAAGGATTTGGGCGGAATTAGTTGCTAATCAACTAACCCAATACTAAGATGCAATCAAAATAAAATACTAGAAATAAAAATAAACTAATTATACTAAGGTTGTGAGCAGTAATTGGAGAAAATGTGTTTACTTAGATTTCACTACTCCCTAGACATCTTTTACACGTTAATTACTTGTTATAATTGCATGGATGACGGATCGTATTCCTTAATACCATTCATGGGGTGGCACACATAACTCCCCAATTCTATGAGCTCTTATCTCCTCCTACACCATGCCCAGCACAACTATAGGGATTGTAAACAGTGGCTCATGCATTAAATACAACCAATAAAGACCTAGTGCGCCTCGGTTCATGTTTCTTAAGACGTTCAAGCATGTTACCAAGTGGAGATCTGCCAGTTTTCTTAAGCCTAACATATAAATCATTCATCCAAGACAAGAATAAACAAGTAATCAACACATAATCAATATCTAGGTTTCATTAGATCTAAGCAAACACAAGATAGATCTAGCCTAGCATGATAGAATTAAGACAAGAACATGATATAGAAAACCAACACATAGACATATTGATTGAATTAGAAGAACACTTATCTTGATTAAACATGCAAGGTATCAAGGGTTTGGAACCCTTGAAAAACCTGTAAAGTTACACCAAAATCGTACTAGGGTTTCTCCCCAAAAACTTCTCTCTAAAACTTCTCTCTTTATGTGTGAAAATTAGAAAACTATATATAGAAAAATAGGTCTGACGGCGTCAAGAATAAACTTGTGACGCCGTCACCTCGCCGCCAAAACTCTTCTCGGACTGCCTAGATCTACTTCTGACGCCGTCAAGACTTATACACTTCCAGGCCGTCATGACTCTTTTACTCTTGACGCCCTTCCTACGTGACGCCGTCAAATCTGTTCTGGGTCGTCATGGAAATTCATGAAATTTGCTCTTGACGCCGTCAAGGTTTTGCTCTTGACGCCGTCACCTACTGTTCCCAGCATGGAAAATTAAGACTTTGGCGTTTTCTTCACTTTTATGCTCCAAAAACGTCCGAATTGCTTCCTTTTCCAGATTTCTCTCCCAAAGTACCTAAAATCACAAAAGGAACGATTTAGGGCAATATTTGATCAAATAAATTCGGATTCGGGCTTAAATGACCCCCTAAAAACGGATCATTTTTCGCCTCATCAGTCTTGCTTGCATAGTGTATAGGCTGAAAGTGTTTTGTTTTTCGTTACCCCAAGACTGCCCCTATTGCATAATCACTAGCATCACACATAAGTTCGAAGGGCAAGTCCCAATCGGGGGCAACAAGAATCGGTGCCTCAGTAAGCTTTTGCTTTAATGTTTCAAAAGCTTCGATGCACTCGGGGGAGAAAATAAAAGGAGCATCCTTTTCGAGGAGATGGGTCATAGGCCGGGCGATTTTAGAAAAATCTTTAATAAACCTACGATAGAAACCGGCATGACCCAAAAAGCTCCTAATACCCTTGACGGTAGTGGGATGAGGTAATTTTGCGATGACATCCACTTTGGCTTTGTCAACCTCAATCCCGTTCTTTGAAATTTTATGGCCGAGGACAATGCCCTCTTTGACCATAAAGTGACTCTTCTCCCAATTTAGCCATAACCTTGTGTCTTTACAACGTATGAGCATGTTGTCTAAATGGGAGAGACATGATTGAAACGAATCCCCAATGACCGAAAAATCGTCCATAAAGACCTTCATAGTTTTCCCGATCATGTCGGAAAATATGGCCATAATACATCTTTGAAACGTGCCCGGAGCATTACATAAACCAAATGGCATACGTTTATACGCAAAAGTTCCATAGGGGCACGTGAAAGTGGTCTTTTCCTGATCTTGCGGATCAATGGGAATCTGAAAGTAACCCGAGAAACCATCGAGGAAGCAATAATACTCATTCCCCGCTAATCTCTCGAGCATCTTATCCATAAAGGGCAGAGGAAAATGGTCTTTGCGGGTGGCGTCATTTAATTTGCGATAGTCAATATAGACACGCCAACCCGTAACCAATCGAGTTGGAATCAACTCATTTTCCTCGTTTGTGACAATAGTAATGCCACCCTTTTTTGGAACATAATGTATCGAGCTCACCCAAGGACTGTCCAAGATAGGGTAAATCAATCCGGCATCAAGAAGTTTTAAAACTTCTTGTTTGATAACCTCATGAAATTTTGGATTAACCCTTCTTTGTTGTTGGACTGCTGGTTTGAAGTCATCCTCCATTAAAGTCTTTTGGGTACAAAATTCAGGGTCAATGCCCTTGATGTCAGAGAGTCGCCAAGCAATTGCTTGTTTATGTGACTTCAAAACCTTTATTAGAGCAGCCTTTTCCCCAACACTTAAATCTTTAGCAATTATGACGGGTAATTTATCATCACCCTCCAGAAATGCATATTCAAGATGAGGCGGCAAGTCCTTAAGTTCGACCTTAGGAAAGTCATCAGTTTTCTCAACATTTTTGACTTCCTCTTTATGAAGTGTTTGTGGTAGAACAGGAAGAGGAGAGGGATCTTCATTTAATAATTTATCAAGTAGGAGAATATCCCTCTCGGGGTCAATCTCTTGGTTATCGATTCCATCGGGAATCAAATCACTTTTGAGAAAGGCCTCAATTTCTTCTAAGATGAAGTCACTTCCTTCAAACGGAGTGAGGGAAGGAGAAGAATTGGCAATGATGGGATGAGAAGATTGAGTGAGGTTTTCACTCGAAGAATCATCAATGAAACCTAAAACCTCTTGAGCATACTCCTCAGCAGCAACATCGATGACATCTATTTGGTTCACCGATTCAGAGTCATAATTGGAGGAGTATCTCGAAGTTTGATTTAGGTTGAAGGTGATGGCTTCCGTTCCAACACGCAATGTGATCTCTTGCTAAAATACATCGATGAGAGCACGCCCAGTTATAAGGAATCCCCTTCCAAGAATGAGAGGGACCCTTGAATCGGCATCAAAGTCAACAATCACAAAATATGCCAGAAAATGGAACTCCCCACTTTAACGAACACGTCCTCGGCAATGCCAAGTGGACGAGAAATTGATCGATCGGCAAGCTCTAAAGTCATGCACGTGGGAGTAAGTTCGGGAAGAGAGAGTTTCTTCCACACAGAATATGGCATCAGGTTAATGCTAGCACCTAGATCGGCCAAGGCGAAGCATTCAACCATACTCGGAAAAGTACAAGGAATGAGAAATTTCCCGGGGTCTCTAAGCTTTTCGGAAAGCTTTTTCAAAAGAACTGCTGAGCAGTTCTCATTCAACGGAGTTCTAGCCATCTCAAAAAGTTTTTCCATATTACTTAACAGATTCTTGATTGTTGATGCAAACTTGGGCATCAAGAGAATAGCGTCCGCGAAGCTAATGTCAAAGTGCAAATCTTGGAAGATTTGGAAAAATTTATCCATTTGGTAATTAGCCTTTTCGCGGAGCTTTTGTTCATTGAGACGTAATGGGTAAGGAATAGAAGTTTTGGATTTAGGGTTGTCCACTGGAGTTTCTGGTGGTTCAAAGACAACTCCAGGCTTACATCTGGTTTCTGGAATAACCTGAGGTTGGACGTGTGCTGTACTTCGTGAGCTAGGAGTTTGCACCTTGTCCTTTGTTACCTCAGGTTCACGTTCCACTACCTTTGGAGGAGAGGAAGAAGAGGTAGTAGGAATCGCGGGTTCATCATATGAAGCACCACTTCTTGTTGTGATCGCCTTAGCATCGCCCGTCGGGTTAGCGATCGTGTTGCTCGGTAAAGTAGTACCTGAGCCCGAGGGTCGATCATTTAAAGACTTCTTGATATCAGAAATCTGGCTGACCAACATCTTGTTCAACTCTTCTTGGGACTTCATGAATTGTTTTAACAACTCGTCAGATGAAGGCCCAGTTGGAACAATGGCTTGATTCGGATTAGGAAAATTTGGAGCTCGATTGTTTGGATTAGGACCTTGATTTTGAAAATTACCCTGATTAGGGTTGTTGTTTCCATGAAAATATCCCGGATTGAAATTACCCTGACCTTGGTTTCGATTAATGTTTCCTTGATGTTGGAAACGTTGATTTTGGAAACCTTGGTTTTGATTTTGAAAACCATGACCCTGATTGAAGTTACCTTGGTTTTGAAAACCTTGGTTCACTCTATTTTGATTTTGGTTACGCTTTTGGACATTTTGGTTTTGATTAAAACCGGGAGGTCCAGGGTAGTGGTGAGAACGATAGCTAGGGTCCATAGGAGGGCGATATTGATTGCCTCCTTGATTTTGGGACCCGACTACAGCATGAGCTTCATATGAAGTACCATCAGTAGCTGTGCAATTGTAGTAGGCATGCGGCCCACCACAAGTCACACATACTTCCACTTTTTTAACCTCAGCAGGTGGAGGATGTTGTGGAAATGAAACTTTCTTTGTTAGGGCGAGAACCAAAGCTTGAATCGCTTTAGTGAGCTTGTCAATCTTAGCATCCGTGCTAGATTGACTCACAGAAGATGAAGTGGAAGGACCCACATTGATTTGAGAAACAATCGGCTTGCTTCATGTAGAGCGGACCTTGGACTTGTTTTCTATGATTTGCAAAGCTTCTTTTGTGGTTCTACTCAAGAAATTACTTCCCGCGGAGGCATTGAGAGAATCCTGATCAGCTTGGCTCACGCCATTGTAAAAAGTATCGAGTTGCATCAACTCTGAGAAACCATGATGTGGACACTTGCGAAGTAATTCTTTGAAACGATCCCACGCTTTACCAAAAGATTCATCATATTTCTGAGTGAACTTGGTGATTTCGTTCTTAAGACGTGGTCTTGGAAGGTGGGAAGAATTCATTCACAAATTTTTTGACAAGATCTTCCCATGTCTCAATAGATCTGGGAGGTTGTTTTTCAAGCCAAATCCGGGCTTGTCCCTCTAGTGAGAATGGGAAGAGGAGAAGTTTGATTGCTTCACAAGGGACATTCTTGTACTTGATGGTCGATGTGATTTTATTGAACCATCGAATGTGAGCATGAGGATCGTCTCTCTCAAAACCGTATAATTGACTTGAGGTTACAAGATTGAGTAACCCGGTTTTGAGCTCAAAATTATCAGCCACGATGGCTGGAACAACAATGGCATCTCCGTAACCCACGATGGGTGCTTGGAGAAGCTTACACATGGGGCGGTCTTCCGCCATGGTGACAGTGGATGTGGCAACAGTACGGATCTCAGATCCGACTGTTGGTGCTGAACGTCTACGAGGTCTTCGAGGTTTCTTAACAAGCTCACGTAATGGGCTCGTGGACCTTGAAGAACGAGTGCGCATGCACTAGAGATAAAAACCAATCAATACAAAATCGAGGCAAATCCACAGTGAACTTAAACCAATAATCACAAGCAAGTGGCTTCTTTAAGAAAGGTACACCACTCACAGGGATACAAAGGCAAGTTTTGATCTTATGTTTGGGAACTTATTATGTCCACACCCCCAGTTGGTAGGTGTTCTGTCTTGGTTTGCGACGGTTTATTTTTATGAATATTTATTCACAAGAAAAGACGGATGTTTTTGGGTTTTTGTGTATGGGTGAAAAACTTTTGGACAATATTTTTGGTATCGTCCCGTAATCTAAAATCGTATCTCTTTAAGAATCACCTTAAAAGAAACCCGATTCAGAAAACGTTACGATCTGTTTTGTTGTTTTTAATTTTTTTTTTGGTGTTTTAACACTTTAGGAAAAGTGTTAATGACTTTTTTGTGTTTTGATTTGAAAATTTACAAAAGTGATGGATTTTTACAATGATTGTGGTGAAATAACACTAATCTCAAAAGACGCTGCAGAAACGCGCACACCTCCCCGGCAGCGACACCAAAATTTGATTGGCTCTAAACAGTCAACTTATATTGAACAAAGAATGGTCAACAAAGTCAAATAGCCTAAAGTCAATGTCTGGGTAATATAGGAAATCACCAGGTCGTTATACCCCGACGAGGTGTGAATTGTATCTGAACGTTATTGTGATCGGGTGATTATTCACAGAAAAGGGATGTGATGAGAATTATTTAAGAATTATGAAAAGAAATAGCTTAGGAAAGCTATGTGATTGATTACTTGAATTGAGATTAAGAGGAATCTAGCTAAAACCTAAAAAAAACGTACGTTTGCTGAAAACGGGAACAACCGTACGTAAATAAAAAGTGAGTGAGAGTATCTAAAAAGGCTACTGGTATAAAAATGATATTTTTACAAACCTAATGATTAAAGAAAATTTTTGGAAAATTAAAACTAATTTTTACACTATTTTTATAATTATTATTAAATAAATACTAATTTCCTATTTAATTTTAATTAATTAAATTAACCTAAAATACAAATAATTATGAAATTAACCTAGAAAAATAAAATTTAAACTTAGAAAAATCTAAAATACTATAAAAATAATTTTAGAACTGAAAATATATTTTTAACACTTTTTAATTAATTATTACTAATTATTAACTATTTATTAATTACTTTTTAATTATTTAAATTATCCTAAATTCTAATTATTTATGAAATTACACTAGAATATTGAAAATAAAATTTGGAAAAATTAAAAATAACTAAAAACTAATTTTAAAACTAAATTTGTATTTTTCTGATTTTCTAATTAATTAATATTAATTATTAACTATTTAATAATTATTAAAAACTAATTTAAATTAAGAAAAATACCAAATGATGCAAGAAAAATCTGAGAAAATTACTAAAATTATTTTTAACTACCAGAAGCCTAGGAAAAATATAAAAATGAGATTAGCTTAAAAATAAGCTGAGGTAATAAGCCAACTGGCTTAAATAGAAGCTATTACTTCCAATAAGTTGGGCTTTTTGGGACTTTTCTGTTTCAAACTTGCTTATGGAATGTTTTTGAACAACTTTTGTGAAGCAAGTTTGCTTGAAGATAAAAAATAAGCAGTATGATGAGCTTATTAATTTGACAGATGAGCTTTTAAGCTTATTAGACCTTTGATTGAAATGAAAAAGCTAACAATTTAAGTTGTAAACACAAATAAGCTTGAAACAGATGTACAACTACTCAAAACAAGCCAAATGGAATGGATAAGTACAAGGAATAAGCACCAAATAAGCAATAAACAATCCTAAACACCAAACAGTCCAAACAGGTCCAAGGGGGCACCTTTGAGGGCCTGTGGGGTCCACTAGGGACTCTGGAAGTCCAAACAAAGTTTTGAACCAATAATTTGAGGTGATAAGCTGTCTAAAAAGCTAAGGGTTGGTCACTGGGTCCCACAGGTGAGGTCAGGAGAGGACATGGTATATTGGTACAAAAGCTGAGTTATCAGCTTAAGTCAGAAAAGGGTCAAACTTTAGGGCACTTGCAGCCCTATCTAATGAGATCTAATTCACAAAATAAGCTCAAATCCTAAAAGCCTAGCTTATTGGCTTTCTATTAAGCCAAAAATCAGGTCATGGGGCCCACTGGTTAGGCCTGTGGGGTCCAATAGGTCACTTTGACTGATGTCAGTGCACAGGGGAGCACTGATGAGGCGAAAAATGATCCGTTTTTAGGGGGTCATTTAAGCCCGAATCCGACTTTATTTGATCAAATATTGCCCTAAATCGTTCCTTTTGTGATTTTAGGTACTTGGAGAGTGAATTCTGGAAAAGAAGCCATTTTGGACGTTTTTGGAGCATAAAAGTGAAGAAAACGGCAAAGTATCAATTTTCCATGCTGAAAACACTAGGTGACGGCGTCAAGAGTTATACCCTGACGGCGTCAGATATCAAGAATAAAATACCGTAGTTGATGACGGCGTCAAAAGTCATCCTGACGGCGTCAAAGTGCCAAGAATAAAATACCGTGGTTGGTGACGGCGTCACACAGGCCGTCATAAGTAGATCAAGGCCGTCCGAGGAAGTATTTGGCGGCGAGGTGACGGCGTCACATGGTTGTCTTGACGCCGTCAGCCCAGTTTTCCTATATATAGTTTTCTAGTTTTTACATTAAAAAAGAGAAGTTTTGGTGAAACCATAAAGACGAATTTGGTGTATCTTTTAAAGGTTTTTCAAGGGTTCCAAACCCTTGATACCTTGCATTGTAATTGAGATAAGTGTTCTTCTAATTCAATCAATATGTCTATGTGTTGGTTGTCTATATCTTGTTCTTGTCTCAATTCCATTATGCTAGGCTAGATCTCTTTTGTGTTTGCTTAGATCTAATGAAACCTAGATATTGATTATGTGTTGATTACTTGTTTATTCTTGTCTTGGATGAATGATTTTATATGTTAGGCTTAAGAAAACTGGCAGATCTCCAAATGGTAACATGCTTGAACGTCTTAAGAAACATGAACCGAGGCGTACTAGGTCTTTATTGGTTGTATTTAATGCATGAGCCACTGTTTACAATCCCTATAGTTGTGCTGGGTCATGGTGTAGGAGGAGATAAGAGCTCATAGAGTTGGGGAGTTATGTATGCCACCCCACGAATGGTATTAAGGAATATAATCCGTCATCCATACAATTATAGCAAGTAATTAACGTGTAAAAGATATCTAGGGAGTAGTGAAGTCTAAGTAAACACAATTTCTCCAATTACTGCTCACAACCTTTGTAATATTTAGTTTATTTTCATTTTTAGTATTTTAGTTTGATTATATATTAGTTTTGGGTTAGTTGAATAGCAACTAATTCCGCCCACTCTTCCAAAACCCGAGATTTTACTTGCTTTCATAAGAATATAAAAATACAAAAATAATCATCCCTCACCTCTAGAACTAGTAATTAGGTTTTCTAATCCTAGCGACACTATTCCTAAGCTGAACGATCAATCCCCCGGTACTTGTCACTATACTATACTACAACGATCAGGTACACTGCCTGGTGGGGGTTGTAAGCTTCTCGAGATCCCTCGAGAGGTAAAGCAAGGTGCGATTCCCACGCATCAAGTTTTTGGCGCCGCAGCCTGGGGAATAGTTATTGTCTAGGTTAGGATTTCTTTTTATTAGGTCTACTTGCTAGATTCCTTTCTAGTAAGATTTTATTTTTATTTTTAGGTCTTCTTTAGTCTATCTTATTTCTTCGTGCCTTTGTTCGTAACTCTTTACCATCTGCCATCATGGCAACCAACGAATTCTCCAACCTTAGGATCACTAGGAGTCGTAGTACCACTAGAGACCTTGTCTTGCCTTATGCAGAACCCGAAAGAGAAATGTGTAGGTTAAGACGAACTCACTCAACACCTGAACCATCCAGCATTGCTATCGACTTTGATGCACCTCTCTCTGAAGAAAATTCAGAAAATCACATCACAACCCCTAGCTCCCACAACGAGATGAATACCCCTATAATACCTCCTCCTAAGCGTCTCAAGGACTACTCTTCCCCAACTCCTCGTGGCTTTTCCAATGCCATTGTTTACCCAAACGAACACACCAACGAGGTCTTGCATGCAAATGATGTTTGGCTTGTCAAAAATGTGTGTAAGTTCCACGGACTTGATGAGGAAAATCCAATCCAACACATCAAGGACTTCCTAAAAGTAGTGGACACCATCCATACGGATGGGGCTACTAGAAACACACCCCGACTGCGATTCTTTCCTTTCACCTTATACAAAAAAGCCCAAGAATGGTATGACAAACTCCCTTCCGAATCTATTTTCACATGGGAGCAACTCATATCCAAGTTCTATGAGAAGTTCTTTCCACCTGGAAAAACCTCAGCATTTAGAGATAGATCCTTCGCTTCCGAAAGGGGAGGGATGAACCCTTCCATAAATCTTGGACTATATTCAAAGATTTAATAAGACAAGTTCCACATCATGGCATTGAACTTTGGCTCTTGGTCCAAATCTTTTACGAAAATATCTCCTCTAATGACCGGAACGGAATTAACCAATCTAGGAAAGGAAGATTGGCCAATCTTAGTGCCGAGGAAGGATGGGATAGGATTGAAGAATATGCTCAGGACCAGGATGACACTTGGGATGAACCTAAGTCGACTGTCAGCATTTCTGAGATCACCTCGGATCGGTTGAGCAAAATTCACAAAAGAATGGATTACCTGGCTGGATCGCAATCACCTAAACTATTGTCGAATCCTTACTTGATCTGCGATTACTGTGGAGGCCCGCATGAGGTAGAGGAATGCGGAGGAGCAGCCACAACTGAACATGCGTGCTTGTCAGGAGGAGACATTTATGCTGATCCCTCCCTTTTGCCTTTCTACCAAAATGATGATTACACCCTTTGGGGAAATCTGGTAAAGAAAAGAGAAGGGGAGGAAGGCCCTGAATTCAAAATCAGGAGCAATTTCGAAGATGACCTTGGTCACTTCACTCAAGAAAAAGACTTGCAAATGAAAGGGCTTAATGAGCTTTTCGACGAGCAGCAGGAGGGTATCGGAGAATTTTTCAAAAAGCTTAACTCAGCCCTAGATAACCTCCAAACACCATTGGAAAGAAAAAAAGACCCCATGCTCGCAATAACCACACGGGCCGGAACGACAACCAAGGACCCTCCTTACCCAAACTCGTCCCCCGTCACCCTCGATTCAGAAAAACCTGGGGAGGAGGAGCAGGATGTCGGCATTGGCACCCCAGACCAACCGCCCGTAACAATCCCTTCCCCATCAGCCCTTCCTAACCCACCTGTGAGAATTCCATACCCATCCCGATTAAGGAACCAGAAAACTGAGAATGATAACAAGAGGTTCTTGTCATACCTAAAAGACTCATTTGTCACCATACCTCTCCTTGATGCTTGCTATCACATGCCAAAGTATAGCACATACTTCAAAAAGCTGCTCGCTAACAGGAAGAAGCTCGAGGGTCTTGTAATCCTGGGGGAAGAATGCTCAGTGGTAACCCATCGAGGGCTACCAAAGAAGGTAGACGATCCGGGCAGCTTCACCTTGCCTTGCTCCATAGGACCTCTATCAATCAAGAATGCTCTTGCCGATTTGGGAGCGAGTATCAATCTCATGCCTCACTCTATGTTCCATAAACTAGGATATTCTGGATTGAAGTCTACCCGTATGAACATCCAACTAGCCGATAGATCAGTCAAGTACCCCGTAGGGATATGCGAGAATGTGCTAGTCAAAGTTGGGAAATTCAAATTCCCGGTCGACTTTGTAATCCTGGATATGGAGGAGGATGACTTGGTACCCATCATCTTAGGTAGACCATTTCTTGCTACCGCTCGTGCAGTCATCGATGTTTACGATGGCAAATTGACCTTACGAGTGGGAGACGACAGCACAACCTTTGACATTAAGGATTCTATGGACCTATCCCTCGAAGCAGCCAACCGGCTCTACTTTATCGGGGAAGTAGATGAACTCACAGATGTCATTGATAGTTGCGTCGATGAACAAATCGATGAAGGTTGGCTACGGGACGAGAGTTTTCTGCCTCTGCTAGAGGTGGAAAAGACGGAGGATGTTAATGCAGTCTCCTTCTACCCCAGACAAGAGGCAACGGAGCATCTCGAGCTCCGAAAGCCCGAGAACAAGCTCAAACCTTCTATTATCGAGCCCCCTGACGTAGATCTTAAAGAGCTCCCTAATCATTTGGAGTATGCCTTTCTTCAGGGAGAAAACCAACTCCCGGTAATCATAAACTCTTCCTTGGAAAAAGAACAAAAAGTTAAACTCTTAGAGGTCCTAAAGAAATACAAGGGGGTACTCGCATGGAGTGTGGCCGACATTAAGGGGATTGACTCAAATTTTTGCACACATAAGATTCTTATGGAGGAAGATTATTAACCTACTGTGCAACCCCAGAGGTGAGTGAACCCTAACATTAAGGAAGTAGTGAAGAAAGAAGTTATCAAACTTTTGGATGCAGGACTGATTTACCCGATCTCGGATAGCCCATGGGTCAGTCCTGTGCAGGTTGTACCTAAAAAGGGTGGAATGACTGTAGTAAAAAATGACAAGGGTGAGATGGTGCCCCAGAGAACTGTCACTGGATGGCGGGTATGCATTGACTATCGAAAGCTCAACGATGCCACGAGGAAAGATCACTTTCCCTTACCATTCATTGATCAGATGTTAGAGAGATTATCTGGACATGAGTACTATTGCTTCTTGGATGGATTCTCTGGATATTTTCAAATCCCCATAGCACCTGAGGACCAAGAAAAGACCACGTTTACTTGCCCCTATGGAACATTTGCCTACAAAAGGATGCCTTTTGGGCTATGTAATGCCCCCGCCACTTTCTAACGTTGCATGACCGCAATCTTTCACGAACTCATGGAAGACAGCATGGAAGTATTCATGGATGACTTTTCAGTCTTCGGAAACTCCTTCGACCGCTGTCTTGCTAATTTAGAAAAGATGCTTAAACGTTGTGAGGAAACCAACTTGGTGTTAAACTGGGAAAAGTGTCATTTCATGGTAAAAGAAGGGATTGTGTTAGGACATAAGATTTCAGGGAACGGGATAGAGGTGGACCAAGCTAAGGTTGAAGCTATATCTAAGTTACCATACCCCACGACTGTTAAGGCAATACGCAGCTTTTTTGGGCACGCCGGATTTTATCGGAGATTTATCAAGGACTTCTCCAAAATTGCCCGGCCAATGACTCAATTGCTTGTGAAAGATGCCCCGTTCGATTTTTCCCAAGAATGCAAAGATGCTTTCGATCTCCTAAAAAGGGAACTCACTCAAGCTCCAATCATGATCACACCCGACTGGGAGTTACCATTTGAAATCATGTGTGACGCTAGCGACTACGCCGTCGGGGCTGTATTAGGTCAACGACGTGACAAGCTTTTCCAACCTATTTACTACGCTAGCAAAACCATGAATCCCGCTCAAGAGAACTACTCCACCACCGAAAAGGAATTATTAGCTGTAGTGTTTGCATTCGACAATATCTTGTCCTTTCAAAGACAGTCGTCTTCACTGATCACTCAGCTCTTCGATATCTGTTCGCAAAGCAGGATGCCAAGCCACGACTGATTCGGTGGATCTTGTTGTTACAAGAATTCGATGTTGAGATTCGCGATAAGAGGGGGGCAGAGAATCTAGCCGCAGATCATCTATCCCGTCTTGAAAACCCCTTGGATAAGCACGATAGAAGTGAGATTAGGGATTCGTTTCCTGACGAACAACTGATGTCAATGATTGATTCGGAGCCATGGTACGCCGACTTTGCCAATTACTTCGCAAGTAGATGTAGACTTGTTCCTGAACACCTGACTAAGTACGAGAGGAAGAGGTTCTTTTCCCAGCTAAAATACTACTTCTGGGATGAACCCTTTTTATTCCGAAGGTGTCCTGACCATATTATAAGGCGTTGTGTTTCGGAAAATGAGGCAGTAAAGACTATGAGGGAATGTCACTCCGGTCCCTCTGGAGGGCATCATGGGATAAACGTTACCGTCCGAAAGATTCTCGATGCGGGATTCTATTGGCCCACAATTTTCCGTGATGTAAAAGAAATGGTGCAGGCGTGCGATGCATGTCAACGAGCCGGAAATATATCACATAGGGATGAAGCACCTCAGAACTTTATACAAGTTTGTGAGGTATTCGATGTTTGGGGGATCGACTTCATGGGACCCTTTCCATCCTCAGGAGGAAACGAGTACATCTTAGTCGCCATTGACTATGTTTCAAAATGGGTTGAAGCACAAGCCCTTTGGACAAATGATGCCAGAGTAGTCATTCATTTCCTGAAAAAGCTTTTCGCAAGATTCGGGATTCCGAAAGCTCTCATCAGTGATAGGGGGACACATTTTTGCAATGCACAAATGGAAAAGGTCATGAAGAGATATGGAGTACCCCATCGATTCTCAACCGCCTATCATCCACAAACCAATGGCCAAGTCGAAAACACCAATAGAGCTATTAAAAGAATACTTGAAAAAACGGTTAGTCAAAACAGAAAGGACTGGTCATTCAAACTCGACGAAGCCTTATGGGCATTCCGAACTGCCTACAAAACACCTATTGGAACGACCCCATTCCGCATGGTGTATGGTAAGGCATGTCACTTACCGGTAGAGTTAGAACACAAGGCTTATTGGGCGCTTAAGGCATGCAACTTAGATTACACAACTGCTGGAAACAATAGGTTTTTGCAATTACACGAGCTTGATGAGCTTAGACTAGAAGCCTACGAATCCTCCATCACATATAAAGAGAGAGCTAAAAGATGGCATGATCAAAGAATTAAGAAACCCAAAGAATTTTCAGAAGGAGACAAGGTCCTATTATACAATTCTCGGTTGAGATTATTTCCGGGAAAACTTAAGTCTAGATGGTATGGGCCGTTCACGGTAAAGAATTCTTCTAAATTTGGAGCGGTAGTGTTAATTAATGATGAGGGTCGGGAATTCACGGTTAACATACAACGTGTAAAACATTACCAAGAAAATAACAATGAAATGATTAATGATGAGGATGTAATGTTTGATGATGAGATCACGTAGTAACCCATGACTTTGAGTCTAGCTACAAGACTCGTAAATAAAGAAAAGCGCTTCTTGGGAGGCAACCCATGTTTTGTGTGATTTTATTTGTTTGATTGTTATTTGCTTCCGTATGCATGTTTTATTTTTATTGTTGGATGATCATATTTCTCAATTAATGTGGAAATACTTTATTATGTTGTTTGGCTTAGTCTTAACTCCAACCTAAAGGTATTTTTTGCAAAAGATAAGTGTAAGGGGAAACCCCAAAAATGTTTTTAAGAAACAAACCGATCATGATTTTCCACAATATTAAATGAACATGTATATTCGTATTTGTTAGAGTCAAATGCTTGTATTGAGTCATAATGAAGTTTTGCAGGATTTTCCAGGAAGTAGGACCAGGTTTTTCCAGAAATTTTCCAGAAACTTAACATAAGAATTTCTGCAGGTCCATTCTGACGGCGTCAGAGTATTATTCTTGACGGCGTCAGGAGTTAAAAATCTGGAAATTTTACCAGTTTTGTTTTTCTAACGGAGTCTTATGGTTTTTGTGAATTATTAAGTTTTATAATCTCCAGGAAATCTGCAAACTACATTCCACAAGCATTATATCTTACTTTGTTTTCTAGGATTTAGTAACTTATATAGGATGCCGCCGATTTTACGCGAGGTTGTCTTGTCTATTGTTGTCAGGATTTACAGGTTATGTCGACAAGGAAATGATTTATATTCTGGAAGGGAAGCTTTGATTGTTCATTTTCTTGGAGGAAGATCTAACCTGGCCAACCTATAATCCATACCGAGCGAATCAGGGGAGTATTTGATTTCATTCTCTTTACTTCTTAACTTTTACATTCTTTACTTGAACATTGGGGACAATGTTCATCTTAAGTGTAAGGGGAGGGTAAAAAGATGATACCTTACATATGCACTTTCGTTTGAGTTTGTTTTGTTTGATAGTAGATGTGTAATAAAACTATGAGAAATACTTGTTAGTGTAATTTTAGCGCCAAACTTAAAATTTTTTACAACATTTAGGAGTGAAACTTTAGCCATAGCAAGCGTCTCATGGATAGGAGATTGTATGACTAGCACATAACCGTATATTCAGAAAAATTTTCCACCCAAAAATGTGAGGTTCGCCTTTAGATTTGATAGGAAAAGCATTCATTATTGGTCCTTATGAGTGTACCGGTAGCATTTAGATTCTAGAACTTGCGTTAGTGATGCATCCCGAGACCGCTAGTGAGACTACATTCGTGTGGTAGGATTTACTACATGATAAGAGGCATTAGGATTACCCTTGTGTTAAACCCGTATCATAATTACTTGACCATTTAAGTCATATTACTTGGCTAGTTAAGTCAACTAATTTTTCCCACACCCTTAGCGTTGTACTCATTTTTAGTACACGAAACCCCTAGTACACCCCTCCGAGCCTATCTTTTCGTTTCTAACTTTAAGCATTTTACTTAAAGGAAGAATTTGTTACACCCCACTTAAATGTACAACCAAATCGCCTTAGCCTTCCGTGTATGCGCTCATTTTTAGTGCATTATTGTTATTTGTTAAACCCTAAGTTAACTATCTAATTGATTACATGATTGCTAAGTCGAGTCATATCCGTGTACATATTGTTTTGGGACGATTGGGACTCATGGGTAAGTACTTATTTTATGGAGTAATGGGGAAGAACATCATATTATTACCCCCATACGTACGTTAATCTTAAAAGTGCTCCAAGTGTTTTGATTTTCTTAATTTGAGTCATTAGATTAGTTAATTGTAAAGTATGTAAAGATTCAAGTGTAAGGGGAATGCTCAAACCCCTATGATGTATTATTTTGGATGGTAGGGTAAGAGTGTATGCAAAAAAAAAAAAAAAAAAAAAATCGAAAAAAAATTAAGAAAAAAAAGAGAAAAAAAAAGAAAAAAAAATAGAAAAGAAAAAGTGAAAAACATACGGACTACCATCCCTTTTCATTCTATGTTCATTTTTATGTTTTTGTTATTTTTCATTTATTAGCTTAAGTCGAGTCTAGTCTTGGCTTAGCAACGCCATCTTGTACATGTAATTAACCAAGATTGTTAACTCGCCACCAGTAAAACTTCCTTTATCCAACAAAACCGTGTAATTCATATCCCTATACCTAACGTTACAACCCTTTAAAAATACCTCTTTGATAGTTTATCCTAGGTGGTTACGCCATGTGGTGGAGGTTTGATCATTTCCCAAGCCTATGGTAATCTATTTTGCTATGACAGGTAGTGACAGATATCTTCCATTTCCATAATGTTATATTACTTTATTACACCCGAGAGATGTGAGTATCTAAACACTATTTGCGAGGTGCTTGTGTATGACCTCCGTGCTTGTCTATTGGTCTTTAGTGGAACGATTATTTGTTGTAATTACTTTTATATTAGTGTTAAATGACCCCTAACTTGTCTTTTGAGTAGAATAAAAGCTCATTTGCTTGAGGACAAGCAAATCTCAAGTGTAAGGGTATATGATGAGGTGAAAAATGATCCGTTTTTATGGGGTCATTTAAGCCCGAATTCGACTTTATTTGATCAAATATTGCCCTAAATCGTTCCTTTTGTGATTTTAGGTACTTGGAGAGTGAATTTTGGAAAAGAAGCCATTTTGGACGTTTTTGGAGCATAAAAGTGAAGAAAACGGCAAAGTATCAATTTTCCATGCTGAAAACACTAGGTGACGGCGTCAAGAGTTATACCCTGACGGCGTCAGATATCAAGAATAAAATACCGTAGTTGATGACGGCGTCAAAAGTCATCCTGACGGCGTCAAAGTGCCAAGAATAAAATACCGTGGTTGGTGACGGCGTCACACAGGCCGTCATAAGTAGATCAAGGCCGTCCGAGGAAGTATTTGGCGGCGAGGTGACGGCGTCACATGGTTGTCTTGACGCCGTCAGCCCAGTTTTCCTATATATAGTTTTCTAGTTTTTACATTAAAAAAGAGAAGTTTTGGTGAAACCCTAAAGACGAATTTGGTGTATCTTTTACAGGTTTTTCAAGGGTTCCAAACCCTTGATACCTTGCATTGTAATTGAGATAAGTGTTCTTCTAATTCAATCAATATGTCTATGTGTTGGTTGTCTATATCTTGTTCTTGTCTCAATTCCATTATGCTAGGCTAGATCTCTTTTGTGTTTGCTTAGATCTAATGAAACCTAGATATTGATTATGTGTTGATTACTTGTTTATTCTTGTCTTGGATGAATGATTTTATATGTTAGGCTTAAGAAAACTGGCAGATCTCCAAATGGTAACATGCTTGAATGTCTTAAGAAACATGAACCGAGGCGTACTAGGTCTTTATTGGTTGTATTTAATGCATGAGCCACTGTTTACAATCCCTATAGTTGTGCTGGGTCATGGTGTAGGAGGAGATAAGAGCTCATAGAGTTGGGGAGTTATGTATGCCACCCCACGAATGGTATTAAGGAATACAATCCGTCATCCATACAATTATAACAAGTAATTAACGTGTAAAAGATATCTAGGGATTAGTGAAGTCTAAGTAAACACAATTTCTCCAATTACTGCTCACAACCTTTGTAATATTTAGTTTATTTTCATTTTTAGTATTTTAGTTTGATTATATATTAGTTTTGGGTTAGTTGAATAGCAACTAATTCCGCCCACTCTTCCAAAACCCGAGATTTTACTTGCTTTCTTAAAAATATAAAAATACAAAAATAATCATCCCTCACCTATAGAACTAGTAATTAGGTTTTCTAATCCTAGCGACACTATTCCTAAGCTGAACGATCAATCCCCCGGTACTTGTCACTATAGTATACTACAACGATCAGGTACACTGCCTGGTGGGGGTTGTAAGCTTCTCGAGATCCCTCGAGAGGTAAAGCAAGGTGCGATTCCCACGCATCAAGCACCTTCCCCTGCAGCTCACTTTGAGCTTGTGCACAAGATTGTGAAAAATTCAAAAAAATAAGCCATGCATGGGACTACACAGTTCAACTGAGATATTTCAATATCTAGAAAGCTCAAGACCTGAAAACTATTACAAAATTCTAGAAAATTCTTCCAAGAACTGGATTTCTGCAAACACTAGAAATTTTGACTTTTTGATTGAACACTTAAAGTTGACTATCCTGAACTTTGAACTTGATTTTATGATTTGATATGATAAGTTAAGCTACAAAGAGACTAAAATGAGCTAGGACATGTACTTATGACTTAAAATGAAGCTTATGCTTTACTAAATTCTTCACAGACAGTATCTAGGCCATTTTGTGTGAGATTTTGACTTTTTGGCTATGGGTGACTGATTATATGCTTGATTTGATGTATTTAGGCACTAAGTGAGTTGTGTGAACAAGCAACAAACACTGAGACGAACTGTGGATACCAACACAGTCAAATCCAAACACCCTCTTAAAACACAGAATGTAATAAAACTTGATACAAATTATACCAAACTACAAACTAATGATAACAATTAACCTAAAAAGTGATAAACAAGCAATTTAAACAATAATCAGCAACAAATACTACTAATATACTTAAAAGAGTAAAAATCAAAAATCAAAGCTTACAATGGCATTCCAACTGAGAACAAGGAACCAGGACAAAGAATCAACCTATGTGGCTTCCACAACCCTCTAATACCATCAGCAACCACCAATCACTGAGCTCCAATCTTCTTCAACCCTTGAGCATGTTTTTTGTATTTTATTTTGATTTGATTTTTTTATTCTTATCAAACTGTGGTAAACACAATCCCACAAACTTAAAAACCTTATGAAAATAGATACATTGGTCTTATATGAGTTTATAAACAGCTGAATATCATTGATGAACCCTAAACAAGCAATTTGAAATTCTTAAACAAACTTGAAATTTGCAAATTAGAGGTAAACTAAGAATAATAATTTCATTGATTTAAAACAGATTACAAGAGGTAAAATAAACACTAAAAGTAACTAAAAATACAATCCTACACATTTTCTAAGGCTCATATGAGCTACTACTTATGCAACGAGACTAATATAGGCCCCCACTTCTTCCACATGGCTCCTTGTTGATATTTTTCACTCCCAATGGGCTCTCTGTTGACCAATGACCAAATCCCAACCGTTCAATTGTCTTTTGATGCATCTGAGCCTTTGATTGTGTTTTCCCGCCAAAATCAAAATGGGGAGTATGAGTGGTATGGTTGAGGGCATTTAATGAAGATGGTGGGGGTTGGTTTGGTTGGATGGGGCGCATTAATTGTAGAAGGTTTGTTTGGTGAAAAGGTAGAGGGGGGGGGGGGGAGACAGACTTGCAGGTTTTAAGGGGGAAGGGGACGGGTTTGACCCTGTTGACCCTGGGGTGTTTGATATTAAAAGGGGTGTGGGCCGGATAGGGGTGGTGATGGGCCTGGGGGATTATTTGGGCTTGTGTTTGTGTGGATTGGATTTGGCTTAAAAATAACTAAAGGGTCCGGTTGGTTTTAGGAGTTATCACAAGGACCATTTTTGTAATTTTTCAAAAGATGAGGGCTGAAGTTGTACATTCCCCAAAGTGTTACCAAGGAGCAATCATGCCAAGTATCATTATCCAAGAACCATTTTTGCCATTTTCCACTTTTCAAAATTCCCAGGGACTATTTTTGACATATTTGAAATTTGAAGGACCAAACATGTCAACTTTTGAAACTTTTGACCCAAGTATTATATTTTGTGATATTTGACTTTCAAAAGGCTTGGGTTGACTTTTCTTTCAAAATAAATGCACAGGGTCTATTTTTGACAAGTTTTGAAACTTGGGGGACTGAAACTGCCAATATTGCAAACTTTGTTTTTGCTCATTTTGCATTTAAAACATATAAAACACAATCCCTGGGATAATTTCAGTATTTTGATAACTTTTTGATTATTTTTGTATGTTTTGCAGTTCAGATTTGATAAAAAATGATGAGTGTTTGAGCACTCATCAGTTATAATCAAGGTCCTAGCATGATAATAGTTAAAACCTAAGCAACATTCAAGAAACAAACATGAAGGAACACAAGTATTTCCGAATAAATCGGACAAATAATAAAACTCTATTTCTTCTTCTTGCCTATCATCTTCCTGAACATCTTTCCTACGGACTTGAATCCTCCTCTAACTTCTTCATGCATTTGCTGAGTTCGGTTAATTAAGGATATTTGACGGGTGAAGAGGAGTTCATCGGTACGCTCATGAGGAAGAGGAATTTGATAATCGGTATAATCAAGATCAGGGAGATCATCAAAAAAGGTAGTAGGAGATGGGGTGCTAACATGCGAGGTGTTTTCCTCCTCATCATCATCATTACCTCGATGAGATGTTGAACCATGAGGGATAGAAAACAAAGGACCACGAGATTTTCCTTTGTCACTTCGAGATCGACGAGTACGAACAAGAGTGAGTTGGTTCAAAGTGGGATGAACATGCACATAGAAATCATTTCGAAGATCTTGGTAGTGTTCCATGACATGACGATAAAGTCGAGTGAGGAACATACCATAAGGAAGATTGGCATTTGGAGTGTTTTTGGCAGTCATGATTCGATGGACAAAGAGATAAGCCATATTCTAGTTTTCTTCAGCAGCTACACAATACAACATGTAGGCGATGCTAGCCATGAGATGATCACGGTGACCGCCGATACCAAACGCATTCTCGCGAATGAGTTCTTCCCAATTTTTCATGTCGGGGCTTAGCTCTTTGAGAAGAATTTGATTTTCATGAATATCGACATTCTTCTACTTGATTTTGCGACTAGTCGTACCACGTTCTAGTTCAAGAAGTCGACGAATGTCTTTAGGACTTGGAATCTCAGAATAGTATGGACCATCCTGAGGACGATTTCGTTCAAGTGAAGAAAGATCCCATTCATTAGAGTATATGGCTTGGCCGTTGTATGGGATTCTGAGGATTTGTCCAAACTAGGCAAGAGTAAGAGTGATGAATTGATGTTGGATCATGAAAGAAATGAGGATATGGCCATAGGGATCGGTTTGCACCGTCACTTGGCTATAGAAGTCGAGGAAAAAGCGAGGAATGATTGGTTCGTTGATTTTGAAAAGACAGTCAAGACGGATATTGGTGAACATTCGTTCGATTTGATCGGATTCATAGTAGGATGGATCGACAATTCTACCCTTGTGAATGTTTCTATTTTCAAGTGGACGATATTAACATGCAACGGCGGGAGACATGCCGGGAGTGGAGGAAACTTTAGGAATGTATTGTTTGGTTTTAGAAACGTCACCAACCGTGGTTTTAGGCATTTTCACCTAAACAATATAACAACAAAAATAAAATTAAGACAAAAACAATTAACATGCACATGTTATATATAAATATATGCAGTACATGTGGAACGGAAGCCTACTTCGACCTAAAAAAAATATCCTAGGAAGTAGTTTCATAATGTTCCTTGTTTTTAATTTTATACTCGTTTAAAATGTATCTTATGATGTCAAAGTGTAGTTGTGGAATTAGTTCGATAAAATATCAATACTATCCAAACATCACTTTAGATATCATAATTTATTTCGAAATTTGGCTAGATATATATTAGGTTATATATCTTGCTATCTCTTACGAGTTTGACTAACATAAAGCTTGTTTAGAAAGTGAAATTATGAATTTTGGTTTTCAAAATATCTTTTTCCAAGTTAAACCAAACGCTCCCTTAACTAGATGAATATCGACCGAAACATCAATATATATATATATATATATATATATATATATATATATATATATATATATATATATATATATATATATATTGATTATATATCTTGATGACTTCTATAGATTAGAATTATGTTAATAAGTTTAACAAACTAGTTTTAAGTTTTAAATAAATTCATTTAAGTATGATTTGTTCATGAACCAAATGCCCATGTTGTCTTCATGAAACTTTTTACAATGATTTGAAAAGTATTTTTGATTGTTTAAAACATTACACCACTACAATGTAGTAAGTTTTAACTAGTTTTTAAGAGTTATATCAACAATGTGCTTTTTGAAGAATGATATTAACAAGGGTTTATGGGCGATTAAATATTTTGACAATATGATGTGTTAGACTTATTTTGAGTTGCAATTCTACATTCTAATCCTATGGGAAGCATTTGGTTATTTAATTTCTAACTGCAATTTTACTAAAATTCAGATTAAAATAAATTTTAATAAAATACCTAATTATTGATTAGACACTAAATTGAATGAAATTTGATGAAATGTATGTTTGAAAACTTACAAGAGATGTTGTTATACGTTTGGTTAACGTTTGCCCCTTGCAAAACAACCCCGGATTGGTGATTTGGTGAAGGATTTTAGTGGTTTTGGTTGTTTTGGTTTGTTCACAGCAGAAGATAGTGGAAAAAGTATGAACAAATGGGGTGTTTGGTAAAAGATTTAAGATGAAAAACGATTTTAGAAGTTACTGTAGGCCAGCCCCTTTAAACATTAAGGGGACCGCCCTCGATAGCAAGCCGGTCCCCTTGAACATTAAAGGGCTGCCCATTAATTTTTGATTTTTTGCGGTTTTAGATTCTGGAACAAACATATTTATTCGTATATAATTAGATTTATAATATTTCAAAAATACGTAGGAATTTATTGGCACGATGATGAAGTACTTGACAATTTTTAATTAACGTTTCGTTAATTAAAATTTATCTTTGACAATTTCGGATAAAATGATCAAGGCGTCAAGTTAATGGATGATTTGAGAAGTGTTCGGGAATATGTGTGTGTGTGTATATATATATATATGGAGACTTTCTTACGAGAACCATCTTATCTGCGAGAACCACCAAAAACTTACATGCACGGCTTTTAAAATAAAATAAAAATACATGCAAATCATCAATAATCGTAAGTATCAACCTATGTTCTTCAATATCATCATGAACTCATCCTCTTTTTTCACAAAAACCTTACATACGACCGTAATATTGTCGTTGCACGCCTTATAAGAACACACATGCACACCTTCAAAGAAAAATTTTGTATTTCCAATTTCTTATCAAATTCTTTAGAACAACAATGCTTTTTTTAAAAACATATATGTTGTTTTTAAAACATATGTGCAAAAATACAATTATTGAAGGCGTGCATATATGTTTTTAGTGGTTTTCTCAGTTCTCGTAGATAAGATGGTTCTCGTAAGAAAGTCTCACTATATATATATATATATATATATATATATATATATATATATATATATATATATATATATATATATATATATATATATACTGATGAGGAGAAAAATAAACCATTTTTAGGGGGTCATTTAAGCCCGGATTCGAATTTATTTGATCAAATATTGGCCTAAATCGTTCCTTTTGTCATTTTAGGTACTTTTGGAGTGAAATCTGGAAAAGGAAGCATTTTGGACGTTTTTGGAGCATAAAAGTGAAGAAAACGGCAAAGTCTTAATTTTCCTTGCTGGGAACAGTACCTGACGGCGTCACAAGATTCTTAATGACGGTGTCAAGAGTAATACAAGAGGTGGAAGTGGATGGTTCACATGACGATCCAGAAAGTTTTGTACTAGGGACATGACGGCGTCACCCAAGGCCATCATGGTCCAAATGTTAGTGACGGCCCAGAGCAACTTTACACATGACGGCGTCAAAAGTGGATCTAGGCAATCCGATTTCATTATGGGCGGCGTGTTGACAGCGTCAGAATTTCCTTCTTGACGCCGTCACCGTGTAAAATCTATATATAGTTTTCCAATTTTTATTCATTAGGGTGTAACTTTTAGGGTGCAACTTTGGAAAAAAACCCTAGTCCGATTTTCACAGCTTTTTCAAGGGTTTTTACCCTTTGAAACCTCTAATGTTCAATTGAGATAAGTACGCTTTCAATTCAATCAATATGTCTATGTGTTGCTTGAATATATCTTACGTTTGTCTTCAATTTAACATGCTTGGCTAGATCTCTTGTATGTTTGCTTAGATGTAGTGAAACCTAGATGTTAATTATGGGTTAATTGTTTGTTTATAGTTGTTACGGATGATTGTATTCGATGTTAGGCTTAAGAAAACTGGCAGGGTAAAATGCTTGAACGTCTTAAGAAACATGATCAGAGGTGTACTATGATTTTTGGTTGTATTTAATGCGTTGGAGAATTCTAATGATCCCATGTTAGGAGAACGGCTCAACATAGGAGTAAAGTAGGATCCTATAGAGTTAGGGAATATTGTACACGGCCCTACGACTAGTATTAAGGAATACGACCCGCCATCCATGCAATTGTAACAAACTATCAACCTGTAAAAGATATCTAGGGAGTAATGAAACCTAAGTAGACACAACTTTCCCTATCATTGTTTACACCACACTAGTATAATTAGATTTATTTTCATTTTTGTTATTTTATTTTGATTGCATCTTAGTTATTGGGTTAGTTGGCTAGCAACTAATTCCTCTCACTCTTCAAAAAACCCGAGATTTTAATTGCTTTTATAAAATATAAAAATACAAAAAGAATCATCCCTCACCTCTAGACCTAGTTTTTAGGCTTTCTAATCCTAGCGACACTATTCCTGAGTTGAACGATCAATCCCCCGGTACTTGTCACTATACTATACTACAACGATCAGGTACACTGCCTGGTGGGGGTTGTAAGCTTCTCGAGATCCCTCGAGAGGTAAAGCCTGGTGCGATTCCCACGTATCAAGTTTTTGGCGCCGCAGCCCGGGGAATAGTTATTGTCTAGGTTAGGATTTCTTTTTATTAGGTCTACTTGCTAGATTCCTTTCTAGTAAGATTTTATTTTTATTTTTAGGTTTTCTTTAGTCTATCTTATTTCTTCGTGTTTTTGTTTGTAACCTTTACCATCCGACATCATGGAAGGTGGTAACATCTTTGAACCTATCAACCCACCACAACAAAACCACCCACAAAACCCGCAACTATCAAACCAACCTCTTAGGCCCCGAACCTTAGGAGAGTATTCCCGTCCTAGCGACCAAGGCTATCGAAACACTATTGAGCTCACTCAAGGAGCTAATGTGTCCCCCTTGCGATCCGACACCATCCGGTTGGTGCAAAGCGGATGTGCATTCCATGGACTTCGTTCCGAAGATCCTAACCAACATCTCAAGGATTTCCTTAAAATCGTAGATTCTATAGACCTTGATGTTACAACTAGAGATTAGACCCGATTACGCCTATTCCAATTCTTTCTACGTGATCAAGCTAGTCAATGGCTTGAACGTTTACACGCGGGTTCCATCACCTCATGGGATGATCTCACCACTCATTTCCTTGCTCAATTTTCCCACCGGGGAAAACTGCGATGCTTAGGAAAGATATCATGATGTTCCAACAACGTCAAGGTGAAACCTTCTATGAAGCATGGACTCGTTTCAAGGACTTACTCCAAAAAGTCCCTCATCATGGTATAAATCTTTGGCTATTGGTTCAAATCTTCTATGACCATGTCGACTTTCACACCAAATGTAACATTGATCGAGCCGCCGGAGGTAGATTACGTGATAGGAACGCCGAGGAATCTTGGAAAATTATCGATGAACTTGCCTTAGATAATCAAGAATTATGGGAAGTTAATCATGTTGTAAAAGCGGCTATCAACGCAATCTCGACACCTGGGGAGACTAATCAAATCTCCGAAGAACTCCTTTGCAAACTTGAGGCGAAGGTTGACTATCTCGAGAAAAAACAAAAGAGACCTTTAAGAACTCCTTTGCAAACTTGAGGCGAACGTTGACTATCTTGATGTTCCAACACCATTCTCTGAGTCACCCTCTAGAGAGGTTGTTGAAGCCTTTCAAAATTATGCCCCACCTTATTCACCTCTGCAAAACCTCAGCCCGGAATTCGAAGCTCGAATGAGAGAGTATATGGCAACCCATTCTGAGCGGCTTGCTAGATTCGAGGAAGCAGTTTATAAACAAAAGGAGGAGATGCAAGAGAAAATGAAGGAGATGATGAGCCTAGTGGAGGAGTACGCAAACCAGAAAACCCCAGAAATGATGTTACTAAGGAAAGAAAGCGCCATCCCCACTACCCGGTTTGTTAATTCATTCACAATTGTCCACGAGGATAATGAGGAAAAAGAAACCCCTAGTGAACAAACCATTGATGAACCGCCAAAATCCCAATCATTAGGTTACTACCTAAAACATGATATAAACGAAAATACCATAACAAATTGGATAAAAGGTGACGGGCGTAACCAATCCTCCAAACAGGTTTCAAAGAAGGAGAAGGAGGGGGAAGACGAGTATGATACACTACATGAGGGACCAGTATTCAAGAAACTACTTGTACAAAAAGTAGCTACTAAGCAGATGGCTTGTGGGAACTTTGAGATACCAGCCAGCATTGGGAATTTGCAATGTATGAATGCTTTCACCGACCAAGGATCGGAAGTAAATCTTATGCCCCTAACTATCTACACCCAACTAACCTCAGAAATAATAGCCACCACCCGTGTTAGGCTATCCTTCGCTGGTCACTTGATGCGTGGGAATTGCACCAGGCTTTACCTCTCGAGGGATCTCGAGAAGCTTACAACCCCCACAAGGCAGTGTACCTGATCGTTGTAGTATAGTATAGTGACAAGTACCGGGGGATTGATCGTTCAACTTAGGAATAGTGTCGCTAGGATTAGAAAGCCTAAAAACTAGGTCTAGAGGTGAAAGATGATTCTTTTTGTATTTTTTATGTTTTATAAAAGCAAATAAAAATCTCGATTATTGAAAGAGTGGGCGGAATTAGTTGCTAGTCAACTAACCCAATTACTAAGATGCAATCAAAATAAAATAACAAAAATGAAAATAAACTAAATTAAGGTAGTGGTGTGAGCAATATATGGGAGAATTGTGTTTACTTAGATTTCACCACTCCATAGATATCTTTTACAGGTTAATTACTTGTTACAGTTGCGTGGATGACGGATTGTATTCCTTAATACCATTCATGGGGTGGCGTACTTACTTCCCCAATCCTATAAGCTCCTACTTCACTCCTATGTCGAGCCGGCTAAGAAGCTCCTAACATGGGATCACTAGAATTCGCTCATGCATTAAATACAACCATAAAAACCTAGTACACATCAGTTCATGTTTCTTAAGACGTTCAAGCAAGTTACACAATGGAGATCTGCCAGTTTTCTTAAGCCTAACATTGAAATCATTCATCCATTACAACTATAAACAAGCAATCAACCTATAATCAACATCTAGGTTTCATTACATCTAAGCAAACACATGAAAGATCTAGCCTAGCATGTTGAAATCAAGACAAGCATAAGATATATTCAAACAACACATAGACATATTGAATGAATTGAAAGAAGACTCATCTTAATTGAACATGAAAGGTTTCAAGGGGTGAAAACCCTTGAAAATACTGTTACAAACGACCTAGGGTTTATTAGGTTCGGCCCTAGTATTCTCCACACAAGTTCCTCTCTTAATGAATGAAAAATAGAAAAGTATATATAGATTTTGTGAGGTGACGGCGTCAAGAGTAAATTTCTGACGCCGTCATCTCGCCGCCAATAAAGTTCTTGGACTGCCTAGATCTGGAGCTGACGCCGTCATGTGTAATCCATTTTCAGGCCGTCACCAAAATAACTCTTGACACCCTACTTCTGACGCCTTCATGTTTTCTCTGGGTCGTCATGGATTTTGCTCTTGACGCCGTCATATTTTCCTTCTTGACGCTGTCAGGTACTGTTCCCAGCATGGAAAATTAAGTCTTTGCCGTTTTCTTCACTTTTATGCTCCAAAAACATCCAAAATGCTTCCTTTTCCAGAATTCACTCCCAAAGTACCTAAAATCACAAAAGGAACGATTTAGGGCAATATTTGATCAAATAAATTCAATTCCGGGCTTAAATGACCCCCTAAAAACGGTTCATTTTTCGTCTCATCATATACCCTTACACTTGAGATTTGCTTTTCTTCAAGCAAATGCGCTTTTATTCTAATCAAAATACAAGTTAGGGGTCATTTAACACTAATATAAAGTAATTACAACAAATAATCATTCCACTAAAGACCAAAGACAAGCACGGAGGTCATACACTAGCACCTCACAAATAGTGTTTAGATACTCACATCTCTCGGGTGTAATAAAGTAATATCATAATATGGAAATGGAAAACATCTCTCACTACCTGTCATAGCAAAATAGATTACCATAGGCTTGAGAAAGGATCAAACCTCCACCACATAGCGTAAGCACCTAGGATAAACTATCAAAGAGGTCTTTTTAAAGGGTTGTAACGTTAGGTATAGGGATATAAAATACACGGTTTTGTTGGATATAGGTAATCTTTACTGGTGGCGAGTTAATAATCTTGGTTAATTACATGTACAATATGTAATTGCTAAGCCAAGACTAGACTCTACTTAAGCTAATAAATGAAAAATAACGAAAACATACAATAAACATAGAATGAAACGGGATGGTAGTCCGTATGTTTTTTTTTCTCTTTTCTTTTTCTAATTTTTTTTCTTTTTCTTGATTTTTCGATTTTTTTTTTTTTTTTTTTTTTTTTTTTTTTTTTGCATACGCTCTTACCCTACCATCCAAAATAATACATCATAGGGAATGAACAATTCCCTTACATTTGAATTTTTACATACTTTACAATAAACTAATCTAATGACTCGAATCAAGATAATCAAAACACTTGGAGTACTTTTAAGATTAACGCACATATGGGGGTAATATATGATGTTCTTCCCCATTACTCCATAATATTAGTACTTTACCCATGAGTCCCAATCGTCCCAAAATAATATGTACAAGGATATGACTCGACTTAGCAACCATTTAATCAATTAGATAGTTAACTAAGGGTTTAAACAAATAACAATAATGCACTAAAGATGAGTGCATACACGGAAGGCTAAGGCGATTTGGGTGTACATTTAAGTGGGGTGTAACAAATTCTTCCTTTAAGTAAGATGCTTAAAGTTAGAAACGAAAAGATAGGCTCGGAGGGGTGTACTAGGGGTTTCGTGTACTAAAAATGAGTACAACGCTAAGGTGTGGGAAAATTAATTGACTTAACTAGCCAAGTAATATGACTTAAATGGTCAAGTAATTATGATACGGGTTTAACACAAGGGTGATCCTAATGCCTCTTATCATGTAGTAAATTCTACTACATGAATGTAGTCTCACTAGCGGTCTCGGGATGCATCACTAACACAAGTTCTAGAATCTAAATGCTACCGGTACACTCATAAGCGCTAATAGTAAATGCTGTTCCTATCAAATCTAAAGGCGAACCTTACATATTTGGCTGGAAATTTTTTATGAATGATACGGTTTTGTGCTAGTCATACGACTCCTATCCATGAGACGCTTGCTATGGCTAAAGTTTCACTCCTAAATGTTGTAAAAAATTTTAAATTTGGCGCTAAAATTACACTAACAAGTATTTCTCATAGTTTTATTACACACCTACCATCAAACAAGCAAACTCAAGCGAAAGTGTTTCCTATGAGGTATCATCATTTTACCCTCCCCTTACACTTAGGATGAACATTGTCCCCAATGTTCAAGTAAAGAATGTAAAAGTGAAATAAGTAAAAGGATGAAATCAAATACTCCCCTGATTCGCTCGATATGGATAATAGGGCAATAAGGTTAGATCTTCCTCCAAGAAAATGAACAATCAAAGCTTCCCTTCCAGAATATAAATCATCTTCTTGTCATATATAACCTGTTAAACCTGAGAAAACAAACAAGGCAACCTCACGTAAAATCGGCGGCAATCTATATATGCTAACAAATCCTAGAAAACAAAATAAGATATAATGATTGTGGAATGATGTTTGCAGATCTCCTGGAGATTATAAAACTAAAGATTCAACAAAAACTTTAAGACTCCGTTAGAAAAACAAAACTGGTAAAATTTCCAGAACTTTACACGTGACGCCATCAGGAATTTCTTCCTGACGCTGTCAGAAGTGACCTGCAGAAATTCTTATGTTATGTTTCCGGAAAATTTTTGGAAAAACTTCGTCCTACTTCCTGGAAAATCCTGCAAAACAACATTATGACTCGATACAAGCATTTGACTCTAACAAATACGAATATACATGTTCACTTAATATTGTGGAGAATCATGATCAAGTTTGTTTCTTAAAAACATATTTGGGGTTTCCCCTTACACTTATCTTTTGCGAAATACCTTTGGATGAAGTTAAGACTAAGCCAAACAACAAAATAAAGTATTTTCACCATTTTAGTTTGAAACATGATCTACCAACAATAAAAATAAAGCATGCATACGGAAGCAAATAACAATCAAACAAAATAAAAATCACACAAAACATGGGTTGCCTCCCAAGAAGCGCTTTTCTTTATTTACGAGTCTTGTAGCTAGACTCAAGGTCATGGGTTACTTTTTCCTTTCCCACTTTTGTGCCGACTCAAAACATTTAACCCAATTCTCATCACGCTTGTACTCAGGGCCTAGATTCATGCAACCTGAATAGTATGTTTGCCTCCTCTCATAATAAGCATCATCATCAATTCCATCTTTCTTAACCTCATAAGGTCGAATCTCATCAATTTGTAGATTTTTGATGCCTTTTAATTCTTCCTTCATGTGAGGGATCATAAAAGTAATCTTCTCTATCCCATCAGTAAACTGAACTATCCCCTTCTAATGATCACAATACATCTTAGTCTTCTCAACAAAAGGTCGTCCTAGAACTATCTCTCCTAGGTGTGGATCTATAATGCCTCTAACATCTTCTAGGATTACAAAGTCGCATTGATAAGTAAAATTTCCTATAAAGATGTGTACCCCTTTAACTCTCTTGACGAAATTACATAGCCTATTAGAGTTGTAAGGGTCTTTTCTAGGGCTTAATCTTTCGTTCATTATCCAGTTGTAGTAGAGCCTAGACATAATATTCATGGGTGCTTTTAAGTCAATGTATGTATGCTCTCTAGACATGTACCCAATCATGCAAGGAATTTTTATGTTCCTAAAGTTATGCCTCCTAATCCATGGTACCTTTCTATATTTTGAGGGGCAGGGGTGTTGTAAAAGAAATCTATGGTAACTCAATTCATCAGGGGTTGGAGCGAAGTCTGTAAACTCAATTTTCATTTGAAGGGGCTTAGTAAATTGCTTAAATGTGTTAACTTCTCTCTTTCTTCTTTTATGCGCTCTCTTGCTAACTTCTAAATGGTGATTCTCTAAATCAATAAAGACCAACCTAATACGAACAAAGACACAAAAAAATAAGATAGACTAAAGAGAACCTACAAAAAAAAAAAAAAAAAAAAAAAAAAAAAAAAAAAAAAAAAAAAATCTTACTAGAAAGGAATCTAGCAAGTAGACCTAATAAAAAGAAATTCTTACATAGACAATAACTATTCCCCGGGCTGCGGCGCCAAAAACTTGATGCGTGGGAAATGCACCAGGCTTTACCTCTTGAGGGATCTCGAGAAGCTTACAACCCCCACCAGGCAGTGGACCTTATCGTTGTAGTATTGTATAGTGACAAGTACCGGGGGATTGATCGTTCAACTTAGGAATAGTGTCGCTAGGATTAGAAAGCCTAAAAACTAGGTCTAGAGGTGAAAGATGAGTCTTTTTGTATTTTTTATGTTTTATAAAAGCAAATAAAAATCTCGGTTGTTGAAAGAGTGGGCGGAATTAGTTGCTAGTCAACTAACCCAATTACTAAGATGCAATCAAAATAAAATAACAAAAATGAAAATAAACTAAATTAAGTTAGTGGTGTGAGCAATATATGGGAGAATTGTGTTTACTTAGATTTCACTACTCCCTAGATACCTTTTACAGGTTAATTACTTGTTACAGTTGCGTGGATGACGGATTGTATTCCTTAATACCATTCATGGGGTGGCGTACTTACTTCCCCAATCCTATAAGCTCCTACTTCACTCCTATGTCGAGCCGGCTAAGAAGCTCCTAACATGGGATCACTAGAATTCGCTCATGCATTAAATACAACCATAAAAACCTAGTACACATCGGTTCATTTTTCTTAAGACGTTCAAGCAAGTTACACAATGGAGATCTACCAGTTTTCTTAAGCCTAACATTGAAATCATTCATCCATTACAGCTATAAACAAGCAATCAACCTATAATCAACATCTAGGTTTCATTACATCTAAGTAAACACATGAAAGATCTAGCCTAGCATGTTGAAATCAAGACAAGCATAAGATATATTCAAATAACACACAGACATATTGAATGAATTGAAAGAAGACTTATCTTAATTGAACATGAAAGGTTTCAAGGGGTGAAAAACCCTTGAAAATACTGTTACAAACGACCTAGGGTTTATTAGGTTCGGCCCTAGTATTCTCCACACAAGTTCCTCTCTTAATGAATGAAAAATAGAAAAGTATATATAGATTTTGTGAGGTGATGGCGTCAAGAGTAAATTTCTGACGTCGTCATCTCGCCGCCAATAAAGTTCTCGGACTGCCTAGATCTGGAGCTGACGCCGTCATGTGTAATCTATCTTCAGGCCATCACCAAAATAACTCTTGACGCCCTACTTCTGACGCCTTCAGGTTTTCTCTGGGTCTTCATGGATTTTGCTCTTGACGCCGTTATATTTTCCTTCTTGACGCCGTCAGGTACTGTTCCCAGCATGGAAAATTAAGTCTTTGTCGTTTTCTTCACTTTTATGCTCCAAAAATGTCCAAAATGCTTCTTTTTCCAGAATTCACTCCCAAAGTACCTAAAATCACAAAAGGAACGATTTAGGGCAATATTTGATCAAATAAATTCAATTTCGGGCTTAAATGACCCCCTAAAAATGGTTCATTTTTCACCTCATCATCACTCTTATGTGTACCCTTTGGGGATTGCAGAGGATGTGCTGGTCAATGTTGCAGGATTTATGTATCCCGTTGATTTCATGATCATTGATGATAAAGGAGGTAGATGCATGCCAATAATCCTTGGAGCACCATTCCTCACCACCGCAAGAGCTGTTATTAGGTATGAAAAAAGGGAAATTGAGCTTAAGTCAGGGTAAAGAAAGATTAGCTTTCCCATGACCCCACGATATGCACAAGAAAGCCTGATGAAGAGAAAACTCAAAAACAACATTGACACATCACCTAATCATGTTCAAGAAAAAATTCTTGCATGGGAAACAAGGATCAAAAGTTACAAAGAAATTGAGCATGAGAAAGGCAAAAGCTGCAACAAAGTTCATGTCAAGTTTGAATATAGTCAACCGACGGAGAATCATGTACCATTCGCGAAAGGAGACCTGGTACTCTTAAGACACTCATAGATAACAGTACCTCCCGATAAACCAAGTCCCTGGTGGTATGGACCATTTACAATTGAAGGCATAGGCCAAGATGGGATAGCTAACTTGAGCAGTATAGGAGGAGGGGAGGTGACTGCGAGTATCGATCGATTGAAACACCACCACCACGATAGTGAGGATCATAATTACATGGGATACGTCATCTTGAGAGATGACGTCACGTAATAGCCCATGACCTTGAGTCTAGCTACAAGACTCATAAAATAAAAAAAAAGCGCTTCTGGGGAGGCAACTCATGTTTTGTGTGATTTTTATTTGTTTGATTGTTATTTTCTTTCATATGCATGCTTTATTTTTTATTGTTGGTAGATCATGTTTCAAACTAAATTGTGAAAATGCTTTATTTTGTTGTTTAACTTCGTCTTAACTTCATACAAAGGTATTTTTCAAAAGATAAGTGTAAGGGGAAACCCCAAATCTGTTTTTAAGAACAAAATTGATCATGATTCTCCACAATATTAAATGGACATGTGTATTAGTATTTGTTAGAGTCAATGCTTGCATCGAGTCATAATGATGTTTTGCAGGATTTTCCAGGAAGTAGGACATAAATTTTTCCAGAAATTTTCCAGAAACTTAACGTAAAGATTTCTACACGTCACTTCTGACAGCGTCAGGAATTAATTCCTGACGGCGTCATGTGTAAAATTCTGGAAATTTTGCGAGTTTTATTTTTCTAACGGAGTCTTAAAGTTTTTGTTAATTCATTAGTTTTATAAACTCCAGGAAATCTGCAAACATTCATTCCACAAGCAATATATCTTACATTGCTTTCTAGGATTTGTTAGTATATATATAGATTGCCGCCGATTTTATGCGAGGTTGCCTTGTTTGTTTTCTCAGGTTTAACAGGTTATGTATGACAAGAAGACGATTTATTTTTCTGGAAAGGTAGCTTTGAACGTTCATTTTCTTGGAGGAAGATCTAACCTTGTTACCACACTATCCACACCGAACGAATCAGGGGAGTATTTGATTTCATTCTTTTACCTATTTCACTTTTACATTCTTTAATTGAACATTGGGACAATGTTCATCCTTAGTGTAAGGGGAGGGTAAATGATGATACCTTATAGCATACAATTGCACTTGAGTTTGTTTGTTTGATGGTAGGTGTGTAATAAAACTAAGAGAAATACTTGTTAGTGTAATTTTAGCGCCAAATTTAAATTTTTTTACAACATTTAGGATTGAAACTTTAGCCTTAGCAAGCGTCTCATGGATAGGAGTTGTATGACTAGCACAAAACCGTACTATTCAGAAAAATTTTCCACCCAAATATGTGAAGTTCGCCTTTAGATTTGATAGGAAAAGCATTCATTATTAGTGCTTATGAGTGTACCGGTAGCATTTAGATTCTAGAACTTGCATTAGTGATGCATCCTGAGACCGCTAGTGAGACTACAGTCGTGTGCTAGGATTTACTACATGATAAGAGGCATTAGGATCACCCTTGTGTTAAAGCCGTATCATAATTACTTGACCATTTAAGTCATATTACTTGGCTAGTAAAGTCAACTAATTTTTCCTACACCTTAGCGTTGTACTCATTTTTAGTACACGAAACCCCTAGTACACCCCTCCGAGCCTATCTTTTCGTTTCTAACTTTAAGCATCTTACTTAAAGGAAGAATTTGTTACAACCTACTTAAATGTGCAACCAAATCGCCTTAGCCTTCCGTGTATGCACTCATCTTTAGTGCATTATTGTTATTTGTTTAAACCCTTAGTTAATTATCTAATTGATTACATGGTTGCTAAGTCGAGTCATATCTTGTACATATTATTTTGGGACGATTGGGACTCATGGGTAAAGTACTTATGTTATGGAATAATAGGGTAGAACATCATTTATTACCCCCATATGTGCGTTAATCTTAAAAGTACTCCAAGTGTTTTGATTATCTTGATTTGAATCATTAGATTAGTTTATTGTAAAGTATGTAAAGATGCAAGTGTAAGGGGAATATACATTCCCTATGATGTATTATTTTGAATGGTAGGGTAAGAGTGTATGAAAAAATCAAAAAAAATAAAAAAAATAAAAAAAATAAGAAAAAAAAAGAAGAAGAAGAAAAAGAAAAGAGAAAAAAACATACGGACTACCATCCCGTTTCATTTTATGTTTGTTTTAAGTTTTTGTTATTTTTCATTTATTAGCTTAAGTCGAGTCTAGTCTTGGCTTAACAACGCCATATTGTACATGTAATTAACCAAGATGATTAACTCGCTACCAGTAAATATTGCCTATATCCAACAAAACCGTGTATTCCATATCCCTACACCTAACGTTATAACCCTTTAAAAAGACCTCTTTGATAGTTTATCCTAGGTGCTTACGCCATGTTGTGGAGGTTTGATCCTTTCCCAAGCCTATGGTAATCTATTTTGTTATGACAGGTAGTGAGAGATGTTTTCCATTTCCATATTGTAATATATACTTTATTACACCCGAGAGATGTGAGTATCTAAACACTATTTGTGAGGTGCTAGTGTATGACCTCCGTGCTTGTCTTTGGTCTTTAGTGGAACGATTATTTGTTGTAATTACTTTTATATTAGTGTTAAATGACCCCTAACTTGTATTTTGATTAGAATAAAAGCGCATTTGCTTGAGGACAAGCAAATCTCAAGTGTAAGGGTATTTGATGACGCGAAAAATGAACCGTTTTTAGGGGGTCATTTAAGCCCGGATTCGAATTTATTTGAACAAATATTGCCCTAAATTGTTCCTTTTGTCATTTTAGGTACTTTTGGAGTGAAATCTGGAAAAGGAAGCATTTTGGAGAATAAAAGTGAAGAAAACTGCAAAGTCTTAATTTTCCTTGCTGGGAACAGTACCTGACGGCGTCACAAGATTCTTAATGACGGCGTCAAGAGTAATACAAGAGGTGGAAGTGGATGGTGCACATGACGATCCAAAAAGTTTTGTACTAGGGACATGACGTCGTCACCCAAGGCCATCATGGTCCAAATGTTAGTGACGGCCCAGAGCAACTTTACACATGACGGCGTCAAAAGTGGATCTAGGCAATCCGATTTCATTATGGGCGGCTAGTTGACGGCGTCAGAATTTCCTTCTTGACGCCGTCACCCTATAAAATCTATATATAGTTTTCCAATTTTTATTCATTAGGGTGTAACTTTTAGGTTGCAACTTTGGAGAAAAACCCTAGTCCGATTTTCACAGCTTTTTCAAGGGTTTTTACCCTTTGAAACCTCTTATGTTCAATTGAGATAAGTACTCTTTCAATTTAATCAATATGTCTATGTGTTGCTTGAATATATCTTACACTTGTCTTCAATTTAACATGCTTGGTTAGATCTCTTGTGTGTTTGCTTAGATGTAGTGAAACTATGTTAATTGTGGGTTGATTGTTTGTTTATTGTTGTTACGGATGATTGTATTTGATGTTAGGCTTAAGAAAACTGACAGACTTCCATTGGTAACTTGTTTGAACGTCTTAAAAAACATGATCAGAGGTGTACTATGATTTTTGGTTGTATTTAATGCGTAGGAGAATTCTAATGATCCCATGTTAGGAGCTTCTAACGGCTCGACATAGGATTGAAGTAGGATCCTATAGAGTTAGGGAATATTGTACACGGCCCTACGACTAGTATTAAGGAATACGACCCATCATCCATGCAATTGTAACAAACTATCAACCTGTAAAAGATATCTAGGGAGTAATGAAACCTAAGTAAACGCAACTTTCCCTATCATTGTTTACACCACACTAGTATAATTAGATTTATTTTCATTTTTGTTATTTTATTTTGACTGCATCTTAGTTATTGGGTTAGTTGACTAGCAACTAATTCCGCCCACTCTTAAAAAAACCCGAGATTTTAATTGCTTTTGTAAAATATAAAAATACAATAAGAATCATCCCTCACCTCTAGACCTAGTTTTTAGGCTTTCTAATCCTAGCGACACTATTCCTGAGTTGAACGATCAATCCCCCGGTATTTGTCACTATCCTATACTACAACGATCAGGTACACTGCCTGGTGGGGGTTGTAAGCTTCTCGAGATCCCTCGAGAGGTAAAGCCCGGTGCGATTCCCACGTATCATATATATATATATATAGGATAGATATATATATATATATATATATATATATATATATATATATATATATATATATATATATATATATATATATATATATATGTATATAGATAGATAGATTATGTGTAAGTGTGAATGAATGGTGGGTTATTAGTTGGAGTTGAGAAATGATGACGAAGATAAGTTTTTGTCGGCGAAAAGAGTTTGTTTCATCCATAGTTTTCTTGTGTGAATGCGTTCTACTTTTATGGTTATCCACTTAACTCACATCTCTTCATCATCACGAGTTTTCTAATAGTGGACATAAAATATTTTCGAGTTGAACGTCAAAGTTCAAAAAGAGCCAATAGGGGGAAGGAAAAGGTTCGATAACGAACAATTTCCGGGAGTTCTAGAAAGTCAACTAATGACGTATCTAGGTTATGTGCACGTATATATATATATATATATATATATATATATATATATATATATATATATATTATTTATATAGTATTATAAGTATAGGGATAAATATATATATATACATATATATATGTACGTTCAAGAGAAAGAAGGAAATAAATTATATCTACGCAAGCAAAGCAACAAAAAAAATTTTTTATCTACACATGGCAATGAGTAGAGAAAGAATGGCGTACCTGGCGGTCTTCAAAAAAATCTTCTAAATCTTCAAGATGATAGATAGAATTTGCAAAAGTTTATGGTGATAGAACTCCAAGATAGTTGTAAGGAATGTTGATCTACCTATTTGGTCCCCATTGTCTCTTTGGTCCAAACATGTTCAACATTGGCCTAGGATGCATGAAAGGTGGTAGTATTCCCCAAGGGTTGTAACTTGGTTGATAGTTCCACATTTGATTACTAGGGTTGTTGTAGTTTTGTTTATTTTGGTTTTCTTGTTGGTTGAGGTGTTTTAGATCTAGGATAAGAATTATTTGGCTTCCTATGTGATGGAGTTTTAGATCTTGTTTTAGGTTTAGAGGATCCTACATCGGTTTTTAAAGATGGTTTATAAAAAGTTTTTATTTCTTCATTACTAGCAAGAGGTATTTTCTTATTATTTATGAGTATGTATTTGGGATGTTTTTCTAAGGATGTTGGTTTACTAGATTCGTTTTCAAACTTAATATTTTTTGTTTCACTAGTTGAAGCTTCAATTGGGTTAAATCCTAAGCCGGTTTTGTCTCCGGATATTCTTTGAATGCTTATTATTTTCTTAAGTGAGTTACTACTATTTTCAAATTTGTCAAGTTTACAAATTTCTTCTCTAAGTATTTCATTTTCACTTTTAAGCTCTTGACATAATTTACATTCTTCAACAATTTCTTTGCCTTTTTCTAATTTATGTATTTTAATTTTAAGTTCTAGTATTTCATTTTCTAATTGGTTGTTTATACGTTTTAGTTATTTGTTTTTAGTCATTACTTGTTGTCCTAATTTGCATAGTCTGTTATACTCATTATCTAAATCATTTTCGTCTAATGATAGATTCTCATCACTAAAGTATTCGGTTTCGGAACGTACCTCGCTTGATGTTTTTGCCATAAGACACTTTTCTTCTTTTGTCGTTTCTTTCTCCTCCTCATCACTATCACTCCAAGCTCCTCCAACAAATGCTCTTTGATTTTGATCTCTTGACATCATTGGACATTTTCCAATGAGATGATTCGGATCACCTCATTTGAAACACTTTCTTTCATTCTTGCTATTCTTATCATCTTTATTCTTTTGAGATGCTCTCCTTTCATCATGTGGTTGTCTAACGAATCTTCATCGCCTTTTGAAGAATTTCTTGAAATCTCTTACGGCCATGGCATATTCTTCGTCATCACTTTCGGAAGATGAGTTATCTTCGTTACTAGATTCCTTTCTAGCTTTCAAGGCGATTGACTTGCTTTGCTCTCATTTTCCTTTGACCATTTCGGAGTCCTTCTTTAAACTTGTGATGATAGTGTTAAATCTAGCGAAAGCATTATCAATTGATTCCTCTTCTGGAATCGTGAATTGCTCATATTATTGAACAAGTAGATCTATTTTATTATCTTTAACTTGACTATTACCTTGGTGAGTTATTAGTAAAGAGTTCCAAATTTCTTTTGCGGTTTCACACATAAAAATCCTTTCGTATTCTTTACCTGGTAGTGCATTGTAAATAACCATTTTTGCTTTATCATTTTGAGAAAGTTTTCTTTTTAAATCATCATTTTGTTTTTCAAAAGGTACGATTTCATGTTTCTTTGTTTCGGGGTTATTTTGAATAGGTAAAAAATCACCATTAGTAATACCATGCCAAAGATCTAGATCTTTTGATTTCACATAAGTTTCGAATCGATTTTTCCAATATAAAAATCCATCACTTTCAAATAGTGGTGGTCTTTGCATAGATTGCCCTTCTAAATATTTTTCAGATTCCATAGATCGTTACAAGTTTTAAAATACAATATATTTTAAAGATCTTGCTAGACGTGGCTCCTGATACCAATTGTGGAAAACTAGAAGGGGGGGTTGAATAGTTTTACTATCTTTTTAAATTTATTTTCAGAATCTTTTGTAGCTTATAAAACTTTGATTCGATCTTACGTGAATTCAAATGTCAACAAATGTGAGCAAGTCTAATCTAATAATGTAAGTATTGAAATGAAATGAAATAAAGATAGAGATAGAAAGATCAAACCACAACACGCGAATTTATAGTGGTTCGGCTACAAAGACACCTTCCTTGCCCTACTCCACTCCCCGAGTACCACACTCGAGAGTTTTCTTCACTATGTCAACAAACTCCTTATGGTGGAGAAACCTTACACACCTTGGCTTACACCGATTAACGACACTAAGCTAAATGTCGAGTTCTAATCGTAGCTAGAACTAATCTCACAACTTCTTCACAACTTCACAACTTCTTCGCGATAGCTCCACAACTTCTTCTTCTCGTCCACTTCAAACCATCTTCTATGCACAACTAATTCACAACTTCTACACTACTTTACAACACACCTAATATCTACAATCAACTAAATCACACAACACTTTACAAATATCTAGCACTACAACAAGATGATACTAACTAATCACAACACTACTACAATTTTATGGATGTTGAGGGAGTGTTCTTCTTTTAGCACTTGTATGGATGAAGCTTTGGACCACTTGGAAACAAAGACTTATGAATTATATGGTAAAAGGTTTTTGGGATAGAAATGGATATGAGATCAGAAAGTTTTGAGTGCAAAAAGGTGAGGAAAATTTGTGAAATGAACCAGTATTTATAGGGCAAGAAAATACTGTTCTGGAGCATGCCGGTCTCCTTAATTAGGGGCCGGTCCCCTTAATCATTAAGGGGCCCGCCCCTCCCGAACGTTGGGTTTGTTTGTCTTTTTGTGGGGAAGGTTTTTCTATAGAGATTTTGCCCTTTTTGGTTGGAAATTTGAAATCATATCTTTGTGGTTTAATAAAACAATACCAAGAATAATTTACTAAAATATATAAAATGTTAATGTCATTTTATAAAATGTTTTGTTTTAAGAAAATGCTTCCTTTGATCATGTAATGCATAAGATGCTTAGTTTATACATACATTAAGTGATATTAGTTGTAGAAGTAAATATTTGTCACTAAATACTTGTTTACGTCATAATCTTGAGTTAATTTAGTTTACATTTTGTGATTATCAAAACGTAGAGTTATTGAAAAATATTAATAACGTTTTTAAGCATTATTTATATCAACAGAACATAAGGCAAAGCCTTCTAAGCATGACGGAGGAGAAGCAGTAGACTCAACTCTATTCAAGAATCTTGTTGGAAGTTTGCGCTATTTGACATGTACAAGACCGATTGATTAGTCGTTTCATGGAAGAGCCTACGACAAAACATTTGGAGATTGCGAAGAGGATTCTCCATCATATCAAAGGTACTGTAGATTATGGTATGTTTTATTCAACATGTGAAGACTTCAAGCTGGTTGGATATAGCGATAGTGACTGGGCTAGAAACAAAGACGAAGGAAAAAGTACAATTGGATTTCTATTCTTCTTGGGTAACAATGCCTTTACATGGTCTTCAAAGAAGCAACCTATTGTTACCTTGTCCAGTTGTAAGTGGAGTACGTAGCTGCAACATCGTGTGTATGTCATGCAATTTGGCTTAGAAGTATGCTAAAGGAGCTACACATGGAGCAAGAAGATGCGACTGAGATCTATGTGGATAACAAGTCGGCCATTGACTTAGCAAAAAATCCAGTCTACCATGATCGAAGTAAGAATATCAACACTTGTTATCACTTTATTCGAGAGTGTGTTGCAAGGAAGGATGTCCAAGTGATACATATGAGGTCTGAAAACCAAGTTGCAAATATCTTCACCAAGCCGCTCAACGAGAAAGATTTCTCAAGACAACGAATGATGCTTGGAGTCGGTAAATCAAGTTTATAGGGGGTGTTGGATGGTAACCTTGATTTAGTCCAATAAAGATTGGACTATCCATAAAAGCCCGAGCCCATGATCAAGAAGCTTCTAGAATAACGAAGAATGATCCTAGCATAGAAAAATATCTAGGTGAAATATCTAGAATGATATTAGAAATATCTAGAAAAACTTATCTAATAGGAATTATCTAGAATTAGGTATATTGATAAGTATGATGACGTGTTAAGAAAAATCTAGATTATGTAAGAAGATCCATGGAAGTATCTCGGTTCTAGAATCTTCCATGGACTAGTATAAATAGGTGATGGTGTATGCATTGTAAGCATGAAGCAAAGCTTAATCAATAAAGTAACATTGTAAACTTTCTCTAAGTATTCCTCTCTTCATCAAGTATAAGCCTAAAAGTCCTTCATGTTTACAACACAATCAAGGACACTAGATGCTCATGGCGCAATCTAGATAACATCTGTATTTCTGTTTGGAATTCATGAAACCCTTGACTTGATGATGGATTGAGCCATTTGATTACTACCATGGTTTTAGCACTTCCCATGTACCCTTTGTATACCTTACCGAATCCTCCATTTCCAATAACATTATTCTCATTAAATTTGTTTGTTGCAACTTTCACTTGTTTAAGTGAAAAACGAAGATCTCAATCTGATGGTAGTGATGGCTTATTGTTTGTGGTAGTATGGTGTTTGGTTCTCCTTCGCAGATATAAAACTAAAACTAGTAAAACAGACAACAAGACTAACCCTCCCCCAACACCACCTATTATCAAGGCAGATGGTTGAGTCTTCTTGTTGTTCTCTTTTATGAGGTTTGGTGTTGGGCTAGAAAGTTCATGGTCCATGCTCACTTTGAAGGCTTCCAAACCATTTAAATAAGCATCAAGATATTCTTTCGATACTTCACGGTTACGATGCATCTGGATCCACAAATCCTGCTTGCTTCGATGACCACTTGGATTGTTGACAAGCACAAGGTAATCATTGTATATTGCAATCCTGGTATCTTGAGCCCCGTAGATTATATCAGCTACATCTTCAGCAGTTTGATTATTAATAAAAATCCTGAAGATCATTTGCAGATCCTTACTATATTGTGGTATAATGCAACTAAAATGGAGCCGGATCATGTAATAAAACCCAGAATCAACAGGAAGTATCCAGGTTAGATTGTACAGGTCAGACTGATTTCCAATAATTCTTTCTGTTTTATAAATTACCTCAGGTGCTGCATAACTCGGAGTCTCTGCACTATATGCAATCGGATTCTGATAAGCAGGCTGTAGGATCTACACTTGACAGATCTCGAACCAATAGATCGTTAGTCTACTAATGTAATCACTAGCAAACTAAATAGACAATCTCTGTTAGCTTATACTTATTGCGGAATATAAATATAAACTGTATGCTAAACTTTGATCCTCTATAGATCGATATTATTCACTAACAATTGTTTTAAAACTCGTACCTATTACAATGACCTTGGGTTCCTTATATACTATTAGAAACCCTAACCTTTCTTACAAGAAACGAATAATCATTAAACTAATAAAAGATATACTACATATCATATCCTAAAATAAACTAATTCTATCCATGGATTAACTATATCTGCAGGATCCTTCTATCAGCAGGAACCAGTCTTCAGCAGAATCCACTTTATGTATCCACAGGAACCTGTCAGCAGAATCCTTTAGCAGTATCTAAATACTGACTTCAATAATTACTTACAATCCTCCCCTAATCTTGAAGTTGACATGGTTAACTCCAAGATTCTTGATAGATCTTCAAAGGCAAAAAGAAGAGGATTGAGGATGAACTTCAGCAGAAAAAAATCTTTATCAGCATGATCTCAATGATCAGCAACAAGTTGAAAAGCACTATTCTTTGCAGCAACAAATGACCAAAGCTACATCAAAACATATTAGTTTCATACTATTCTCATCACATCCAGGTGTGTTAACTCCTGTGAGAGGTGAATCATTGAAAATAATGGATTTAATGTCTCTTTACCAATAGCCATTACTACTGGAGTAGCCAAATGTTTTAGTTCACAAACTATGGTACACTGATGACCATATGATTTTTAGCAAATCATCAGCTATAAACGGATTTGAGATGTCTTTACCTGTAGCCGTTTTCTCAGGTCTAGTCAATTATTAGATGTAAAAACACCTTGGTCAATTGAATACCAAATATGGTTTTCCACTGCCTTTACCACAAGCCATACTCTTGTGGGCTAGCCAATTATTAGGAATCCATAAAGGAAAAATCCATGGTCAATTGACAACCATCCAACTCTCAGCTGTTAAGCATGGGTGAGTTGAGTACCCAATAGCTTTTAGCAAACTATTACAACTATCAACAGATTTGACTTGTCTTTACCAAAGCTGTACCCTTTGGACTAGCCAACTTTTTGATGGAATAGTCAACATCAGGTAAGTTGATAACCAGAGAAGGTGTAGAAATAACCAACACCAAATCCTGCAAACAACATACACAATACTAGACAAAGCTGTTAGTTTTTTTTTTTTGTAAAGAAAATAATAAATATACAACAAAATACAATAAGAATACCCAATCATTCCAGATAAGTTTCAATATGGACACCATGCTGAGTTTTCAATTCCATTTTAACCAAAATACTTCTTCGGATAGCTCTAATCAACTGTTCAGCAAGATGCATATCATTCCCAATCATATCCAGAGGAACAGTAAGTTTCACCTCCAGCATTTGTCTCATCACATCTATAGTGATTGGATATACCACATTTGCCCAACAATATAATGTTTTGCCAGAGGTAGTAATGATCATATGAACATTAGGAAGAGGAAAATATTTCCAAGTATCAACTACCCAATTCTTCTGACCTTTCCAAACATGAAATACAGTACCCGTAAAAAGATGAGAATCACAGAGTACTTGTAAGTCTCCCAGCAAAAACATACTAATCACTTCAGGTTGATGAGACTTGTAATAAGTTACACCCCAGCCATAAAAGGAAAGAATATCCTGCCTATCCACCATATGTAAAATCTGACTAAGAAAAGTAAATTCTTTGGTGGAACCATCTTGTCTGTGAAGTACATTGACTTGTCCTTGACCAGTTGGAGACTCAATAAGCTCCCATTGAACTACTCTTTCCCAAACAACAAGATTGTCATCATCAGAATCAAAGTCAATAAAAGTACTATCCTTTGGTGATTCACCCCTAGAAGCCTTTCTCTTCTTAGCAAAAGTCTTCTTCCTAGTACCAGGTGTAGAAGGAGAAGAAGTATCAAGTGTAGGATCATCAAAAGTCTCTGCCTTGGGAACTGGTGCTGAAGCATCAGGAGAAACACCTTGTGGATCTTCAGGAGGAATAGATTCTGGATCTTTAGGAACATCTGCTGAAGCATCAGGAGAAACATCCTTTGGATCGTCAGTAGGAGTAGGTTCACTGGTAGGAACTTTAGTGGAAACAGACTCTGGAACTGCAAGAACAGCTGATGAATCATCAATAGGAGCAGAAGAAGATCCACCAACATCTGAAGGTTCAGAAGGCTCCGCAACTGCAGCAACAACAATATCAGTAGTTGGTGAAGGAACAGCATCAGTAGAATCATCAACCTGAGTTAATAATGAAGGAGAATGAATATGCTCCTGAACACCAAATGAAGACTCAGTAGATTCTTTGGGCTGGTTAGCAGAATCATCAAGCCTGATCCTCTTAGCAACAGGCTTATCCATAAGTCTGCCACGCTTCTCTAACACATCTGGAACATTGATACCTGATGAATGAAGAAGAGATATGAGCTTGTCATAGTATGAAGTTAACTGAGTGTCTGAAAATCCCCAAACTTTCTTTTCAGTCCATCCTGATCCAAATATAGAACACCCTTGGTTCTTGACCAAATTCCTCATATACTTTCTAATCTCTGCTTTTGTCCATGGTTTGTCCCTCAGCTCTTTAGCTTTTCTCTCTGCCTCAGCCTTCTTTTGCAACTTAACACTTTCAACCATCCTTTTAGCAAAATCAGTCTCATGATAATCAGTTCCAAGAACAGACTTTGCCAAATCAGGTTTAGCAGAGACTTGAGTGGCTAAAGTTTCCCATTGCTCAGCTGATAAACTCTTAGCAATTTCATCTAGCTCCTTTTGTCTTTCAACAGGTAAAGTATGAGTAATTGGAGTGCCCATTCTATCCAAATCAGCCTGTATCTTCCTAGCAAGTTGCTTAGAGGCCTTCATATCCAAATCCCTCTTAGTCTTTGTAGCCTCCTCTTTGGCTTGCCAATGAGCTGCAACCAATTCACTAAGCTTCTCATTAGCTAGTTCTTGCTTAGTTTTCTTTCTAGAAGGAATGTCTTGATCTACCATAATAGACTTTTCTTTATCTGTCTGAGAAGAAGTAGCTTCAGGAGGAACAAACTGCTGATTAGTTGTATCTTTTGCTGGAGAACTATCAGGACAATCAACATGTAAATCTGCTGATTCATCAGCTGATGTTGCCTTGCTAGGTGATAGCACATATTCCTTTCCTGCAACAAAGAAAGCATCTCCTGACTGAGAGGCATCAGCAGGAGTCTTGTCAGCAGGAACATCACTCATATCAACATTTACAGAGGTGAGATCAGCAGCTGTTTTAGGAAGGTTTGCCAAGTACTTCCTTCTAACATAAGACACTTTCTTAACTTTTGGAGTGGATGTGTCAGCAGAAGGAGCAGTGGTTGCAGGCCTAGAAACAAGAACCTCATGTTGAGTACTTTCTAGAGTAGTAGTGGCAAGAAGATGAAGCCCTTCTAGGTCAATCTTGTCAGACTCTCCAGTAACCTCTTCATCTGAGTCAATCACAACACCTTTTCTTTTCCTGGTTTTAAGTTTGTTCTCCAACTTCTTGACCTTTTTAACTAGAGTCACCACCACATTCCCAAGTGTCTGCTTGGTATGTTTAAGCGCCTTTTCAAAAGTATCCATCTTATGTACATACCTGTCCAATAAAAGAGACAAAGAAGTGAGAGTAACAGGACCTTCAGCTCCACCAACAGGGATATCTGTGGTATTGGGAGCATCATTGGTCCTAACAGGAGAATTAAACAAGTCTTCATTGATATCAACATTCTCCTCTAAAGTAGGACTAGAAACAGGTGTGGGAAGTCTTGTTATTTGTGGAGATTGTACAGGTTGGTCAGGGCCAAAATCCTCAGTAACTACACACTCGGAAGGAGCATCAGCAGTTAGTGAAGGACTAGGTGTGAATAGCCTAGGAGAGACTGGTGGCTGAGCATCAGCAGCAACTGATGCACTTACATCAGGAGCAACTTCAGCCCTCTCAGGAGATTCCACTGGTGCTTGAACATCAGCAGGATCCTGACCACCATGAGCTGCATCAGCAACTGCTTCATTAGCAGCTACTTCATCAGCAGTATTGCCAGCAGGCAACATAGCAGGTAGTAAAGGTCTATGATCTCCCTTATAATTGGTTTTCATAGAAGCAAAAACATACCAAGCAGGAAGATGGGTAATGTCCTGGGTCTGAATACCTAAAGTTATCTGAAGAAACCTAGGATACATTAAATATTTAAGTTTACTATACTTAACATTACCTAGCATTTCATCAAATATATACTTAGAGAAATTAAAGGTTCTTCCCTGAGACAGGCACACAATGGCAAGAGCTATGTCTGTAGAAAATTGATCCCATCCACCAGACTTGGAACTCATACACTGAAGCAGAGTGTGTGTCAAGAATCTCCATTTAGGGCAAAACTGATTCTTGTACCATATTTTCCCATCTCCACGATATCTAGCAGCCTGCAAACCTACAAGTATCTCCTCCTTAGCCAATTCGTGCTCCCCTCCTTCATCATCCAATTGCAATTGAGTTCGAACCAATGACTCAGTAACAACACATTCTACCCCATCAACAGTAGCCACAATCTCTGTTGGTCTATCTTCAACAGACCTTGTTTGTTCCGTTCTCCAAAATTGTATAACCAATGATTCATGAATAACATCAGGATAGTGAGTTAGGGCAAAATGAAGCTTTGACCTTTGGAGAAATTCCATCATCCCTACATAATGACCATCTCCTTTTCCATGACCCAAGAAAGCAATTTTGTTATGATTACCTTTGAAGAGTAGTTCAACCATTGATTGAAAAAAGAGAGAGAAATAGGGTTTTGAGTGCTTGAAAGATGTTGAAATGGTTTTTGAAATTTATAAGTAGAGGGAATCAGTTATTTAGACATGGGATTTGCACGTCTAGGTTAAATGGGTAAGTTTCCAAACGTGGAATGTTATTGACAAGAATTGTGGAAACAATCTTTGACCAATATATTGACAAGAATTGTGGAAACAATATTTGACCAATATATGACCATTATAAACCCCCAAGTAAACTGACCCATCCGAAGAAACCAAGCCAACCAGCAGGAACCAATTGGTCAATCCGCATAATCCACTTAAATGTTGACCAAGTCAACCATTCCAGGTATCAGCAGCAACCAATCAGCAGGAACCGATCATTAGGGGTAACCATAATTTCAGTGAGAATAGCTTTCAGTCAAACCTTCGCCCTTAATTATCTGTAAACCACCTCGCATTTATGGTAATAATTATACACGGTTTACTTGGCCTTATAAATACGGGGTAAAAATCCCCAAATTTCACCAATCAATTTCAAAATTCAAATCCCTAATTACAAAAACCACCAATCAAGTAATAACCATGTCGTCCAATCCTAACATCATCAACCTCTCTTCTGACTCATATGATTCTTCAGAATCACTAACATCTCCACCACCACTAAGGATGCCAACCCTCCTACGTGGTCTGACCAAAGAACAAGCCAAGAAGAAGCGACATGATGTACCTGCTCCAAGTTCATCATCATCAGAGGATCTTCCACCCTATCCTTCTGACTTAGATGATTCTGATGCGGCTAGTGAGCTAGAGAGACGATGGAATGCATTGGAGAAGGGTCAAGCAAACAGAGCCCCCAATCCTGCTGTGTCTCCCTTTATTTACACATCTTCTGATGAAGATGATGATGAGAATGATGCACTCTACAATCCTCCCTCAACACCTGAGAGGCCCCAATCCTCTCGTCCAAGGCGACCATCAAGACCCAGAAAGTCAAATCCACCATTGCCAAAGACAAGGGAAGTGGTGATTGGGTTGCCTTGTCCCCAACAGCAAGGACTCTTCACCAACAACAAGGGCAAGGAGAAGATGGCTGAAGTGAAGGGCAAGGGCAAAGGAAAAGTATAATATGAGGGTTAGGATTGATAGGCTTGTTTGAATGTATGAAACTTTCAATCTTTCTTCTGTTTGTACTTTTGGATGATCATCAATAAAACATGTTTCCTTTATTTGAAATTACTTGATTGTTATGCTTCTGAAAAGAATTGTTCATTCCCCTAATTTAGATCTGCTAGCAGAATTCATCAGCAGGAACAAACTTAATGATCAAACTTGTGTTATCAGCAGCAATTGTTCAAACCTTAGTGACTCTCATCCGTAGAATCCATGTATATGGACAACTTGCACAATTAGTAATTGCCACTGACTCAACTACCTCCCATTAATTTTCATTAACTCTCATTAATTACAAATCAAGTCTATATAAAGTTGTCTTCAAAGCATAAGCTACTCAAAACTCAATTCCTTACTAATACCAACACTCCAAAGTCTTCTCAAACACACAAGTCGTGAAGTCAAACCCCAAAGTCATAGATATTTCCTCTGATTCTTCTTATTCCACATTTGATATACTCCAAATCCAAAGAGCATACTACTATCTTGGTGAAGGACCATCTGAGTTCTGTCCATCTCCATCCTCATCAGAGGAAACAAAGGAAGTTCCAACTCCTCTTGCTGTTGTTGTCCCTGATTTTACTCCTGTCACAGCATTCCTTACAAGATGGAAAGGTTTTGTGCTGATATGAGGAAGATCTCTGTCCCTGAAGAGCCACAGTCCTCTCAAAGGAACAAGGGTCCACTGAAGGTTGTCCTTGGACTTGCTGCTCCCAAGCTCTGGAACAAAGACATGCAATCCAGAGGGATCCACAAGAGGATACCTGAACCCAAGGACATGGGAAAAGGGAAGAGAAAGATGCAGTAGGAGTTTGAGCTGTTGGATGTTGCTGGTTGGTAGGTGGTTAGGTTGTGTCTTTTGTAATCCTGTGATGATGTTTGATGATTGTGATGATGTATGTAACACCCCCAAAATACCGCAGCGGAAGACTGTGTCATAGGGATGCTACTTCAGGGCACAAAGTACAAGATATAGAAAACGCCCTCTAAATGAGACGTTTTTGAAAAGTTACCATTCGAATAGATAAAAGTAATAGTTTACAAAACAAGGATCCCAAAGTAGTATGATACATAAGTTTTTAAAGTGTATCGAATGGTAAACTATAAAAGTGAAAGTCTCCAAAAGCATGCCCTAAGACTCTCAGCTCCACAAACCTGCTATCGCCTTCCTAACCTGAGATAAACATGCTTAAAAGTGTCAACACAAAGGTTGGTGAGTTCATAGAGTTTGTCTTAATACAGTTGAAAAAGTCTATAAAGAATGTTCACACAGCAAAGGCATCGTAAATCCACTCAGTTACAAGTCCCGTCATAAGAGACTTGTAACCTGTGTGTTCACAACCCACTGCTACAAAATAACATGATTAAGATATGTATAAGTTCATAACAACAGTTAAGCAAATTGTAGTGAGTCTACACTTCATCTCCGAAGACCTCACCTAAGTATGTATACTTCCATGGTTGTGCCCAGAACCTTAATCTGGGGCCATAGGAAGTATAAATGTCTCCATGGTTGTGCCCAGAACTGAATCTGGGGCCATTGGAAGTATAAATGTCTCCATGGTTGTGCCCAGAACTGAATCTGGGGCCATTGGAAGTATGTATGTATGTATCCATCACAGTTTAGTATAACACAGTTAAGTATAACACAATCACGTATGTATGACATCAAGTATAATGTAATCAAGTATAATGTTTCCCAAGTATAAATGTTATGTGCATCTGTACAAGTAAGCAAGTAGTAGCATGTATCTCCCCCAAAGAGTTGATAAAACAATTAAAAGAGTAGGGGCTATGACTCACCTCGAGTAATAGTACAATGCAACGGAATGTTAAGGACAACAATGCACGGTTAACTGCCGCAACCTAGTATGAATAATGAACGATCTAATTTAGATCACCAAATGATGTTATGAATGTCCATGCTCATGTTTGTATACCACTCTAGTCTTTAGAAAAACACTTGTGTTATCAAAAATATATAATCCAAGAATTTGGAAAAATATTGCTATTAGAAAATATAATAAGCTAGTTGTAATATATATATATATACTTATATATATATATCGTAAGTTTCCATGTTAGCATTGAAATACTCGGTTTGTAATCCTTGAAATGATGAAAACATACTCGTAATAACTAATACTACATTAGTTATAAAGCTTGGTTCTTAATATTATGTCTAGCTTATAAATGTACTTCGTAGTTTTTGCGCCAAATTTATATAAAAGCTGTCAACTAGAAATGGTTTTAGCCGATATTCAAACGTGAATATCTTTGTCGTTACTTGTCCGTTTTACTTGTTCTTTATGTCCACGGTTACGTCTTAGTATGTAGTAATATATTTTGGAAAGCTCGGCTCCTCCGGGTTATGTCTAAAGTCTCTTTTTGTACCATGAAAAACGTCCAACAGCAAACAAATTTCCAGAAAATACTTTTCGTCAACAATCTTGCAAAAATCATAACTCCTTCGTTATTAACTCTTTTTAATCCGTTCTTTCGCCTACGGATTCGTTTTTGAAAGTATTTTCTAAAAATTTTGCCAAAGTTCACTTGGTGTTTACTGATTTTCCAGATTTTCACAAAATGGGACAGCATGTCTAAAATAGGTTCCAAATCAAGTTTTCAAGGTTTATAACCAATTTCTACCATCACCAAACCTCTTGTAACCACCACATAGCTAATCTAATCCTACCATACACCTTCTTAGGGTGCCATGGACTCCTAACCAAGTTATTATAGCAAGGGGATTCATAACTAAAAAGTTAGGGTTTGTATGTTTCATTTTAGACAAAATAAAGAGTGGTATAGCTAGTTGTACATGGTTTTTAGCATGATACTTATGAAATACATGTAAAAATAAGATGATCCATAAAAAAATAAAGTTGAAAACTTACTTGATAAAATGAGATGATTATATGATGATTATGCTTGATGTTCTTGTGTTTTTGTTGCTTGATTCTTGATTAGGCATGTAAAAGGAACAAGTTTAGTGTTTTAACTTATGAAAAATGATCACTTGAGCTAATTATGGTGGTTTGGTCGTGGGTTTGCAAGGGAAGATGGAGAAGATGAGATGAAATTTGTTCTTAGCTAAAAAGTGTGATTATGATTCTAGTAATTTGGTAAAGTAAGGTTATAAGAGGTTTATTAGTATAAAATGGGCAAGTTAATGCCCAAGGTTAAAAGGGTGTCTCATGGGCTGGTTTTTCAAGGGTAGAAGGGGGGGTAGGGTACTTGGTATTTAATTAGGAATTTGGTGTAGCGTTAAGTGTTATTACGCGTTATTCGTTAAAATCGGGTACCGGGTTTAATAGCAATAAACGTTCACGAAGTTAACCGGGATGAAATAAAGTCATAATAATGTTGAAAATATGTTAAAAATATGTTGGGTACATTTACTGAGTGATCGGGTGATTATTGTTTAGTTTTCACGAAAACCGTCGTTATATTCATAAGCGTACGTTATAAATAAAATAAATTTCCAAAATACTGGGTAACTGAATGTTATAACTTTTATGATGTTAAAATGGATATAAAAATATGTCGGGACCATTGTGGGAATATTTAGATATATTCGTCGTGTATAAACCGGGTGTTAACGTTTACTATAAATACTTATACGTAAAAACGTTAAATGTACTGAATATAGTAATTTGAAAATCCTGAGAGTGGTATAACATGAAAATGCTGTTATGATGATATGCAGACTATCTCCAGTCTGTATGCAGTGTTCTTAACACTAATTAAATGAATTCGCACCTAAACCAAACCGGTTACGCGAATTTGAATACCCGTAAACTAAATTTACGATGAAATGAGTAATGCAAGTGAATAGTGAAAACTTTTCCGGAATGAATAGTGTTTAGTGAATAGTAAATTTCCCAAAAGTTTCTCAGAATATCAAAATGACCTCGAAAATGATGAATAGTAAAACGATGAATAGTGTTTTGATGAATAGTGATTTATGAATAGTGTTTTTCCAAAGTTCCCGAAATGACCTGAAATGATGAGTTGTGACAGTCTTCCCCTCTAAAAGGAACTTCGTCCCGAAGTTCAGTTAATGTTAATCAGTTAAATGTGTCAAAGCTTATGTATGTGGGTTTCCTATCCAACTAGGTATGTTCTCGTGGTCAGACTTGATGAGGTAAACCTTCCCAATCCCGAGCATAGTCCTCAAAAGACCTCTTTTAGGTTAATCATTTAGGTAACCGATTTTCACTTAAGCCCACAACCCAATCAAACAAGAACAGTCATGAGATTAAGCTAAATCGGTTTGAGTGATGACTTTAACTTTTAGCTTGATTTTCGCAACCCAATCAAACAAGAACAGTCACTAGAACCAAGCTAAAAATCAAGGTCTGGATTCAACATCCTTGAAAAAGATCTTTTGAAAGATTGGCTCGACTTTGGAATTGCTTACACTAATCAAATTTCTAATGTTAGGGTGACTAAGGTTAATGCTGCTAGGTCTCAGATTAGTCAATGTTGTGTATAGGTCCTATATTAAGACTTAAGTGCTACTAAAATACGATAGTTGTTCAAGAGAATGTACCCGATGTGCTACCGCGGACATGTTGGGTGATAGGATTTCCTAGGAAATAAGCTCTGCCAAGTGCGGGTGGAATCTCATTGGCCTCATCTCGTGGCCCTTCAATTGCTGCTGCTAAGTTTGGACGATTGCCCCCTTGGTTAAGATTCCTTTTCAACTTAGGACAGTTGTTCCGAAAGTGATCCGGGCTGTTACACTCATAGCATGTCTTTTGGTTCACTGGTTCTCTACACTGGTTTGCATAATGACCAGACTGTCTGCAATTAGCACACATACGGCAGGGCACAGTCTTTTGGTGATGAAAGTTACATTTCGTACATTTAGGATGCTGGCCTAAATACTCTCTCTGACCCGAATTAGTCGCCGCAAAGGTCCTTGCCCTTTTGTTGTCAGTCTGCTTGTTCGGCTCGCTTGTTCCCTTCCTTTTATCACTGTCCCTCAAGCTTCCATTTCTAACCATCTCATCTGTCAGAGTCCCTGCTCTCAATATTGCACTCTGAATTGTAGAAGGCTCAGTTGTTTTCACAGTCCCACGAATTTCTGGGACAAGACCATATATGTACCTCTCGATCCTCTTGGACTCAGGGGTAACTAGGTGTGGAACTAGTCTGGCTAATTCATGGAATCGATCTGTATAGGCTGCATGACCAGCCCCTATCATAGAGAGATGATAGAGTTCATCCTCCAGCTTTTGCATCTCGTTGTCCGGGCAGTATTCCTCCTTCAGTAATGCCTTAAAATCATCCCATGTCATACCTACAGCTGCCGCTCTACCCCTAGCTTGAATCTGCGTATTCCACCATGTCAATGCCTTTCCTGATAGTAAGCACATGGAATACTTCACCATTTGATGTGCTGCACAGTTACTAATGTCGATCACCGACTCCATCTTTTCAACCCATCGAGTATACACCAACGCGCCTCCTACACCATCGAAATCAATTGGCTTACATGACGTAAATTCCTTATACGTGCATCCGGTCCTAATGTTGTTGTTGCCATTACCATTCTGGCCTATACCATTGGTGTTGTTAATTCCGCTTTCGTGGTTTGCCAAGTTATTCATATGATCGCCAACTTGAGTGACAATAGTGGGGAGAAAGTTTTCAAGTTGTCGAGCGATGATGGCTTCAAAATCAGTATTTCCACCGTCGTTGTTATCATTGTTTTCAATGCCGTGACCACCTCCTCTACCTCCACGTCCACCAGTTCTTCCACCATCGTTACTTGGGTTTAGTGAACGTCAGTGATGAGGGAAAACCGTTGATTAACCAAAGTCTATACTTAACATCCTCATATATAATACCGTGCTACCAGTTGTTTCCTAAGTTGTGCCAACACCGATCTACATATGCATAGTCATATGTCCACGTGTGTCGTGAAGCACTTATAATTATGTTGGCCACCACAATTATAAATGTTTCCTTTCACAAGTGTACATATCACCAGGCACACATATCTCAGTGGTAGACGTTGCTTAAATGGGCATCTAGGGAATGTCACGCTTAGTACAAAGGAACAAAGGATTCTCCCTTAAGTGTTAGAGTCACTGGGAAGTCTAGTTTCTAACGGTTTCTACAAAGTATCTAATAGCGTAGGTCTAAAAAAATTACCAGCAAGCGTATGTGTATGTAAAGTGCAAGGCGATAGGGAGGAGAGTCTACATGTATGTAGTTATAGTCTAGACTCTAAAACAACCTAGTTCTCTATAACCAAGGCTCTGGTACCAATCTGTAACACCCCCAAAATACCGCAGCGGAAGACTGTGTCATAGGGATGCTACTTCAGGGCACAAAGTACAAGATATAGAAAACGCCCTCTAAATGAGACGTTTTTGAAAAGTTACCATTCGAATAGATAAAAGTAATAGTTTACAAAACAAGGATCCCAAAGTAGTATGATACATAAGTTTTTAAAGTGTATCGAATGGTAAACTATAAAAGTGAAAGTCTCCAAAAGCATGCCCTAAGACTCTCAGCTCCACAAACCTGCTATCGCCTTCCTAACCTGAGATAAACATGCTTAAAAGTGTCAACACAAAGGTTGGTGAGTTCATAGAGTTTGTCTTAATACAGTTGAAAAAGTCTATAAAGAATGTTCACACAGCAAAGGCATCGTAAATCCACTCAGTTACAAGTCCCGTCATAAGAGACTTGTAACCTGTGTGTTCACAACCCACTGCTACAAAATAACATGATTAAGATATGTATAAGTTCATAACAACAGTTAAGCAAATTGTAGTGAGTCTACACTTCATCTCCGAAGACCTCACCTAAGTATGTATACTTCCATGGTTGTGCCCAGAACCTTAATCTGGGGCCATAGGAAGTATAAATGTCTCCATGGTTGTGCCCAGAACTGAATCTGGGGCCATTGGAAGTATAAATGTCTCCATGGTTGTGCCCAGAACTGAATCTGGGGCCATTGGAAGTATGTATGTATGTATCCATCACAGTTTAGTATAACACAGTTAAGTATAACACAATCACGTATGTATGACATCAAGTATAATGTAATCAAGTATAATGTTTCCCAAGTATAAATGTTATGTGCATCTGTACAAGTAAGCAAGTAGTAGCATGTATCTCCCCCCAAAGAGTTGATAAAACAATTAAAAGAGTAGGGGCTATGACTCACCTCGAGTAATAGTACAATGCAACGGAATGTTAAGGACAACAATGCACGGTTAACTGCCGCAACCTAGTATGAATAATGAACGATCTAATTTAGATCACCAAATGATGTTATGAATGTCCATGCTCATGTTTGTATACCACTCTAGTCTTTAGAAAAACACTTGTGTTATCAAAAATATATAATCCAAGAATTTGGAAAAATATTGCTATTAGAAAATATAATAAGCTAGTTGTAATATATATATATATACTTATATATATATATATCGTAAGTTTCCATGTTAGCATTGAAATACTCGGTTTGTAATCCTTGAAATGATGAAAACATACTCGTAATAACTAATACTACATTAGTTATAAAGCTTGGTTCTTAATATTATGTCTAGCTTATAAATGTACTTCGTAGTTTTTGCGCCAAATTTATATAAAAGCTGTCAACTAGAAATGGTTTTAGCCGATATTCAAACGTGAATATCTTTGTCGTTACTTGTCCGTTTTACTTGTTCTTTATGTCCACGGTTACGTCTTAGTATGTAGTAATATATTTTGGAAAGCTCGGCTCCTCCGGGTTATGTCTAAAGTCTCTTTTTGTACCATGAAAAACGTCCAACAGCAAACAAATTTCCAGAAAATACTTTTCGTCAACAATCTTGCAAAAATCATAACTCCTTCGTTATTAACTCTTTTTAATCCGTTCTTTCGCCTACGGATTCGTTTTTGAAAGTATTTTCTAAAAATTTTGCCAAAGTTCACTTGGTATTTACTGATTTTCCAGATTTTCACAAAATGGGACAGCATGTCTAAAATAGGTTCCAAATCAAGTTTTCAAGGTTTATAACCAATTTCTACCATCACCAAACCTCTTGTAACCACCACATAGCTAATCTAATCCTACCATACACCTTCTTAGGGTGCCATGGACTCCTAACCAAGTTATTATAGCAAGGGGATTCATAACTAAAAAGTTAGGGTTTGTATGTTTCATTTTAGACAAAATAAAGAGTGGTATAGCTAGTTGTACATGGTTTTTAGCATGATACTTATGAAATACATGTAAAAATAAGATGATCCATAAAAAAATAAAGTTGAAAACTTACTTGATAAAATGAGATGATTATATGATGATTATGCTTGATGTTCTTGTGTTTTTGTTGCTTGATTCTTGATTAGGCATGTAAAAGGAACAAGTTTAGTGTTTTAACTTATGAAAAATGATCACTTGAGCTAATTATGGTGGTTTGGTCGTGGGTTTGCAAGGGAAGATGGAGAAGATGAGATGAAATTTGTTCTTAGCTAAAAAGTGTGATTATGATTCTAGTAATTTGGTAAAGTAAGGTTATAAGAGGTTTATTAGTATAAAATGGGCAAGTTAATGCCCAAGGTTAAAAGGGTGTCTCATGGGCTGGTTTTTCAAGGGTAGAAGGGGGGGGGGGGGGTAGGGTACTTGGTATTTAATTAGGAATTTGGTGTAGCGTTAAGTGTTATTACGCGTTATTCGTTAAAATCGGGTACCGGGTTTAATAGCAATAAACGTTCACGAAGTTAACCGGGATGAAATAAAGTCATAATAATGTTGAAAATATGTTAAAAATATGTTGGGTACATTTACTGAGTGATCGGGTGATTATTGTTTAGTTTTCACGAAAACCGTCGTTATATTCATAAGCGTACGTTATAAATAAAATAAATTTCCAAAATACTGGGTAACTGAATGTTATAACTTTTATGATGTTAAAATGGATATAAAAATATGTCGGGACCATTGTGGGAATATTTAGATATATTCGTCGTGTATAAACCGGGTGTTAACGTTTACTATAAATACTTATACGTAAAAACGTTAAATGTACTGAATATAGTAATTTGAAAATCCTGAGAGTGGTATAACATGAAAATGCTGTTATGATGATATGCAGACTATCTCCAGTCTGTATGCAGTGTTCTTAACACTAATTAAATGAATTCGCACCTAAACCAAACCGGTTACGCGAATTTGAATACCCGTAAACTAAATTTACGATGAAATGAGTAATGTAAGTGAATAGTGAAAACTTTTCCGGAAATGAATAGTGTTTAGTGAATAGTAAATTTCCCAAAAGTTTCTCAGAATATCAAAATGACCTCGAAAATGATGAATAGTAAAACGATAAATAGTGTTTTGATGAATAGTGATTTATGAATAGTGTTTTTCCAAAGTTCCCGAAATGACCTGAAATGATGAGTTGTGACAATGTACTCCCACTATCTTAATAATGAAAGAACTTTTCATTTTGTCTTTTACATCTTGTTCCACTGATACAAGTTGTGTAGATTTCCAACTCCACTTGTGTAGATCTTTGTTCATCAGCAGGAACATAATCTGCACACCAAACATTCAAACAGAACACAAAAGACAAACATAGTGATATACAAAGTTAGTAAGAAACCTGCAAAACAAAGCTAGTAAACATAATAATATACAAAATATACAATATCAATTACAATCCTCCCTAAAGGCATATGCCTCCCCTGAGGCTTATGCCTCCCCTCAAACATTGCATTCAAGGGTTAACCATCCGAATGTAGACAACTAAGTGGTTAAACCTAGGTCCATCAAAAGCCTTTGTTAACAAATCAGCCACATTATCATCAGTATGAATTTTAAGCACCTGTATTAAATGTTTTTCATTTGCATCTCTTATAAAATGGTGCCTAATTTCAATATGTTTAGTTCTTTGATGAAAAACTGGATTTTTAACAATTGAAATGGTACTTTGATTATCAATATAGATTTTAGTGTTCATAAAGTTGAACCCATAATCCAACATTTGATTCTAAATCCAGAGTACCTGACAACAACAGTTAGCAGCAGCAACGTATTCTTCTTCAGTAGAAGAGGTGGCCACAATGGTTTGTTTCTTGCACTGCCAAGAGATGAGTCTTCTACCAAGAAATTGACAACCTCCTGTTGTGGATTTCCTGTCCAAATTAGCTCCAGCATAGTCACTATCACTATATGCTTCTAGCAAAAATGATGAATCCCTTGGATACCAAAGACCTAACTTGGGTTGGCCTTTGAGATACTTGAAAATTTTCTTCACAGCATTTAGGTGGGAAGTCAATGGAGTGACTTGATGTCTTGAGCAAGCATTAACAACAAAGGTGATGTTAGGTGTTGAAGCTGTGAGATACATGAGTGATCCAATCATGGATCTATATAGATGCACATTAACAACTTCATCTTGTTCATTTGGATTTTTAAGCTTGGGAGGTTCATAGGGAGTAGTTGCAGTCCTCAAAAGTTCAAAGTCAAACTTTTTCAAGATATCTTTGACATATTTCTCTTGATGGATAAAAATCCCATCAGGTTGTTGTTTGACTTGTAGCCTCAAGAAAAATGTCAGTTCCCCCATTGCACTCATCTGAAATTCACTTTTCATCAAATTTTCAAATTCCCTGCACCATGCTTCCTTTGTGGAGCCAAAAATGATATCATCCACATAAACTTGTACCAGAATGATATCCCTAGAGTTTTTGTTGATGAAGAGAGTCTTGTCAATTGCTCCTCTTCTATATCCATGTTCTAAAAGGAAGGTAGATAGCCTAGCATACCAGGCTCTTGGTGCTTGATGAAGGCCATAGAGTTCCTTGACAACCTTGTACACCTTCTTAGGATGTTGTGGGTCTTCAAAACCTTGTGGTTGAGTTACATAGACTTCCTCTTCAATCTTGCCATAGAGGAAGGCACTTTTTACATCCATCTGATATACCACAAATCCCATGTATGAGACAAATGCCAAAAATAACCTTATTGAATCTACCCTAGCAACAGGTGCAAAGACTTCAGTACAATCAATCCCTTCTTCTTGTCTGAAACCTTGAGCCACCAATCTTGCTTTATTTCTGACCACAATACCTCTTGCATCCCTCTTGCACTTTAATATCCACTTGATTCCAATAGCAATTTTACCTGCAGGTAGATCAACAAGTACCCATACATCTTGATTTTTGAATTGTTGCATCTCTTCCTGCATAGCTTCAACCCAACTAGGTTCACACAAAGCTTATTTAATGCTTGTTGGTTCTACTTGTGATAAGAAACAAGCAAACAGACAATGCTTCTGATCTGTGTGATTGTCTCTCTTCTGATTAGACACATATGTGAAAAAGGCACATTGACCAAACTGTGTCTGCTTTATAGCGCTTCTGGTTAGAACCATAGCATTTGGATCACCAAGGATATTCTCTTGAGGATGAATGGTGTTGATCCTCTTAGTGGGAACAGGATTGACATCAACAGAGGTTTCAAGATTAGTCAAAGTTGGAGCAAAGTCTTCATCATAAGAAGCTGATTGAAAAATGCCAGCACTTTGTTCATGGTTGCCAAGATCTGAGGGGCTGGGGAACCTGCCAAATGGTTCTTCTAGCTAGTTGATGTAGCAGTGGAAACAGGTGTTGCAGCAGAAATGCCTTCAGGAGAATTGGCAGCAGCTGCATCAGCAGATTCATCAGCAGAAATAGATTTTCTGCTGACATCAATAGCAACTTGTTTCAAGACTGCTTCAGTGTCTTGAGCAAATTCAAGACCAAGCCTTTTAGCTTCTTCAGCAGCTGCATGCTCTTGCTTTTTGAGTCTAGCAAGATCTTCTACATAGGTTGAGTTTTCCACATCATCAGCATTTTTGGCATCAGAGGCTTCTTTGTTAGTAGGACCTAAAACATGAATAGGGAGAGAAGAAACAACAATAGTGGGTTCATCATATTCTGAATCACTATCTGAGTCATCCTCCAGGGTACCTGCAATGTTAGTGGGGGACACTGGTGTACCAGCAGAAGGGTTAGTTTTAAATCTTGTATAACTCAAATGATTTGTCAAGTAATCAAGATCAAAATACCATTCATGAACTTTACCCTGAGTATTTTCATTGTCCTCCAGAAATCTCAGGTTAAGAGTCTCTTCAATCTTCTTTGCAGCCAAATTATATACCCTGTAGGCCTTGCTATGAGCTGAGTAACCAACAATATACCCTTCAGCAGCTTTTTCTTCAAATTTTCCTAAGTGATCACTTGTATTCAGAATAGTCACTAGACATCCAAAAGGTTTGAAGTACTCAATGGTAGGTTTCTTCCCTGTCAAAAGCTCATAAGGTGCCTAAATTTGTGAAAATGCCTAAATGACATGATTTTTTGTTTGTTTATGACAGTAAATTACTTGGGTTAAAGTTATGTATTCATGGCTGCAAGTACTTGGGCTAAAGTTGTGTATTCATAAGTTTATGAGAGTAATGTACCCAACTTTATATTGTTTATGCATTTTTTTATACATATCTTTGTTGTTTGAAAGTAAAGTGCATATAATGGTTTTAATTGCTTATTTACCAGCTTTGTTTATAAGGTAATTGGTCTCAAGTTAGAATAAGTTATTTAGTTTATGAATTTGGGGAAGCGTAAAGGGGTGTTATCGGGTTGGGTTATTGGGGTTATCGGATTTATCGGGTTGGGTTGAATCGGGTTTTGAATTTTTAAAAAGTGACCCGCAACCCGACCCAATTAGTTATCGGGTTATCGGGTTCGGGTGAGATTCGGGTCGGGTTATAAGCATAACAAATTAACTATTGCTTCCTTTTAGTAAATATTAAAATTATATACAGTATCATAATTTCTCACTAGAAAAGTAATGTTGCAGTAGCATAATTACTAAATATTGTATACTTATAGTTTAAATTATATACACCATCATGATTACTACTTGTAAATGTTAAAGTTATAGTGAAATGGACAAAGGATGATGACTTTAGTTACAGTAGCATAACTTGCCATTCCAAATATTTAAGAGAAAAGAATTAAATGTTGAATTTCGGGTCTTATCGGGTTGACCCAATAACCAAATAACATTAATTATCTAACCCGAACATGACCTGATAACATTATCGGGTTTGGGTCAAAACAACCCGACAAGATTTTTAACCCGATATAACCAGACCCGATAAGCCTTATCGGGTTCCATTCTGCTCAACTAATTTGATTATAGATGGTAGCTTAAATGTAACCCGACCCGATAACCCGACCCGAACATGACCTAATAGTCATATCCATGAGCAATATTGTTTGTGTTAACTAATTTGATTATCGATGGTACCTTAAATTCATGGTACCATTCTGTTCAACTAAATTGTATTATGTTTGAAAACTGATATGTGATACATGTGTTGGTATTTCATCTTCACAGATCATTATGGAAAAACCACATAAAAAGAGAGGGATGAATAAAGTAGAATATCCTCCTGTAGGTGAATGTGTATGCTCAATAACCATTGCACAACAGTAGGCAAACACCGACATAAATTTGCAAAGTACTGTGGAAATGCTATTTGGAGTAATATATCTATCCTCGAACGGAAGAGGAATAAAATAGATCACAAAGAAATAGAGCAATTACGGTTGGATATCAAGGTATACTATCTAAGACTCAGGCCTTAGCTACATTTTCTTTTGATTAATATAGATATTCACCTTTAACAAAGGTTCATGTCAACTTGAATAGGAAAAAACGAGACTTGAAGATGATGATAAAATTAAAAATGTTGTGCTAAGTCGTGTGCCCAAAAGTGGAGGGCATTAAAGGTCACATTAAGGTCTGAGTACATGCTTAAGAATGTTTGTCTTCATGTTCCTCGACCCTAAAATATGGCAAGAGTTCTGTCTTATTGTACATTATACAAAAAAGAAACTGGTTTGTTTCACTTTTCCTGCTGTACTTTGATAACATCAAATAAGTACATTATATTGTCGTCATTTGTCCTATTTAATTAACTTGTTTTATTATATTTTGTATGTGAATTGGTACTAAATCGTTTACTTTAGTAATTCTCAGGTAAAAACAAGCAATTGGTGAAACTTTGCAATTTTGGATGAAATATGGAGATAAATGATGAAGATTGGAGAAGTCTGCTGAATAGAAGAGATTAAAGACTATTGTCTGACTTTGAAGCATGCGCCGCATCTGATTTTATCATGCGCCGGATATGAAACTTTGGTCAACGAAGAAGAACCAGCTTGTTCTACTCTAGATACGCCGTATCTCATTATCAACATGCGCCGTATCACTATCAAGACCTCACCAGATACAATCCAAGAGGCTGAAGGACATGCGCTACATAAGATTCAATATACGCCGCATCTAAAAGCGATGTACGAATATTCCAGAATATATTAATCTTGGACCCCACGCGAAGTTAAGTAGATGCGCCGCATCTACTTAGTTAATGCGCCGCATCTACTCCTCTAACAGAAACTATAAATACCCCAAGACCTAGACGAATTTTGTGTGCAACCAAACCCTAAGGAGACGAATTCAGACAACAAGACAACACAAGACACACCTCCAAATAAGATTTTAGAGCAGTAAGAAGGTCCTTCATGTATTTAATTCATTAAGTAGTTTTGTTTTATTGTATTAGTAAACTATAATCCATCAGGATTGATGGGCTTGTTGCTGCCATACTGCTCCCCTTAAAATAGCTTTCCCATCGATTATCAGTTTGTATGATTTTTTTAGTGAATTGTATATGTGCTTTGATAACCTCTGTGTCTAGTTGTGTTTTGAGTGGGCTACCATACCCCCTCCACGCTTACTTATCTAGCATCTAGAAGGTAAGATAGGCATAAGTGATCATTAAGAGTTTACTCGCCTATATTTAGGATCCAACAAGAGAGAAGAGTTTACGATACTCGTCATATAAAAGTAGCAATAAAACAAGTGACAAGCTACTTAACAAAAGGACAAGACTTCTATTTGTATCTATTATCTATCTGTGTACGTGTTAGTATTTCACGGTTTCGTTCTCATTAGTTTTATTAGTTTAATTAAATAACCAAATCTGTGTTAGTCTCCCAGACTAAACCCCCTTTGCGTTAGATTAGATTGTAAAACTAACTTAGTATATTTAAAATACTGATTAGATTAACTAGATATTATGTTCCACTCTTAGTGATCGACACTCTGCTTACCACTATATACATATTGATCGGGTACACTGCTCATTAGTGTGTGTATGTTATAGGATAAGTCGGCTAAATATAAATTTAAAACTTGAATAGGCAAAATCACTCTATACTACACGTGACACAACACGCATCAAGTTTTTGGCACCGTTGCCGGGGAGTGAATTGTTAATTATCTATTTTTCTATTAGTATTTTGAATTAGGTTTTCTAACTTTTTATTTTTTAGGTTTTTAGATTCTAACCACTAACTTTGTTATGTATTAGTTAGATTGAATTTATTGTATATTTTGCATGTGTACTGTTTTTTTGTGTGTTTGTTTTTTATTTTATTTTTATTTTTTGTAATTTTTGTTTTTCTACATTAACTACTGTCGCTAGTTTGCTGATACAAACAATACGGCGCATCTATTTTCTAGATGCAGCGTTTGATGTTTTAATTTTATACAACGCACATAATTTAATAAATCGAATACGGCGCATCTATCCCCTAGTTTCGGCGTGTTCTGTTTTTAATTAGAAAATTTTTCAGGAACTTAAACAGACATACGGTGCATCTGTTTTTCAGATACGAAGCATTAATTATTTATTAAAAACAGTTTTCGTATTTATTAAAATAAAGAGAAGTGGCGCATCGATTTTTGTCGATACGGCACATCTATAAAAAAAATCAAAACTCTTGTATTCTGAAACGTAACGAAGATATGGCATATTAGCTTTTGTCTATGCGGCGCATGTATTTTTTTTTTAAATATAAGAAAATTTTGATAACTTAAAAGATACGGCGCATTTGATTTATCTGTGCGGCGTATTGGTTTTCTTAATAAAAGTCTGATTTAATTTTTAATATATAAGATACGGCGCATCCTATTTTTGGGATACATCGCATCGTCTGCAGATATCAGCAACTTTTATTTATCCCGAACGGAGAAATTCTAATCATCTTTCCTTTCTCTTAGAAAATTTTTACTTCGAAGCCTATTTTTGTTTTGTGTTTCAGGAATCATGATTGATATTTTCCCAAGCTGGTTCGGAGGACCTAGGATCAAAATTACAATCGATGAGGTTGTATCTAAGTTCACCCACGAATGTGATATGAAGCATCATGAGGTCGAAACTTTCATCAATGAACTGTTGCTGAAAGAACAAAACAATATGATTAAAGAATTGACGATTGTAGTGCACCTGATAAGGCAAAAAGTGTACCACTTTTAGGGGGTTATTTAAGCCCAAAGTCGAGATTATTTGATCAAATATTGCCCTAAATCGTTCCTTTTGTCATTTTAGGTACTTTGGAGAAGAAATCTGGAAAAGGAAGCATCTTGGACGTTTTTGGAGCGAAAAGTGAAGAAAACGACAAAGTCTCCAAATCAAGCAGGAAATAGTACCTGACGGCGTTACGTATTGCATGTGATGGCGTCACGTTATGGCAAAGAGGTGGATAAAAAGTATAACAAGACGCGCCAGAATGTTTTTGAGATTTAAAGCGTGATGACGTCACCAAGGCTGTCACGTGTAATTTGATCTTGACGGCCATGAGAAGATTTATAAGAGACGGCGTCAGATCTGGATCTAGGCAATCCGAGGATTCCTTTGGCGGTGAGTTGACGGCGTCAGAATCAAAACGTGACGTCGTCAGACCTCAAAATCTATATATAGTTTTCTAATTTTCATGTATTAAGAGGAGAATTTTAGAGAGACTTTTGGGAGAACTTGTGGAGAAACCCTAGGTCGAATTTTACAGGGTTTTTCACCCTTTATCATCCATGTTTTAATAAAGATAAGTCTTCCAATAATCATTCAATATGTCTATGTGTTGTTTGATTCTATCTTATGTTTGTCTTTACTTTAACATGCTAGGCTAGGTTTTCTTTGTGTTTGCTTAGATGTAATGAAACCTAGCTATTGATTATTGGTTGGTTGTTTGTTCTTAATTGTATTGGATGATTGATATAGATGTTAGGCTTAAGAAAACTGGCAGACTTCCAATTGGTAACATGCTTGAACATCTTAAGAAACATGAGTCGGATGTGTACTACGATTAATTGGTTATATTTAATGCATGAGTGACTACTAAGGAGGCCATGTTAGGAGCTAGTTCTCGGCTCGACATAGGAAGAGGTAGAAGCTTATAGAGTTAGGGAAGATCGTACATGGCCCTACGAATGGTATTAAGGAATATAAACCGTCATCCACGCAATTGTAACAAACTAATTAACCAGTAAAAGATAGCTAGGGAGTAGTGAAATCTAAGTAAACACGTTTCTCTCATTATTGTTTTTCTCCACATTTTATTTTCTTGTTATTTATTTTCATTACATTAGTAGATATTTGGGTTAGTTGACTAGCAACTAATTCTGCCCACTCTTCCAAACCCAAGAATTTTACTTGCTTTCTAAAAAACCTTAAAAATACAAAAAGAATCATCCCTCGCCTCTAGACCTAGTTTATTTAAGTTTTAATCCTAGCGACTCTATTCCTTGTAGAGAACGATCAATCCCCCGTACTTGCCACTACACTATACTACATCGGCAAGGTACATTGCCTGGTGGGGATTGCAAGCTTCTCAAGATCCCTTGAGAAGTAAAACCTTTTGCGAGGGCGCAATCCCACGCATTAGGTTTTTGGCGCTGCTGCCGGGGAATAGTTATTGTTTAGGTTGAAACTTCTTTTTATTAGGTCTACTTGCTAGATTCCTTTCTAGTAAGATTTTTATTTTATTTTTATAGGTTCCTTTATTCTATCTTATTTCTTTGTTCCTTTGTTCGTAACCATTACCATCCGCCATCATGGAAGGTGGTAATATCTTTGACCCCGCCAACCCACCACAACAAAACCAACCATAAAACCCACTACAACCAAACCAACCTCCTAGATCCCACACTTTAGGAGAGTACTCCCGTCCTAGCCACCAAGGCTATCGAAACACCATTGAGCTCACTTAAGGAGCCAATGTGTCTCCCTTGTGATCCGACACCATCCGGTTGGTGCAAAGTGGATGTGCATTCGATGGACTTCGTTCCGAAAATCCTAATCAACATCTCAAGGATTTCCTTAAAATCGTAGATTCCATAGATCTTGATGTTGAAACTCGAGAGACGACCCGATTGTGTCTCTTTCAATTCTCTCTATGTGACCAAGCTAGTCAATGGCTTGAGCGTTTACCCGCGAGATCCATCACCTCTTGAGATGATCTCACCACTCTTTTCCTTGCTCAATTTTTCCCACTGGGAGAACCACCAAGCTAAGAAATTTCATCTTGATGTTCCAAAAATGTCAAGGTGAAACTCTCTATGAAGCATGGACTCGTTTCAAGGACTTACTCCAGAAAGTCCCTCATCATGGCATAGATCTTTGGCTACAAGTCCAAATCTTCTATGACCACATCAATCTCTCCACGAGGCAAACCATTGACCAAGCGGCCGGTGGCAAGCTACGTGATCGAAGTGTGGAAGAATCTTGGGAACTCATAGAAGATCTTGCTCTCTATGACAACGAAGGTTGGAATGATCCCCGTGATTTGAACAAAACGGTCAAGGCAATATCCTTGCCTTCGAACAATTCAAGTACTCCTGACCATAGGATCATAGGACTTGAAGACCAGGTCAAGTTTCTCATGAAATCTTACGAGGCTCCAAAACCTTCAAGCCAAGTGAACAAAATCACTTCTTCATGCGAATTATATAGTGGTCCCCACGACACTCGTGATTGCATGGAACTCCCCGAACAAGCATTTGCGGATTACGCATCCTCGTGTACCGATGGAGCGGGAGACAAGTTGTACACTTTCAAACCCGAGCCAAACCCTTACGGTGATTCATACAATCCTTCTTGGAGAAATCACCCGAACCTTAGGTGGAAACAAAATAAAAATATGCCCCAAAACAATTCTTCCAATCCACCTAATCGTTACCAATCAAACTTTCCACCCCCTAACCGTACTTTCAACAACAATCCTTCCAACAACTATGGTAGTACCAATAAATTTGAAGGGTTGATGTCTAAATTTATGGCATCTCAAGAAGCTCGTTTAGCAAAGTTTGAAGCCGATTTCAAACAAAAACAAAGTGAGATGACCAATAAGATTGACACATTGTTGAAAGTTCTCAATGACCGAGAAATGGGAGCACTCCTAAGTAACATGGTCAAGAATCCAAAACTAAACGTTAATGCCACATCATCTGTTTCGTCTCCTACTTCTTGTCCACAATACTATTCAGTCAATTCCGTGAGCACGTGTTTCAAGCAAACCCAAATTCTTAAGAAGGACCAATTGAGTAAACCACCCGATATTGAACTGGTCAAAAGCATAATTGAAACACTTCCTACACAAAACCTTGACGAAGAATTCAAGGAACTCCACCTTGAACGTCCGGTTAATAATGTCTTAGCTCGAGCTCCCTACTGCAATGCCCTTTTAGAAAAATATGAAGAGAAACTTCAGTTGGGAAAGAATGGGACCGCCTTCGTTCAAAACAAGCTGCCTAAAAAATTAGATGATCCGAGCATATTCGTTTTACCCTGTAAGATTGGAAATTCTGAGGCTTTTGACACATTAGCCGATCTTAGGTCAATCCTAAATTTGCTTCCATTATCTCTGTACACCACTCTTAAGCCGGTAATATTAGATGAAACAGAGGTAATCATAGGGCTTGCGGATGTAAGTGTAACGTATCCGGTTGGGGTAGTGAAGGATGTATTAGTGCATATAGGAAGGTTGACAATGTTAGCCGATTTCCACGTCCTTGATATGGTTAGTGACACTACATGCCCTTTATTAATAGGAAGAGGAGTTTTAGCTACCGCAAGTGCGATGATTGATTGTGAGGAATCTAGAATAGCGGTAGGAGAAGGAGAAACTTGGTCAGTCTATGATGTTAAGAAACATGCCTATGATACTAATGAGGAACCAACGCCTCATTGGGTAGATTTGAATAGGAGACCATCTAGATACGGACCTTGGGTTAATAGAGAATTCATAGGACCTCAATGCCTATTTTATTTAGAGAAGGAATTCATAAACCAAACGCATTTGGTGGAGCAACTCATAGCTAGGGATGAGGAACTAAACCCCTTTGAGGATCCCTTAGTCTTTAGGAAAATGATTGAATTCCTAGGAGTGATGCCTATCAGCTTAGGAATGAACAAATGGAAAAGGGAAGGTGATAAATGTAAATGGAATTGGGACAAGCCACCTAAGGAAGGTGACGGATCATGGCATATGAAGATGATTCTCTATGTTCCAGATGGAGAGAAGTTTGAGAAGTCATACCGAACTAAGAGAACCGATAGGAAATTAAAACCTAAGTTTGATCCTAAAGATGTCCTCGATGAGGAACTCACTCATATAGGATAGGCCATGACTTTGAGTCTAGCTACAAGACTCGTAAATAAAGAAAAGCGCTTCTTGGGAGGTAACCCAAGCTTTATTTGTTTATTTGTTTGATTTTATTTGTTTCTGTATGTATATTTTATTTTTATTGTTTATGGCTCATGTTTCAAAATAAATTGTGAAAATGCTTTATCTTGTTGTTTAACTTCGTCTTAACTTCATATAAAGGTATTTTGCAAAAGATAAGTGTAAGGGAAATCTAAATTTGTTTCTAAGAACGAGATTGGACACGAACCACAACAATATTAAACGAATGTGCATATTAGTATTTGTGTGAGTAAAATGCTTGTATCGAATCATAATGATGTTTTGCAGGATTTTCATGAATTAAGGCGTGAGTTTTTACAGAAATTTTTTGGAAACTTAACATGAGATTTTTGTCAGAGCATTCTGACGGCGTCAGGGTTGTAATCTGACTACATCAGGTGTAAAATTCTGAAAAATTTTGCGAGTTTTGTTTTTCTACCTGAGTCTTAAAGTTTTTGTTAATTCTTTAGTTTTATAAACTCTAGGAAATCTGCAAATATTCATTCCACAAGCATTATATCTTAATTTTCTTTCTAGGATTTTATTATATATATATATAGATTGTCACCGATTTTACGTGAGATTTGCTATGATTGCTTTCTCAGGTTTAACAGGTTATACTGGACAAGAAGATGATTTATATTTCTCGAGGGAAGCTTTCAACATTCATTTTCTTGGAGGAGAATCTAACCTTGTTACCACGAACGAATCAGGGGAGTATTTGCTTCATTCTTTTACCTTCATTACTTTTACATCCTTTTTATGGAACATTGGGGACAATGTTCAGCCTAAGTGTAAGGGGAGGGTAAATGATGATACCTTAGAGAATACAATTGCACTTGATTTTGTTTGTTCAATAGTAGGTGTGTAATAAAACTAAGAGAAATACTTGTTAGGGCAATTTTAGCACCAAATTTAAAATTTTTTACAACATTTAGGAGTGATGTTTTAGCCCTAATGAGCGTCTCATTGACAGGAGTTGTATGACAAGCACACAAAAAAAATACCACTCAAAGTTTTCCACCCCGAATATGTGAGGTTCGCCTTTAGATCTTTAGGAAAAAGCATTCATTGTTGGTGCTTATGAGTGTCCCGGTAGTACTAAAATTCTAGAACTTGCGTTAGTGATGCATCCCGAGACCGCTAGTGAGACTACATTCGTGTAGTAGGATTTACTACATGATAAGAGGCATTAGGATAACCCTTGTATTAAACCCGTATCATAATTACTTGACCAATGAAGTCATAATTACTTGACTAGTAAAGTCAATTAATTATCCCACACCTTTGCGTTGTACTCATTTTTAGTACACGATACCCCTAGTACACCCCTCCGAGCCTATCTTTTTCGTTTTTAACTTTAAGCATTTTACTTAAAGATAGAATTTGTTTACAATCCACCCCAAATGTACACCCAAATCGCCTTAGCCTTTCGTGTATGCACTCATCTTTAGTGCATTATTGTTACATGTTTAAACCCTTAGTTAATTGTCTAATTGATTACATGGTTGCTAAGTCGAGTTATATCTTGTACATATTGTTTTGGGACTCATGGGTAAAGTACTATTGATATGGAGTATTGGGGAAGACGTCGATTATTACCCCCATATGTGCGTTAATATTTAAAAAAAAATACTCCAAGTGTTTTGATTATCTTAATTCGGGTCATTAGAATAGTTGATTGTAAAGTATGTAAAAGTTCAAGTGTAAGGGGAATGTAAATCCCCTATGATGTATTATTTTGGATGGTAGGGTAAGAGTGTATGCAAAAAAAAAAAAAAAAAAAAAAAAAAAATCGAAAAATGAAGAAAAAGAAAAAAAATAGAAAAAAAAAGAGAGAAAAAACATACGGACTACCATCCCATTTCCTTTTAAGTTTATTTTATGTTTTTGATTAAGTTTTTCATTAGCTTAAGTTGAGTCGAGTCTTGGCTTAGCAACGCCACATTATACATGTAATTTACCAAGATGATTAACTCGCCACCAGTAAAGATTACCTTTTGATACATGGGAATTGCACACTCGCAACAGGTTTTACCTCTCAAGGGATCTTGAGAAGCTTACAACCCCCACCAGGCAGTGTACCTGATCGTTGTAGTATAGTATAGTGACAAGTACCGGTGGATTGATCGTTCAATTCAAGAATAGTGTCGCTAGGATTAGAAAGCCTACTAAACTAGGTCTAGAGGTGAGGGATGATTCTTTTTGTATTTTTTGTATTTTATAGAAAAGCAATTAAAATCTCGAGTTCTGAAGGAGTGGGCGGAATTAGTTGCTAGTCAACTAACCCAATTAACTATTAATGCAATAAAAGTAAAATTACAGAAATGAAAATTAAACTAATTTTACTAATGTGGTGGAAACAATAATGAGGAAAGTTGTGTTTACTTAGATTTCATTACTCCCTAGATATCTTTTACAGGTTGATTAGCTTGTTACAATTGCATGGATGACGGGTCATATTCCTTAATACTAGTCGTAGGGCCGTGTACAATATTCCCTAACTCTATAAGATCCTACTTCACTCCTATGTCGAGCCGTTAGAAGCTCCTAACATGGGATCATTAGAATTCTCTTACGCATTAAATACAACCAAAAATCGTATTACACCTCCGATCATGTTTCATAAGACGTTCAAGCAAGTTACCAATGGAAGTCTGCCAGTTTTCTTAAGCCTAAAATCGAATACAATCATCCGTAACAATTATAAACAAACAATCAACCCATAATTAACATCTAGGTTTCACTACATCTAAGCAAACACAAGAAAAATCTAGCCTAGCATGTTAAAGAGAAGAAAAGCGTCAGATATAATCACACAACATATAGACACATTGAATGATTTGAATAAATACTTATCTTCAATTAAACATGGAAGAATTAAGGGGTTGGAACCCTTGAAAAACTGATAAAATTCGGACTAGGGTTTATTCCCTCAAAGTTGCACACTAATGAATGAAATTTGGAAAAATATATATAGATATTACATCGTGTTGTGACGCCGTCAACTCTCCGCCTTGATAAAATCGTATTGCCTAGATCTATTTGTGACCCCGTCATGTGGAGAAATGCTCTGGGCCATCACTAGTGTTTCGACCCTGACGGCCTTGGTGTCGTCGTCAGGTCCACAAGCTTGAAAATACTCTGGGCCGTCATGTTGTAATTCCATATCCACCTCTTTTGTAACTCTTGACGCCGTCAGGTACTGTTCCAGCAAGGAAATTTGATACTTTGCCATTTTCTTCACTTTTATGCTCCAAAAACGTCCAAAATGCTTCCTTTTCCAGATTTCTCTCCAAAAGTACCTAAAATGACAAAAGGAACAATTTAGGGCAATAATTGATCAAATAATCTCGAATTTGGGCTTAAATGACCCCTTAAAAGCGGTACACTTTTCGCCTCATCAAATACCCTTACACTTGAGATTTGCTTGTCCTCAAGCAAATGCGCTTTTATTCTAATAAAAATACAAGTTAGAGGTCATTTAACACTAATATAAAAGTAATTACAACAAATAATCGTTCAACTAAAAACCAAATACAAGCAAGGAGGTCATACACTAGCACCTCACAAATAGTATTTAGATACTCACATCTCTCGGGTGTAATAAAGTATATATCATAATAAGGAAATGGAAAACATCTGTCACTATCTGTCATAGCAAATAGATTACCATAGGCTTGGGAAAGGATCAAACCTCCACCACTTGGCGTAAGCACCTAGGATAAACTATCAAAGAGGTCTTTTAAAGGGTTATAACGTTAGGTGTAGGGATATGGAATACACGGTTTTGTTGGATAAAGGAAATATTTATTGGTGGCGAGTTAATCATCTTGGTTAATTACATGTACAATATGGCGTTGCTAAGCCAAGACTAGACTCAAATTAAGCTAATAAATCAAAAATAACAAAAACATAAACAAACATAGAATGAAACGGGATGGTAGTCCGTATGTTTTTTTCTCCTTTCTTTTTCTATATTTTTTTCATTTTTCTTGATTTTTCGATTTTTTTTATTTATTTATTTTTTTTTGCCTACACTCTTACCCTATCATCCAAAATAATACATCATAGGGAACGTACATTCCCCTTACACTTGAATTTTTACATACTTTACAATAAACTAATCTAATGACTCGAATCAAGATAATCAAAACACTTGGAGTACTTTTAAAGATTAACGCATATATGGGGGTAATATATGATGTTCTTCCCCATTACTCCATAACACTAGTACTTTACCCATGAGTTCCAATCGTCCCAAAACAATATGTACAAGATATGACTCGACTTAGCAACCATGTAATCAATTAGGTAATTAACTAAGAGTTTAAACATATAACAATAATGCACTAAAAGATGAGTGCATACACGGAAGGCTAAGGCGATTTGGTTGCACATTTGGGTAGGTTGTAACAAATTCTTCCTTTAAGTAAAATGCTTAAAGTTAGAAATGAAAAGATAGGCTCGGAGGGGTGTACTAGGGGTATCATGTACTAAAAATGAGTACAACGCTAAGTTGTGGGAAAAATTAATTGACTTCACTAGTCAAGTAATATGACTTAAATGGTCAAGTAATTATGATACGAGTTTAACACAAGGGTGATCCTAATACATCTTATCATGTAGTAAATCCTACTACACGAATGTAGTCTCACTAGCTGTCTCGGGATGCATCACTAACGCAAGTTCTAGAATCTAAATGCTACCGGTACACTCATAAGCACTAATAATGAATGCTTTTCCTATCAAATCTAAAGGCGAACCTCACATATTTGGGTGGAAATTTTTTCTGAATGGTACGGTTTTGTGCTAGTCATACGACTCCTATCCATGAGACGCTTGTTAAGGCTAAAGTTTCACTCCTAAATGTTGTAAAAAAAATTTAAATTTGGTGATAAAATTACACTAACAAGTATTTCTCTTAGTTTTATTACACACCTACCATCAAACAAACAAACTCAAGTGCAATATTATCCTATAAGGTATCATCATTTACCCTCCCCTTACACTTAGGATGAACATTGTCCCCAATGTTCAATTAAAGAATGTAAAAGTAAAATAGGTAAAAGAATGAAAACAAATACTCCCCTGATTCGTTCGGTGTGGATAGTGTGTCAACAAGGTTAGATCTTCCTCCAAGAAAATGAACATTCAAAGCTCCCCTTCCAGAAATATAAATCATCTTCTTGTCATATATAAACTGTTAAACCTGAGAAAACAAACAAGGCAACCTCGCGTAAAATCGGCGGCAATCTATATATACTACCAAGTCCTAGAAAACAAATTAAGATATAATGCTTGTGGAATGAATGTTTGCAGATTTCCTAGAGTTTATAAAACTAAAAATCAACAAAAACTTTAAGACTCCGTTAGAAAAACAAAAATCGCAAAATTTCCAGAATTTTACATGTGACGCCGTCAGCAGTTAAGCCCTGACGCCGTCAGAAGTGACCTGCAGAAATCTTTATGTTAAGTTTCTGGAAAATTTCTGGAAAAACTTATGTCCTACTTCCTGGAAAATCCTGCAAAACATCATTATGACTCGATACAAGCATTTGACTCTAAAAATTACTAATATACATGTTCATATAATATTGTGGCTAATCATGATCATTTTCGTTCTTAGAAACAAATTTGGGGTTTCCCCTTACACTTAGCTTTTGCAAAATACCTTTATATGAAGTTAAGACGAAGTTAAACAACAAAATAAAGCGTTTTCACAATTTTAGTTTGAAACATGATCTACCAACAATAAAAATAAAGCATGCATATGGAAGCAAATAACATCAAACAATTAAAAATCAAACAAACACACAAAACATGGGTTGCCTCCCAAGAAGCGCTTGTTTTTGTTCGAGTCACGAGCCTGACTCTACCCTTATTTCATGGATAAAGGTGAGGTTTTCCCTACACTTAGGATTAAGTGCCGGTGATAGTAGCGATACACACCATCTCGGTGAAAGTATGCCACGTGAGGAAAGATTGGTGGACGAATTATATGCTCAAAGGGTTGTGCTCCTATCATCATAACCTTACCTAATTCAACCGGGTTAATGGGTGGATTAAGATTTTCTCCTAGAAAGGGATCATTTTCTATCAACTTCGAAAGACTCCTAGTTGGGGATCTATCTTGACCTAATAAACCCGGTTTAAACCCATAATGTTTCTTGTGATCAATCATAAATGGGTGATGTAAGCATGTAAGGTCATTTTCCACTCCTATATTGGCTTCCTCTCTACAAGGCTTAGAGTCCACTACCTTTGTCCTAAGACTACCCAGACTATATGGTTTGATGGGTGGATCGAAACCTATTTCAATTCCTAAATTTTCATCCAAGGATGGAAGATTAGGTAACGGTTTTGGTTGAGGCTCCGGTTCATCAAAACTAGGAACTTCCCTAGAACTAAGAGTAAGGTTATCATTATAAGTATTCAAACCTATATCCTCTAGTTGTGTTTGGTTCAAAGGTTCTACCTCTATTGGGGTTCCTATAGTCTCTTCTACTTCTTCCGGGTAAGTCAAGGGAGGTGTGTATGCATCAAATGATGGTAGGACTTGTGGAGCATTGAGTGGGCTTATGTTATTCACCTCGTCCTCCATTGTATCTAGATTACCTATGTGTTCATCTTGTATTATGGTGAAATCAAACCACTCCGTGCACCTAGGTATCTCATCTATAGGCTTATTATCCCCAAACAAACTTCTTGCTTGTTCCCTCAAACTTGCTATCAATTGATTCGTAACAACGTTTGTTGGATTGTCCAACTTCTTAGCGAGTATGGCACAATTCTCTATGGCTTCCCATGCTTCTTCAGCACTTAATCCCCAAAGGTTCCCATCTGCAGCATGGTCAATGTCCATTTTGGTACAGTGGTCCATACGATGGTAAAATATTTCAATTTGGGACCATAGATCGAAACTATGATGAGGGACTTTTCGAAGTAAATATTTAAAACGCATCCATGCATCATTGATAGGTTTATCTTCATGTTGTTTAAACATCAATATCTCATTTGAGTGGGTGAATTTTGTGGCTGGTAGTATGGTGGATTTCCATTCTCCATAATGGTGAACGGAAGAGTCAATGGAAAGGTTTTTTACGAACAAAGACACAAAGAAGAGATAGACTACAAGAAAACCTATAAAAAAAATCTTACTAGAAAGGAATCTAGCAAGTAGACCTAATAAAAAGAAATTGCAACCTCGACAATAACTATTCCTCGGCAGTGGCGCCAAAAATTTGATACGTGGGAATTGCACCCTCGCAACAGGTTTTACCTCTCAAGGGATCTTGAGAAGCTTACAACCCCCACCAGACAGTGTACCTGATTGTTGTAGTATAGTATAGTGACAAGTACCGGGTCATTGATCGTTCAACTCAGGAATAGTCTCGCTAGGATTAGAAAGCCTACTAAACTAGGTCTAGAGGTGAGGGATGATTCTTTTTGTATTTTTGTATTTTATAGAAAAGCAATTAAAATCTCGGGTTTTGAAGAAGTGGGCGGAATTAGTTGCTAGCCAACTAACCCAATTAACTATTAATGCAATAAAAGTAAAATAACATAAATGAAAATTAAACTAATTATACTAATGTGGTGGAAACAATAATGAGGAAAGTTGTGTTTACTTAGATTTCATTACTCCCTAGATATCTTTTATAGGTTGATTAGCTTGTTACAATTGCATGGATGACGAGTCATATTCCTTAATACTAGTCGTAGGGTCGTGTACAATATTCCCTAACTCTATAAGATCCTACTTCACTCCTATGTCGAGCCGTTAGAAGCTCCTAACATGGAATCATTAGAATTCTCTTACGCATTAAATACAACCAAAAATCATAGTACACCTCCGATCATGTTTCTTAAGACGTTAAAGGAAGTTACCAATGGAAGTCTGCCAGTTTTCCTAAGCCTAACATCGAATACAATCATCCGTAACAATTATTGTTAGGAATACAAATATTTCGGTAAAAGTCTCGGTCACCTAATTATTGTAATAGCATTAAGTTAGCTCGTAGTTAGTTTAGTTATTAGTTAGAATTAGATTAAGTAACATCGTGGAAGAAGGACGGGTCTTTACCCACTGTATGCCTGATCCACAGCCCGGGTGTGGGCGTTTTATCATTTGTTTGTTAGGTACTATAAATACCCCTCTCCACATATGGAGAGGGTTGGACCTTTCATGCTTTCAATCTAATATTCTCTAGTTTCTCTCACTAAAGGCTCCCACTATTCTCTACTCTCTCTCTCTCTCTCTACATTTCTAGCTATTCAATCCATACAAATCACAAGGACCATACGTGTTTAAGATTGTGTTTACTCTACAATTGGTATCAAGAGCCAAGGTTTCATCTTAGGGCCTTGGTGAATCCTATTTGGTGTGGTTTGTGTGGTTTTGTGAGTTAGTAGAGTTTTTCTTGAAAACATCTTGGTTTGATTTATCTAGTGTTAGTTGACATGTTAGAGGTGTACTTTTACGATCATTTGTGTTAGTGTTACGTTATTTCTCAGTTGGTTTTGCCACATCACACATATTTTTGAAGATTGGATTGAGTTTGGGCCGGTTTTCTTAGTTGCGGTTACCTCTACTGTTCCATTGCTTGTCTGCGGTTTGCTACTAGATTTCTGTGGTTAGCTGTCTGCGATTACTATTTTGAGTTAACAGACAAAACGCAATGATAGTGACAGATTTGGACTATTGTGACTTGCGACTAGTGCTTGCGGTTTAGTGGTTTGTGGTTAAGTGTCTGAGATTTTCTCTTGCGGTTTGCGTCTCTCTGCGTTTACCTCCTTGTGTTTATCTCATCCTGCGACTACTTACCTTGCGGTTTGCCTAATTTGTGGTTTGCTCCTGGATTGCGACTAAGGCTATGTTTGGCACGGAGCTTTTTTGGAGCTTTTTTGATCAATGAGCGGTGAGAATGAGCTTTTTTATTTTCAGTGTTGTTTGGCAAAAGAGTGGTGAGCTTTGCTATTTTTTAGGAAAACTCATTTTTCCAATGCTTCTTTAGGAAGCTGTGAGCGGAAAGCTCATTTTTCACAGCTACTGCTCGCAGCTCACTGCTACTGCTCACAGCTACTGCTTACAGCTACTTTTACCAAACATAGCCTAACTCTCCTGATCTTGAGTTTTGCTCTCGTCTGTTTTAATCTCAGTTTTGCGGTTACCTGTACTTAGCAGTTTGCTTGGTTTTTAGAGATTATCTCCTAAGTATTGGCAATCTATTAAGTGGTGAGATTCGTGTGAGTGGTGAATCATTTTGCAATTAGTGAATGGTTGTAACTTAAGTCATTTTGGTTAATCTAATTGTGATCTGACATTGTGGGTTAATCCTTACGATTTGACTAATCTTAATTGGATATATCGTAACTTGACTTGTCACAACTTTACACCTAGTGCAAACTATAACCCACCTGCTTCATCATGACAATGTCTCCTGATTCAATAATACCCGAAATTCTCAAATTATACGACATCGTTGATGTACCGTTGACTTCTAATCTTTATCCACAAATGTGATTCATCAGTCAAGTAAATTACTTAAATATGCAAGGGAATGCCACATTGAATGCTTTCGAATGCTATAGTCACATCTTTCTGTACTGTTAGAGGGTGATGGATTCAAAATGGGGTTCGAACGTGCATTTACAACTCTTTTCGGTCAAGATGTTCAAACATTCACAGATATTATGATTCTTAATTTAGATCAATTACGAAAACAACTGGACCAAGAAGAATCTACCAATGTTGGATCCTTAGCTGCCCTCTGTGTGCTCAGCCAACAATTGCAGCACTTCATATACTCAAAATCTGCCATGATATATGACTACGAGAGTCAGATGATTATGAAGTGTTTTGCTGACCACACGGAAATTGATGTTGACACATTCAGAGACATGCTACTCCAACGCTTGGATAAGGTTAAGGAGTATATTGAGGAAAAGGTAAAGCACGAACCGGTGTATGAAGACAGGGTAAAGACACACGGGGTACAATCAAGTGATGGTGTTGATTATTTAGGTATAGCATCGGATGCTGAGTCAGTCATCACTGAATGCATGGATTCAGAAGCTGATATGATTGACACTTCTGGCAAGTTAGTGACGCGTACTATTGATGATAAGCTCAGACCTGTGCAGGTACTTGATTCAAGTGATGAGGTATCTTCAATTGATCAACATAATATCCTCTCTAATGAATGTCAGCATACAAATCAAATTAAACCTTGTTATGACACAAATCTGTTGGAAAAGACTGACAGTTTAACCTCCTCTACTTCAACAAATATGTGTCATAAAGGGGGAGAAAGTGATCTGTATGATGATAGTTCTTGGCTTAAGGCTGAGTTTTATAAGACAATGGACCAGAACATGGTTGAAAAAGAAACGTTTAATCAACTTCTAAAAAGGTTTTCACAACTTGAAAAACATTGTATTTCACTTGAAATTGAAATACAACAAAAAGAAGAATGTCTTCAAAATAGCAAACCTTGTTTGAATCCGGAATTGCCTGGACTTAATGAATATTTTGTGATAAACAATTTGAATACTCAGCTGCAAGAAAAGGATGTAACGATCAACAGCCTAAAAAATAGAATTAAGATGAATGAGCAAAGTAATGAAGCCAAATGGAAACATGATATTAATGAAACTGAATGCAAAGTGGCTAAATTACGTATGGAAAATGAGCATCTGAAAGTGCAATGTAAAGAACTGTGTGACTCAATCAAAGAAATAAAAGCTATGAATATCAATCTGACAAACTCTCAGTTCACTAAACAAAATGATCTCATTGCTCAAAGTCTGACTACATGTCCCACAATTTCTGGTGTACAAATTGTGCCAAGTTTTGTTACAAAGAGTCAAATGAACCCTAATCTTTCAAAACCATCTATCTTGGGAAAACCAGTTTTAAAAACTCTTGGTAATCATTCTACCATTAGACAATCAAATGCTTTTATTTTTAAAAGACTTAAATCCTCGAAAGCTCGGTTTGTCTCCCAAGTAGATGAGAAACGAGGCTTGATTAAGTCTGTGGACTCAAAACTTAAAACTCATAATCAATTGGCCAACACTCATGTTAAGGTTCAGAATCATAAAGCAAATGGCCACAAATCTGAAATGACTTTAAGACATAGACTAAGGAATTCAGATAACAGAGCCATTCCCCATAAGAGTGTCACAATGCATGAAATACCATACAGGCTTAGATCCTCTTTTATATGGGTACCAACTGGAAGGAAATTCATGATGAATGGTAACAAATGGTCACATGTGTGTACACAAGACATAGAAGTTTCAAAGGGCTTACACAACAGTTTTAAGAAAGTCCTTATGTGGCAACCTAAGACACTGATATCTCCCACAGTTGGAGACATGTCTACTCTCAAGTGATGTATGATCTTCTGGAATCCTGATTAATTCTTTTCAGGACTCGTTCTTCACCTGTCACTAACTGACTTATACCCAGTGTCTATCCTGTTCATAGTTCTTGAATATAATTTGCATGTTTTGCATTCATTTTTTCTTTGCTGCTCTATTTTTCCTACCATGTAGTGGTATTACTTGTCTTGGTATATATTTTGTGTGTTTTTCCTTGATTATATGCTGCTTTAGTTGGTATGTTGCTTCTCGATTTTATCTGGTCCCATGACTTAATGCGTGCTCCCTGTACATTATTTTATGATTTCTGTCACATTTATAACTCTAGGGTCTGTTTCGTATTTGTGGACTTTTGTCAACTAAGTGGTATGATAGTACAAGGAGTAGTTCTGCCATTTTTCCTTTATGTTTCCCACACATATATATATATATATATATATATATATATATATATATATATATATATATATATATATATATATATATATATATATATATATATATATATATAGTTTGTTTTATTTCACTTGCGGTTTAGTCACAACAAGTGCATAACTCATTTCCACTACTCCCTAACCTCTCGAACTAATCGCAACTGTATGTACTTGCTTCTTTTGTTAATATTCTTGGTGAGTTTGACTTTTCTCTGCTTGTTTCTCAATCTATATTTATGTTATATGCTCACTCATTTTGTCTTTTTCATCATTTAGGTGGTGGAAATTTTCATACGAGTGTCGATTGATTTCTATTCACCAATAGGTTAGATTACGACTGTTTATAATTGCGTCCGTTGGTTCCTAGTTACTGTCATTTTATAATGCCTTGATTTGATAGTGATTAAATACGTATGAATTGTTGCGATTAGAGTAGTGATATTGGAGTGGTTTGGGGTGTTGGTTTAGGACTAGGACTAGATCATGTGTGATTTCATTCCTTTCCTTGTTGATCTTGTATTTGTTCAATTTAGTTTTAGTAGGATCTGACGTTAGGTGGCTTCCTGTGAGTGATATTCTTGATTGCGATTAGCGCTCGTTCTTATTAGCGGTTAGCGCCCATTCTTGACTGCGGTTCACTCAAACTTTAATGACTGAGATTAGTGTGTATTGCGGTTAACTGTGCTTGCGTTTAACTTGCTATGAGGCTACCCTCTCTAGCGATTAACTTAGTTTGCGTTTAACTTGATCTGAGTTTAATTCATCTTGCGGTTAACTCGCCCTGCGGTTAACTCGCCTTGCGGATACCTCAACTAGAGGGTGACGTGTCTTGCGGTTATCACGCTCTGCGGTTATCTCGCACTGCGGTTAAATTGATCTGCGGTTAATTCGCCCTGCGGTCACTTGTGATTAATTCGCCTTGCGGTTACCTTTACCTGCGGGTGACGTGTATTGCGGTTAACTCACTTTGCGGTTATCTCACTCTGTGGTTACTTTGACTGAGTTTTATTCATCCTTGCGTGTTGTGGTCTTGCAATGTGTCTTATTCCGAGTTACTAATTCTTTTGGTTACCTACTTGCATTTATCCTTGATTGTGGTTTGTCCTATCTTGCGGTTATCCCAGTATGGCATATTGTTTTTGAGAGGGTTTACCTCTACTAGTTGCAACCTTGTTATTCTTGTGACTTTTTGTTCATATCTCATGGAACACGTATGTGTTATGCTAAGTGGTTTCTTTACGCCATTGATATTTTGTGGTATATGGTATCTATCATTGTCTTACGTGTTAGATGACTCTGTTCTCTCTATGTGCTCATACGTACATAACATCTTGTCACCATCTATTATGGTTCTCTGATGAATCAGATGATGTCATCTTGTGAAGTAAAGTCATGGATTCGCTTGTCACTAACATATACAATCCCGTGTGCTTGTTTTTCTGTGGTGATTGGTATTAAGTGTAGATAATATGGCAGATTCCAGTATTGAAGGATCATCGGCTCCACCAGTTCGTTCTGACAACGATATCCTTCCGTTCAGCAAATGGGTATCTATTGGGAAGAGTAACTGTTATGTGAAGACCGACAAACCTCAGAACCATCCCATATTTCGAATGGCTCTGGATTTACTTAAGCACACTACATTCTTCAATGCTTTCACTACATCTTCTAAAATTCCATCCATTTACATACAACAGTTCTGGAATACCATCTGCTATGACAGAGCTACCAACACATACAAATGTCAGCTGGATGAACACTGGATGAACATTACTAAGGAAACTCTTGGCAGTGCACTTCAAATATTGCCAACTGGTGATAATGTGGAGTACACTCCCCCGCCTAATCCAGCTACCTTACTTAGCTTTGTCAATGAACTTGGGTATCCCACTCATGTCTCAACACTATCCACTGTCATCACCCACGACTTTTATCAACCATGGAGATCCATCGCAAGTCTCATTAACTTGTGTCTGACTGGCAAAACCTCTGGCTACAAAAGACTTAGAGCTCCATCAATACAAATCCTCTGGGGTGTTGTCAATGGGAAGGATGTCAATTTTGTTGAAAGAATCTGGGAGGAATTCACTCAGTCCATTCACTCGTTTCTTATAGATAAAGCGAATCTTGAGGCAAACAAAGATTGAAAGAAGAGATCCGCCAAGCTACTCATTCCAAGCATTCGATTCACAAAGCTCATTATATTAAGTCTCCAACAGAAGAATTAGCTCTCCATCAACCCTCTGATGAACATCCAGTAGGATATCTCAAGTATGATGCTAAAGGTACTGGCGAAATAATCTTTGGCATGGATATTCCCAATGCCCTACTTACTCGTGATATTCTCACTGCATCATATTATGAGGAGTATATTAAACTTCTGAAAGCGAGTCGGGATGCATCTGCTAGTGACCCTTCTCTGTCCACCAAGTCTGAAAGAACTTCATCAAAGAAACGCAAGGGTGTGACTACCTCAGCTGCCTCTTCTGAAGGTACAAAAAGGGTGAAACGCACCACTGGGAGCAAAAATCCCAGCTCAAAGAAAACTTGCCTAAAGAAAATGATCCTGAAGATGCACCAAGCACCATTCAATTGCCTTTTTCAGAAGAAGAAATGGTTCAAATTGCAACTGCTGAAAGCTTGAAGGATGCGGTATCACATCCCCCAAAATACCTGAATGGCAGCGGAATGGAATACCTGGGGGTGACTGTCATAGCACCACAGTTACAGTTATATTGAACGACCTAAAGTGTCGTTTTGAAAATACATCGTTTGATTTATTTAAAAACATTCAGAGTTACAAAACATAGGTCCCAAAGTCTTGAAAAGTTTAAGGAAATAAGTTTAGTACAATCAAACGATAATATATAAGTGCATGAAAATCCAAAATGAGACGCGTCATCCTTGCTACTCACTAAAATGACTCCATTCATGCCATGAAGGATAAACCTTAGTTACCTGAAAATACATTGCTAAAATGGTCAACATAAAGTTGATGAATAATCATAGGTTTATAAGTTAAATCGGATGTACATTAGCCATAAGTAAAGTAAAGTGACAAAATGTCATAAATAAAGCTACATTGGCTCTTAAGCTCATGACCCCGAAGCTAGACATAGTTACTTGGCCCCAAATGAGTGTTTACCAGACACTCTAAATAAATTAGACATGAAATGCATCTGTAATTCCGTTGGAGCAACCCAAACACGGATGGAGGAGTCACCCTCAATAGATCTATTCACTCACTCTCGCTTGTAGATTAATTAACGATCCATGATAATAAAGGGGACTTGTCATGACGTGGTAATAAGGCAACTTAAGCAATGTAAGGAATTTAATACTTTGGCATGTACAAAAATAAGTGATGCAATGTATTCTCCCCCGTGGGATATGAAATCAAAATATTGAATTAAAAACGGGGCTATGAAAACTCACCTTGAAGTGATGATACTATGAGATGAAATGATAGGGACAACAAGGAACGAATATCAACCGCAACCTAAGATGAATGATAATGATCTATTTTAGATCATGAATTGATGTAATGAATGTACATGCACATGATACCTATACCACTCATAACTTGAAAATACTAGTTATTGTCAAAATAAAACATTTTCCATACTTAGGAAAAATAAGTCTAACTAGACTTATAAAAACTAGTCGTAATATATCGTATATAAAACGTTAGTTTTATATTCATCGCCTTAAAAACCTTGAAATAACGTCTAGTAGTCGTATAAATAAGCTTTGGGTCATACGTACTTCATTGGTTAAGATTATAGCTCTTGAACAATATATCTAGAAAATATAGCATTTAGTACGTAGTTTTATTATTTCTATTAGTGACTACTAATATATATATAGTATTGACGATTTTGAAACGTGTATATCTTTGTCGTTATAAGTCCATTTTCCTCGTTCTTTATATCCACCGATTCGTCTTAACATGTATTAATATATTTTTGATAGCTCGGCTCCTCTAGGTTACGTCTAATGCCTCTTTTTGTCCGACGAAAATCGTCCAACAGCATGAATATTTTCTGAAAAATAGTTTTCGTCGTTAAACTTGCAAAAATCATATCTCCTTCGTTATAAGCTCGTTTTAATCCGTTCTTTCGCCAAAAGTTTCATTTTTGAAAGTAGTTTCTAAATCTTTGGTTAAAAATTACCCCTGATTTCCTGAGTTTTCTGGGTTTGGCGTTTTGGGACAGTAGGTTCCGAGATAGGTTCTAAACTCATTTCTAATGTTCCAAACTAGTTTCTAATCCACCCAAATCACTTCCAATCACCACAAATCTAGTCTATTCCTACCATACACCTTCTTAAGGTGTCATGGGTTCTTAAACATCATCAATCAAGTAGATCTACCAAGGGTTTCCATTTCTACGGTTTCAAAGATATAAATATATAAAAATGAGTGGTATAAACTAACATATGCATGTAATCTTGTATAGAAATCATATGATCATGAAAATAACTTGAAGAAATAATGAAAAAGAGTTTGACAAATTACTTTGAAAGATTATAGAGCTTGAATGAGTAAAACCTAATAAACCTTGAGTTTTTATTTCAAAACTCTAACAAGGATCACCAAATGAACTTAAATATAACTTGATCTTGGAAAAAATGATGGATTTTGCTTCTTGTTTGATTTTGGCCGTGGGTTTGGAGTAGAGAGGAAGAGAGAAAATTGTGATATTTTGCTCTTGGATTTTTTATGAGTATGTGATAAGATAACTAGATATTTACTTGAGATTTAAATATATTATAACTAGGTAATTAAGGCTTGAGGTTAAAATGTATATGAGGTCAAGGGGGGGGGCATGTGGCCGGCTATACCAAGAGGAAAAAGAGGGCAAGAAACTAGCTAGATTTAATTAGGATATAGTGTAGTGTAAATGTAGTTTAGTTGTAGTTTTAGTTAGTTAGTTATAATCGGGTACCTAGTTTGCTAGAAATAAATTTTAACGAAGTTAACCGGGACGTAATAAAGTCATAAAAATGATAAAAATATGTTGGGTACAATTATTGAGTGTTTGGATAATTATTGTTTAGTTTTCACGAAAACCGTCGTAATTATAATAAACTTACGTTATAAATTAAATAAATTTCCAAAATACCGGGTAAATGAATTTTATAATCTTTGTGATGTTGTAAGGGGTTTAAAAATATATCGGGAGCATCGTGGGGATTTTTAGATATGTTAGTCATATTTATTAATCGTATGTTAACGTTTATTTAAAAATAAATATACGTAAAACGTTAAATATATCAAAAATATTAATTTGAATATCTTACGAGTGGTATAGTATGCAAATGCTATCATGATGAAATGTAGACTATTTCTAGTCCGTATGAAATGTCCCTACTGATAAAGCATGAATTCGCACCTGAACCAATTCGGTTACGCGAATTTAAAATACACGTAAACTAAATTTACGATGAAATGAGTAATGCACATGAATAGTTTTTTCTTTCCGGAAATGAATAGTGTTTCATGAATAGTAAAAATTTTGAACACTTCTCGGAATATCAAGCTGACCTCAAAAATGATGAATAGTAAAATGATGAATAGTGTTTTGATGAATAGTGATTTATGAATAGTAAATTGTCAAAGTTTGGGAAAATGACCTGAAATGGTGAGTTGTGACAGTCGCCCACCCAAAAAGGAATTCAGTCCCTGAATTCAGCTAGTGATGGTCTCGGTAATAGGTTTGGTGAAAAGATGTGGATACTTGCGTCGCATTTGGTCTTCTCGTTCCCAAGTAAACTCGGGTCCTCTTCGAGAATTCCAGCGAACCTTCACGATCGGAATTCGACTCTGCTTCAACTGTTTGATCTCTCGGTCCATAATTTCAACTGGTTTTTCCACAAAGTTAAGCTTGTCATCGAGTTGAATTTCTTCTAGTGGTATAACGGAAGACTCATCCGAAAGACATTTCTTGAGGTTTGAGACATGAAACGTGTTTTGTACGTTGCTGAGTTCTGATGGAAGTTCAAGCTTGTAAGCTACTGGACCAATCCTTTCCAGTATCTTAAATGGACCAATGTATCTCGGCTTCAACTTCCCGCGTTTCCCGAATCGTATCACGCCCTTCCAAGGCGAGACTTTCAACATGACTTTGTCTCCGACCTGGAATTCCAATGGTTTGCGTCGAACATCTGCGTAGCTTTTCTGTCTACTTCTAGCTGTTTCGAGTCTTTCTCGAATCTGGATTATCTTTTCTGTTGTTTCTCGAACCATCTCCGGGCCAGTACATTGTACATCACCGACTTCGGCCCAACAAACTGGAGATCCACACTTACGACCATAAAGTGCCTCAAAAGGTGCTGCTTTTATGCTTGAATGGTAGTTGTTGTTATAAGAAAACTCGATCAACGGCAAATGGTTAGCCCAACTGATGAGTGCTCAAACACTCATCATTTTTGGTCAAATCTGAACTGCAAAACATACAAAAACACTCAGTAATGCATCAAAATACTGAAAATATTTCAAAATTGTGTTTTATATGTTTTAGATGCAAAATGAGTAAAAACAGATGAAAAACGTACAAAGTTTGCAAAATTGGCAGTTTCAGTCCCCCAACTTTCATAAAATTACAAAATTAGTCCATGGTTATTCAAAAAATGGAAAATTATCACCAAAGGTCCTTTTGAAATCATAAGTTGTTATATTTAGTCCTTTGGTGAAAAATCTCAAAAGTTTTGGAAATTACAAGTTTAGTCCCTGTACTTTCAGATTTTGGCAGTTTTGGCCCCTGGGAGTGCAATTTTGGAGAAAAAAGTCAAATATGGTCTTTGGAATTTACATTTGTCACTTTTAATCCTTGGAATGAAATTTTTAAGAAATTACATATTTGGTCCCTAAAGTTTCATTTTTTGGCAAAAATAGTCCCTGGAAATTTCATTTTGGAAAATTACATCATTAGTCCTTGGGAATATGGAACTTGGTAATTTTTGTGCTTGTGAACACTTGGGAAAAACACCACAGCCCCCCTAACTTTCTGGAAATTACAGTATTGATCCTTGTGATTTACTCTATTACGAAATGGACCCTTAAGCTTAAAAAATAAACAAAACACAACCTGGTCCAAACACCAATCTACCCACAGCCCATCCTAAACCTAAGCCCAACACAAATCGGCCCACTCCCACAAAATACACTCTCCCCCGTTTTTTTAATACCATCCCAGTCAAACTCCAAAGTCAACCATCATTCACCCCTTCCACTTGTTCTGCAAACACACTGCAACACTTCACCTCCCCCCTCCTCTTCTCAGCCAAACCCACTCCATGTTCCCCAGCTCACCAAAAGCCTCCAAGATACAATAAATGCTCTTGAATTTCCTCCAAGTAACCACAACTGCCAATTGGACTTTTTCCCGCCAAAAAGTTTTGAAGGCCAAGATCATTAAAAACTCATCCAATGGCTAGCAATCAAAGTGGGAAAGAGAAAGAACATTATCCAGGTCTATAAAAGTCAAGAAAAAGAATAAAGCAGGGTGTTAGTTAGTAGTTAGTGGTAGTTTTAGTTTAATTTAAATGTTTTAATGTAGTTCTCAATTTAATTGTATTTTTAAGTCAAGAAAGGTTGTAATCAGTTTCTGGAATGTAATTTAACTCTTATTGCAATTAAAATTCAAGTTTACTTGTTATAATTCCGTTTTGGCAATTTTTAGTGAATTTGACATACTCACTTATATCTTGTTAAAATTGGTTTCAGAGTTCCATTGAGTCTTTTTCAGTTTAATTATGAGTTTGTAAAAGTTTTCTTTTATGCATTTAAACTGTTTTGTGCAATATATCAAAAATTTAAGAAAATTCCAATAAATAAAGAAAAATAAAAAAAAAAATAAGTGTTCAAAGAAGAAAGAAGCTGAACAGTGTGGTGTTTTGGATTACTGAGGGTTTAGACTTCCATGGGGACTGAATAGGATTTGGTGGTGAGTTGTTTTGAATACCATTGGCTGAGCAAAGAACCTTTGTAAGCTCTTTTCCATATTTTTTTTGTTTTTACTATAGCTTAAGCTGTTTACTGCTTATTGGCTTTAGTTGTATCTCTTTCATAATTATTATGCTTATGTTAGGTAGATTCTAGTGTAATGTAGCATCCCTAATTGGTTTGTGTAAAAATAATCAGTCCACTGTCTAGTTAACTCATAGTAGCTTAGTGAGATTTGCTATGTTAGGCTTGTCATTATTAGTCTCATTCTGCTTTACCACTCTTATTGTAGCTAAATTGGTAGTTGTTAATCATTTTGTCAAGTTTAAATACTCATTCCCTTAGAAAATCTCAAAACTGCTTCAATATAGGGGTGTTTGGCTAAGGCCTATTCACTGTGCTCAGGGAGTCTTTTGTTAGTTTTTTCAGTTGCAACATGTTACTATAGGTCCAAATAGGTCTTGCAAGTCACAACTTTGGCACTTGTTTAGTTGAAAGTCAAAAATCACCAAGGATTCCCCCTACTGTCAACTGTTGGGTCAGTTGGGTTCCAAATCACCCAAAACCCTTTCCCTAGTTGTTGTTTCAACTTATTATAGTCTTAATGTGGCTTATTACATGTTTTTCAGTCATCAAATTAAGTTAAAAGTTCACATAAGTCAAACCTCTAGTTTATAAGAAAAAGTCAAAGTTGCATGATTTTCAGTTTTTACAAAAGTTCAATGAATTTATTAGAATTTTGTGTGAGGTTTTAGGAAATAAAACTTGGTAATATCATTGTCTACCAGCTCAATTGCATGTTCCCATGGCCCTTTGATTTTTGTGAATTTTTTCCTTGGCCCTAGCTTGCCCTAAAGTCACTTGCAGGGGGCATCACTCCTCTGCATCAGCATACAACAGCCCACCACCACCACTTGGTGGTGGTTTTCTGGCCATCTCATTGGTCCACAGCCATTCCACCTTGGTCCTTTCCACTCCCCTCCTACCACACTCCAAGTTTTGACCTGTGGTTTGACCTAAAACTCTGTGGACCCCTCCTGATTTAGTCACAAAACTCTGTCCCACTTTTCAGGTTTCAAATAAGTAATTAAGTGCGTATTTAGTCTTATTTGCTTATTCTGGGTTCCCCTTGTGCTTTTTCTAGATTAACCTTGTTCATTATGCTTATTTGTATCAGACTTAACCATTGTGGGTCCCACTTAATGCAATTTTAGCTCATTTCCTTCCTTGGTCAAACAAAGTCAAATGTCTCAACTTTTTGGCTTATTCTGGCTTATTTCTGAGTTCCACCAAAGTTGTTTTTGTTAAAGTTTCATGATTTTAGTTGTAAAATAGTTTTCCAAAAAGAAAATCTAGAAAAAAACAATTTAATATTAAGTGATAGTTTCTATTTAATGTAATTTAATTTTAATTTTCATTTTTAAATTTTTATTAAGTACTTAGCTATTTTATATTTTTCTTAAATTCCTCTTATATTAAAATATTTATAATAATTTTCTCAGATTTTTATTTTGTTGTTTAGTATTTATTAGACTTAATCTTAGTTTTATTAATTATTAATTAATAATTAGTTTTAAATAACATAATTAGTTTTTATTAAGTAAAACCTAGTTTTTATATTTTTCCTAGCTTTTATATAATGTAAAACAATTTTAGAAATTTTCTTATAATTTTTACTGTTCATTTTCTATTTTTCTTAATTTAAAATAGTTTAATTAGGTAATTAATAATTAATTAGTAATTAATTAATAGAAAAAGCACAAAAAGACAAAAATACTTATTTTTAATTTTAAAATTAGTTTTTAGTTATTTTATAATTTTAGAAATTTTATTTTCACCTTTTTAGCATTTAATCAATATTATATTGTATTTAAGTATTTTAAATATTAATAATTAGTATTAATTAGTATTTAATTAATATTAAATAATTAATTAGTGTTAAAATTTATTTTCTTTTTCTAAAAATTTTCTTTTACCTTTAAGTTTGTAAAAAAGTCATTTTCACCCCCTGGGGGTTTTCAGATTTCCGTTTTCACGTTTTATTTTGTACGTTTACGTTTTATTTAAATGTAAACGTACGCGTTTTAGGTTTTACACGCTTCTGGTTTTTCCAACTTTCCCGTCCTATTCATATAGCTTATTTAAGCTATTTCATTGTACAAATCAGTAGTGTAATAATGGAGATTGGTGCTCCATGTCTTGAGACTATTTCCTTGACATAAAGTCTGGCAAGTTGTTCCATGGAATAATTCTCTCTAATGGGTATGAAGTGGGCTGATTTGGTAAGATGATCAAAAATTACCCAAATAGCATCGTAGCCTCCTGACGTCTTGGGAAGTTTAGTGACAAAGTCCATTGTAATACGCTCCCACTTCCATTGTAGAATTTCTGGTTGTTGAAGTAATCCTGACGGTTTCTGGTACATGGCTTTCACTTTAGCACAAGTAAGGCATTTACTGACGTACGTAGCTATTTCTGCTTTCATGTTCGGCCACCAATAAAGCTTTTTGAGATCTTGATACATCTTATCAGAACCTGGATGAATAGAGTACTTCGACTTGTCTGATTCATGCATGATCAATTCTCGTACTCCACCATAGAGTTTCTCCTGTGGTCGATTTTCTTCTTTGAGAGCCTCAATCTAAGCTTCTAGAATTTTTGATGGTAATGGTGAAATGATAGTCATTCCCAATGACCTGACTCTCAAAGGTTTGAGTCGTTCTTTTCGGCTAAGTGCATCTGCTACAACATTTGCTTTTCCTGGGTGATATCGGATTTCACAATCGTAATCACTAAGTAATTCTAGCCAACGACGTTGTCTCATATTAAGTTCCTTCTGATCAAGTATGTGTTGTAAGCTCTTGTGGTCGGTAAAAACTACGCACTTGGTACCATAAAGGTAGTGTCTCCAAATCTTGAGTGCAAAAACTACCGCACCCAACTCCAAATCGTGTGTAGTGTAATTCTTCTCGTGTGTCTTAAGCTATCTAGATGCATAAGCTATCACCTTATCATTTTGCATTAGCACAGCTCCAAGTCCTTTATGCGAGGCATCGCAATATACCACAAAGTTCTCAATCCAATCTGGTAGTGCCAAATTTAATGCACTACAAAGCTTCTGCTTCAATAACTGAAATGCAGATTCTTGCTTCCCTCCCCATTCATACTTTTGATTCTTTTGTGTCAGCTTAGTCAGCGACTTCGCTATCTTAGAAAATCCTTTAATGAACCTTCTGTAATATCCTGCAAGTCCTAGGAATTGACGAATTTTTGTAGGAGACTTGGGCGTAGCCCAATCTTTAACTGCCTCGATCTTTGCTGGGTTGACTTGTAATCCTTGGCTATCAATGACATGGCCAAGAAATTGAACTCTTTGTATCCAAAAGTTACACTTTGAAAATTTGGCATACAATTGCTCCTTCTTGAGTAGTTCCAGGATTGTTCTGAGGTGTTCTTCGTGCTCTTCCTTACTCTTGGAATAAATCAAGATATCGTAAATGAATACAATCACATACTTATCAAGATACGGTTTGCACACTCTATTCATGAGGTCCGTGAATACCGCAGGTGCGTTGGTTAATCCGAAAGGCATTACTTGAAAATCATAATGACCATAATGTGTTCTAAATGCCGTCTTCGGGATATCCTCTTCCCAAACTCTAAGCTGATGGTAACCGGATCTTAAATCAATCTTGGAATAAAAACAGGAACCTTGTAATTGATCGAACAAGTTGTCAATTCTGGGGAGTGGATAACGATTCTTCACCGTTAACTTGTTCAGCTCACGATAGTCAATGCACATTCTGAAAGATCCATCCTTCTTCTTCACAAACAAAACCGGTGCTCCCCAAGGCGAGGAACTCGGTCTAATGAATCCTTTGTCCAAAAGTTCTTGTAATTGGTTCGACAATTCTTGCATCTCAGAAGGTGCAAGTCGATACGGTGCTCGCGCAATTGGTGCGGCTCCTGGTACTAATTCAATTTGAAACTCAACTTGGCGTGTAGGCGGAAATCCTGGCAATTCTTCTGGAAAAACTTCTGGAAATTCCTTAACAATTGGCACATCTTCAAGTTGTTTCTCATCCGACTTCTTCTCCGTGATGTGAGCCAAGAATGCATAGCAACTCTTCTTTATGTACTTCTCGGTTTTAATGCATGATATAATACTGAGTCTAGTTCCACTTCGCTCTCCACGAACAACTAATGTTTCATCGCCATAAGGAAGATGAACAACTTTCTCATCACAATTAATTCTCGCTCGATGTCTGGACAACCAATCCATACCAATAACTACGTCAAAACTTCCAAGTTCTACAGGCATGAGGTCTATATTGAATGGATGGTTTAAGAAATTGATTGTGCAACCACGGACAACGGTGTTGGTGTTAACTAAAGACCCGTTGGCTAGTTCAACGATATAGGGAATGTCTAAGGTGGTTGGTTCTATGTTAAGTAAAGGTGCAAATGCAATAGAAACAAAACTTCTATCCGCTCCTGAATCAAATAAAATGGATGCATAACGATTATTAACGAGGAACGTACGCGCAACAACATTCGGGTCCTCTCTGGCATCTTCTCCTCCCATAACATAAGCTCTTCCTCGAGCCATTCCACCTTGGTTTCCAGTTCCTTGATTCTTCTTCTTTGGGCACTCACTCCTATAGTGTCCAATTTCTCCGCAGCCAAAACATGTTACTGTTGGTTTCTGATTGTCACCCAAGATTGGAAGTCTGCAATCTTTGGTGTGGTGACCAATCTTCTTGCAGTTGCCACATAGATCTGGGCAACGTCCTGGGTTATGATGTTTCTGACACTTTTCACACTTGGGTAGATTACCCGCATATCCTTTCCCTTCAGTTGGCCCTGCAGCATAGGCCCTTGCCACTTCTTGCCTCTTAGGTGGTGGCTGAATAGCATTCCCACCTTGGTTGTAGTCAAACCTCCTCTTGTTGTTGTTGTTATTGTTTGGGTTGTTGTTTCGGTTATTAGGATAGTTGCGGTTTCGATTGTTGTTATAGTTGTTGTTGTTTCGAGTGTTGTTGTAGTTGGTGTTGTTTGAACGGTTATTGTTGTTGTTGACAGCAGACTTACCCTTTACCACCTGAACCATAAGTTTCTGAGTTATTCGAATAGCCTCTTCCATTGATTGTGGGTCGAAAGACATCACATCCCCTCGGATGCTTTCAGGCAGTCCACCAGTGAAGTTCTCCATCTTTTTCTCATCATCTGGAACCATAGTTGGACATAGTGCAGCCAACTCCTGAAACCTCCTGATGTAGGTCTCGATATCATCACCTTTTGTTACCAGCTCATAGAATTCTGTTTCCAAATTCTTCACCTCAGTACGAGGGCAAAACTTCTTAGTCATCAATTTCTTGAATTGATCCCAGGTGAGCTTGTAGGCATTTTCCATACCAATAGGCTGAGCATGAGAATTCCAGCATGACATAGCTTCATCCAGAAGCATACCTGTAGCAAATTTTACCTTGCTGACATCAAGGCAACTGCACATGAGGAACACATTCTCAGTCTTTTCAAACCAGCGGATCAAAGCAACCGCTCCCTCAGTGCACTAAAACTTGATGGGATCACTAATCTTGAAATCCTTCCAAGTGCATTCACGCCTATTATTGGGTGGTTCAACCGCCCCTGTATTAGAAGCAGTCTCAGCAGCCCTAGCAGCAACCTCAGCTCTCTCAACCTCTAGAGCTTCTGCTATACTATCCCTGACCAACTTGCGGATAGCGGCTTGAGTCATAGCTGGTGTTTCTGGTGCAGCCTTACCTTTCCTTGGCGCCATACTTCTGATAAATCACAATGGACAACAACCATGAGAAAAAAAATCATAATAGAAATAGTCATCGTACCAAAGGTATACACCCACAACATGTATATATACAACCACAACAAGTATAAATACAACCACGACATGTACGAGTAGAACCACAACCTGTATGAATACAACCACGACATGTATAGATACAACCACAACAAGTATAAATACTATAACAATAAAGAGCAACCACGAAACATCATAAATATAATCACAACACATGAATATAATACATGAAAATTTTGGCCTACATGGACCGATCTAATATATAGCACAACCATTCCAACATAGTAGAGTCATACTTGATACATTTGTTTGTACAACAACCAAAAGACTACAAGTTCTTGAACTATGTCCCACACCTCGGGACTAGGAAAATAGTAAAAGCTAATATAATACAAGTCTATGCCTAGGCTCCTCCGGCTGCTCTAGATGCTCTAGGTGCTCCAGGTCCTCCCCTAAGGCGGCGGATCTCCCGATCCATCGCAATGATAATCTCCTCCAAGTGCTCAACTCGGAGCTGGAGGGCAGCCTCCCTGGTCTCTGCAGACGTCAACCTCTCCTGAGCTAATGCCAACTGATGTGCCTGATCTCCCTGCGTCTCCTGAGTCATTTGTGCTCTGTCTCGTATCTCAGGAAACTCATCCCTAAGCTGATCAATCTGTGATAAGACACGTCAATGCTAACCCTGCCTAAAAGTAATCCCTCAACCAGCTCCTCGACCTCCTCAAGTCGACTAGTGAGGGTCTCATCTACTCTATAACCCAACCTATTAATCTGCTCCTGTTGATCCCCTAATTGGGCATCCAAAGTAAGAGCTGTAGGCCCTCTCGTAGCAGCTGCTCTAGAACTCTCACCTATATGATAAAGTGGTGGTGGTGGAAGGTCTGAAGTCTCAATAGTAGGTGATGTTGGGGTAGTAAACCTTGCACGCTTCCTGAGCGGCAAAAGTGAAGTAGGTGTAGGTGTAGTAGTGGGCATAGCTGGTGGTGTAGGTAATGTAGGAACAGTAGGAATCCTAAAAGTAGAGGTAACAGTGCGTACACTCTTTCTAGCACCTATGGTTGTCTTGCTACGAGGAAACATAAGTGTCGGTTCTGGGGAAATAGAAGTAGCAGGAGATGATATATCTGTAGGTGTACGTGTAACATCTAGTGGTGCAATGGGAGAAATATGAGGAGTAGGAGCAACCTCGTCCTCCTCGAAAGGCTCAGTATCCTCACTTGATGCCAAAAGTGGCAACACAGGTACTGGAGGAATGGGTGGTAAAACAGTAGTGGAAGACATAGCGTCCTCAATGCCAGTGTCTGAGGAAAGTGTAATCAAGTTCAGATCTGAAGACATGTCTCTGTGATAATCAAGGTGAAATGAAATGAAATGAATAATCCATGTAATGAAATCACCTAAATCAATAAATATGCACTTATGATGTAATGATGAGATGCTATGATGATGTGGTTATAGTCTAGGGTCTAAGATACATCCTAGTTCACTATAACCTTAGCTCTGATGCCAATCTGTCACACCCCCCAAAATACCTGATTGGCAGCGGAATGGAATACCTGGGGGTGACTGTCATAGCACCACAATTACAGTTATATTGAACGACCTAAAGTGTCGTTTTGAAAATACATCGTTTGATTTATTTAAAAACATTCAGAGTTACAAAAAATAGGTCCCAAAGTCTTGAAAAGTTTAAGGAAATAAGTTTAGTATAATCAAACGATAATATATAAGTGCATGAAAATCCAAAATGAGACGCGTCATCCTTGCTACTCACTAAAATGACTCCATGCATGCCATGAAGGATAAACCTTAGTTACCTGAAAATACATTGCTAAAACGGTCAACATAGAGTTGGTGAATAATCATAGGTTTATAAGTAAAATCGGATGTACATTAGCCATAAGTAAAGTAAAGTGACAAAATATCATAAATAAAGCTACATTGGCTCTTAAGCTCATGACCCCGAAGCTAGACATAGTTACTTGGCCCCAAATAAGTGTTTACCAGACACTCTAAATAAATTAGACATGAAATGCATCCGTAATTCCGTTGGAGCAACCCAAACACGGATGGAGGAGTCACCCTCAATAGATCTATTCACTCACTCTCGCTTGTAGATTAATTAACGGTCCATGATAATAAAGGGGACTTGTCATGACGTGGTAATAAGGCAACTTAAGCAATGTAAGGAATTTAATACTTTGGCATGTACAAAATTAAGTGATGAAATGTATTCTCCCCCGTGGGATTTGAAATCAAAATATTGAATTAAAAACGGAGCTATGAAAACTCACCTTGAAGTGATGATACTATGAGATGAAATGATAGGGACAACAAGGAACGAATATCAACCGCAACCTAAGATGAATGATAATGATCTATTTTAGATCATGAAATGATGTAATGAATGTACATGCATATGATACCTATACCACTCATAACTTGAAAATACTAGTTATTGTCAAAATAAAACATTTTCCATACTTAGGAAAAATAAGTCTAACTAGACTTATAAAAACTAGTCGTAATATATCGTATATAAGATGTTAGTGTTATATTCATCGCCTTGAAAACCTTGAAATAACGTCTAGTAGTCGTATAAATAAGCTTTGGGTCATACGTACTTCATTGGTTAAGATTATAGCTCTTGAACAATATATCTAGAAAATATAGTATTTAGTACGTAGTTTTATTATTTCTATTAGTGACTACTAATATATATATAGTTTTGACGATTTTGAAACGCGTATATCTTTGTCGTTATAAGTCCATTTTCCTCGTTCTTTATGTCCACGTATTCGTCTTAACATGTATTAATATATTTTTGATAGCTCGGCTCCTCTAGGTTACGTCTAACGCCTCTTTTTGTCCGACGAAAATCGTCCAACAGCATGAATATTTTCTGAAAAATAGTTTTCGTCGTTAAACTTGCAAAAATCATATCTCCTTCGTTATAAGCTCGTTTTAATCCGTTCTTTCGCCAAAAGTTTCATTTTTGAAATTAGTTTCTAAATATTTGGTTAAAAATTACCCCTGAGTTCCTGAGTTTTCTGGGTTTGGCGTTTTGGGACAGTAGGTTCCTAGATAGGTTCTAAACTCATTTCTAATGTTCCAAACTAGTTTCTAATCCACCCAAATCACTTCCAATCACCACAAATCTAGTCTATTCCTACCATAAACCTTCTTAAGGTGTCATGGGTTCTTAAACATCATCAATCAAGTAGATCTACCAAGGGTTTCTATTTTTAGGGTTTCAAAGATATAAATATACAAAAATGAGTGGTATAAACTAATATATGCATGTAATCTTGTATAGAAATCATATGATCATGAAAATAACTTGAAGAAATAATGAAAAAGAGTTTGACAACTTACTTTGAAAGATTATAGAGCTTGAATGAGTAAAACCTAATAAACCTTGAGTTTTTATTTCAAAACTCTAACAATGATCACCAAATGAACTTAAATATAACTTAATCTTGGAAAAAATGATGGATTTTGCTTCTTGTTTGATTTTGGCCGTGGGTTTGGAGTAGAGAGGAAGAGACAAAAGTGTGATATTTTGCTCTTGGATTTTTGATGAGTATGTGATAAGATAACTAGATATTTACTTGAGATTTAAATATATTATAAGTTGGTAATTAAGGCTTGAGGTTAAAATGTATATGAGGTCAAGGGGGGGGGGGGGGGGGGCATGTGGCCGGCTATACCAAGAGGAAAAAGAGGGCAAGAAACTAGCTAGATTTAATTAGGATATAGTGTAGTGTAAATGTAGTTTAGTTGTAGTTTTAGTTAGTTAGTTATAATCGGGTACCGGGTTTGCTAGAAATAAATTTTAACGAAGTTAAACGGGACATAATAAAGTCATAAAAATGATAAAAATATGTCGGGTACAATTATTGAGTGTTTGGATAATTATTGTTTAGATTTCACGAAAACCGTCGTAATTATAATAAACTTACGTTATAAATTAAATAAATTTCCAAAATACCGGGTAAATGAATTTTATAATCTTTGTGATGTTGTAAGGGGTTTAAAAATATATCGGGACCATCGTGGGGATTTTTAGATATGTTAGTCATATTTATTAATCGTATGTTAACGTTTATTTAAAAATAAATATACGTAAAACGTTAAATATATCAAAAATATTAATTTGAATATCCTACGAGTGGTATAGTATGCAAATGCTATCATGATGAAATGTAGATTATTTCTAGTCCGTATGAAATGTCCCTACTGATAAAGCATGAATTCGCACCTGAACCAATTCGGTTACCCGAATTTAAAATACTGATAAGGCGAAAAATGATCCATTTTTAGGGGGTCATTTAAGCCGGAATTTGAATTTAATTGATCAAATAATGCCCTAAATCGTTCCATTTGTGATTTTAGGTACTTTTGGAGTGAATTCTGGAAAAGGAAGCATTTTGGACGTTTTTGGAGCATAAAAGTGAAGAAAACGGCAAAGTCTTAATTTTCCTTGCTGGGAACAGTACCTGACGGCGTCAAGAGCAATTTGATGACGGTGTCAAGAGCAAAAGTGGTGACGGCCCAGTAGAAATGTGACGGCGTCAAATCAAGGCCGTCAAGAGCAAAAGTGGTGATGGCCCAGAACAACATTACACATGACGGCGTCAGATCTGGATCTAGGCAGTCCGAGAATATCATGGGCGGCGGGTTGACGGCGTCAGAAGTTTCTTCTTGACGCCGTCACCTTAGAAAATCTATATATAGTCTTTGTAATTTTCATTCAAAAGAGAGGACAATATTAGGGACGACTTGAATAAACCCTAGCTCGAGTTTTACAGTATTTTCAAGGGTATTCACCCCTTGAAACCCTTCATGTTCAATTAAGATAAGTATCCTTTCAATTCATTCAATATGTCTATGTGTTGTTTGAATATATCTTACACTTGTCTTGATTTTAACATGCTAGGCTAGATCTCTTGTGTGTTTTCTTAGATGTAGTGAAACCTAGATGTTGATTATAGGTTGATTGCTTGTTTATAGTTGTAATGGGTGAATGATTTCGATGTTAGGCTTAAGAAAACTGGCAGACTTCCATAGTGTAACTTGCTTGAACGTCTTAAGAAACATGAACCAATGCGTACTAAGGTTTTTATGGTTGTATTTAATGCATGAGCGAATTCTAGTGATCCCATGATAGGAGCTTCTTGCAGGCTCGACATAGGAGTGAAGTAGGAGCTTATAGAGTTGGGGAAGTACGTACGCCACCCCACGACTGGTATTAAGGAATATAACCCGTCATCCAAGCAACTGTAACAAACTATCAACCTGTAAAAGATATCTAGGGAGTAATGAAATCTAAGTAAACACAATTTTCTCATTTATTGTTCACTCCACATTAGTAATTAGCTTTATTTACATTTTTGTTATTTTATTTTGATTGCATCTTTAGTTATTGGGTTAGTTGACTAGCAACTAATTCCGCCCACTCTTCTAATACCCGAGATTTTAATTGCTTTTATAAAAATATAAAAATACAAAAAGAATCATCCCTCACCTGTAGACTTAATTTTTAGGTTTTCTAATCCTAGCGACACTATTCCTGAGTTGAACGATCAATCCCCCGGTACTTGTCACTATACTATAGTACAACGATCAGGTACACTGCCTGGTGGGGGTTGTAAGCTTCTCGAGATCCCTAGAGAGGTAAAGCCTGGTGCAATTCCCACGCATCAAGTTTTTGGCGCCGCAGCCCGGGGAATAGTTATTGTCTAGGTTAGAATTTCTTTTTATTAGGTCTACTTGCTAGATTCCTTTCTAGTAATATTTTATTTTTATTTTTAGGTTTTCTTTAGTCTATCTTATTTCTTTGTGTCTTTGTTCGTATTAGGTTGGTCTTTATGGATTTAGAGAATCGCCGTTTAGAAGTTATCAAGAGGCTTATAGCGCATAAAAGAAGAAAGAGAGAAGTTAACACATTTAAGCAATTTATTAAGCCCCTTCAAATGAAAATTGAGTTTACAGACTTTGCTCCAACCCCTGATGAATTGAGTTACCATAGGTTTCTTTTACAACACCCCTGCCCCTCAAAATATAGACAGATACCATGGATTAGGAGGCATAACTTTAGGAACATAAAAATTCCTTGCATGATTGGGTACATGTCTAGAGAGCATACATACATTGACTTAAAAGCACCCATGAATATTATGTCTAGGCTCTACTACAACTGGATAATGAACGAAAGGTTAAGCCCTAGAAAAGACCCTTACAACTCTAATAGGCTATGTAATTTCGTCGGGAGAGTTAAAGGGATACACATCTTTATAGGAAATTTTACTTATCATTGCGACTTTGTAATCCCAGAAGATGTTAGAGGCATTATACACTAGTACAAAACGTGGATTTGGTCACACATGGTAGAAATCGAACAGCCACACATTCACATATTTGTGTGGCTGAAGGTGCTAAAATTGACAACATTTACTAATTAGCCACAAATGAATATTTTGATTGTGTGACCATTAGGACTCTATTGCCACACAATCGATCGTTATGTGGCCAAAGGTATCTGGTAGTTTCGTTTCAGATCATATCGTCACATATGAATTTAGAACGTGTGACAAATACAAGTAACCTTGATGCATTAGTCACATGACGTAATATTTTGTGTGTCTAAATCATACAATCAAGTTTGTCACATATTATTTAAGGGTGACTGATATGTTTTGATAATTATTTAGCCACATATCAAATTGGAACGCGTGACTAATGAAAAGTAAGGTTGAAGCATTAGTCACGATAAACATATAAAAAGTGACAAATATATGTCACACACTTGAACATTGTGACCAAATGCCATGTATGGTCACACTAAACGTTTTGTCACACATTAGTTACGTGTAGCCAAAATCCAGTACATATGGTCACGTAAGTTAATATGTGTGTTTAAAGTTTAGTTTGTGTTAGCTTGCCAAAAGCTGATGTGTATAGTCACATTTACTTCAAATACCATGACCAAATGTCATATATGGTCACACTAAACGTTTTGTCACACATTATTTAAGTGTTGCCAAAATCCAGTACATATGGTCACGTAACTTAATACACATTTCTTCATTTTAAACATATAAATTCATGTTGCCATTGGATGAACAATAGTCACACAAAATAAACATTTATTCACTTTAAACACCATATGGTCACACATATTAAACGTTTTGGTCAGTATATTCTTAATTGTATTTGACTAAATACCCAAAACAAACATAAGAGCCACACAAACATAAAATTTATGTAGCCATTAGATGAACAATAGTCACACAAAATAAGCATTTCTTCACCTTAAACAACGTATGGTCACACTTATTAACACTTTTTGTCACTTTATAGTTAGTTGAATGTGACTAAATATACCCAAAAAACATGCTAGGTGTGACTAAATGTTACCAAAGGCCACACAAACACAAAATTCATGTGGCAATTGGATGATCAATAGTCACACAAAATACACATTCCTTAAACAGCATATGGTCATACTTATTAACACTTTTTGTCACTTTATGGTTAGTTGTATGTGACTAAATACACCCCAAAATCATGCTGTGTGTGACTAAATGTTACCAAAGGCCACACAAAAACAAAAAATCACGTGACAATTGGATGATCAATAGTCACACAAAACAAACATCCTTCACTTTAAACAGCATATGGTTACACTTATTAACACTTTTGGTCACTTTATGGTTAGTTGTATGTGACTAAATACATCCTAAAAACATGTTATGTGTGACTAAATGTTACCAAAGGCCACACAAAAACAAAAATCATGTGACAATTGGATGATCAATAGTCACACAAAACAAACATCCTTCACTTTAAACAGCATATGGTCACACTTATTAACACTTTTGGTCACTTTATGGTTAGTTGTATGTGACTAAATACACCCCAAAACCATGTTATGTGTGACTAAATGTTACCGAAGGCTACACAAAAACAAAATTCATGTGGCAATTGGATGATTAATAGTCACACAAAATATACATTCCTTCACTTTAAACAGCATATGTTCACACTTATTGACACCGGTCACTTTATTGTTAGTTGTATGTGACTAAATACACCCCAAAAATATGCTATGTGTGACTAAATGTTACCAAAGGCTACACAAAAACAAAATTCATGTGGCAATTGGATAATCAATAGTCACACAAAATAAACATTTATTCACTTTAAACAGCATATGGTCACACTTATTAAATGCTTAGTTGTATGTGACTAAATACACCAAAAAAAACATGGTGTGTGTGACTAAATGTTACAAAATGCAACACAAAAACAAAATTCATGTGGCAATTGGATGATTAATAGTCACACAAAATAAACATGTATTCACTTTAAACAGCATATGGTCACACTTGTTAACACTTTTGGCCACTTTTGGCCACATTGTATGTGACTAAATACCCAAAACAAATATGCTTTTTGTGACTAAATATTACAAAAGGACACACAAACATAAAATTCATGTGGCCATTTGATGAATAATAGTAACACAAAATACACATTTCTTCGCTTTAAACAACATATGGTCACACTTATTAACACTTTCAGTCACTTTATGCTTAATTTAATGTGACTAAATATCCAAAACAAATATGCTTTGTGTGACTAAATATTATAAAAGGCCATGCAAACATAAAAATCATGTAGCCATTGGATGAACAATAGTCATACAAAATAAACATTTATTCACTTTAAACACCATATGCTCACAATTATTAACTGTTTTGATCACTTTATGCTTAATTGTATGTGACTAAATACTCAAAACAAACATGTTTTGTGTGACTAAATATTACAAAAAGCGACACAAACATAAAATTCATGTGGCCATTGGATGAAGCACAACATATCACAAATGTGTGACTAAATTATCTTAATAAAAAATAACAAGAAAATAAAAAAGGATGTTACACCCTAGCTAGAATCGAACCCGCGACCTCCCTTACAGATGTCAAGCGGGTTACCATCTTGCCAGAGTAACCTATTTGTTAATGTAATTCATTTCCTTTTTAATATAGTAGTTTAAGCTTCAATATTTTTGGCTAGTAGCTTAAAGTGTGCTTATAGAAGCTGCTTATTAAACCTTGGTTTTTTCTCCCTCTGCTAATTTTAAACTTGTTTCACTTTTTTGAATTTAGCAAAACCACTACTAGAAAAACCGCCAATAGCAACGGCCTGAAATCATTGCTAAACTGCCTAATTTCATTGCTAAATGGCGTTAGCAACGATATCAGCAACAAACACCCTTCATTGCTATATCGCATGTTGCTAAGTGGAAGGTCGTTGCAAATTTCTTCAAGTCGTTGCTAATCAGCAACAAAAATTGATGTCATTGATAAATTCACTATAGTGTAAAGTCATTGCTAATTGTCCAATTTAGCAACAACCAGTGACCGTTGCTATTTAGAAACGAACTATAATTTAGCAATGTTACTGGAAGTTGCCAACGAAAGCTAGAGGTTGCAAATTTTGCAACAAAAGCCATTGCTAAATTAAATTTAAATATCTGCAAATGCAAATCTAAAAACAAATAAAACTACTTTCTTATAGTCATTCACACGCTATAAGAACCAATACAAGATTTATTTACAATATGATAGTATAGCAACATTAGAAATTCCAAATTCAATACTCTACTGGACATTAACAAATTCACATTCATGCTAAAACTAAATACAACAACACTATTTTGCTTAAAACATATATAACTTGACTGAAAACTATGGCTTCCACTTTAACGCATACTTTGAATATCAAGAAAGCCGAGCTAGCATCCACAATATGCCAAGTGCAGCTGCATATCTACAAACAAAATAAAAAAAAAATTAAATTAAAAAAAATCATTGATTTAAAGACATGGATATATTTGTCTTGTAATCAACTTATCAAGTAATGAAGATAACTTACTTGGTTGACTACTTATCTAAGGATACACCAAGCCAGTCTTGAAAGTTAATTAACCCTTGAAACTAGAACCCATGCGAGAATGGCCTTGACGCATCTGTGATAGACAAAATATGTAAACCATAAGCAACAATGGCACATTTCAAGAAGATACAACAACAAAGATTCAAAGTTGTGAACTTTTAGTGGAAATGTACACGAGATACAAGCAAGGCAAATATGAAATATGAGTCAAAGTATATATAAGTTAAACTATACTGAGCATCATATTAAGATTAGATAAAGCTTCACTTTAGTATATCAAATACACACTTAACAATATCTCAAAATAAATATGATTAAGGTCTCGACAAACATTAAAGAAAAACTATACTGAAGTTACTATACCCCTTACAACAATCATCAAGTTACTATACCTCTTACCGTAAAACAACAAAAAACATCATTTACTTAAAAATTTGAAGTCGTTTGTATAACCAGCAGCACAACAAGCACACTAAAAGATTAATAGTAAACTCATAACCATGTGAGTAGATTGAAGCTCACCTTTCACGTTTAAAGCCACTTCTGAAATGGTCTCTTTTTATTATATAAAGCTAAGACTCAATTGACTACCACAAAATAGAGAACAATAGTCATTTAGCTCAAGACATCTTTACATGGTAATTTAGCTCAAGACAGAGAACAATGTAATAACTTGAATGCTTCAAACAACAAGTCTTGAAATTAAAATACTAGATCTTTCAAAACCTGTACAAGCACAAAAAATAGCAGACAAAACATTGAAAATTACAAGAATACATATAAACAACTAATCGATCTAAAAAGAAATTACAGAAAATAAAAAAAAAAAATTAGTTTTGATGTCTAGTGGTGAATGATTTTCAAGTTGCAACATCTATTAGACGTTTCATAATAATATAAATAATACTAGATGCTTTGAATTGTGATGCTAATAATTCTTTTATTCTGTTACAAACAAAAACTTGCATCCATAAGCACTGTATATGATACGATACGATACACATAATCTCAATCAACCTACAATAATCCTCCTATCTTTAAATAAATAATTTAAACAAGACCAACTTACCGCATATGATACGATGCTGCGATTATTTAGTGGTGGCAGAGGTGTGGTAGAGAGGGTGGCTAAGATTTGGTGTTGTGGTGGTTAAGGCTTGTTAGATTTGGTGATGAAGTGAGTGATGATGTTGGAGTAGTCTGGTGGGTTAGGGTTTGGCAAAGAAGCAGTGAAGGAGGCGGCTGAAAAGGGAAATTAAAAGTAAAGTGAAGTTGGGATTTTTAGTTTGGGTGAAATTAAGGGCGCCAAAGGGAAAGCGGGATTTTTTATTTTCATTTTTGGGAAATTTTAATCTAAACACTACCAAAACTAATATTTACATCTCTATACTATGGTCTATGGGTATGTTTGGCGAAAGGTTTATGCGGCTTATAAGGGCTTGGGCTTTTAAAATAAGTCGGCTTATAAGATAAGTCTCGTTTGTTACACAGGTGTATGATTTTATAAAATAAGGCACAAGCCTCCATAAGTCCAAGCCCATAGAAAAGACTTATTGCTACTTAAATTACTTAAATACATTTAAAAATATAATTAATTATCACGTAAAAGCTAACAATATATGTAAATTTGATTTTATGTATTTTTATGTGATTTTACATTAATAAGCTTCGGCTCCAACTAATAAGCTAAACAACTTTATAAAAATATAAACTTCAGCTTGTGACTTATAATGTAAGCCCTGCCCTAGCTCAAGCCCCAGCCCCAGCCAATTACGCCAAACATACCCTATGGGTATGTTTGTTAAATTAGCAGTGAGCAATAGTCACAGCTCACCGATTCCTAAACAAGCATTGAAAAATTAGCTTTCCTAAACTTTAGCAAAGTTAACTTTAATATTTGCGGGAAACTAATGTTTATTTTGGAGGGATAGATTTTTGTTATTTGGTAAAAATCTATTTTTGTTCAAAAGTTTCAATTCAAAAGCACATGATGCGTAATTGATGAGTGTCTAAATACTCATCATTTCTATCACATTTAGACTGTAAAAACATATGAAAACATACAGATTTGCCTCATAATACAGGAAATATCATCAAAATGTGTTTTTAGGTGTTATAAGTGCAAAAGGAATGAAAACTGATGAAAAACATACAAATTATACTTAATTTACAGTTTCAGTCCCTGAACTTTGACAAATTGGCAAAAATAGTCCCTGGTCACTCAAAACTTGTAAAATTATCATAAAAGGTCCTTGGGATTCACAAGTTGTAAGAAATTATCCTTTGAAGTTAACAATCATAAATTTACAACTTTGGTCCCTCAACTTTGAAAAATGTCAAAATCAGTCCCTAGGTTATTTAAAATGGAAAAATATCAAATATAACCCTTGTACTATTCTATAATGACATAATTGGTCCTTTTTGTTAACTATTGGATATTTACAGGTTTGGCCCTTCAATTATCAGAAAATTACAAGTTAGTCCCTGAAGTTTGGTGAATTGTCAATTTTGGTCCTCGGGGTATTAAAATGAAAAATTTCATTTAAAGGTTCTTTGGTTTATCACATATGGCAAGTTTAGTCCTTGTAGTATCTTAGGAAACCTGCCATTTCAGACCCCCAACTTTCACTTAATTACATTTTTGGTCCTTGTGATTTAATACCAAAAAACCAAACCGGACCCTAATGTTATTATTAAACCAAAAACAACCCAACACAACAAACTACCCACTATCCTAATCCAGTCCACCAGCCCAATCCCTAGCCCAGTCCACCCCAGGGTCAAACCTGGTCAACAAAACCAAACACCACCCTTTACCGCCTTCTTCCCCAATACCACCCCACACCACACAGACAACCAATACCACCCCTTCACCCATTGTTTTGCCTTCACCTCAAACCCTCACCTCTCCACGCAATCCCTCCACCTCACACAACATTCCAAACACCTTGAAAAGCTCTCCAAGTAATCCACAGTACCCCCCACGACTTTTGGCGCGAAAAGGCGTTTTAAACGGCCTGGATTGAATAGACCATTTCAATGGCTAAGATATGGTGGGATATGTCTCTGTGGGTCCCACGAACCTTAAAAGTCTCTACATAAGGAAAAGAAGCAGAAGAAATGAAGTATTAGATTAGTTAGTTTAGTTTTAGTGTCGATTAGTGTAATTTTAATCTTTCAGTGTAATTCTGAGCTTGTAAGCATTCAATTAAGTTGTTCTAGTGTATCCTTAAACTTTGGTAATCATCAATTTCAATTTTCAGTTCTGATCTTAGTCTATGCAATTTTTACTTATCTCAAGAATCTCAAAAAACTCACTGTTGTTGTTAGTTGTTGTTAAGGCTGTTCATAAGCTTTTATAAGCTCTGACAAAGCCTTCTTAAGTCTTAGAAAACCTTGATCATCTGTTTATCTCATTAAAGAAAAATACTAAAAAAAATAGAGAAAAATAAGTGGTAAATTGAAAATCATAGTGGGACAAAGGAAGCAAGGAATCATGGTTGAGTTTGGTATTTCATGGTAATAGAGACTTGTGGAAGTCAGTAGGGTGTGATTTAGTTCATTGTCTCACTGGTTCACTCAGACCTCAACCTTGAACCATTTGTAAGTCAATAATCTTGATTCTTCTTATTATTGAAATTGTGGTTATTAAGTAATAATTTAGTGTCATTTAACTTCATTTGATATATTTAACCTATTGCAATCATAAAATCAGTGTAGTTAGTGTTAAAATATAATAGTTATAGTGTTAGATAGTAGATATAGGAGTGTTTGGTTCTTGGTTGTTCACTGAGTTCCATTAGGTTTTTGTTGTTGTTTAAGTTCTAATCATACTTACCTAGTTAAATTAAGTAAGTGTAGGTAAGAAACCCAGTTCACATTCAGCCAATAGTCAAAATCCAAGTACAAATCCCTTGACAGTTAACTGTCAAGGATTTTATGTTTCTCAAACCCACCCATTAGCTTATAAGTTATAGTTTAAGCTTAATTTAGGTTAATGATAGCTTAGTATAACATATACAGTTAGTAGTGATCATTAGAATCTCAAGAAAGTCAAAGTAGCTCAAGTTCTATCAAAAGTCAAATTTCTGTTTCTCAGATTTTCTCAATTCTTCAAGGAATTGTTTAGAATTTAGGAATAGGATCTAGGATTTGAATCTTGTTCCTAGTGATAGATTACCAGCTCAACTTTGATTTCTCACCTTCATCATATTTTTAGCATTTTTCCTTTGGGCCCCACTCACCCTCAAACTTACCTGCAGGGCAAGGTATTGCCCTGCATCAGCAGCTCAGTCCTACACCACCAACTTTGGTGGTGTTTTGTGACCACCACAGTGGGCCCCACACCACAAAATCAGTTTTTCCCAACCCCCCTCCTAGTATACTTTCAGAATTGACCAGTTATTTGACCTAGCACCTAGTGGACCCCACTTTGTTTTGCTTCCCATCTTTGTCCCAATTCTGACTCAGAACACAAGATAAGCAAGTGCTTATTCTAGTTTTTAGCTTATTCAAGCTGCTTAATTGTGTCTAATTTACTCAAACAAGTGCACATAAGTCAGAGGAACTAGATTTTATCATAGTGGGTCCCACACAAGCTCAGTAGAGCTTATTTGCTTAGTTGGTCAAATAAAGTCAACTGTTAGAATTGTTAGCTTATATCTAGCTTATTTTTAAGTTGTAAAATATTTGTTTTTACAAAAGTCAGTTATATTTAGGTATAATATAGTTTGGAAAAAGAAAATTCAAGAAAAAACAACATAAAAATAAGTGATAGTTTCTATTTAATTCAATTTAATTTTAATTTTCATTTTTAGATTTTTATTAAGTAATTTGTAATTTTATATTTTTATTAATTTCCTCTTATATTGAAGTATTTTTAATAAATTTCTTAGATTTTTATTTTATCATTTAGTATTTATTAGAATTAAAATTAGTTTAATTAATAACTAATTAATAAGTAAGTTATAAATAGCATAATTAATTTTTATATAGCAACACCTAGTTTTTATATTTTTTATAGCTTTTATAAGTCATAAAATAGTTTTATAAATTTTTTTCATAATTTTCGAAGTTAGTTTAATAATATTTGTAATTTAAATTAGTTTAAATAGTTTAATTATTATAAATAGTTTTTAATTAATAGAAAATCTATAAAAAGACAAAAATATTTATTTTTATTTTTTATACTTTCTTCAAGTTCTAATTTAAGTTTAGAAATTATTTTTATAAGTTTTTAGTTTAATTTGTAGTATTTATAATTTTTAGTTTTAATTAAATTAGTTTTAAATAAATAGTTAAATAGTTTTTAATTAAATAATTAATAATAAATAATATAATAATCTAAAAAATAGTTTTCTTTTTAATTTAATTTTATTTTAAGTTTAAGTTTATATAATTTTCAATTTTAACCCTTGTAGTTTATTTTTCCTTAAAACTCACCTTTTTCTCAGTACGCAGTCGCGTCTGATTTTAATTTGGTGTACGTTTTAAACGTTTTTAAATACCTAGATTTCACGTAATCATTAAGATAGTTTATCTAAGTTATTTTAAGTTACAAAACCCTAGTGTAATCACACACACACACTTTATACCTTTCCTGTTCGCATTCACTAATCACATATTCGTTTTTAATACCATCACAACCTCGTTGGGACATTACGACCCGGGAAAACACTGTATTTCACGGAAGCATTTGCCTCCGCTGTTTGACTATTATACTTGACCATTCACAAGTGGTTGACCAATAATTATCTGACTGTTTGAGGCGAATCAAAATTTGGCGCAGCTGCCGGGGAGGTTGTGCGCTTATTCTAAACGATTTTGCGTATTAGTGAATCTGGATATACATCCATTGTATATTTACCATCTTTTATCCATATTTTTATAAAACAAAACACAAAAATATTCACCTTTACACCCCTACCTATTTGATTCTTCATTTCTCATCCCCTAAACCCTTTGATTCTACTTTCTTCCACTTATCCCATAATTGATTTTAATGACATCTCTCGATGACGATTTCTTTAAACAAAGGGCCTATAAAAGCAAAGTTGAAAAACTTATGGCCTTGTCAAAAATGTCGAGATGTTATATTGATTATGATGGACCTTCGATTCCTATTCCCTCTCCGGTGAGGGAAAGAGATCATGAAACCGAGGTGACAAAGGACCTTGTACTTTCCTCTGACGATGGAGGTGCTAAATACGTCCAAACCACGGTTGTCCAAAAACCTGAGCTCACAAATGCTCCTAAACCTTCAAGAATCAATCCTGATCTTTCACGGTTTACGGTTAAAAGTTTGTCAACCAAACGTACAGAGCTTAGGGTAATTACTGAAAAGAACGATTTGCCTAATCTTCACAATTATCAAAAACAAAAACCCGAGACCATAACGGAAGTGGTGGAAATTCCTAGCTCTCAGAGCACACCACTTGTCCCACCTCTAGATTTTGTTCCTTGTGTCGGTTGTGGTGAGCCGCTTTTCGGTTTTCCATGTCGTTGGTGTACATGTGAACAATGTGGTAATGATATTCAAAACGGGAGTTGTTTGTTTTGTGGATCGAGTAATTCATTTGCTTATGATCCTAATCAAAACTCATTCAACGACTCCTCAAATATTTCCAACTACCCATCACATTCATACGAGCAAGAATCATATTATCCAAATATCAATGATGCTTCGTATCAAAATACACCAAGCCAGACTCAACAGTTTTACTGTTGTGAGTACTGTGGAGGTCCACACTTTATCTCTGATTGTCAAACAAGGAATCCATTTCCTTGTAACAATTACGACTATTCGTTTCAAGACCCACCTCCACAATACCAAATGAACCAAGCAACTCCTCAAAACCAGCAAGATCCTTGTCTAGAGGTTCTTGAAAAACTTAAAAACATTAGAGAGGAGTTAGCTAATATGTCGTTTCACAATGCACCAAGTTTTTCTTGTGTACATTGTGGGGGTCCTCATAATGATGATCAATGTCAACCATACGGATTTGACACATTCACACCCCCACAGTTTCCACTCATTCCATATTCTCGTGATAAATCTATCGCGGAATTACTTGTTGAAAAACATGCTGCTAGAGACGAAAGAAGCATGGAAGAATTACTAGTCTTAGAACAAGCAGCTAAAATACGTACCAAATTTCAAAATGCTGCTCTTCTCTATGAGGATGATGAAAGTGATGATACCTCATCATGTTCATCAGTTGAGACTCCTTCCATGCATATACAGGGAGAAAAGAATATAACTGAATCACCAGCAGTAGAAATAATGGAACTTGTAGACTCCATTACTGCTAGTCCTTCTCAGCTCCCTAAGTATGATTATATCACACCCGAGGTTCCCACTCACTCTCTGAGCATGGGGGACGAGCATCTTGACACAATTTCTGCAAAGGAATCGGATGAATTCATAAAGTCTAGTGTTGAGAACCTTGTCCCAATCCCAAGTGAGTCACAGGGAATTTTTGATCTTATGTGTGATATTCCTACTCACCCTGATAATCCAAATGAACAAATTGAGACTGTCTCTGATTCCAGTAATGATTGTTTATCTTATGGAGACATCGAATTTGTTGATGTATCACTTCCCGAGTCTAATGGTGACTATCTTTTTGAAGAGTTCGCTGATGAACTCTCTCATATGGATCCCATCCCACCAAGGGATGAAAATGAAGTCTTTGACTTTGAAGCGGATTTGAGAGAGTTAGAATTCTTACCTACTCATGATCCTTCAATTGAACTTACTCAGATCAAACCACTTCCTCCGGAAAGTGATCATGATTTGGACGAATTCGAGGCTTTTATGACTGAAGATACTTCAATTTCATACGAAGTTGATGATTATTATCTTGATCCTGAGGGGGACATTCTTTTTCTAGAAAGTTTGTTAAACGAAGATCCATTTCCCCCTCTTCCAACCAAACAACTTCATAATAAGGAAATCGAATCAGTTGAGGAAACTGATAAATTTCCTGAGATCAAGCTTAAGGACTTGCCTCCTCCACTTGAATATTCATTTCTTGAGGAGGAAGTTCTTATCTTAATTGCTATTCATATCTCCCTACTTTCCTTCACCTACCAGGTGATTTCTCCTATTCTTCACTCCTTCGGGAATGAAGACACTATCTTTGACCCCGGCATTCTCATTTATAAATTTTGAGCCGGGTGTCATTATGTCTCATCGGTGTGGAACTTTCACGTGCTTCAAATGTTTATCCAAACATCTTGAATGAAAGTCCGATGGAGATGGTTTTTTCCACTTACTTCCCCATAGATTTTTAAATTGTTTTTTCTCCCGGCCTGTTCAGGAGCTCTTTATTACAGTTAACCGTTCACAAGTGGTTAGCTTGCGTGATAAACCTGACAATTTGGGAGGAAAGAAATCTAATACGGGGTCGAGTCAAGCTAGTGACTCGGGAATCAAAAACGTTAGCAAAAACATGGTTTTCACCCGTGTGTACCACCCTAGTGTGGGGGAGATACCCCACATGTTGTATATATATATATATCCTCTTAAAAAAATGTAAATATAATGATAGCTTCTATTTAAGAAGTTTTATCTAAAAAAATAATTGTATGTATATACATCTTAAATAAAGGCTAAGGAATATTTTCTTCTTACGTTCTAAGTGTTGGTTTAACACCCGGTACTTTGAATATTGAGGACAATATTCAGTTCTAAGTGTGGGGGGAGATTCGTTATTCTAACGAATTTAAACACATGTTCCATCAAGAACCCCCATTTTAGCCCAAATTTTAAAATTTTTTCTCACTTAGAACGCAATAAATGGTATCAATCCTCCATGTCTAACCCACAACAGGATTGGCTAATCCAGGTGCAAACGGTTCTTGGTAACTCAAACCCGTTTATGGCTTGCAATTTGCCAAAAATTGTATGGTTCCTCAACTCCCCATATCCCATAAAGCGAATGAGTTGGCTAGCCCGCAAGATTATGGCTTGTGGTAAAGGCCGTGGAAAAACCATAATTGGTAATCAGCTCACCAAGATGTTGACTATTCCATCAAGAGTTGGCTAGTCCAGAAGCAAACGGCTTTTGGTAAAGACTAATCAAATCCGTTGACAGCTGGTGATTTGCTCAAAATCACACGGTTATCAGGTGTGCCACAGTTCTTACACCTGGCTACTCCAGAAGTGATGGCTTTTGGTAAAGAGTCTTTGAAATCCATTAAAACTTCATAAAATATTGCTAGGGACTAGCAATAGTTTAGTGTGGGGGATTGATGAGTGTCTAAATACTCATCATTTCTATCACATTTAGATTGTAAAAACATATGAAAACATACAGATTTGCCTCATAATACAGGAAATATCATCAAAATGTGTTTTTAGGTGTTATAAGTGCAAAAGGGATGAAAACTGATGAAAAACATACAAATTATACTTAATTTACAGTTTCAGTCCCTGAACTTTGACAAATTGGCAAAAACAGTCCCTGGTCACTCAAAACTTGTAAAATTATCATAAAAGGTCCTTGGGATTCACAAGTTGTAAGAAATTATCCTTTGAAGTTAAAAATCATAAATTTACAACTTTGGTCCCTCAACTTTGAAAAATGTCAAAATCAGTCCCTAGGTTATTTAAAATGGAAAAATATCAAATATAACCCTTGTACTATTCTATAATGACATAATTGGTCCTTTTTGTTAACTATTGGATATTTATAGGTTTGGCCCTTCAATTATCAGAAAATTACAAGTTAGTCCCTGAAGTTTGGTGAATTGTCAATTTTGGTCCTCGGGGTATTAAAATGAAAAATTTCATTTAAAGGTTCTTTGGTTTATCACATATGGCAAGTTTAGTCCTTGTAGTATCTTAGGAAACCTGCCATTTCAGACCCCCAACTTTCACTTAATTACATTTTTGGTCCTTGTGATTTAATACCTAAAAACCAAACCGGACCCTAATGTTATTATTAAACCAAAAACAACCCAACACACCAAACTACCCACTATCCTAATCCAGTCCACCAGCCCAATCCCTAGCCCAGTCCACCCCAGGGTCAAACCCGGTCAACAAAACCAAACACCACCCTTTACCGCCTTCTTCCCCAATACCACCCCACACCACACAGACAACCAATACCACCCCTTCACCCATTGTTTTGCCTTCACCTCAAACCCTCACCTCTCCATGCAATCCCTTCACCTCACACAACATTCCAAACACCTTGAAAAGCTCTCCAAGTAATCCACAGTACCCCCCACGACTTTTGGCGTGAAAAGGCGTTTTAAACGGCCTGGATTGAATAGACCATTTCAATGGCTAAGATATGGTGGGATATGTCTCTGTGGGTCCCACGAACCTTAAAAGTCTCTACATAAGGAAAAGAAGCAGAAGAAATGAAGTATTAGATTAGTTAGTTTAGTTTTAGTGTCGATTAGTGTAATTTTAATCTTTCAGTGTAATTCTGAGCTTGTAAGCATTCAATTAAGTTGTTCTAGTGTATCCTTAAACTTTGGTAATCATCAATTTCAATTTTCAGTTCTGATCTTAGTCTATGCAATTTTTACTTATCTCAAGAATCTCAAAAAACTCACTGTTGTTGTTAGTTGTTGTTAAGGCTGTTCATAAGCTTTTATAAGCTCTGACAAAGCCTTCTTAAGTCTTAGAAAACCTTGATCATCTGTTTATCTCATTAAAGAAAAATACTAAAAAAAATAGAGAAAAATAAGTGGTAAATTGAAAATCATAGTGGGACAAAGGAAGCAAGGAATCATGGTTGAGTTTGGTATTTCATGGTAATAGAGACTTGTGGAAGTCAGTAGGGTGTGATTTAGTTCATTGTCTCACTGGTTCACTCAGACCTCAACCTTGAACCATTTGTAAGTCAATAATCTTGATTCTTTTTATTATTGAAATTGTTGTTATTAAGTAATAATTTAGTGTCATTTAACTTCATTTGATATATTTAACCTGTTGCAATCATAAAATCAGTGTAGTTAGTGTTAAAATATAATAGTTATAGTGTTAGATAGTAGATATAGGAGTGTTTGGTTCTTGGTTGTTCACTGAGTTCCATTAGGTTTTTGCTGTTGTTTAAGTTCTAATCATACTTACCTAGTTAAATTAAGTAAGTGTAGGTAAGAAACCCAGTTCACATTCAGCCAATAGTCAAAATCCAAGTACAAATCCCTTGACAGTTAACTGTCAAGGATTTTGTGTTTCTCAAACCCACCCATTAGCTTATAAGTTATAGTTTAAGCTTAATTTAGGTTAATGATAGCTTAGTATAACATATACAGTTAGTAGTGATCATTAGAATCTCAAGAAAGTCAAAGTAGCTCAAGTTCTATCAAAAGTCAAATTTCTGTTTCTCAGATTTTCTCAATTCTTCAAGGAATTGTTTAGAATTTAGGAATAGGATCTAGGATTTGAATCTTGTTCCTAGTGATAGATTACCAGCTCAACTTTGATTTCTCACCTTCATCATATTTTTAGCATTTTTCCTTTGGGCCCCACTCACCCTCAAACTTACCTGCAGGGCAAGGTATTGCCCTGCATCAGCAGCTCAGTCCTACACCACCAACTTTGGTGGTGTTTTGTGACCACCACAGTGGGCCCCACACCACAAAATCAGTTTTTCCCAACCCCCCTCCTAGTATACTTTCAGAATTGACCAGTTATTTGACGTAGCACCTAGTGGACCCCACTTTGTTTTGCTTCCCATCTTTGTCCCAATTCTGACTCAGAACACAAGATAAGCAAGTGCTTATTCTAGTTTTTAGCTTATTCAAGCTGCTTAATTGTGTCTAATTTACTCAAACAAGTGCACATAAGTCAGAGGAACTAGATTTTATCATAGTGGGTCCCACACAAGCTCAGTAGAGCTTATTTGCTTAGTTGGTCAAACAAAGTCAACTGTTAGAGTTGTTAGATTATATCTAGCTTATTTTTAAGTTGTAAAATATTTGTTTTTACAAAAGTCAGTTATATTTAGGTATAATATAGTTTGGAAAAAGAAAATTCAAGAAAAAACAACATAAAAATAAGTGATAGTTTCTATTTAATTCAATTTAATTTTAATTTTCATTTTTAGATTTTTATTAAGTAATTTGTAATTTTATATTTTTATTAATTTCCTCTTATATTGAAGTATTTTTAATAAATTTCTTAGATTTTTATTTTATCATTAATATTTATTAGAATTAAAATTAGTTTAATTAATAACTAATTAATAAGTAAGTTATAAATAGCATAATTAATTGTTATATAGCAACACCTAGTTTTTATATTTTTTATAGCTTTTATAAGTCATAAAATAGTTTCATAAATTTTTTCATAATTTTCTAAGTTAGTTTAATAATATTTGTAATTTAAATTAGTTTAAATAGTTTAATTATTATAAATAGTTTTTAATTAATAGAAAATCTATAAAAAGACAAAAATATTTATTTTTATTTTTTATACTTTCTTCAAGTTCTAATTTAAGTTTAGAAATTATTTTTATAAGTTTTTAGTTTAATTTGTAGTATTTATAATTTTTAGTTTTAATTAAATTAGTTTTAAATAAATAGTTAAATAGTTTTTAATTAAATAATTAATAATAAATAATATAATAATCTAAAAAATAGTTTTCTTTTTAATTTAATTTTATTTTAAGTTTAATTTTATAGAATTTTCAATTTTAACCCTTGTAGTTTATTTTTCCTTAAAACTCACCTTTTTCTCAGTACGCAGTCGCGTCTGATTTTAATTTGGTGTACGTTTTAAACGTTTTTAAATACCTAGATTTCACGTAATCATTAAGATAGTTTATCTAAGTTATTTTAAGTTATAAAACCCTAATGTAATCACACACACACACTTTATACCTTTCCTGTTCGCATTCACTAATCACATATTCGTTTTTAATACCATCACAACCTCGTTGGGACATTACGACCCGGGAAAACACTGTATTTCACGGAAGCATTTGCCTCAGCTATTTGACTATTATACTTGACCATTCACAAGTGGTTGACCAATAATTATCTGACTGTTTGAGGCGAATCAGTAATGATGGAGTTACTGCAATTGGATAGAGAATAGGGTTGAGCACAGTCCGAAAATCGGATTAACCGATCTAAACCGGAATGGACCGAAAACCGATTTCGCCCAAAATACCGAACCGAGTACCGAACCAAGGTGTTCGGTCCATATTCGGGTCGGTCCAGTTTTCGGTCGATCCGGTCCAACAAAACATAATGTCCGGTTATGCATAAGACCGAACCGAATTGGACCGAGGACCTGACCGATATACATTCGATTCGGTCGCTCCAGTTCGGTCCGGTTTCTCGATTCGGCCCTGTCCACGGTCTATAATGCTCAGCCCTAAGACCACACGAGCATGTAAGGTTTTTCCAACCTTTGATACATTATTAGGCATCAATTATGTATGTCAGTTATGATGAACCAGAGTGTAACATCTAATAGTTTTAATTTTGTTTAACCATTAAATAGTTGATTAATCATATTAATGAAAACAGTGGAAGACTATGTAGAACCGTAGAACGGGGGTGAATACGATCTTTTTGACTTAATTAAAGTTTAACTATAGTGTGTGACAACCACAACCAAACACGAGAGAGAGAGAGAGAGAGAGAGAGAGAGAGAGAGAGAGAGAGAGAGATTGTAGGTTCGATATTTTTGTGTAAAACCATGAGTTGTATGAAAAACAGCTTGAGCAAATAAAAATAACCAATGTTTATTAGAAATAAGGAAATGTTTACATAAATAAGATCATATCTCTATTGGGGTTACATGCAAATATATGACCAAGAAACGTTGATAACAGTCGTGAAAAATGGTTAATTCACATGGGTCATAGTTCATGTGCATTAGGTTATCACTGGTCAGATTCATTAAGTAGGTGTTTCTAGCAATGTGACATGAATTGGTCATTTAGCTAATTCACATGGGTCATGGGTCATGTGCATTAGGTTATCACTGGTTAGATTCATTAATTAGGCGTTTCTACCCTTGAATAATGACGAGATTTTATAGTGCCATATAGCTATAATTATATTTTGTGTAACCAAACTATCACTCTAACTATCTACCGCTATAAAATCCCATTGTTATGCACGGGTACTCGTCTAATCTTGTTAATGGATATAAATTCATTTTTTTAATGCTTTGTCACCTTTAAATACAAAGAATGTATAAATAACTAAATTTTAAAATACTTTTTATTTTTAGTTTTCTCTGTTTTTTGACGATTAGACGAGAAATAGAGGATATCCACTATTGTAATAACAAACTAAATGCAATTAACTGATATAAAGATAGTTTAGTTTTTTCAAGCATGGTTTATTATCACTAGAATTTCAATTTTAAGTAGAATTTTTTTTTTGCAAAAAAAAAATTATTCTTTTGGTGTCATCTTTTGCCCATTTGACTTGAGACCGTTAAACCCGTGCCTGTTTAGCCCACGTCCATTTGACATTTAAAAATCACCGGTTTGACTCGAGCCTGTTTTACCCGTTGCCTGAATATGCGCGGCCCACCCGTTTTGCCACCTATAGTAACTTGTATTGTTTTGGTCATAACACTTTTATATTCGCTTTTGATGAGTAAGCGGCCACGAAACCTGAAGAAAGATATCTACAACTTCTTTTTAGATAAAATATGCAATTCTCATGGCATGGCATGGTGCACAACCGCACCATATGACTTGCGTCGAATAAAACACCAAAAATTAATACTTAAAAAAACCTTTAAATTTTATAATTCCCAAAATACATTCCCCCAAAAATCCAATCTCAAATTTTCATTTCCTCCAAAACAATTTTCATTACCGCACAAACTCTAACATTTCTCATCTTTTCCCTAATCTAGTCTCCTCCACCACAACAACCGTCGTCTCCGCTGCCAATCACCACCATCATCATCAACAACCTCCACCGTAACCATTATCACCTTCAATTGCTTTCCCTACATCGACCCTAACTGCCATATCCAATCGAAAATCGCCGGACTCAACGGAATCCGCCGTTCACCACAGGAAATCACGAAGATGTCATCACTTGAATCTGCGGGAAGTCTCAACCTTTCCTTAATTTGTTACTTTTTTTGGTAGTAGATCTATATGCTTGGAGTTTGATTGTATTTTTCAGATCTATGATTCTATTTTCTAATACGAGCATGCTTTGAGTCTGATATTATTGGCTGCCTATACAGTATCTAACTCAAGGGGTGATTCATATGCCTATGTTTGATTTAGAGGTGTTTGGAATAGCTTAAACTTTGACCAGGTGTGTTTGGTTTTGTTATATTTTAACAATGGATTGTTTGAGGCTACCTAAGTGTGATTAATGAGTGTTTGGGCTTGCTCTTATCCTAACTCTATCTATGTGTTTAACCGTCTTTAAACGGGATGAACCATAAAACTAGAAAATATCATAAATGATTGTCATAATAGATTTAAAGGAAGCCTTGCAATATTGTACATATTTGAGATTTAAAGAGCTGGTAATTTCGGTTATATAAAAATGATGATATATTGATTGTTTACTTTTAATGAACAATTATAAACAATTGAACATAACATCCTATTAAAACCAATATACGCATGTAATTGTTTCATAGACTTCTTAGTAACTTGGTATTATGACTTTAATGTAAGACGTGCAACTATGCACGTATTTAGGAAAAAAAATTAAAATAAAAATAAATAAAAATAAAAACCCTTCACATGAGTGTTATTTGGCTCACATGTAGTATACTTCATCTCCTGTAAATTGAATGTGTTTTATATACTGTAGGGATGTGATGCAACTGACATGTTCGTGAAGGGGACCATATTTTCTCCCACCTTCCATATTTCGAGAGTTGTTGAAGGAGACACCAGAGGGAGGTAAGTGATAATTTAATTATTTTCTGCTATGTATGAACAGAAATGCATTATCCATCAAATAAAATGTGGAAATACATCGTTCTTTTGATACAGATTGAGGATGTGGTATGTCAAGTGCCATATATCAATGCATGAAAGACTCAAAGTTGGAATGTGTTGACGAAGATGATCATGATATACATCATCTGATGCTCAAGTGGACGATGATGAGTGTGAAGAGTTTATGAATTTGATCCCTATTTTTTCATAAAGAATTTGCCAGAACTGGCTACTGTGGTCCAGACTTTTAGGCCATTGCTATTACCCAAACGGACACTAAGGTGTCCACCTACTACTCTTGTTATAGACCTCGACGGTTAGTATTTTCTTTTCACCTGTTACTTGTACTGCATGTTTGTTACTTAATGGTAATGGTACAAAAATATAATGGTGACTTGTTACTGCTGATTATCCACTCTGTGATTCTGGCCTTTAAAGCAAAAATGGAGTTTTATGTTTAGTCATACAGTGGTAGCAAGGTTTGAGCAGTTTGTTAACGGGTCAAACAGACTTGGTTCTGAGATGTCGGGTTGGCTGGGTTGAAATGCTAACTTTGTTTTCTTTAAAATTGGACTTTGGAGCATGTTTGACATATCCCTTTTAGCTAAATTTTTTGATTTAATTCATTTTGAGATAAAACACAACCTGTATGACCCATCTGATAACATTTATTGAACTTGTGTCTGTTTGGCAGAGACTTTGGTACACTCCATACTCGAACCTTGTGAAGATGCAGATTTCACATTTTCTGTGAACTTAAACCATGAGGATCACAAATCTTTGTTCGTTGCCATCCTTACCTTAAAGAGTTTATGGAGAGGGTAGCTGATACTTTTGAGAGTTTATGAACAGCTTATGAATGTGTTGGACCCAAAAAGGAAAGTATTTAAGCATCATGTTTATAGCGAGTCTTGTGTTTTCTTTGAAGGGAATTACATCAAAGATCTATCTGTCCTTGGTCGTGATGCCATGCAAAAGAAAGCTAAGAAGAAGAGTCAGAAGTCCTTAAATTATTGAGAATTTTATTACGTACGACATTACAATTTTATATTTGGTTCAGTTATATACATTCTGATTTTATTGTATTTGAATTTGTATTAATATATATTTGAATTTGTTTTGATATATATTGATTTTTTAAATGTGACTAAAAGATGCATATAGTCAAATTTATTAACACTTTTGGTCATTGTTTGCTTAATTTGTTGTGTGACTAAATATTAAAAAAGGTCACACAAACATAAAATTCATGTGGCTATTGGATGATTAATAGTCACACAAAATATACATTTCTTTACTTTAAACAGCATATGGTCACACTTACTAACATTTTTTGCCACTTTATGTTTAATTGTATGTGACTATATACCCAAAACAAACATGTTTTGTGTGACTAAATATTACAAAAGGCCACACAAACATAAAATTCATGTGGCCATTGGATGATCAATAGTCACACAAAACACACATTTATGCACTTTAAACACCATATGGTCACACTTATTCACACTTTTGGCCACTTTATGCTTGATTGTATGTAACTAAATATCAAAAAGAAACATGCTTTGTGTGACTAAATGTTACAAAAGGCTACACAAACATACAATTCATGTGGCCATTGGATGATCAATGGTCACACAAAACACACATTTTTGCACTTTAAGCACCATATGGTCACACTTATTCACACTTTTGGCCACTTTATACTTAATTGTATGTGACTAAATACCCAAAAGAAACATGCTCCGTGTGACTAAATGTTACAATAGGCCACACAAACATACAATTCATGTAGCCATTGGATAATCAATAGTCACACAAAATGCACATTTTTGCACTTTAAACGCCATATAGTCACACTTATTTAAACTTTTGGCCACTTTAAGCTTAATTGTATGTGACTAAATGCCAAAAGAAACATGCTTTGTGTGACTAAATGTTACAAAAGGCCACACAAATATAAAATTCATGTGGCCATTGGATGATCAATAGTCACACAAAATACATATTTCTACACTTTAAACACCATATGGTCACACTTATTCACACTTTTGGCCCCTTTATGCTTAATTGTATGTGATTAAATACCCAAAAAAAACATGCTTTGTGTGACTAAATGTTACAAAAGGCCACATAAACATACAATTAATGTGGCCATTGAATGATCAATAGTCACACAAAATATACATTTTTGCACTTTAAACACCATATGGTCACACTTATTCACACTTTTGGCCACTTTATACTTAATTATATGTGACTAAATATCCAAAAGAAACATGCTTTGTGTGACTAAATGTTATAAAAGGCCACACAAAGATACAATTCATGTGGCCGTTGGATGATCAATAGTCACACAAAATACGCATTTTCGCACTTTAAACACTATATGGTCACACTTATTCAAACTTTTGGCCACTTTATGCTTAATTGTATGTGACTAAATGCCCAAAAGAAACATGCTTTGTGTGACTAAATGTTACAAAAGGCCACACAAACATTAAATTTATGTGGCAATTGGATGATCAATAGTCACACAAAACACACATTTCTGCACTTTAAACAACATATGGTCACATTTATTCACACTTTTGGCCACTTTATGCTTAATTGTATGTGACTAAATGCCCAAAAGAAACATGCTTTGTGTGACTATACAGTGTTTACGGTCACTAATACTGATAATCCTACTAAATTTGTACCTAATTAGTCACACATATTTTGGTTTTGGTTACTGTTTTGTAATAGAGACTAAAAAGAACTCAAACATGTGACCGTAGGTACCCTACGGTCACGCGACCTTTAGTCACACACACTCGAAAAATCATGTGTGACTATATGTATTTCGTCACACTTATTGGGTGTAGCCAAATCCTGTTTTTGTTCTAGTGATAGATCCACACCTAGGAGAAATGGTTCTAGGACGACCTTTTGTTGAGAAGACTAAGATGTATTGTGATCATGGGAAGGGGATAGTTCAGTTTACTGATGAGATAGAGAAGATTACTTTTATGATGCCTCATATGAAGGAAGAATTAAAAGGCATCAAGAATCTACAAGTTGATGAGATTCGACCTTATGAAGTTAAGGAAGATGGAATTGATGATGATGCTTATTATGAGAGGAGGCGAACATACTATTCAGGTTGCATGAATCTAGGCCCTGAGTACAAGTGTGATGAGAATTGGGTTAGATGTTTTGAGTCGGCACAAAAGTGGGAAAGGAAAACGTAGCCCATGACCTTGAGTCTAGCTACAAGACCCGTAAATAAAGAAAAGCGCTTCTTGGGAGGCAACCCATGATTTGTGTGATTTTTATTTGTTTGATTGTTATTTATTTCCGTTTGCATGCTTTATTTTTGTTGTTGGTAGATCATGTTTCAAACTAAAATGGTGAAAATACTTTATTTTGTCGTTTGGCTTAGTCTTAACTTCATCCAAAGGTATTTCGCAAAAGATAAGTGTAAGGGGAAACCAAAAATATGTTTTAAGAAACAAAATTGATCATGATTCTCCACAATATTAAATGGACATGTATATTCGTATTTGTTAGAGTCAAATGCTTGTATCGAGTCATAATGATGTTTTGCAGGATTTTCCAGGAAGTAAGACATAAGTTTTTCCAGAAATTTTCCGGAAACTTAACATAAGGATTTCTGCAGGTCACTTCTGACAGCGTCAGGAAGAAATTCCTGACGGCGTCATATGTAAAATTCAGGAAATTTTGCTAGTTTTTTTTTTTCTAACGGAATCTCAAAGTTTTTGTTGAATCTTTAGTTTTATAAACTCCAGGAAATCTGTAAACATCATTCCACAAGCATTATATCCCTTTAATTCCTAGAAAGCAATTTAAGATATATATGTTATTTTTCTAGGATTTATTAGTATATATAGATTGCCGCCGATTTTATGCGAGGTTGCCTTGTTTGTTTTCTCAGGTTTAACAAGTTATGTATGACAAGAAGATGATTTATATTCTGGAAGGGAAGCTTTGATTTATCATTTTCTTGGAGGAAGATCTAACCTTGTTACCATACTATCCACACCGAACGAATCAGGGGAGTATTTGATTTCATTCTTTTACCTATTTCACTTTTACATTCTTTAATTGAACATTGGGGACAATGTTCATCCTAAGTGTAAGGGGAGGGTAAAATGATGATACCTTATAGTATACACTTTCACTTGAGTTTGTTTGTTTGATGGTAGATGTGTAGTAAAACTAAGAGAAATACTTGTTAGTGTAATTTTAGCGCCAAATTTAAATTTTTTTACAACATTTAGGGGTGAAACTTTAGCCTTAGCAAGCGTCTCATGGATAGGAGATTGTATGACTATCACAAAACCGTACCATTCAGAAAAATTTTCCACCCAAATATGTGAGGTTCGCCTTTAGATTTGATAGGAAAAGCATTTACTATTAGTGCTTATGAGTGTACTGGTAGCATTTAGATTCTAGAACTTGCGTTAGTGATGCATCCCGAGACCGTTAGTGAGACTACATTCGTGTAGTAGGATTTACTACATGATAAGAGGCATTAGGATCACCCTTGTGTTAAACCCGTGTCATGATTACTTGACCATTTAAGTCATATTACTTGGCTAGTTAAGTCAATTAATTTTTCCCACACCTTAGCGTTGTACTCATTTTTAGTACATGAAACCCCTAGTACACCCCTCCGAGCCTATCTTTTCGTTTCTACCTTTAAGCATCTTACTTAAAGGAAGAATTTGTTACACCCCACTTAAATGTACACCCAAATCGCCTTAGCCTTCCGTGTATGCACTCATCTTTAGTGCGTTATTGTTATATGTTTAAACCCTTAGTTAATTATCTAATTGATTACATGGTTGCTAAGTCGAGTCATATCCTTGTACATATTGTTTTAGGATGATTGGGACTCATGGGTAAAGTACTAATGTTATGGAGTAATGGGGAAGAACATTATATTATTACCCCCATATGTGCGTTAATCTTAAAAGTACTCCAAGTGTTTTGATTATCTTAATTCGAGTCATTAGATTAGTTTATTGTAAAATATGTAAAAATTCAAGTGTAAGGGGAATGTTCATTCCCTATGATGTATTATTTTGGATGGTAGGGTAAGAGTGTATGCAAAAAAAAAAAAAAAAAAAAAAAAAAAAAAAAACGGACTACCATCCCGTTTCATTCTATGTTTATTTTATGTCTTTGTTATTTTTGATTTATTAGCTTAAGTTGAGTCTAGTCTTGGCTTAGCAACGCCATATTGTACATGTAATTAACCAAGATGATTAACTCGCCACCAACAAAGATTGCCTATATCCAACAAAACTGTGTATTCCATATCCCTACACCTAACGTTATAACCCTTTTAAAAGACCTCTTTGATAGTTTATCCTAGGTGCTTACGCCATGTGGTGGAGGTTTGATCCTTTCCCAAGCCTATGGTAATCTATTTTGCTATGACAGGTAGTGAGAGATATTTTCCATTTCCAAATTTTGATATATACTTTATTACACCCGAGAGATGTGAGTATCTAAACACTATTTGTGAGGTGCTAGTGTATGACCTCCGTGCTTGTCTTTGGTCTTTAGTGGAACGATTATATGTTGTAATTACTTTTATATTAGTGTTAAATGACCCCTAACTTGTATTTTGATTAGAATAAAAGTGCATTTGCTTGAGGACAAGCAAATCTCAAGTGTAAGGGTATATGATAAGGTGAAAAATGATCCGTTTTTAGGGGGTCATTTAAGCCGGAATTTGAATTTATTTGATCAAATAATGCCCTAAATCATTCCTTTTGTGATTTTAGGTACTTTTGGAGTGAATTCTGGAAAAGGAAGCATTTTGGACGTTTTTGGAGCATAAAAGTGAAGAAAACGGCAAAGTCTTAATTTTCCTTGCTGGGAACAGTACCTGACGGCGTCAAGAGCAATTTGATGACGGCGTCAAGAGCAAAAGTGGTGACGGCCCAGTAGAAATGTGACGGCGTCAAATAAAGGCCGTCAAGAGCAAAAGTGGTGACGGCCCAGAACAACATTACACATGACGGTGTCAGATCTGGATCTAGGCAGTCCGAGAATATCATGGGCGGCTGGTTGACGGCGTCAGAAGTTTCTTCTTGACGCCGTCACCTTAGAAAATCTATATATAGTCTTTGTAATTTTCATTCAAAAGAGAGGAAAATATTAGGGACGACTTGAATAAACCCTAGCTCGAGTTTTACAGTATTTTCAAGGGTTTTCACCCCTTGAAACCCTTCATGTTCAATTAAGATAAGTATCCTATCAATTCATTCAATATGTCTATGTGTTGTTTGAATATATCTTACGCTTGTCTTGATTTTAACATGCTAGGCTAGATCTCTTGTGTGTTTGCTTAGATGTAGTGAAACCTAGATGTTGATTATAGGTTGATTGCTTGTTTATAGTTGTAATGGATGAATGATTTCGATGTTAGGCTTAAGAAAACTGGCAGACTTCCATAGTGTAACTTGCTTGAACGTCTTAAGAAACATGAACCAATGCGTACTAACATTTTTATGGTTGTATTTAATGCATGAGCGAATTATAGTGATCCCATGTTAGGAGCTTCTTGCAGGCTCGACATAGGAGTGAAGTAGGAGCTTATAGAGTTGGGGAAGTACGTACGCCACCCCACGACTGGTATTAAGGAATATAACCCGTCATCTACGCAACTGTAACAAACTATCAACCTGTAAAAGATATCTAGGGAGTAATGAAATCTAAGTAAACACAATTTTCCCATTTATTGTTCACTCCACATTAGTAATTAGCTTTATTTACATTTTTGTTATTTTATATTGATTGCATCTTTAGTTATTGGGTTAGTTGACTAGCAACTAATTCCGCCCACTCTTCCAATACCCGAGATTTTTAATTGCTTTTATAAAAATATAAAAATACAAAAAGAATCATCCCTCACCTCTAGACTTAATTTTTAGGTTTTCTAATCCTAGCGACACTATTCCTGAGTTGAACGATCAATCCCCCGGTACTTGTCACTATACTGTACTACAACGATCAGGTACACTGCCTGGTGGGGGTTGTAAGCTTCTCGAGATCCCTTGAGAGGTAAAGCCTGGTGCAATTCTCACGCATCAAATACCCGTAAACTAAATTTACGATGAAATGAGTAATGCACATGAATAGTGTTTTCTTTCCGGAAATGAATAGTGTTTCATGAATAGTAAAATTTTTGAACGCTTCTCGAAATATCAAACTAACCTAAAAAATGATGAATAGTAAAATGATGAATAGTGTTTTGATGAATAGTGATTTATGAATAGTAAATTGTCGAAGTTTGGGAAAATGACCTGAAATGGTGAGTTGTGACATGCGTATATGCCACCGGTACCTCCAGTCAGTGGTGTCTGCATCAAAGAACCTGAATTGGACACAACAGCTCCAGCATGTAGAAGGTAAAGGTAAGGATGTCACTAAGGAAGAGCTGGCTGCACACAAATTGTTGAAAATCTCATCTCCTACCTCCAAATCAACCAGCACCAAGTATATCTTCAAAAGACGTTCTCCGTCATCATCATCTGCCAAAGTGTCTCCTGACAAAACTTCGTCACCTAGTCTGGGGCAACCTGCTAACTCAAGTGGCTCTGAAACTGATACCAGCTCAACATTCAAAGGTGATGTCTCCAACGTAGCTACCCAAGACGTCACCAGTAACAAACCCATGAAGGATAAAGTTGCTGAGACCGAACCACCTCTTGACCCACTTCATGACGAGTTTGTGTCCACTGCTTACCCCAACTTACAAGGGAATCTCAAACTCAAGACCGATGATCCTAAGCTCGCAATGGAACCTGACAGCTCAACAGGAACTCTGGCTTCGTTTAAGAACCTTGACACCTTTGGAGATCAATTCTTAGTCGATAAGCCTGATGATGTAGAAGGTGAGAAATCTGGTGATGAGCGAGAAGAAGTTGTCTCAATGGTTGATGTCATTATACAGCAGGACACTTCTACTATTCCTACCAGGTCTACACCAACTCCAACTGCTGCAACTGACAACACTGACACCACTCAAGCCGCTGCCACTCAAGAGAAATCCACTGATTCCGCTAAGATCACAACTCCTCCCACCACTGAGAAGAAATTGGATCATGGACTGGATGATTTAGCTAGTATTATTGCTGGCGTTGTTCAAGATAATCTCACTATTCATGAGACGTTGGAAAAGCATGCTTCAGTGTTAAGAACAATTGTGAATCTCGACTTGCCTCAAACAATTAAGAATCACGGCAGTAGATTATACAAGTTAGAACATCTCGATCTCGAGTAACAAGTGTCTCAGGCCATCAATGAATAAGTCGTTGAAGCTGTCAGCATCGCTCTTGAAGCTCCCCTCAGATCCAGATTCAAAGACTTACCCATCAATGACATGAAAGTAATTCTGCAGCATAGTATGTACGAGAAAGATCAACACAAAGGACATGAGGCATACGTCAAATTATATGAAGCATTAGGTACCTCTATAAGACAAGATGATGCCGAGGAGCACGCCCGAAACATGGAAATAGAGAGGAAGAGGAAAAAGAGGCGTCAGGGTCATCCCAGGCCTCCATCGGGATCACCTCCACAACCTCCACCACCTTCTCCACCTGCTGGGGCATCAGGACCATCGGGTACTTCTACTCTACCTGGTGGTTCTCAATCTCGTACTATGCCATCACAACCCACCTCATCATCAAAGAAACAACAAACTGACAAATCTTCTAAGCCTGCACCGTCCAAACATGCCAAACAGGTCACGTATGCTGCATGGACCTCCGTCGACACTAGCACGACCTCTATTGCCTCTCCAGTCAATGACGATGTTGTCTTTAATGAAGAATCCTTCATTCCTCAGCCTACTGCTTCTTCTGATGATGATGAAGATGATGCTTCCACGACTCATATACCACAAAAGTAGTGGTGGAAATCGTTCACCAGAAGTGACCCTACTGATCCACCACCAGTTCTCCTAACTAAAGAAGATAAAGAGTCGTGGTGGAAACATGATGATGAGCAGTCACTTTCACCAGAGCCTAACTAGACTATTCCCTCCTCTGATCTGCCAGCTAATGACAACAACTGGGTCAATGCCATCACTACCGGCTTCGTTCCTCCTTCTGAAGACTCTCTACTATCACAAACGGGTGATATGGGGACGTTTATTACATGGTTTTGTAAGAAGGTGGATTATCTAAGCTTATTCAAAAGGACCTTGAAGGACCTGCTTTCGACATTGTTAAAGTCTTTCATCAGGACGTAAATCATCTACAATACCAAATGGAAGAATGCCATAAGATGTTTAACGATATTGTGGATGAAGGAATCATGAAGTTTAATTATAGCAATCCACTCCCTCTGGGTGGTTCTCCCGGTCATGTCACAATCCAAGCAGAGTTCTTCTTCAACAAGGATCTTGAATATCTAAGACTTGGCAGCAGACAATGCAAATCGGCTTTTTCCATTACCAAAATGAAAGCTGCATATTATTTAGATATTGGGTTGGAACTGCTTGTCCCCGATGGCATGTGGATAGCTCAAGAATGTGATTACGATATCTCCGCATCTCTTGGAATCTCCCACTGGTGGCTCAAGAAGCAGAAATTTTACATAGATCGATTTCAAGCTCAAAGTGACCGCAAGTCTGTTCGATCACCACTTCAAATCATCAGTGTAGTCAAGATACAGATACACCCTATCCACGGATATGACTACCTCAAAAGCATAGTTCTCCGTCGAGCTGACTTCAAAGAATACACCATATCCGAAGGCGACTTCAAACATCTTCGCCCAAATGACTTTGAAGAATTGTATTTGCTACACCTTCAAGGAAAATTTCATCACCTGCCATCTCGTGAGAAGAAGACTCTTGTGTTCGCTGTACTTCATTGGGTCCAGGGCATTTTCATCAGAAAACGAGTCGAAGACTTCCAGCTAGGCATCGAAAGCTATCAATCCCAGCTCAATCTCACGCGACCTCTTTGGGATGTTACTAACATGGAACCGGTTGCTGATTTTACGGTCATGGAATCTCCACTTGCAGTGATATTTTGAGACAGATACAACGTTCCCATGGTCTTGCACTTCACAGAAATACACAAGTTCAGTGATGGTACATTACAAATAGTCGAAGAGGCTTTGGACTTCAGAGTGAAAGAATACCATGTGTATAACTCTGGATCAAGAAGGTATACCAACCACTGGACAGATCATGACCTGACACTGAACAAGAAATTCCTGGCTGGTATTCGTAAAAGATTGAAGTTGAGGAGAATCTTTCGTAGTTTGGAATGCTATGTGGGTGGCAGAGTTCGAGCTGGTGACTACCGCCTTCTACAACGCACTGAATGATATCCTATGTGGAAGTGGTGTTTTGTTATATGTTGTATTTTGGGTGCAATGATGTTTTGTAACTTGTACTTTATAAACTTTCTGACTGGCTCTTTCTCATATCCTCATAGGTCCTTTAGATCTTTGTAGATAAGATTTATCAAAAAGAAAATAGCAAAATATAAAACCTATAAAAACCATTAAAAAAAAACTGAAAAATCTTGAAAAATACAAAAATATTCTTCTCACGACATGTCTCTTGTGTAATCAATATTATGTACGTTTCTAGAAATGTCATTCAATATTGACACGGAATCATACATATGCTTGAGTAAGAGTTTTTCGGTTTCAAATATTATTTTTTTTCTAAAACATGTCGTATCTCAAAATATTCTTCAAAAATATGGCTTGTAGTCATTTCAGGCTGCAACCCGGACTTCAAAATTATGGCTTGCAATTACTTCAGATAGCAACCCGTTTTTCAAAATGGGGAAAACACGTCGCCAAAAAGACGGTTGTTCCTTTTACCGGGTGAAGTTCACCTGGGCATGGATTACTTTATATCCATGTTTACTCGATCTAATGTACGCTTCAGTGCATTATTTCTTGATAAAGAAGAGAAATCTTCTTTTTATCGCCAAATACTTTCCCTTCTATGATTTTTCCGGAAAGTATTTGTGCAAAACTTGGTGGTACCATGAGATTTTGATTAAAAAACAAATTGAACTCAAAATTTCGATAAAATTTTTCACTCAATCAATGACATCATTTATTTAAGCTTTAACATCCGTCATTGATTGAGGGGGAGAGTGATTTCTCAAAATTTTATGTATCATCAAAACTCTCCACACTTTGTACAAAAACCTTGCAACAAAACGATTTGTGATGGTTATGTGTCAGAATGAGAACATTTTCAAAGAGTTTTCGTTAAAACTTCAAATCTTTTGCAAACTCATCAAATCTGACACATAACAACCTCCCTCACAGATTGAGGGGGAGCAAGTAAAAGGTTTCTTTTTATCAAAAAATATTAAAACTGACTGCATTTCTCTCCCAAAAGCTTTCTAACTTATTTAAATCAATTGAGATCCAAAATCTCGAAAGATTTGAAATTTTTAATCGGGGGAGAGAATGTGATTTAAATATGAAATCTAATAATCAAAAGTGATCGTTTGGACTCAATAAATTGGCTCCCACATATGTGCTAAACACTTTCGAATATCGATGCACATATTGAGGGGGAGCAAAAGGCGTTTGTGGAAGTTATACCAAAGACCGACCATTTATCTTTATGCATGGAGTTATAAGGATGGTTAAGGTTAGGTATGAGTTCCAATGATCCACCTGAACCGGAAGGATCTTCCCAGGGATAATCCATAGATCGATTAGAAGTCCTTAGGAATGATTGAAAAAAGGAGTAAAGTGATGAAGTCTCGGTAAGCACTGAAGGGGTTGAAGAATGAAAAAGAAATGAAATGAGAAAGGGTGAAAAGAAATAGCCCTCCATAAGTTCAACCTTAGGGCAGAAACCGGTTTCAATTCATAAGCTACTGGCGGTTACTAAGGTAACACCGGTATTGAAGACAAGACGTCATGGACCCAGTGACGCACTGCACTAAACTTCCCAACCACCCAAGTTCTCTTAAAAGAGCTTGTTTCATTCTCACGGGGAACCCTGTGCAATGTATCGACCGCTCATTGCGAACTATGTTGATACCTAAACAGGAGACGCCTCCCCAGTCTCCAGGAGCGAATCATAACGCACTATTGAGTCTAGAGCCAAAGAGATCATCCATAAATCTCGATAGGACACATTCCAAATATGCTTATTGTTTCACATAATGTGGAAAATAAGATAAAATATTTAGAGTCCTACGCATTATCCTTGTGGTATTGCCAGCACATCCGAGTGATATGTAAATATTCACAATGAAAATGGAAATCCTTCTAGAGCGAACATCACTCAAGCTCTTGGTAGGTGACATATGAGATCCATCTTGGATCAATGTGTTGCGAATTATATTAACAGTTACCACGGCTAGTAAGGATGTTACAACTGCTGAAGAATGCACTAGCAGTGGAAACTCATTACCACTGCTAGTACATATTATTACCACTGCTATTATGGATAACTGTTAGGAAACGTGTAAAGATAAATATAGAATAGATCTTGTGTATATCTTATTCTATTAGAGTTATACTTATCTTGTAGAAGAGGACTCCTTGTGCTATAAAAGGAGGTCCTAGGTTAAAGTTAGATATACTTCTTTCTAGAGCTTCAAGGTGTAACCCTAGTGATACAAAGAATACTCGTATTATTATTATTAATAATATTGGAGCTAACCGTTTGATACATACATTGTTCTCATTCATATACAACTGTTTTATTCACAATCAAACTTCTAAGTATTACTAAGTAGATTCCGCATATTAGTGATATAACTCAAAGTATCATACTAATACATATAAAGGTGTTTAGATCCATCAAGTGGTATCAGAGCCAGGCTTTGATACTTTGATTTAGAAGATCTCAAGTTCACTCTAAAGATTCAATGGAGACAGAAACTAGTCAGTCCAACATTGCTGCAAAGCTTCCAAAGCTTAAGTTGAATGACTATGAGATGTGGAGGCTTATGATCGAACAATTCTTTATGGTGCAAGACTATGCACTATGGGAGATCATTATGTTTGGAAATTCTTTCAAACTAGGTACTACCTCAGAAACAATTGAGGGCAAGGAAGTAATAAAGGTCAACACTGGACCAGTCACAAATGATGAAAGACTTTAGATGAAGAATGATCTGAAGGCTAGAGGCTTGCTATTGATGACTCTTCCCAGAGATCAAGTTCTTGCTTTCAGCAAATACAAGACTACACAAACTTTGTTTGAGGAGATCTGCAATGTTTTTGGTGGTAATGATTCCACCAAGAAAACTCAGAAGACCTTGTTGAAACAGACTTATGAAAATTTTGGTTCAACAAGTAATGAGTCCATTGATAGCATCTTCACAAGGCTACAGAAGATTGTTACTCAACTCACTGTGTTTGGAATTGAGGTGGAAAGGGAAGACCTCAATCTAAAGTTCTTAAGAAGTTTACCCTCTGAGTTTAGTACAAATGTTGCAGTATAGGAAGACAAGCCAGATTTGGAGACTATGAAGCTTAATGATTTGTACAATAACTTTAAAGTTATTGAACAGAGATTAAAGAAGGCTGGCAAACTAAGTTCAGGATCAGGGAACTTAGCACTCATATCATCATCTGTTGATGTTAGTTCAGATGAAGAGAATGATAGTGATGATGATGATGCCAATATTGTTGTTTCCACTGGTAGTGGAGGTGTTTCCACTGCTAGTTCAAAAAGACAGATTGCAGGTCTTAGTGATTCTACTTTTTATTCTTTTTTGTCAAGTCAAATGGGTGGTTCAATCCTCACACATGAAGATTTGGATCAAATTGATGAGGATGACATGGAGGAGATGGACATTAAATGGCAGGTTGCATTACTAAGCTTAAAGGCAAAGAAGTTCTGGAAGAAGACTGGTAGAAAGATAACCATAAATGGCAATGAAACAGTAGGTTTGGACAAAAAGAAGGTGGAGTGCTACAATTGTCATAAGAAGGGGCACTTTGCCAGGGAATGCAGGAAACCAAAGAAACCTGCTAACAGGTCAACTTGGTATAAGCAGGACAAGAAGAAAGAACCTACAACTGAAGAACCAAAGGTGCTATTGGCCATTGATGGAGTGAGCTATGATTGGAGCTTTATGGCTGAGGATGAAGAAGATGGTTCAGAGTCTGGAATGATTGCTATAGAGCTTGCACTTATGGCTTTTTCTGACTCTGAGGTACAAAATAATAATGCTTGTTCAAAAACTTGTAAGGCTTTAAAAGATTATCATAAACTTAAAGAACAATATGATGCACAATTTCTAGAGTTAAATCAAACAAATTATAACTTAGCAAATCATAAAAGAGGCGTTGCTGTTTTAGACAAACAATTAGAGCATTATAGAGCCAATGAATCTAAGTTCAATGATGATATTGCTGTTTTGAAAAGAGACTTAGATTATAAGGTTGAAGTGAATAAGGCTCTTAGGGAAGAGTTATAGAAAGTTAAAAAGGCTAATGAGAATATACAGATAACTTGTAATACAGTAGATCACCAATCCAAGTGTATTGACAAAATTTTCGAAGCCCAAGTTGTGAACAAAGCCAAATCAGGAGTAGGATATAAATCTGTTCCACCACCTCTAAGAGGTGTTCCATCACCTCCTAGTATTGACTTAGCACATAGGATTAGAAGAATTCCAGGAACCAACCATGACCTATGGACCAAAATTTGTTAAAGAAGCTATTATTCAAAAGGTTTAGGTTGAGGTTGATACATTTGATAGTGCTAGTGACTCATCTCTTAAAGATGAAAGTTTGAATGTTGAGTCTAAAACTAGTGTCCCTGAGAGTGTACATGTGGATATTAAAAAGAGTATTCCTGAAGTTGTCAAAGAAAAGCCTAGGACACAAACTAATTTCACTAGGCCCACTACTAGATATGCAGAGATGTACAGAAGTAGGTCAACAACTCCTAAGGGGAATAAGAGGAGTTGGAATCATGTTAAATCTAGGCAATTTGGTAGTGACTTTGTGTTCAACAACAAATCATGTCACATATGTGGTAGTTTTGAACATCTTCATTATAATTGTAACTATCACATGGGTAGAAGGGAAGTGTTTGGGAATACCAGGGTGAATGGATATAATGCTAATTACTTTACTCAACTAAATCCACTAAGCAAGATGATTCCCAGATCTGTTTTGCTTAACTCTGGCATCAAAACTTTTTCCACTGCTAAACCAGTAGTTGCCACTGCCAGAAATACAAACAGAGTTTACCCTAAGTCCCCTGTTAAGAGTGCAAAACCTATCACAACTTTTGTTAAATCTGCACAAACAGGGAAAAAGACCTATTTTGAAAAGAAAGTTTACAATAATCACAAGTGGGTACCTAAAAATTCAAAACCAGCAGTTTCCACTGCTAAGCCAGCAGTTACCATTGCAAGGCCCAAAGTTTCCACTGGTGGTTCTATGAACAACAAAAGGGTAAATATGGGAAATGCTGTTAAGGCCTCAGCACGTTGGGAATGGAAACAAAAAGTAACTATCACCTCAAACATTCCCAATGGTGTATCAATGACCTTTGACAGATACAATTATATTGATACACGAGGCAGATCCAAGTCATTTATGGCTTGGGTCCCCAAAAGGAACAAATTCCTTTATTTTATGTGCAGGAACATTCAAAGCCTAAAGATGATCAAGGATATTCAGACAGTGGATGTTCCAGGCACATAACTGGCAATAAGTCCTATCTTTCAGATTTCAAACCTTATGATGGACAATTTGTCAGCTTTGGAGGTGGTATTGGAGGCAAAGTTTCTGGCAAAGGAACTATCAAGGCTGGAAACTTGGACTTTGAGAATGTGTACTATGTGAAAGAACTCAAGTACAACCTTTTCAGTGTGTCACAGATGTGTGACAAGAAGCATAGAGTTCTATTCACAGAAGATGAATGCTATATCTTATCTAAGGATTATAAGCTCCCTGATGAAAGTGACATTTTGCTTAAAATCCCTAGAAAAGGCAATCTATATAGCATTGACATGAAGAATATAGTGGCTAAAGATGATGTTACCTGTTTGCTTGCAAAAGCCACTTTGGATGAATCCATGCTTTGGCACAGAAGACTTGGTCATGTTAATTTCAATACCATTAACAAGATTGTGAAAGATGGTCTAGTCAGAGGTTTACCAGAGAAGATATTTGAAAATGACCAAACATGTGTTGCCTGTCTTAAAGGTAAGCAACACAGAGCTTCATGCAAGACCAAGGCATTCAACTCTATTGATCATCCACTCTACATGCTGCATATGGACTTGTTTGGTCCTACATCTGTGCGCAGCATAAATTTGAAGAAGTATTTTCTTGTTGTGACTGATGACTTTAGTAGATTTACATGGGTTTTCTTTTTAAGAACCAAGGATGAAATCACAGACATCCTTAAGACATTCATCACTGAAGTTGAAAAGAAGATCAAGATCATCAGGTGTGACAATGGGACAGAATTCAAGAACAAAGTTATGGATGATTTCTGCAGAGACAAAGGTATTAAGAGAGAATTTAGTGTTGCAAGAACTCCTCAACAAAATGGAGTTGCTGAAAGAAGGAACAGAACACTAATTGAGGCTGCTAGAACCATGTTAGCTAATTCAAAGCTACCAGTGACTTTTTGGGCTGAAGCAGTTAACACTGCTTGTTACATTCAGAACAGGGTTTCAGTGGTTAAAACAAAGAACAAGACACCTTATGAGCTATTCAGAGGAAGACCCCCTACTTTGGAATTTATGAGGCCATTTGGATGTCATGTCACAATTCTCAATACCATTGATTATCTGGGAAAATTTGAAGAAAAGTCTGATGAAGGCTTCTTTGTTGGATATTCTATGGTTAGCATGGCTTTTAGAGTCTATAACTTAAGAACAAGGAAGATTGAAGAGAATTTGCATGTTCAGTTTCTTGAAAATAAAACTAACATAGTCGGTTCAGGACCAGAATGGTTATTTGATCTTGAAACATTATCAAATACAATGAATTATGTACCTCTTACTTCAAGTACAGGAGACAAAAACCTTGAAGAATCAGAAGAATTCATTGATGAAGATGAATCTTGCAAAGATGATGAAGATGATAAAGATCAAATTGTTATGCCACTTTGGGACTTTGTTGACAATAATGAAAACTCTCAACCTTCAAAAGATTCTGAAAAGGAAAGTGGTGCAAAGGCTGTGAATTTTGATGTACTGAATAAAGAAATTCCTGCTAGCAGTGGTAACTCAATTCCCACTGCTACAACAGAAGTTTCCACTGATGGTCCAAATGTGGGAAGTTCATCTCAGGAATCACCTAGTGATGATGTAGAGATCTTAAACATGCCAACAACATATGATATTCCTAGCACATCACAGACTTCAATTCACAAAGTGCATCCACTTGAAAATGTTATTGGTGAGTTACAATCAGGTGTGAAGACTAGAAGACAGACAAAGAAAGATGATGTTCATGGGTTCATTAGTGAAGTTTATGAGTCCAAGAAGCATAGGAACAAGAATGAATGTTTGTTTTTCTATTTTTTATCACAAGTGGAGCCTAAAAATGTTTATAAGGCTTTAGAAGAATCTAGCTGGGTTAAAGCCATGCAAGAGGAGTTGTTGCAGTTCAAACTACAAAAGGTTTGGGTTCTTTGTGATTTGCCTGATGGTATGCAGGTGATTCGTACAAAGTGGGTTTTCAGAAACAAGAAAGATGAAAGAGGTATTGTTATCAGGAACAAAGCTAGATTGGTTGCTCAAGGATACACTCAAGAGGAGGGTATTGACTATGAAGAAGTTTTTTCTCCTGTTGCAAGGCTTGAGGCTATTAGATTGTTTCTAGCCTATGCATCCTTTATGGGCTTTAATGTCTATCAAATGGATGTTAAGAGTGCCTTCCTGTATGGAACTATTGATGAGGAGGTCTATGTCTCTCAACCTCCAGGCTTTGAAGATCCTCAACACCCTAATAAAGTTAATAAAGTTGTTAAGGCTCTTTATGGCTTACATCAGGCTCCAAGGAAGTGGTATGAAACCTTAGCTAATTATCTGTTGAATAATGGGTTTCATAGAGGAAAGATTGATCAAACTTTGTTCATCAAGAAAGACAAGGGTGATATTCTACTTGTTCAAGTATATGTTGATGATATCATCTTTGGATCTACTAGACAAGAGATGTGCAAAGAGTTTGAAAAGTTGATGAAAGATGAATTTCAAATGAGTTCTATGGGAGAACTTACATTCTTTTTGGGGCTGCAAGTACAACAAAGTAAAGAAGGCATCTTTATTAGTCAAGACAAATATGTGACTGAGATTATAAGGAAGTTCAACTTTACTGATGCAAAACCTTCAAATACCCCTGCTGATAAAACTACTCATCTATTGTTGAAGAATGCTAGTGGAATTGATGTTGATGTGCATATTTACAGATCTATGATTGGTTCTCTGATGTATCTTACTTCATCAAGACCAGACATTATGTTTGCTGTATGTGCTTGTGCAAGATTTCAAGTTACTCCAAAGACATCACATATGACAGCAGTAGAGAAGATTTTTAGGTATTTGAAGACATATCCTAATTTAGGATTGTGGTATCCAAGAGAATCCCCTATGGAATTGATCACATACTCAGATAGTGATTATGCTGGTGCAAGTTTGGATAGAAGGTCAACTACAGGAGGATGTCAATTTCTTGGATGTAGATTGGTGTCATGGCAGTGCAAGAAACAAACAATGGTGGCTACTTCAACCACTGAAGCAGAATATGTAGCTGCTGCTAGCTGTTGTGCTCAGATCTTATGGCTTCAAAATCAATTGTTAGATTATGGGTACAATTTCATGAACACCATTATCTATATAGACAATAGTAGTACCATTTGCATTATTAAAAATCCTGTGCAACACACTAAAACTAAACACATTGAAATCAGACATCATTTTATTAAAGATTGTTATGAGAAAAAGCTTATTCAAGTTGTCAAAATTCATACTGATGACAACTATGCTGATTTATTAACAAAAGGGCTTGATGTGGGTAGGTTTCAGTACTTGGTAACAGGTATTGAAATGCTAAATCCATAAATTTTTGATGTCTATTACTTTTTAGTGTTGCAGGATAATTTTTAAGGTACTCATATTGTTTGTATATGGTTGTATGGTTTTCTACTAACTTGTATGCAGAGAAATTTAAGCACAGTGGAAACCATAATGCAACAGTGGAAAGATTTGCTCTCTCAGTGCTAAAAGAAAAAGTTAAAAGTACTTTTAATCATTCATTCATACGGTAACAAAGTACATCCATTCAGAGAGTTCAGACACATACATAACATCACAAAACATAAAAATAAACACCCTAACACTAAACCTTCAGACCAACTACTCCATGGGTTTCTTCCCCTTTCCCTCATAATCATGCTTGCCCTTGGAAGCTCTCTTTCTCTTATCATCAAAAGAAAGTTGCTTTCTTGGACAAGCAAGGCCCAGAACTTGCTTGGGAGGCTTTGGCAATTGTGCAGGCTTCTCAACAGCAGGCCACTTCATGTTGACTATGGCTGACTCCAAAGCTGTAGTGAGGGCTCTTGGAAGTTCCTTGGACAAGGTGTAGTTTGGATCATCATCATCAGAGGAAGAACTTGAATAGAACTCTAGGGATGGAGCATGAGCAGCTGCAATCTTCTTGTTGGATTTCATATTGGAAGATGTAGATGTTGCAGCACTTGGAGGAAAATAATCATTCCATCCAGTTGAAGGTTCCTCTGAGTCAGAGCAATAACTGATTTCTTCATCAGAAGAATCATCTGATGATATGTAGATCAATGGAAACCAGCTCATGATGTTTTGTAGGGTTTGTGATATTGGAGATTAGTTTTGATGAAAACTAAAGTGTTAATGAGGCCCCCCCCCCCCTTTTATATGCAAAGTCAAGGTCAAAGGATAATTAATGAACGTTATTTACTCTTATCTGTTTTGGTAGGTTGGAGGAGTAAATTTGGATATTATCGGGTTGACTTTGGAGAGATATTTTATGAATAGTAACTTGGTCAAAAAGTTACTTTGGGTTAAATTATATGGGTTATGTTAGGTGTTTCTTACTTATGCAAAATACAAACCCATATTGTTTGAGACATTGGAGTTATAAGGTGTGTATCTCAGACACACAACAAATGGTTATTGATTCACCATGTCTAATCAACATAAGAATCAACTAGTCCAGAGCAAACGGCTCCTGGTAAAGACTTCTAAAATCCGTTTATGGTTGATAGTTTACCAAAAACTATATGGTTATCAACTCACCATATTCCATGTGATGAAGAGTTGGCTAGTCCATAGCAAACGGCTCATGGTAAAGACATATCAAATCCGTTTATAGCTGATAGTTTGCTAAAAACTATGATAAGAGCAGCTAATTTTCATGTTTTACTTACCACTGCTCTTTGATATTTTGTTAAATGAATTTCAACTGCAAACCCACAAAAGAGTTTATGAAACCCCCTGTCTTAAGCCAAAAGTTTTTCAAAACATGTGTAAGGCTTCAGAACTTTGGAATGGGGAGGTTCACCCACTTTTTCCTCAAATGCTTGCAAAGATTTCACAGGTACAGGGTGAAGATGCAACTATCCCAGTTGTATCCCATCACACACCCACTATTGTTGTTCCATCTATTCAACTCCTCTCATCTCAACATTGCATGTTGCTAAACCTTTTGGTTTAGGAACAAGCAGTGGTGGTTCAAGGCTTCATTCTAGTCCACCTAGAGAAGAGCCTGAATCAATGCCCTATGATTCACCTCTCCCAACACGTAACACAGTTGGAAGTGTTGAGGGCAGTGTGCAACTAACTAAATTGATGGAATTATGTACCAAATTAGTCAAACAGGTTCAAGCTCTGGAGAAAGATCTGGCACAGACCAAACAACATCATGCCACATAGCTTAATCAGATAAAGGCAGAGATTAAAAGGTTACAGGATGAAGTTGAGACCTTTAAGAAGAAAAGATCTGCCAAAGTTGTGTTTTCTTCTTCATCTTCAGGCTTTAATGAAGGTTTGGGAGATTCTTCCAAACAGGGGAGGAAAACAGATGCTGAGACTAAGGGGAGGAAGATAGATTTTGGAGAAGATTATGGTTTGGATGCTGATGCTGATTTTTATTTTGATGATACAGTTGGAACTACTCAACCAATTTCCACTACAGAGTTTCAAGTTCCCACTGCAAGTCAAGATATTCCCACTGCAAGACAAGATGTTCCCACTGCTAGTCAACATGTTACCACTGCAGAAGAAGAAGCTGCTAGAATAAGAACAGAAAAGGGTAAAGCAGTTATGACTAGTACAGAACTAGTGCAGCCAAGAAAGATTTCTAAAAGGGAACAAGCTCAAATTAGTTATGATGCAAAGTTGGCAAAGAAATTAGTGGAAGATGACACTGCAATGCTAAAGAAAAGATAAGAGGAAGAAGAGATTGCAAACTTTATGGAGGCTCAGAGGTTGGATAAGCTGGAAGATGTCCTTGAAGAACCTATTTTAGTTGTTCCACCTACAGTTTTGAAGGAGAAACCTCCAATGTTCACTTATGTGTCAACTGAAGAAGAGATTGAGTATAAGATTAATAATGATCCAGTAGTCAAGAAGAAAGCAATTGAGCTTGTTGCTAACAAGACTTTGACAGAAGAACATAGAACAACTCAATTAGCTGATTTTATTCAAATGAAGAATAGACAGGCACTGGATGAGGTAATTGGTAAAGTTAGAAAAAGTCAAAAGAAGCAGAGACAACCAACCAAGGCACAAATTATTGATGAGATGAAGACATACTGTTGCCATGTTGGGACTTGGAAGATGACTGATTTCAGAGGCATGTCTCATGACAGAATTGAAGGAATTTATTACAGGCTTAAGAGGCAAGACAGTGATTTTCAACCTATTGACTTTGAAGAAGTTGAAAGAAGTAAAAGAAAAGCTGTAGCATTTGAAGATAATGTCACAAAAAGGGCCAAGCTTGCTCAAGAGAAAGAGTCTCAATCTGAGAAACTTTCAGGAGATCAGTTAAGTGCTATAATTGTTATTGAAGAAGAAGATTTCTACCCAGATCCACTACAAACAAGGCATCCTATCATTGATTGGGAAGTTTACTCAGCAAAGAATTTTGCTTCAACATGGAAGATTACAAGATTGGGAGGAGAAACTTCATCATTCATTCAATTTGAAGATCTCATTAAAGCTTGTGACACAGATGATCTTGATACACTTTGGAAGTTAGTTGATGAAAGATTCAAGGCTGATACTCTCAAGGATATGAAAGAAATGCAGCTGTGGGTTGACTTGAGACGACTATATGAACCAGATCCTAAAGATAGCTATTGGAAGTTTGAAGCTTCAGATTTAAACACTACATGGACATACTATGATTCCTGTGAGGTTCATCAGGTCTCTACAACAGCTGGAGTGGATGTATTTATGTTTGCTGAGAAGGAATATCCACTTAGAGCAGCATCTCTGACAGCAATGTTGACATCAAGGTTGAGAGTTCATGAAGATAATGAAAAAGTTAGAGTTTTGATTCAGAAGATACAAGATCAGTGTTCAAGAGCTATACAAGATTTAAGAAAAAGAAGATAAGTGTTTGGAAGAATTCCCATATCCTCATGTCTACTGATTGCTTGAAGAAACTTATTGATTTACATGTTAATCATAAGTTTAGGGGAGGATTGTTGGGAATTATATTAACAGTTACCACGGCTAGTAAGGATGTTACAACTGCTAAAGAATGCACTAGCAGTGGAAACTCATTACCACTGCTAGTAAATATTATTACCACTGCTATTATGGATAACTGTTAGGAAACGTGTAAAGATAAATATAGAATAGATCTTGTGTATATCTTATTCTATTAGAGTTATACTTATCTTGTAGAAGAGGACTCCTTGTGCTATAAAAGGAGGTCCTAGGTTAAAGTTAGATATACTTCTTTCTAGAGCTTCAAGGTGTAACCCTAGTGATACAAAGATCACTCGTATTATTATTATTAATAATATTGGAGCTAACCGTTTGATACATACATTGTTCTCATTCATATACAACTGTTTTATTCACAATCAAACTTCTAAGTATTACTAAGTAGATTCCGCATACTTAGTGATATAACTCAAAGTATCATACTAACACATATAAAGGTGTTTAGATCCATCACAATGTTCAAGTGACAACTGGAAAGCAACAATGGTGCGATTCAACGTTGAATCAAACTTGTTCCAGGATATGGATTGACGGATACTTTTGCAAAAACCATTCAATGTTCTTATAAACTTACTTTCGAGCACGTTGATTGTGTAAAATATTTCAAACAAAAGTATTTTTGATGGAAATGTGATTCAAAGCTTAAAACTCTCGTCGTGTCTCAAAAATGTTTATCATATGACATGTGAGTGATTTCTATAAATCAATTTCTCATCAATCCGTGAATATTTATTCACCGATTCACTCTATCGTGATGTCTGCTTTGAGACGTTCCGGTATGAGAACATGCTTAGTATGAAGATTCTGAAGTGGATTCTTTGGAAAATTCATTACTCCAAGCTGGAAATTCCTGTCAAGGAGAGTCTTCTTTAAAAGAGACTCTACCTGATCACAGGTCGGTTTTCACAAAACCGGAGGGTAGTCTGTCCTCGCAGAATGAATGACAAAGCCATATTCATTCTCTATCTTTATTGCTAACTGTTTCATTTCTGGGACACATATAAAGATGGCGTTGATGGCTCCTAATTCTAGCTGAATCGGGTCAATCCATACCTCATGCTTACACATCCTCCTCACTTTCAATGATGAAGAGAGACTTACTACAACGAATGTTGAGAGACTACCAACAACATTTCCGCAACTCTGATGAAAAGTCTCCTGATCCGCAAACTCTGATGTAAAGTCTCCTGATCCAGAAGGGTGTGAGCATGATGGTCCTTAAGTCACTACATCACATGAAGGCTATACTACTGTGGATGAGGTTGGAGATTTACTGTCGCTGATGATCTCAAAGAAGCTCAAAGATCACACATCTCAAAGGAACATCAAATCACAAGTTCATTGCTTGAAGTACAAAGTGTGCAGAAAAGTGAAGAATCAGAACCTACGAGCTACAACGACTTATGAATGCTTAAAGATCAAAGAGCTTAATTTCCAAGGTGACCTCGCTTAGGGGGAGATTGTTAGGAATACAATTATTCCTGTAAAAGTCTCGGTCACCTAATTATTGTAATAGCATTAAGTTAGCTCGTAGTTAGTTTAGTTATTAGTTAGAATTAGATTAAGTAACATCGTGGAAGAAGGACGGGTCTTTACCCACTATATGCCTGATCTACAGCCCGGGTGTGGGCGTTTTATCATTTGTTTGTTAGGTACTATAAATACCCTTCTCCACATGTGGAGAGGGTTGGACCTTTCATACTTTCAATCTAATATTCTCTAGTTTCTCTCACTAAAGGCTCCCACTACTCTCTACTCTCTCTCTCTCTCTCTACATTTCTAGCTATTCAATCCATACAAATCACAAGGACCATACGTGTTTAAGATTGTGAATACTCTACAATTATAAACAAACAATCAACCCATAATTAACATCTAGGTTTCACTACATCTAAGCAAACACAAGAAAAATCTAGCCTAGCATGTTAAAGAGAAGAAAAGCGTAAGATATAATCACACAACACATAGACATATTGAATGATTTGAATGAATACTTATCTTCAATTGAACATGGAAGAATCAAGGGGTTCGAACACTTAAAAAACTAATAAAATTCGGACTAGGGTTTATTCCCTCAAAGTTGCACACTAATGAATGAAATTTGGAAAACTACATATAGATATTACATCGTGACGGCGTCACGTATTAGCTTGTGACACCGTCAACTCGCCGCCTTGATAAAATTGTATTCCCTAGATCTATTTGTGACACCGTCATGTGGAGAAATGCTCTGGGCCGTCACTAGTGTTTGGACCCTGACGGCCTTGGTGACGCCGTCAGGTCCACAAGCTTGAAAATACTTTGGGCCGTCATGTTGTAATTCCATATCCACCTCTTTTGTAACTCTTGACGCCGTCATGTGTAACAGCTTGACGCCGTCAGGTACTGTTCCAGCAAGGAAATTTGAGACTTTGCCGTTTTCTTCACTTTTATGCTCCAAAGACATCCAAAATGCTTCCTTTTCCAGATTTCTCTCCAAAAGTACCTAAAATGACAAAATGAACGATTTAGGGCAATAATTGATCAAATAATCTTGAATTCGGGCTTAAATGACCCCTCAAAAGCGGTACACTTTTCGCCTCATCACCTTTATCCAACAAAACTGTGTTTATCATATCCCAACACCTCACGTTACAACCCTTTAAAAATACCTCTTTGATAGTTTATCCTAGGTGCTTTCGCCAAGTGGTGGAGGTTTGATCCTTTCCCAAGCCTATGGTAATCTATGTGCTATGACAGGTAGTGAGAGATATTTTCGATTTTCATATTGTGATATATACTTTTATTACACCCGAGAGATGTGAGTATCAAAACACTATTTGTGAGGTGCTAGTGTATAATTTCCGTGCTTGTTTTGATTGAAGTGGAATGATTATTTGTTGCAATTACTTTTATATTAGTGTTAAATGAACTCTAGCTTGAATTTTGATTAGAATAAAAGTGCATTTGCTTGAGGACAAGCAAATCTCAAGTGTAAGGGTATTTGATAAGGCAAAAAGTATACCGCTTTTAGGGGGTCATTTAAGCCCAAAGTCGAGATTATTTGATCAAATATTTCCCTAAATCATTCCTTTTGTCATTTTAGGTACTTTGGAGAAGAAATCTGGAAAAGGAAGCATTTTGGACGTTTTTAGAGCGAAAAGTGAAGAAAACGTCAAAGTCTCCAAATCAAGCTAGAAATAGTACCTGACGGCATCAAGTATTGCATGTGACGGCATCACGTTATGGCCAAGAGGTGGATAAAAAAGTATAACGAGACGCGCCAGAATGTTTTTGAGATTTAAAGCGTGACGGCGTCACCAAGGCCGTCACGTGTAATTTGCTCTTGACGGCCATGAGAAGGTTTATAAGAGACTGCGTCAGATCTGGATCTAGGCAATCCGAGGATTCCTTTGGCGGTGAGTTGACGACGTCAGAATCAAAACGTGACGCCGTCAGACCTCAAAATCTATATATAGTTTTCTAATTTTCATGTATTAAGAGGAGAATTTTAGAGAGACTTTTGGGAGAACTTGTGGAGAAACCCTAGGTCAAATTATACAGGGTTTTTCACCCTTTTATCATCCATGTTTTAATAAAGATAAGTCTTCCAATAATCATTCAATATGTCTATGTGTTGTTTGATTCTATCTTATGCTTGTCTTTACTTTAACATGCTAGGCTAGGTTTTCTTTGTGTTTGCTTAGATGTAATGAAACCTAGCTATTGATTATTGGTGGTTGTTTGTTATTAATTGTATTGGATGATTGATATCGATGTTAGGCTTAAGAAAACTGGCAGACTTCCAATTGGTAACATGCTTGAACGTCTTAAGAAACGTGAATCGGATATGTACTACGATTAATTGGTTATATTTAATGCATGAGTGACTACTAAGGAGGCCATGTTAGGAGCTAGTTGTCGGCTCGACATAGGAAGAGGTAGAAGCTTATAGAGTTAGGGAAGATCATACACGGCCCTACGAATGGTATTAAGGAATATACCAATCAACCAGTAAAAGATAGCTAGGGAGTAGTGAAATCTAAGTAAACATGTTTCTCTCATTATTATTTTTCTCCACATTTTATTTTCTTGTTATTTATTTTCATTGCATTAGTAGATATTTGGGTTAGTTGACTTGCAACTAATTCCGCCCACTCTTCCAAACCCGAGATTTTTACTTGCTTTCTAAAAAACCTTAAAAATACAAAAAGAATCATCCCTCACCTCTAGACCTAGTTTAATTAAGTTTTAATCCTAGCGACACTATTCCCTGTGGAGAACGATCAATCCCCTGTACTTGCCACTACACTATACTACATCAGTCAAGTACACTGCCTGGTGGGGATTGCAAGCTTCTCAAGATCTCTTGAGAAGTAAAACCTTTTGGGGGGGCGCAATCCCACGCATCAGCACCAATTGTCAAAGGTGATTAAAGGGGTTTTGTTCCAAAGGCACAACCTGAATGGAATAACTACTAGTGGCGGATTAGTGTCTAAGATGTTCTAATTATTGGACAGAATGTTTGGTTATTCAAGAATGGAATCGTTAAAGATATGGAGATTGAAGATCTCCTGGATGCAAAATAAGGAGTTGAACGTGAGTCTAACTTGAAGACTCGGGGATAAAGAGAAGTGCTCACAGGGAGACAACCCGGATTTATCTTTACTGTTTTTTGGGTTAAGTCAGTCAGATCTGCAGTAGACGCATCGCATCTCCATCATAAGATGTGGTGTATCAACTGTACCGATCATATCTTTCATTTTTCTACATTTTTATTTTTCTGCACTTTATAAACTATCTGTTAGTTTATTTAATGCGGCGCATCCCTGGTTAAGGATGCGACGCATCTTATTTTCTGATCCGTACTAATTCAAGGCTCGATGCGGCGCATCTCATTCAATAGATGCGGCGTATAGACTGACTTGATGATTTTCAAAAAAATTTATTTTTTATTTTTTAGGTTTTATTTTTAATAACTACTAATGAATTATGCACTAGTTTGACTTTCTTAAAATCAGGTGTGTCAAGTTCTAAAGCTGGTGGTATATTTTAGTTTATGTACTTTTTGTGGAGACATAATTCATGGATGTTTGAACACCTCTCATCTACAAGAAAGTTGATATTGCTCAAGAACGCATAATGGAGGATCATACCGAGCAAATCTCAGGGGCGTTCTCTGTAACACCCCCAAAATACCGCAGCGGAAGACTGTGTCACTGGGGTGCTACTTCATAATACAAAGTACAAGTTATAGAAAACGAACTCTAAATGAGACGTTTTGAAAAGTTACCATTCGATTAATGAATTCAAAGTTACAAACATGAGATTCCAAAGTATGATACATAAATGTATACAAAATGTTTTGAATGGTAAATGATAAAAGCGTAAGTCTTCAGAATATGCAGCTTGACTCTAAGTTCCACGCACTAGCTATCGCCTTACTAACCTGAGATAAACATGCTAAAGTGTCAACACAATGGTTGGTGAGTTCATAGAGTTTGTCTTAAAATAGTTGAAAAGCCTTAAAGAATGTTCACACAGCAAAGGCATTGAGAATCCACTCAGTTACAAGTCCCGCCATAAGAGACTTCTAACCTGTGTGTTCACAACCCACTGCTACAATATAGTATGATTAAGACATGTATAATTCATCAAAACAATTAAGCAATTAGTCGTGAGTCTACTCTTCATCTCCGAAGACCTCACATTTATGATGTATCCAACATTCGCAAATGTTAGGATGTATCAATAGCCTCAATGGTCATCCAACAACTTAATGTGGAGCCACCGGAAGTCTCAATGGTCATCCAGCAACTTAATCTGGAGCCACTGGAAGTCTCACAATCAAGTATAATGCAATCATGTATATATGACATCAAGTATAATGCGATCAAGTATAAGACAATCAAGTATAAAAAAATCAAGTATAAAACAATCAAGTATAAATGTTTTGAGTATTTGTACAAGTAAGCAAGTAGTTGTGCATGTATCCCCCCCAAAGAGTTAAAACAAGTATGAAAAAGTAGGGGCTATGACTCACCTTAAGCTTATGTAATGAGAAATGAAAGTGGTAGTCGAATTGCGAAAGTCTCTAAGAGCAGCCTATAATAGAACGTTGCGACTTAGGTTTGGAGTAACGTCTAAGAATACGAAGAATTGCCAATATATGTCTTGCATAATGTTCATGATGTAGTACTTAGTATATAGTGTAAGTCGTTGAATATAAATGGTTTATGAAACATGTATAGGTTGTATATCTCTTACTACCGTTCAGGCCTACATAATTCAGAAGTCATGTAGTAAACGTTCGAGGAGCCAGGACACTTTAATTCGTAAATCCACAACTCATCTCGACGGCTTACTTAATGAACTCCTCACATGAGGCTCCCTACTATTGTAGTATTTGATAACATATATATAAGTTTTTGATCTTTAAAAGTTATATGGTCTTTAGCCGTGGCTTTGCCGTGACCTTGGTCATTTTTCCATGGTCTTGAGACTCAACCTTGGCTTTAGCCATGGTTGTGGTCTTGGCTTTAGGTCATTAGACCTCTTGGTCTCATCTAATTATAATCATTATATAGTAACTTTGGTCTAAAAATGGGCTGTTAAGAATTTGAAGAAATTATCACTCGGAAAGCATTTTCAGGGCTCGAGCTTCTTTGTTCCTGAACGAAAACGTCGTTCCGGACAACTTTCGTGTTTTAACTTTTTGATGAATCGGAACAGCAGGGTGACTTTCAAAATCAAAATCTGATCAGAATGCTATTTAGGCAGTTTTGCCGTTTTGGTTTCGCTAACTTCTTATGGCCATAACTTTTGACTCGGGTACTCGTTTTGGGTGATTCAAATTGATATGTTTTCCTTGTTAAGTCCTATTTAACAGTAAGTAAGTTTCAAATATCAAAGTTATACTATTTTGGTCGTGGTTCTCCATAAAAATCACTAGTTTGCTTGTTTGCTTGTCATAAGTTAACATATGTATACCAATACTTGTTTTATCCATTTTTAAACATCATGAACACAATAACAAGAACATATATAGCATGAAAGGAACACAAAGAGTATGAAAATGATAATTAAGCAAGAAAGTGCATAAGGGTTTCTTACAACTTTTGGCTTTCACTTAAGAAAGGAAGTCAAGTATAGAACTAGGACACTAAACCTAAACTTGTAAACCCTTCACCATAACTCTTGTAACCCTTGCTAGCCTTGATATAACCCTTGTGAAAACCCATTAACTTCAGCCCTAGTACCCTTGTGTAGCTCCTAATTCAACCATGGAATCACCAAACAAACTTAAGAACTAGGTAGAGAATACTAAGACATTGAACTTTGTAGTGTAACTTGTAGTTTGAAGATCAAAGGATCATGGTGCTAGGGATTGATGTTGTGGCGTTTTTGGTGATGAAGAAAGGAAGGGATTAGCTTGCTATTTATACTATGAATGAGGAGGTTAGGAAGCTTACTAGGAAATTACATAAACTTGGTGACAAAGTTGTAATTAAGTAATGATCTAAAGAATCAATGGTCAAGATTTAACCACAAGTGTGAATGCCCCCCCTAGTGGCGGTTCATGAACTTGGAGAACAAGGTGTGGACTTTTGATGATATTATCCTAAGTATGTAGCTAGTTTTGACTCCGTAAGTTGCTAACCGTAAGTTGTTAAGTCACGAAACGTAAAACCGGGTATCCTAAAAATATGAAACTTATAAATATGGTAGAACTTATCAATATACTCCATAATAAAATATAAAATGAGTGGTAGGTTCTATCGGGTGCTAAAACCCTGCTAAAAACTGGAAACACGGGTCTAAAACGCGTAATACGTAAAATGTACGAAAGTTGCATAAAATTGAGAAAAGTAAAATGTAACTTTTCTAATAGGATACTAATGACTTAAAATGGCTTATAATGTCTAGGCTGGGCTCAGTCTAGTGTCGGTTGGTATTTAATGTCTCTAAACTTAAAACCGTAAGCCTAAAAATCAAGGAATGATTTTTGGTCAAAGAAGGAGGGAAAAATATGTTGACTTATTCTAATAAGTTGAAAACTCAAATCGTCTTAGAAACGCGGTGCAGGTATAGGCTAAGGTTACGGCTAAGTAAAAGTGCTTAAAAATGAGAATTCCTGTTTTTCACGGCCGAGGTTTATTTTGGTCATATTTTTCTCAGTCATGATTAATTCTATAATTAATCATGAGAGTACTAAACATTTTTCTGATACGGGGAAAATTAACGCAGTCGAGTTTCGTTGTGCGTAGAATTTTTGAATGACGTTTTACCCTAAAACGTATAATTCCGTGTAATTCCTTAATAACTTTCACGAAAATGATCTAACGAATGTCAAACATTTAATTTGCCATGGAAATGATTTATCACTCAAGAATATGAAATAAAAATCAACTTTCGGGAAAATTTCGGGAAAAATGAATAGTAAAAAGTGAATAGTAAAAAGTGAATAGTGAAATTTTCGGGAATAAAAGTTAACCTGAAATTGTGAATTGTTACAGTCTCTACCCCTTAAGGAGAACTTCGTCCCGAAGTTCAGTTGATGTTAACTACTTACGGTGTGTCTAAGAGAATTCGGGATCTCTAATATAGTGGTGTTTACTCTGATTCGTCTAAGGTTCTGGTTAAGGAGTTGTATCGGCTACAATTAAGCCCACTTATTTATAACACATTACTTACATAAAGAAGCGTCCAAATTTATGTAAGTAAGGTATCATAAACTTATGGTTCGGCGATTTACAATTTCTTTATTTAAATGAAGAGGCGTCCCAATCCATTTAAATAAGGAGATTCTAAAACATCCTACTTAAGAATTTCCGACACAAAATCCGCCTTCTGAGGCCGATAGTAAGATAATCAAGCCATCAAATCCCTAAAGCTAAGCAATAATATTATTTAACTCAAATCTTGTGTCTCATCAAACAAGAACTGTCACCAGATCAAGTTAAATAATTAGTTATTACTGAGCTCCATGTTTTTAATGACTCAACTAATCTCTGGGGCTCCTTATAATACTAAAGTCACATCATCTAACAGCGTGGAACTAAGCAAACCTCTAACCAAAAAGCATATGTGTATGTATTGTGTGTAAGGCAATTAAAGAGGAAGGTCTCAACGTATATAGCAGTTATAGTCTAGGCACTAAATGCAACCTAGTTCTCTATAACCAAGGCTCTGGTACCAATCTGTAACACCCCCAAAATACCGCAGCGGAAGACTGTGTCACTGGGGTGCTACTTCATAATACAAAGTACAAGTTATAGAAAACGAACTCTAAATGAGACGTTTTGAAAAGTTACCATTCGATTAATGAATTCAAAGTTACAAACATGAGATTCCAAAGTATGATACATAAATGTATACAAAATGTTTTGAATGGTAAATGATAAAAGAATAAGTCTTCAGAATATGCAGCTTGACTCTAAGTTCCACGCACTAGCTATCGCCTTACTAACCTGAGATAAACATGCTAAAGTGTCAACACAATGGTTGGTGAGTTCATAGAGTTTGTCTTAAAATAGTTGAAAAGCCTTAAAGAATGTTCACACAGCAAAGGCATTGAGAATCCACTCAGTTACAAGTCCCGCCATAAGAGACTTCTAACCTGTGTGTTCACAACCCACTGCTACAATATAGTATGATTAAGACATGTATAATTCATCAAAACAATTAAGCAATTAGTCGTGAGTCTACTCTTCATCTCCGAAGACCTCACATTTATGATGTATCCAACATTCGCAAATGTTAGGATGTATCAATAGCCTCAATGGTCATCCAACAACTTAATGTGGAGCCACCGGAAGTCTCAATGGTCATCCAGCAACTTAATCTGGAGCCACTGGAAGTCTCACAATCAAGTATAATGCAATCATGTATATATGACATCAAGTATAATGCGATCAAGTATAAGACAATCAAGTATAAAAAAATCAAGTATAAAACAATCAAGTATAAATGTTTTGAGTATTTGTACAAGTAAGCAAGTAGTTGTGCATGTATCCCCCCCAAAGAGTTAAAACAAGTATGAAAAAGTAGGGGCTATGACTCACCTTAAGCTTATGTAATGAGAAATGAAAGTGGTAGTCGAATTGCGAAAGTCTCTAAGAGCAGCCTATAATAGAACGTTGCGACTTAGGTTTGGAGTAACGTCTAAGAATACGAAGAATTGCCAATATATGTCTTGCATAATGTTCATGATGTAGTACTTAGTATATAGTGTAAGTCGTTGAATATAAATGGTTTATGAAACATGTATAGGTTGTATATCTCTTACTACCGTTCAGGCCGACATAATTCAGAAGTCATGTAGTAAACGTTCGAGGAGCCAGGACACTTTAATTCGTAAATCCACAACTCATCTCGACGGCTTACTTAATGAACTCCTCACATGAGGCTCCCTACTATTGTAGTATTTGATAACATATATATAAGTTTTTGATCTTTAAAAGTTATATGGTCTTTAGCCGTGGCTTTGCCGTGACCTTGGTCATTTTTCCATGGTCTTGAGACTCAACCTTGGCTTTAGCCATGGTTGTGGTCTTGGCTTTAGGTCATTAGACCTCTTGGTCTCATCTAATTATAATCATTATATAGTAACTTTGGTCTAAAAATGGGCTGTTAAGAATTTGAAGAAATTATCACTCGGAAAGCATTTTCAGGGCTCGAGCTTCTTTGTTCCTGAACGAAAACGTCGTTCCGGACAACTTTCGTGTTTTAACTTTTTGATGAATCGGAACAGCAGGGTGACTTTCAAAATCAAAATCTGATCAGAATGCTATTTAGGCAGTTTTGCCGTTTTGGTTTCGCTAACTTCTTATGGCCATAACTTTTGACTCGGGTACTCGTTTTGGGTGATTCAAATTGATATGTTTTCCTTGTTAAGTCCTATTTAACAGTAAGTAAGTTTCAAATATCAAAGTTATACTATTTTGGTCGTGGTTCTCCATAAAAATCACTAGTTTGCTTGTTTGCTTGTCATAAGTTAACATATGTATACCAATACTTGTTTTATCCATTTTTAAACATCATGAACACAATAACAAGAACATATATAGCATGAAAGGAACACAAAGAGTATGAAAATGATAATTAAGCAAGAAAGTGCATAAGGGTTTCTTACAACTTTTGGCTTTCACTTAAGAAAGGAAGTCAAGTATAGAACTAGGACACTAAACCTAAACTTGTAAACCCTTCACCATAACTCTTGTAACCCTTGCTAGCCTTGATATAACCCTTGTGAAAACCCATTAACTTCAGCCCTAGTACCCTTGTGTAGCTCCTAATTCAACCATGGAATCACCAAACAAACTTAAGAACTAGGTAGAGAATACTAAGACATTGAACTTTGTAGTGTAACTTGTAGTTTGAAGATCAAAGGATCATGGTGCTAGGGATTGATGTTGTGGCGTTTTTGGTGATGAAGAAAGGAAGGGATTAGCTTGCTATTTATACTATGAATGAGGAGGTTAGGAAGCTTACTAGGAAATTACATAAACTTGGTGACAAAGTTGTAATTAAGTAATGATCTAAAGAATCAATGGTCAAGATTTAACCACAAGTGTGAATGCCCCCCCCTAGTGGCGGTTCATGAACTTGGAGAACAAGGTGTGGACTTTTGATGATATTATCCTAAGTATGTAGCTAGTTTTGACTCCGTAAGTTGCTAACCGTAAGTTGTTAAGTCACGAAACGTAAAACCGGGTATCCTAAAAATATGAAACTTATAAATATGGTAGAACTTATCAATATACTCCATAATAAAATATAAAATGAGTGGTAGGTTCTATCGGGTGCTAAAACCCTGCTAAAAACTGGAAACACGGGTCTAAAACGCGTAATACGTAAAATGTACGAAAGTTGCGTAAAATTGAGAAAAGTAAAATGTAACTTTTCTAATAGGATACTAATGACTTAAAATGGCTTATAATGTCTAGGCTGGGCTCAGTCTAGTGTCGGTTGGTATTTAATGTCTCTAAACTTAAAACCGTAAGCCTAAAAATCAAGGAATGATTTATAAAATCAAGGAATGATTTTTGGTCAAAGAAGGAGGGAAAAATATGTTGACTTATTCTAATAAGTTGAAAACTCAAATCGTCTTAGAAACGCGGTGCAGGTATAGGCTAAGGTTACGGCTAAGTAAAAGTGCTTAAAAACGAGAATTCCTGTTTTTCACGGCCGAGGTTTATTTTGGTCATATTTTTCTCAGTCATGATTAATTCTATAATTAATCATGAGAGTACTAAACATTTTTCTGATACGGGGAAAATTAACGCAGTCGAGTTTCGTTGTGCGTAGAATTTTTGAATGACGTTTTACCCTAAAACGTATAATTCCGTGTAATTCCTTAATAACTTTCACGAAAATGATCTAACGAATGTCAAACATTTAATTTGCCATGGAAATGATTTATCACTCAAGAATATGAAATAAAAATCAACTTTCGGGAAAATTTCGGGAAAAATGAATAGTAAAAAGTGAATAGTAAAAAGTGAATAGTGAAATTTTCGGGAATAAAAGTTAACCTGAAATTGCGAATTGTTACATTCTCCATTCTAATTCTTTTTAATTTCCAGTTTTTAATTTCAATTACAAACAACGAGGACATTGTTTAAGGTAAGTGGGGGGATGGAGAATTAGAACGTTACTTGTCCTAAATTTTTCAAAATATGCTTTAATCTATGCTTAATATGTTAAATTTAAAAACATTTCTAGCATATTTTTGTTAAATCTAAGTTGCATAACTGCATACATAACTTCTATTATATAAAATTGTGAGAATAGAACGCATCTGTTTCCAAATATTTACCCAAATTCCACAAAAATATGAGTGTGCCGGTGACTTGTAAACTTTAGAACTTGGCTTGTATACTATTTGAGACCACCATAATGAGTATTATTGATTTAATTGGAATGACTTGTCTAACTTGGTAAATTTCTAGGATTACACCCAAAAAGCCTATATATGTTATGTTTATTAACTAACTACATTGGTTAGTTAACCCCCGTATAAACCCTTTTGTTTACTCTCATTTTTAGAGTAAGATACACCTAGAAAAACCCTCAGAGCCATTCCTTTCGTTTCTTACATTTGTGTTAAATGTTTTGTTACATCTTTACACCTTAGCCTAGCTTGTAGATTAATGTCCGTGGTTAGTTGCTTTAGGGAAATTGTGTTTCCTTGCATTATCTGTGTTCGTGTGCGTAAATTCATTATATTTGGTTAGGTCAGGAAATTACACAATGCAATTGGAAGTGAAAGTAAATATTGCATATTTTTAGTTTTGATTTTTGTGTGTTTACTACTTTCACTATTATCGTTATTTCTGAAGTCATGAAAAGTATGGAAAAATTATCCAGATTTATCGTTATAAGTGATGTGGTGAAATTTTACACCATTAGTATTGTAAAAAAAATCAAAAAAGAAAAAAACTAAAAAGAAAGAAGAAGTTGGTAAGTTTGTTATAAACCAACGATGTAAAATTTTGTATTAAGTGGTTGATATCGCCGCTATTTTTGTTGTATTATATTTATGGATTGAAAGGGAGTTGGCCATTATGGGAACGCCAACTAAGGATTGTTCTTTGTTTAGGATTTTATTGAGTATAATTCGTGTCAACCTAAAGCGTGAGTTACAAGTGTTAAAGCGTGAGTTATTCAATGATACGAGTCTTATTCATGGGATGGTTAGGAAGTGATTAACCACACAATAGGACTTAATCTATTTGTTTGTTTATATTTTTATTTTACACCAATTTATATCCTAAATGTTATTCATACCTAACCGTATTATTATATTCGTTATTAGCTTTCGAGCATCCGGATATAGTGATGGCTAAGTAAGAATGTTAAATGTATCAATAAGGTAATGACCATCTGAGTATTAGATTAATTGGCTAACGCGCCAGCGATCTGGTGTGTGACTTGGTGACCATCCGTTATGCAAATAACGTGCCAGCGATCCAAGAAGCACATTAGTGACCATCCTTTAGTTGAAGCGTCAAGGACTCGCACCAACGATCTACTAAGTTTGTATAGGAAATGTTTGAACGAAGCTAGGTTAAAACCTTAAGCCTCAAAACCATTTTTACCGCTTTAGACTAGTCATTCCTTAGCTTTAGTAGTGGAGATGTGTATCCTTGCCAAGCTTATGATAGAATATTCGTCACGACCAAGCAATTGAGCGAATTAGATTAGTTGAGAGATTGAGAGAAGTATTTTATTTCTAGTTCATTAAGTGTTTGGTTGTGTGATTATGATTAAACGAATAAATGCTTAAATATAAAAATACATCCTAATCTCTTTTAGGATACATTTTCATAATTATAATCTAAGGTTTACTTGGGGACAAATAAAGTTCAAGTGGGGGATTTTTGATGACATCAAATAAGTACATTATATTGTCGTCATTTTTCCTATTTGATTGACTTGTTTTTATTATAATTTGTATGAGAATTGGTACTTAATCGTTTACTTTAGTAATTCTCAGGTAAAACAATCAATTGGTGACACTTGGCGATTTTGGATGAAATATGAAGATAAATGATCAAGATTGGAAAAGTCTACTGAATAGAAGAGATTAAAGACCATTGCCTGACTTTGAAGCATGCACCACATCTGATTTTAGCATGCGCCACATATGAAACTTTGGTCAACGAAGAAGAACCAACTTGTTCTACTCCAGATACACCGCATCTCATTATCAACATGCGCCTTATCACTATCAAGACTTCACCAGATACAATCCAAGAGGCAGAAGGACATGTGCCACATAAGATTCAAGATATGCCAAATCTAAAGGCGGTGTACGAATATTCCAGAATATATTAATATTGGACCCCACGCGAAGTTAAGTAGATGTGCCGCATCTACTTAGTTAATGCGCCGCATCTACCCCTTTGACAGAAACTATAAATACCCCAAGACCTAGACGAATTTTGTGTGCAACCAAACCAAGAGACGAATTCAGACGACAACACAACACAAGACACACCACCAAAGAAGATTTTAGAGCAGTAAGAAGGTCCTGCATGTATTTTAATTCATTAAGTAGTTTTGGTTTATTGTATTAGTAAACTATTGTGGCCGCCATACTGCTCCTCTTGAAATTGCTTTCCCATGGATTATTAGTTTATATGATTTTTTGGTGACTTGTATATTTGCTTTGATAACCTCTGTGTCTAGCTGTGTTTTGCTTGGGCTGCCATACCCCCTCCACACTTACTTATCTAGCGTCTAGAAAGTAAGATAGGCATAAGTGATCATTAAGAGTTTACTCGCCTATATTTAGGATCCAACGAGAGAGAAATGTTTAGGATACTCATCATATAAAACTAGCAATAAAACAAGTGACAAGCTACTTAACAAAAGGACAAGACTTCTATTTGTATCTATTATCTATCTGTGTACGTGTTAGTATTTCACTGTTTCGTTCTCATTAGTTTTATTAGTTTAATTAAATAACCAAATCTGTGTTAGTCTCTCAGACTAAACCCCCTTTGCGTTAGATTAGATTGAAAACTAACTTAGTATATTTAAAATACTGATTAGATTAACTAGATATTATGTTCCACTCTTAGTGATCGACACTCTGATTACCACTATATACATATTGATCGGGTACACTGCTCGTTAGTGTGTGTGTGTGTTATAGGATAAGTCGGCTAAATATAAATTTAGAACTTGAATAGGCAAAATCACTCTATACTACACGTAACACAACACGCATCATACTTTTATAATATATTATTAGCTTATATTTATTTTTTTTATAATTTGTTTGTGAACCCAATGTGAAGAGAAAGTGTGAAGAAGCGAGAGCATGGGCAAGTAAGCAAACTAATCGACCTCTGTTAGGAGCAAAAGGGTATGCTAGTTTTAAGGAGCAGTGGTAAGAGATGAAAGGAATGACGCAAAGAGGGCAACAGATCTTCACAAGATAGCAGGTCGTGGAAGTAATTTTTGTTTAGCCAAGAGACGCTTGACAAAGATGGAAACATAATTTTGCCTCCAAAGACCGCTGAGATGTAAAAAATTTTGGTAATTTTATTACAAGATTTGCAATAATAGTGTTATAATTCCTCATTATCATAGATTGGGGTTTATGAGTAAGTTGCATCGTTAATTTACAACTTGCATTAATTAACAGGTAGAAGCAAGAGAGCAGTTGTCTCAAGGGACAAACAAGTCTCAACATGGAGCAGATCCTTTGATGAGGTATGTTACTATCCAATCTAAGTAATTTTTCTAAACAAAAATGGATACACTTCTTGATGCCATGTCAAACTATCCTTGCAGATTATGATTAAGTTTGTTTGTGAACATATTGATGTGCAATTAATTAGTTAAGGGATTTGAAATTTAGATTCTAATTTGCTGTTGTGTTGATCGCAGCGGGATTTTGATGCAATTGTGAAGCTTGTATGTTGAGGGTTTTGATGCAATTGTTGTTGGTAGCACTTGCGAAGCTCGCATGTTGAGGGTTTTGATGCAATTGTTGTCTTTTAGTTGAAGTTATTTTGGTTTGTAACTTAAATATTGAATCTTTATCAAGTTATGTGTATTGGAATATTATTGTGTATGGTAATGAATGCAATTCTGGGAAAACCTGCACTTTGTATAATTAAATTTTGGAAAATTCAAATTTCCATACCATTTTTTTTAGATCATAGTTATTAAATAGATCGGTTGTAGAACCGATCTAACTATTTCTAAGCTGGCCACCCAACTAACAATGTTAGATCGCTTCTCTGTTAATGCCTAATCTAACTATATCATTAAAAAGATCGGTTTTGAACCGATCTATATGTGTATCCCCTCAAATAGATCACTCTTAGTTAGAGTGGTTGGTTACTGATCTTTATGAGGCTTTCTAACCGATCTTATTAGTCTTTTTTGTAGTAGTGAGTCATGCCATCGAAAGTGACAGGCTTTACTTGACATTTGGTGTGGAAAAAGTCTTAAAAGGCAATGCTTGAATCTCTTTCAACTGTAATATACACATGAAGAAAAATCCATTTGAATTGGTTAATAATCCAAAATATGTAAGATAAGCAATTGTATGGCTATGGAGTAAGGTGACCTCCGGTCATAGGATGAAATTATTTACAAGACGCGTTATCAACTTGTCTCTGGGGGTGTTTGTTTCAGCTTATATAGCCGACTTATGGCTTATTTGGTGTTCGGCTTATGTTTTATAACCTTATTTTTTGTGGCTTATTTTTGAAACTGTTCGGCTTATATTAGATTTTTATAACATAAGAAACATATATAAGCTGAAAAGATTAAAAATAAGCCACTAAAAGTGAGCTTATGAAACATAAGCCAAAATCAAACAAGCCATAAGCACGCAATATAAGCCGAAACAAACACCCCCTCAAACTAGCTGTTAACGAGAAGATAGCCCCGTGGCATTGCAGCGGAGCCAATTTGTTATCTAATTTTTGGAAACCTTTCGATTTTTTTATCATGCAACCATTTAACAGTTGTGTCTATGTTTTTTAAAGGTAGATATGTGATAAATAAAGTTTATTATTTAAAAAAAATCATAAATAAATAAAAGTACAGGGTTATTATCATAATATTTTTATTAAATCTATGTTTAAACAAACTTTAGGGTAGTGTAAAGTTATTTGGTAGGTTAAGTGTGCAGTTTCAAAGTTCTTTTTTTAATTCAAAAATATATATTAAACTTCAATGTTTTTTATAAAATTTTACCTATGTCAAAATTATGTCAAATTAGGCTCATTTTGTTCGTAACCCAAAGGCATTTGCGGCGGTCTATTTGGTAAATAAAATTTGTTATATAAAAGTCGAATAGCAAAATGTTTACTGTAATTTTCGCAACTTGTTACATAGTTTGGAAGCCTGTTTTGTAATTTTTTTAAAGTTGTTTTTGGCTGCATATGGGGTGTTGTTTTTTGGCTTCCTATTCGGCTCTACATATAAATGTTGTCGTTTAGAGTGAGTAACATGTATATATAGTAATGTCAGGGTCAAGGCCGGTCTTGAGATATTTGATGCCTTAAACGAGACGATCGAAAAATGCCCCTACTAAATGTTGTAACCAAACAACACACTTTCTTTTATCTAAAAACAAAACCGCATATCGTCTTGATAAGAGTTGAACAACTATATAATCTTTGCATGTGGTTATAACTTCTACTAATTATTAGAATATAGCGTTAGTTTACACTTAAACTCAAAAGTGAAAAAAGAAAAAAATAATTTTAAGGTCTAATTTTAGGTGTAGCTATTAAGCATCCAAATCATTTTTTCTTTTTGTTTTTATAAAAAATAATTATCTTATTCAATTTTACCAAAAAATTTCATTTTGACTATTATTTGTCAATCTTAAATTGAGATCTCTTATTACCATAATTCGGTTTTCAAATATACCTTTTGCAAATTGATTTGAATTAAGTGTTTTATTTTATTATATCAAAAGTTATTAATATCTAGTAACATTCTCAATTTTTCTGTTACGACTATTTCGATTAAATATTATTGACTTACCTTAGAAGAATTATTAATTAATTTTACTGAATACTCTAAACTTGAAGTTTGAACTGTCCATGAAAGAAACTACCAAAATTGAAAGCACCCACAAACCGGCAATCACCTGATGGGATTAGAAGATCAGATCATTAGTGGAATTTGATTATTTAACCATAAAGCATAGAGGGTTGTAATGCAAAAAAATAAATGTAGGATCAGTCCATACAGCTAGAAATTTCTTCAAATCTTTTCCAGAAGCAATGCACCTAAGAACTTCAAGAGCTTTGTTCACCTCAACCCTGAGAGCATTGGCCACACCGAGAACAATATCTTCTGGGAGGGCGACTTCTGGGAATTTAGGAGGAGACCTGATCGTAATAACAAAGGGTAAATTAAATGTCATGCATATTTAGGCGTGCCGGGATCTCTGTCAAGAAAGAAGCTCCTGTGAACTTTTTGACTGACCCAATGGATGGAAGATCCACACTCAGACCGGCAGACGTTTTAGTTTTTGGCAAAACACGAGAAAGCCGTCTCGTACAAAGTGGCAAAACACGAGAAAGCGTGCATTGAAAATCAGCATGTTTTTATTCCTTTCGCGTTTGATACTTTTGGTTTTCTGGCACCTGAGGCAGTGGAGCTACTCAATAGAGTTCAACGTGCTATGTATAGTAATGTTGTAACACCTAGATCCACAAATGTCGCTTTTAAGAGAATTAGTTTTGCAATTAAAAAGGGCTAGCGGCGCATCTTGTTGCTCGCTTGCCTTCCACCACTATGTAAATTCAAAGCTGCATTGTTTTTTTCTAAAATAAAACTAGACAAAATATTAGTTTACTTTTACAATTACCTTGGTAACATAACAATTTTCTTGGCTACAATATTTGTAGCCAATTGGTTACAATCTTCCTCAAAATACACACAAAATGAATCAGAGACTCACAGAAAGAAGTCAGAGACCCATAAAATGACTCAGGGACATACAATTTTTCACTCATCCTCACGTGGCTTAATAGGCAACTGTACCAATTAATTTAATATTATTTCTACTTTTATCTCAAACCTATCTTCTTCGCTATCAAAGTTCTACTACTCTAGTGCTATGTATAATCTAGGCTTTAAGAACAACTCTCTACTTCCGATATCTTCTTCATTAAGACTGAATTTGATGCCCCCCATTTATGTGATGCCCTGGACGGTCGCCCAGCTCGCCCACCCCTAGGGCCGGGCCTGCGAGGAGGGCAAAGGAAAAGTGTAGATGTTAGATATACGAAAACCTTTTAGATATGATACTTTTGTTTTTGTATTATTGATTAGCAGTTATGGTATAGCACCCAAATAAAACTTAGTCTTGGTGTACCAAAGGGCTTATGTCACAATAATGGTACCCTGTGTGTGTGAACGTTTTCCAATCAAATGTTTGTGGATTCATGTCCGGCACAGGACATTGTGAGATAGATTAGTTGTGCATGTATTGAGAGAGAGAGAGAGAGAGAGAGAGAGAGAGAGAGAGAGAGAGAGAGAGAGAGAGAGAGAGAGAGAGAGAGAGAGAGCGCTTAGCCTTGCAATATTCTCATTTGGTTGTGGTGGTTAGATTAAACTTTTATATGTTGCCCGGTACACCATCAAATTTACCTCAAAGTTAGCTTACGTTTAATTTGATTATTTAAATATGGCCAAAAAAAAAATGACTTTTCTGCCAAATGGTTGTCTTGGCTTCTCGTCACGTGGTGTAGTTCTGAGGTTATTGATCATGCTTATAAGTTGCTGGCATCCAAGGTTTGTCATTGCTTTTCACTAGCTTTTTAATTGATTATCTTACCACAGTATAGGTGTCTTCTTGTTCCCATAATACAAGTACGAAGTAGTAAGTATAACTACGAAACATTCAACTTCTTATTCACATCATTATGTGTATAAACATTTAAGTGGTAAACACATAAAGCATCACATGAACCCACCCCAGAAGCCAAAACAATAATACTACCTACTAACACACAACAAATTAATTAAAGAGCTCCGGAAGTATTACAAGAACCAAAGCCCCTCACCTTAACTACTTAGTTTGGGTCTACTATCTTATTCAAGGTCACCTTCTTGAATAATTACTTAGTTTGGTTCTCCGAGCAACATTGTATGTTTGGCCTCCACAGAAATTTTTGCCGCAAACCGCAGTAGCCTGCAAAACGGCATGACTGATAAAGCTAGTTGCCATCAAAATCCGCCTATGTTCCTCTGAGTCCATCATAAACTCTTCCTCTTCTCCCACAGAAACCAACTGGCACTCTGCTGCGGTACTGCCATTGCATGCTGTCATTGAACCGTCACAGTCTTTGATCATCGTGATCATGAGAATGACTGTTATTGTTAAAATGGTGGTAGTGAAGCAGATTGGACTAGTTCCTCCTCTAAACATTTTTTTTTTTTAATTATTTGTGTGTGTGTGTGTGTGTGTGTGTGTGTGTGTGTGTGTGATCCTAATGGCTTTAATAATTGAGGCACGTTAATTTGGGATGTTGTGTCTAGTGGACATAAGATAAGATTTTTCGGGTTTGATAAATGGAATGACCCCATGTGGTTAAATATCAGATTGACTACTTCAAACTGATAAAAAGTACCATCTTTTCATTAGTAAAATATACAATTTTCTACATATAAAATATACATTTACCATCGCTTAATAGGTTTCTTTGACAATGATGAAAAGATTATAAGTAAAACGTACATGTGAATATGATACGGAGTAATATATTTGGTATTACTAATACAGATTCAACTTTTATGTTGGGGGGACGTTTACAGACTTACAGTCAGATCGGAAAGTGTTTACTTAAGTCCTAGTAAACAGATTTGATAATTTGTCACAAAAGGTGACATTAAAAACATTGGGTAGTAAATTAAAACACCAGTAACCAACTGTTACGGTATTCCTTAGTGACTGCATAGATGTCAGTTTGAATGGGCACATAACCTGAATGACGGGTTAATAAAGCACTCGAAACTCTCACTATTTTAGCACATTTCTTAGCCTTCATGTTAGTATATGAACAAAGAAGTTTACTTTCTTGAATCCCATGAAAACTTAATTAGTAAGGTTTTTCAGAATCCTGTTTATCACCTCTTCATTAACAAAGTTTTTACGTACTTTGCTTCATTGCATCTCAAGAAGTGATTCACCAGGAAAACCCAATGCACAGCGGTTCGATTGAACTTGAGTCAAATTTTCTTTAAGGATACCAACACTTGCCTCAAAGCAATAAGTAGTAGATTACGATTATCACTTCTATACACTTTAACTATTACTTTGGAGCCATTTTATAAGCTAAATGAATTATGTATCACATATTATACAGGATCGGAATTTGTTGAATTTACCAAAGATAGTATACATTAATTATGGTTGTTAATCACTCCTGAGTCCTGACGTAATTAGATTATTAACCTACAAAGCAGCCAAACACCCCTTTAGTTGTACTAATACTCGGTCCCAGTAGTTAATTAGAATGATTGAATGGATTAAACATAGGAATAGGAATTTTAATCCTAACTGGATTGAATGGATTTGTGATCCAAAAAACGCTTGTAATGTTTTGTAAGTTCTTTTCTCTAGTATCTTGCTAGAGTTTTAAAATATATTGCCGTTAAAAAAAAAAAAAAAAAAAAAAAAGGTTAATTAGAATGATTATTGGGGAGACTACAAAATAGCAAATTCCTTGGCATTATTGTCCTTTCAACGTAGCAACCATTTTGTATAAAACATGATACATATAGTAGCCAAATTACACTATTTTGCTGTATACTGTATCTTTTGTAAAGTTTATCCAATCATTAAGGTACATCGAAAATACTAAGTGATGAGTGTCTAAATACTCATTATTTTATACCCATGATGAGTGCTCAAACACTCATCATTTTTAGTCGAATCTGAACTGCAAAACATTCAAAAATACTCAGAAATGCATCAAAATACTGAAAATATTCCAAAATTGTGTTTTATATGTTTTAGATGCAAAATGAGTAAAAACAGATGAAAAATGAATAAAGTTTGCATAATTGGCAGTTTCAGTCCTCCAACTTTCAAAATTTGGCAAAAATAGTCCCTAAGCACTAATTCTAAAAGAAAAGTCACCAAAGGTCCTTTTGAAATCATAAGTTGTCATATTTAGTCCTTTGGTGATAAATTTCAAAAGTTTTGAGAATTTGCAATTTAGTCCCTGGAGTTTCAAAATTGACAGATTTGGTCCCTGGGAAATATTTTTGGATAAAAAGTCAACTTTGGTCCTTGGGAAATCACAATTTATCACAAACGGTCCTTGGAGTAAAGTTTTCACAAATTGGCAAAAACGGCCCCTCAACTTTGAAAATTGGCAAAACAAGTCCCCGAAAATCTCATTTTTGGAAAATTTACTTTATGGTCCTTGGGATATTGATACATAGCAAGTTTTATCCTTGGATAAGTTTGGAGAAGTTGCAAAACCCACCCCTTAATTTTCAGTTATTACATAAATGGTCCTTGTTGTTTTTCACTAAGCTACCAAACGGACCCTTTATAATAAAAACAGCCCAACACCTTTTACAACCAACCCAACAACAACTACCCATCCTAACCCTTTTATCCCTTAGCCCAATTCCCTCACCAGGCCCAACCAAAAACAAACCCAGCTTAAACAAACTCACCCTTTGCTAATAAACGGGTCAACACCTTGTTTGACCACACCCTTTCCCTCTCCACTTGACCCCTGCTACTACCCTGCCACACTCCAATCACCCATCCCTCTGCAACAATCACCCATTCCTTGTCTCCTTGGCCTACCACTAAACCACAAGCAACATTAATTGCTTCACCCCCCCCCTCCAAGTTACATATAGCTGCCAAAATAAATTTTCCGCCAAAAAGCCAATTGATGGCTCAGATTGATTTCAAGCATCCAACGACTATGAGATTAAGTGGGATTTGACCAGTTGACTGCCAGGAACCTTCAAAGTCATTATAAAACAAGAAAGAAGGGAAAAAGAAGGATTATTAGTTAGTTAGTTAAAATAGTGTAGTCGACTTAGTGTAGAATTAATTTCCAGTTGTAATTTCTTGTTTTAAGAAAGCTTGTACTCAGTTTTACTAATGTAATCTCAACTTTATTTACCCTTTAATTCAAGTTCTCATTTGTTAAATCATATTTGGCAATTTTCAGTGAAACTGGCAATTTTCACTTAAGATTGTTAAATTTTGTTATTTCATGTTCCTTTAAGCTCATTTAGTTACCTTTAATCTTTTATAAGCTTTGAAAGAAGTGAAAACTAGTTTAGTTAAAAATAATAATAAATAATAATAAAAAAATAAAAAATAAAAGAAAGATAAGAAGAAGAGAAGAGAACTGTAGCAGCTGAGAAGTTTGATTATTATGGGTTTAGGCCTCAGGGGAGGCATTAGGATGTGTTGTTAGACCTTGGTTCATGATCACTGCCTTTGAAACTTGTAAGCTAATTCCTCATTTTTTTGGTATTCTACTGTAGATAAGATCATAGCCTGCTAATCTTTGTTTTAAATGTTTATTATGTTTATTTAAGTCAGAAAATAGCTAAATATTGTATATCAGCTTATTAGATTTTATTGTGCTTAAAATTGTTAATTAACTGCCTAATTAGCTTAACTTGGATTCCTAGATAATTGTTGTTATAGTTGATGTATGTATGTTCCCTTCAGCTTAGGATACCATTATGAGTGCTTATGACTCAGCTTTATGGCCTGAATAACCTTTTTGTTTTGAAAATCACACAACAGTTGGATATTCAGGGATGTTTGGCATAAGGTGTTTCAAGGTGCTCAGTATGGTTTTCGCTAGTGCTTGCTGTTCCTATAACTCAAATTAGGTTACCTTGGTTCATTTTAGTCAATAGAAACCAGTGGTCATGTAAGAAAAAGTCAAACCCATCTTAAAGATTCCTCACAGTCTCACTGTTGGGTATTTAGGCTTAGTAATCCTTCAAATCATTTCAATAGTTGTTAAAATAACTTGCTTTAGTCTAAAATAAAACTTAACTTAACAAATTTAGTTATTTAGGTTCAGTAGAGTTTCAATATAGTCAAACTAGAAGCATAATCACAAAAGTCAACTTGTCTTTGTGTAGAAAAATGCAAAAATCCCAAGAATTATTTTGAATTTTGTATAAGGATTCAAGCCTCAATCTTTTTACACATTGTACTCCCCCACCTTGGCTTCAGGAAACAATAAGCATTACATTTTTGTGATTTTTTGTGTGGGCCCCACAAGCTATCAAACACAGCTGCATGGCTGATCCTTCCCCTGTGCAGCAGCAGTCTTACACCATCTGTCTCACTTCTGTGGGTCCCACAGGACTCCACAGTGGGCCCCACAACCTCCCCCTTGGCTCTTTAGACTCACAAGCTTGCCACCTTTCTATTTGTACCAAGATTTTGAGCTCAACCCCTGTGGACCCCACCTAGAATCACCCTTGAAACCTGTCCCATTTTCAGTGTAAAACCAAGTATATCAAGTGCTTAATTTGGCTTTTTGGCTTGATCAGTGAGCTTATTTGCTAGTTTCTAGCTTATTCCTGTCCAAATAACTTATTTGAACCCAAATCCACCCCTGTGGACCCCACAAGGGCTGATTTCATTCAAAAGTCAACAAAAGTCAACTGTTTTAACTTATTGTGTCCATTTTGCTTACTTTTAAGTTTGGGAAAAGGTGTTTTCACAAAAGTTATTTGTTTTTAAATATGAAATAGTGTTCCAAAAGAAAATCCAGAAAAACCAAATTTAAAATTAAGTGATAGTTTCTATTTAATATTAATTATCTTTTTAATTTTCCTTTTTAGCTTTTTATTAAGTAATTTGAATTTTTATATTTTTCTTAATTTTATTTTATGTTAAAGTATTTTTAGTAATTTTTCCAGAATTTTATCTTGTCATTTAGTACTTATTAGATTTAATATTAGTTTTATTAATTATTAATTAATATTTAAGTATTATATAGTATAATTAGTTTTTATCAAGTAATACCTAGTTTTTATAATTTTTCTAGCTTTTATATAAGTTAAAACATTTTTAGGAATTTTTCTAGAATTTCTACTGTTCATTTTCTATTTTTTATAATTTAATTAGTTTAATTAGTAATTAATTAATATATAGTTTAATAATTAGGAAAATAGTTTAAAACATATAAAACAAACTTTTTATAATTTTTTAGGATTCCTGTGATGATTAATTAGTTTTATAAAAAAATTCATAATTATCTAAGTTATTTAAGTATTATTAGTAATTTAAAATTAGTTAATTAGTTTAATTAAATACAATTAGTAATTAATTGGTATAAATATCACAAAAAGACAAAGACATATATTTTTAATTTTAAAATTTGTTTTTAGTTATTTTTTAGTTTTAGAAAATTAATTTTTTATTTTTCTAGTATTAAAATAATATTATATTGTATTTAAGTTATTTAAATATTAATAATTAGTATTAAATAGTATTTAATTAATATTAAATAAGTAATTACTGTAAAAATTTATTTTATTTTTCTACAAATTTTCTTTCATCCTTAGGTTTGTAAAAAAGTCATTTTCACCCCCTGAGGGTTTTCAGATTTCAGTTTTCACTTTTTATTTTGTACGTTTACGTAAATTTAAATTGAACGTACGCGTTTTTAGGTTTTAAACGTTTCTGGTTTTTCTAATTTTAGAGTCTTGTTAATATAACTTATTTAAGTTATTTCCTTTCAAAATTCCTTAGTGTAATCAATCACAACCCTATTCCTGTCCAAATTCACCCGATCACAAACCCGTTTGATTACCATCACACCTCGCCGGGACATAACGACCCGGGGATACCCCTATACTTCCATGGAGATTGACTCTAGGCTGTTTGACTTTATTGACCACATCCGTGGTTGACTTTAGTTTACTGCTTTTGCATCAATCAAATTTTGGCGCCGCTGCCGGGGAGGTTGTGCGCGTTATTCTAAACGGTTTTACAGATTAGTGAATCGGGATATACACTCATTGTATATTTACCCATCCTGGTTCATATTTCCTTATTATTATAATATAAAAACAAAACTGTTCCCGAAAATATTTTAAAATCAGTTTTCAACGAACACAAAAAACCCAAAAAGATTTTTCTTTCTTATTGTACAAAATGTATTTCAAAAATACCAAAAATATTCACCTTTACCATCTCACATCTTTGATTCTCCATTTCTCACCCTCTGTAAACCTTTTATTTGAAGCGTCAAGGACTCGCACATTAGTGACCATCCGTTATGCAAATAACGTGCCAGCGATCCAAGAAGCACATTAGTGACCATCCTTTAGTTGAAGCATCAAGGACTCGCACCAACGATCTACTAAGTTTGTATAGGAAATGTTTGAACGAAGCTAGGTTAAAACCTTAAGCCTCAATACCATTTTTACCACTTTAGACTAGTCATTCCTTAGCTTTAGTAGTGGAGATGTGTATCCTTGCCAAGCTTATGATAGAATATTCGTCACGACCGAGCAATTGAGCGAATTAGATTAGTTGAGAGATTGAGAGAAGTATTTTATTTCTAGTTCATTAAGTGTTTGGTTGTGTGATTATGATTAAACGAATAAATGCTTAAATATAAAAATACATCCTAATCTCTTTTAGGATACATTTTCAAAATTATAATCTAAGGTTTACTTGGGGACAAGTAAAGTTCAAGTGGGGGATTTTTGATGACATCAAATAAGTACATTATATTGTCGTCATTTTTCCTATTTGATTGACTTGTTTTTATTATATTTTGTATGAGAATTGGTACTTAATCGTTTACTTTAGTAATTCTCAGGTAAAACAATCAATTGGTGACACTTGGCAATTTTGGATGAAATATGAAGATAAATTATCAAGATTGGAAAAGTCTACTGAATAGAAGAGATTAAAGACCATTGCCTGACTTTGAAGCATGCACCACATCTGATTTTAGCATGCGCCACATATGAAACTTTGGTCAACGAAGAAGAACCAACTTGTTCTACTCCAGATACACCGCATCTGTAACACCCCCAAAATACCGCAGCGGAAGACTGTGTCACAGGGGTGCTACTTCATAATACAAAGTACAAGTTATAGAAAACGAACTCTAAATGAGACGTTTTGAAAAGTTACCATTCGATTAATGAATTCAAAGTTACAAACATGAGATTCCAAAGTATGATACATAAATGTATACAAAGTTTTGAATGGTAAATGATAAAAGCGTAAGTCTTCAGAATATGCAGCTTGACTCTAAGTTCCACGCACTAGCTATCGTCTTATAGACCTGAGATAACATGCTAAAGTGTCAACACAATGGTTGGTGAGTTCATAGAGTTTGTCTTAAAATAGTTGAAAAAGCCTTAAAAGAATGTTCACACAGCAAAGGCATCGTGAATCCACTCAGTTACAAGTCCCGCCATAAGAGACTTGTAACCTGTGTGTTCACAACCCACTGCTACAATATAGTATGATAAAGACATGTATAAGTTCATCAAAACAATTAAGCAATTAGTCGTGAGTCTACACTTCATCTCCGAAGACCTCACGTTTATGATGTATCCAACATTCGCAAATGTTAGGATGTATCAATAGCCTCAATGGTCATCCAAGGTCTTAATTTGGAGCCACCGGAAGTCTCAATGGTCATCCAGCAACTTAATCTGGAGCCACTGGCAGTAACACAATCAAGTATAATGCAGTTATGTATATATGAAATCAAGTATAATGCGATCAAGTATAAGACAATCAAGTATAGAACAATCAAGTATAATGCGATCAAGTATTTGTACAAGTAAGCAAGTAGTTGAGCATGTATCCCCCCCAGGAGTTAAAACAAGTATGAAAAGAGTAGGGGCTATGACTCACCTTAAGCTTATGTAATGAGAAATGAAAGTGGTAGTCGAATCGCGAAAGTCTCTAAGAGCAGCCTATAATAGAACGTTGTGACTTAGGCTTGGAGTAACGTCTAGGAATACGAAGAATTGCCAATATATGTCTTGCATAATGTTCATGATGTAGTACTTAGTATATAGTGTAAGTCGTTGAATATAAGTGGTCTATGAAACATGTATAGGTTGTATATCTCTTACTACCGTTCGGGCCGACATAATTCAGAAGTCATGGAGTAAACGTTCGAGGAGCCAGGACACTTTAACTCGTAAATCCACAACTCGTCTCGACGGCTTACTCAATGAACTCCTCACATGAGGCTCCCTACTATTGTAGTATTTGATAACATATATATATATAAGCTTTTTGATCAGAATGCTATTTAGGCAGATTTGCCGTTTTGGTTTCGCTAACTTCAAATGGTCATAACTTTTGACTCGTGTACTCGTTTTGGGTGATTCAAATTGCTATGTTTTCCTTGTTAAGTCCTCTTTAACAGTAAGTAAGTGTCAAATATCAAAGTTATACTATTGTGGTCGTGGTTTTCCATAAAAATCACTAGTTTGCTTGTTTGCTTGTCATAAGTTAACATATGTATACCAATACTCGTTTTACTAGTTTTTATTCATCATGAACACAATACAAAGACCATATATAGCATGAAAGAAACATAATAAGCATGAAAATGATAATTAAGCAAGGAGTATGTTAGGGTTTGCTTACAACTTGAGGCTTTCTAAAAGAAAGGTAAGTAACTAGTAAGGTACGGACTTTGATAGACTTAAGCTTCACCCTTTGTACCCTATGATAAACCGAGGTTATTTGAAGATTATAACGACGCCTTCTTGAAGTCCAAAGCTATTTGAAGATTATAACGACGTCTTTTTGGAGACTTTAAAGTTATAACAACTTTTCTTAGAAAATTTCCAAGATTGAAGATCAAACACTAGTTTTCTTTCAAAAACTAGTTAACTTTCTTACAAAATATAAGAGAAGTGCCTTAGGTTTTAGGACTTGAAGGTTATAAGAAGGTGTGGTGCAAGTTTTCTATGTGTTTTAGCTTGGTATTTATAGGGTAGGAAAAATAGTTAACCATATATTGGGTTAGAATTTAACCATGGTTAGTTTAAGACACTTGTAACTATCCTAGAGATCAATGGTCAAGATTTAACCACCCATGGTGACTCCCCCCCCCCCCACAATGGTGGTTTGGAATGGGATAAGATGACTAGATGATGACTCTTGGTCTTTGGATGATAATATCCTAAGTATGTAACTAGTTTTGACTCCGTAAGTTGCTAACCGTAAGTTTTTAGGCCACGAAACGTAAAACCGGGTATCCTAAAAATATGAAACTTATAAATATGGTTAAACATGTCAATATAGTCCATAATAAAATATAAAATGAGTGGTAGGTTCTATCGGGTGCGAAAACCCTGCTAAAAACTGGAAACACGGGTCTAAAACGCGCAATTCGCGTAAAACGCTGAACTGAAAAACGTAAAATTCCGAAACTTTTGGAATTGTCCTAAAATGAGAGAAAATCATATTTCTATTGTTTATAATGTTTTATGGACATATCGGGATGCTAGAAGGACGTTTAAACCTAAAAGTAAATCTCGGACACGGCTTTGTGATTTTTGCAGAAATGATCCGACGAGCGTCAAACTCTCGGATTATCGTTAAAATAGTTTAACTTACGAGAATATGAAATAAAAATTTTTGAGATGAATAGTGAAAAGTGAATAGTAAAAAGTGAATAGTAAAATTTTCGAGAATAAAAGTTAACCTGAAATTGCGAATTGTTACAGTCTCTACCCCTTAAGGAGTACTTCGTCCCGAAGTTCAGTTGATGTTAACTACTTACGGTGTGTCTAAAAGAATTCGGGATTTCAGGATCTCTAAAATAGTGGTGTTCACTCTGATTCGTCTAAGATTCTGGTTAAGGAGTTGTATCGGCTACAATTAAGCCCACTTATTGATAACACATTACTTACATAAAGAAGCGTCCAAATTTATGTAAGTAAGGTCTCATAAACTTATGGTTCGGTGATTTACAATTTCTTTATTTAACTGAAGAGGCGTCCCAATCCATTTAAATAAGGAGATTCTAAATCATCCTATTTAAGAATTTCCGACACAAAATCCGCCTTCTGAGGCCGATAGTAAGATAATCAAGCCATCAAATCCCTAAAGCTAAGCAATAATATTATTTAACTCAAATCTTGTGTCTAATCAAACAAGAACTGTCACAAGATCAAGTTAACTAATTAGTTATTACTGAGCTCCATGTTTTTAATGACTCGACGAATCTCTGAGGCTCCTTATAATACTAAAGTCACAACATCTAATAGCGTGGAACTAAGCAAACCTCTAACCAAAAAGCATATGTGTATGTATTGTGTGTAAGGCAAATAAAGAGGAAGGTCCCAACGTATATAGCAGTTATAGTCTAGGCACTAAATGCAACCTAGTTCTCTATAACCAAGGCTCTGGTACCAATCTGTAACACCCCCAAAATACCGCAGCGGAAGACTGTGTCACAGGGGTGCTACTTCATAATACAAAATACAAGTTATAGAAAACGAACTCTAAATGAGACGTTTTGAAAAGTTACCATTCGATTAATGAATTCAAAGTTACAAACATGAGATTCCAAAGTATGATACATAAATGTATACAAAGTTTTGAATGGTAAATGATAAAAGCGTAAGTCTTCAGAATATGCAGCTTGACTCTAAGTTCCACGCACTAGCTATCGTCTTATAGACCTGAGATAACATGCTAAAGTGTCAACACAATGGTTGGTGAGTTCATAGAGTTTGTCTTAAAATAGTTGAAAAAGCCTTAAAAGAATGTTCACACAGCAAAGGCATCGTGAATCCACTCAGTTACAAGTCCCGCCATAAGAGACTTGTAACCTGTGTGTTCACAACCCACTGCTACAATATAGTATGATAAAGACATGTATAAGTTCATCAAAACAATTAAGCAATTAGTCGTGAGTCTACACTTCATCTCCGAAGACCTCACGTTTATGATGTATCCAACATTCGCAAATGTTAGGATGTATCAATAGCCTCAATGGTCATCCAAGGTCTTAATTTGGAGCCACCGGAAGTCTCAATGGTCATCCAGCAACTTAATCTGGAGCCACTGGCAGTAACACAATCAAGTATAATGCAGTTATGTATATATGAAATCAAGTATAATGCGATCAAGTATAAGACAATCAAGTATAGAACAATCAAGTATAATGCGATCAAGTATTTGTACAAGTAAGCAAGTAGTTGAGCATGTATCCCCCCCAGGAGTTAAAACAAGTATGAAAAGAGTAGGGGCTATGACTCACCTTAAGCTTATGTAATGAGAAATGAAAGTGGTAGTCGAATCGCGAAAGTCTCTAAGAGCAGCCTATAATAGAACGTTGTGACTTAGGCTTGGAGTAACGTCTAAGAATACGAAGAATTGCCAATATATGTCTTGCATAATGTTCATGATGTAGTACTTAGTATATAGTGTAAGTCGTTGAATATAAGTGGTCTATGAAACATGTATAGGTTGTATATCTCTTACTACCGTTCGGGCCGACATAATTCAGAAGTCATGGAGTAAACGTTCGAGGAGCCAGGACACTTTAACTCGTAAATCCACAACTCGTCTCGACGGCTTACTCAATGAACTCCTCACATGAGGCTCCCTACTATTGTAGTATTTGATAACATATATATATATATAAGCTTTTTGATCTTTAATAGTTATATGGTCTTTAGCCGTGGCTTTGCCGTGACCTTGGTCATTGTTACCATGGTCTTGGGACTCAACCTTGGCTTTAGCCATGGTTGTGGTCTTGGCTTTAGGTCATTAGACCTCTTGGTCTTAGTAAATCATAACTATTATATAGTGACTTTGGTCTAAAAATGGGCTGTTAAGAATTTGAGGAATTTATCACTCGGAAAGCGTTTTCAGGGCTCGAGCTTCTTTATTCCTGAACGAAAACGTCGTTCCGGACAACTTTCGTGTTTTAACTTTTTGATGAATCGGACCAGAAGTGGGACTTTCAAGATCATAATTTGATCAGAATGCTATTTAGGCAGATTTGCCGTTTTGGTTTCGCTAACTTCAAATGGTCATAACTTTTGACTCGTGTACTCGTTTTGGGTGATTCAAATTGCTATGTTTTCCTTGTTAAGTCCTCTTTAACAGTAAGTAAGTGTCAAATATCAAAGTTATACTATTGTGGTCGTGGTTTTCCATAAAAATCACTAGTTTGCTTGTTTGCTTGTCATAAGTTAACATATGTATACCAATACTCGTTTTACTAGTTTTTATTCATCATGAACACAATACAAAGACCATATATAGCATGAAAGAAACATAATAAGCATGAAAATGATAATTAAGCAAGGAGTATGTTAGGGTTTGCTTACAACTTGAGGCTTTCTAAAAGAAAGGTAAGTAACTAGTAAGGTACGGACTTTGATAGACTTAAGCTTCACCCTTTGTACCCTATGATAAACCGAGGTTATTTGAAGATTATAACGACGCCTTCTTGAAGTCCAAAGCTATTTGAAGATTATAACGACGTCTTTTTGGAGACTTTAAAGTTATAACAACTTTTCTTAGAAAATTTCCAAGATTGAAGATCAAACACTAGTTTTCTTTCAAAAACTAGTTAACTTTCTTACAAAATATAAGAGAAGTGCCTTAGGTTTTAGGACTTGAAGGTTATAAGAAGGTGTGGTGCAAGTTTTCTATGTGTTTTAGCTTGGTATTTATAGGGTAGGAAAAATAGTTAACCATATATTGGGTTAGAATTTAACCATGGTTAGTTTAAGACACTTGTAACTATCCTAGAGATCAATGGTCAAGATTTAACCACCCATGGTGACTCCCCCCCCCCCCCACAATGGTGGTTTGGAATGGGATAAGATGACTAGATGATGACTCTTGGTCTTTGGATGATAATATCCTAAGTATGTAACTAGTTTTGACTCCGTAAGTTGCTAACCGTAAGTTTTTAGGCCACGAAACGTAAAACCGGGTATCCTAAAAATATGAAACTTATAAATATGGTTAAACATGTCAATATAGTCCATAATAAAATATAAAATGAGTGGTAGGTTCTATCGGGTGCGAAAACCCTGCTAAAAACTGGAAACACGGGTCTAAAACGCGCAATTCGCGTAAAACGCTGAACTGAAAAACGTAAAATTCCGAAACTTTTGGAATTGTCCTAAAATGAGAGAAAATCATATTTCTATTGTTTATAATGTTTTATGGACATATCGGGATGCTAGAAGGACGTTTAAACCTAAAAGTAAATCTCGGACACGGCTTTGTGATTTTTGCAGAAATGATCCGACGAGCGTCAAACTCTCGGATTATCGTTAAAATAGTTTAACTTACGAGAATATGAAATAAAAATTTTTGAGATGAATAGTGAAAAGTGAATAGTAAAAAGTGAATAGTAAAAAGTGAATAGTAAAATTTTCGAGAATAAAAGTTAACCTGAAATTGCGAATTGTTACAGTCTCTACCCCTTAAGGAGTACTTCGTCCCGAAGTTCAGTTGATGTTAACTACTTACGGTGTGTCTAAAAGAATTCGGGATTTCAGGATCTCTAAAATAGTGGTGTTCACTCTGATTCGTCTAAGATTCTGGTTAAGGAGTTGTATCGGCTACAATTAAGCCCACTTATTGATAACACATTACTTACATAAAGAAGCGTCCAAATTTATGTAAGTAAGGTCTCATAAACTTATGGTTCGGTGATTTACAATTTCTTTATTTAACTGAAGAGGCGTCCCAATCCATTTAAATAAGGAGATTCTAAATCATCCTATTTAAGAATTTCCGACACAAAATCCGCCTTCTGAGGCCGATAGTAAGATAATCAAGCCATCAAATCCCTAAAGCTAAGCAATAATATTATTTAACTCAAATCTTGTGTCTAATCAAACAAGAACTGTCACAAGATCAAGTTAACTAATTAGTTATTACTGAGCTTCATGTTTTTAATGACTCGACGAATCTCTGAGGCTCCTTATAATACTAAAGTCACAACATCTAATAGCGTGGAACTAAGCAAACCTCTAACCAAAAAGCATATGTGTATGTATTGTGTGTAAGGCAAATAAAGAGGAAGGTCCCAACGTATATAGCAGTTATAGTCTAGGCACTAAATGCAACCTAGTTCTCTATAACCAAGGCTCTGGTACCAATCTGTAACACCCCCAAAATACCGCAGCGGAAGACTGTGTCACAGGGGTGCTACTTCATAATACAAAATACAAGTTATAGAAAACGAACTCTAAATGAGACGTTTTGAAAAGTTACCATTCGATTAATGAATTCAAAGTTACAAACATGAGATTCCAAAGTATGATACATAAATGTATACAAAGTTTTGAATGGTAAATGATAAAAGCGTAAGTCTTCAGAATATGCAGCTTGACTCTAAGTTCCACGCACTAGCTATCGTCTTATAGACCTGAGATAACATGCTAAAGTGTCAACACAATGGTTGGTGAGTTCATAGAGTTTGTCTTAAAATAGTTGAAAAAGCCTTAAAAGAATGTTCACACAGCAAAGGCATCGTGAATCCACTCAGTTACAAGTCCCGCCATAAGAGACTTGTAACCTGTGTGTTCACAACCCACTGCTACAATATAGTATGATAAAGACATGTATAAGTTCATCAAAACAATTAAGCAATTAGTCGTGAGTCTACACTTCATCTCCGAAGACCTCACGTTTATGATGTATCCAACATTCGCAAATGTTAGGATGTATCAATAGCCTCAATGGTCATCCAAGGTCTTAATTTGGAGCCACCGGAAGTCTCAATGGTCATCCAGCAACTTAATCTGGAGCCACTGGCAGTAACACAATCAAGTATAATGCAGTTATGTATATATGAAATCAAGTATAATGCGATCAAGTATAAGACAATCAAGTATAGAACAATCAAGTATAATGCGATCAAGTATTTGTACAAGTAAGCAAGTAGTTGAGCATGTATCCCCCCCAGGAGTTAAAACAAGTATGAAAAGAGTAGGGGCTATGACTCACCTTAAGCTTATGTAATGAGAAATGAAAGTGGTAGTCGAATCGCGAAAGTCTCTAAGAGCAGCCTATAATAGAACGTTGTGACTTAGGCTTGGAGTAACGTCTAAGAATACGAAGAATTGCCAATATATGTCTTGCATAATGTTCATGATGTAGTACTTAGTATATAGTGTAAGTCGTTGAATATAAGTGGTCTATGAAACATGTATAGGTTGTATATCTCTTACTACCGTTCGGGCCGACATAATTCAGAAGTCATGGAGTAAACGTTCGAGGAGCCAGGACACTTTAACTCGTAAATCCACAACTCGTCTCGACGGCTTACTCAATGAACTCCTCACATGAGGCTCCCTACTATTGTAGTATTTGATAACATATATATATATAAGCTTTTTGATCTTTAATAGTTATATGGTCTTTAGCCGTGGCTTTGCCGTGACCTTGGTCATTGTTACCATGGTCTTGGGACTCAACCTTGGCTTTAGCCATGGTTGTGGTCTTGGCTTTAGGTCATTAGACCTCTTGGTCTTAGTAAATCATAACTATTATATAGTGACTTTGGTCTAAAAATGGGCTGTTAAGAATTTGAGGAATTTATCACTCGGAAAGCGTTTTCAGGGCTCGAGCTTCTTTATTCCTGAACGAAAACGTCGTTCCGGACAACTTTCGTGTTTTAACTTTTTGATGAATCGGACCAGAAGTGGGACTTTCAAAATCATAATTTGATCAGAATGCTATTTAGGCAGATTTGCCGTTTTGGTTTCGCTAACTTCAAATGGTCATAACTTTTGACTCGTGTACTCGTTTTGGGTGATTCAAATTGCTATGTTTTCCTTGTTAAGTCCTCTTTAACAGTAAGTAAGTGTCAAATATCAAAGTTATACTATTGTGGTCGTAGTTTTCCATAAAAATCACTAGTTTGCTTGTTTGCTTGTCATAAGTTAACATATGTATACCAATACTCGTTTTACTAGTTTTTATTCATCATGAACACAATACAAAGACCATATATAGCATGAAAGAAACATAATAAGCATGAAAATGATAATTAAGCAAGGAGTATGTTAGGGTTTGCTTACAACTTGAGGCTTTCTAAAAGAAAGGTAAGTAACTAGTAAGGTACGGACTTTGATAGACTTAAGCTTCACCCTTTGTACCCTATGATAAACCGAGGTTATTTGAAGATTATAACGACGCCTTCTTGAAGTCCAAAGCTATTTGAAGATTATAACGACGTCTTTTTGGAGACTTTAAAGTTATAACAACTTTTCTTAGAAAATTTCCAAGATTGAAGATCAAACACTAGTTTTCTTTCAAAAACTAGTTAACTTTCTTACAAAATATAAGAGAAGTGCCTTAGGTTTTAGGACTTGAAGGTTATAAGAAGGTGTGGTGCAAGTTTTCTATGTGTTTTAGCTTGGTATTTATAGGGTAGGAAAAATAGTTAACCATATATTGGGTTAGAATTTAACCATGGTTAGTTTAAGACACTTGTAACTATCCTAGAGATCAATGGTCAAGATTTAACCACCCATGGTGACTCCCCCCCCCCCCACAATGGTGGTTTGGAATGGGATAAGATGACTAGATGATGACTCTTGGTCTTTGGATGATAATATCCTAAGTATGTAACTAGTTTTGACTCCGTAAGTTGCTAACCGTAAGTTTTTAGGCCACGAAACGTAAAACCGGGTATCCTAAAAATATGAAACTTATAAATATGGTTAAACATGTCAATATAGTCCATAATAAAATATAAAATGAGTGGTAGGTTCTATCGGGTGCGAAAACCCTGCTAAAAACTGGAAACACGGGTCTAAAACGCGCAATTCGCGTAAAACGCTGAACTGAAAAACGTAAAATTCCGAAACTTTTGGAATTGTCCTAAAATGAGAGAAAATCATATTTCTATTGTTTATAATGTTTTATGGACATATCGGGATGCTAAAAGGACGTTTAAACCTAAAAGTAAATCTCGGACACGGCTTTGTGATTTTTGCAGAAATGATCCGACGAGCGTCAAACTCTCGGATTATCGTTAAAATAGTTTAACTTACGAGAATATGAAATAAAAATTTTTGAGATGAATAGTGAAAAGTGAATAGTAAAAAGTGAATAGTAAAAAGTGAATAGTAAAATTTTCGAGAATAAAAGTTAACCTGAAATTGCGAATTGTTACAGTCTCTACCCCTTAAGGAGTACTTCGTCCCGAAGTTCAGTTGATGTTAACTACTTACGGTGTGTCTAAAAGAATTCGGGATTTCAGGATCTCTAAAATAGTGGTGTTCACTCTGATTCGTCTAAGATTCTGGTTAAGGAGTTGTATCGGCTACAATTAAGCCCACTTATTGATAACACATTACTTACATAAAGAAGCGTCCAAATTTATGTAAGTAAGGTCTCATAAACTTATGGTTCGGTGATTTACAATTTCTTTATTTAACTGAAGAGGCGTCCCAATCCATTTAAATAAGGAGATTCTAAATCATCCTATTTAAGAATTTCCGACACAAAATCCGCCTTCTGAGGCCGATAGTAAGATAATCAAGCCATCAAATCCCTAAAGCTAAGCAATAATATTATTTAACTCAAATCTTGTGTCTAATCAAACAAGAACTGTCACAAGATCAAGTTAACTAATTAGTTATTACTGAGCTTCATGTTTTTAATGACTCGACGAATCTCTGAGGCTCCTTATAATACTAAAGTCACAACATCTAATAGCGTGGAACTAAGCAAACCTCTAACCAAAAAGCATATGTGTATGTATTGTGTGTAAGGCAAATAAAGAGGAAGGTCCCAACGTATATAGCAGTTATAGTCTAGGCACTAAATGCAACCTAGTTCTCTATAACCAAGGCTCTGGTACCAATCTGTAACACCCCCAAAATACCGCAGCGGAAGACTGTGTCACAGGGGTGCTACTTCATAATACAAAATACAAGTTATAGAAAACGAACTCTAAATGAGACGTTTTGAAAAGTTACCATTCGATTAATGAATTCAAAGTTACAAACATGAGATTCCAAAGTATGATACATAAATGTATACAAAGTTTTGAATGGTAAATGATAAAAGCGTAAGTCTTCAGAATATGCAGCTTGACTCTAAGTTCCACGCACTAGCTATCGTCTTATAGACCTGAGATAACATGCTAAAGTGTCAACACAATGGTTGGTGAGTTCATAGAGTTTGTCTTAAAATAGTTGAAAAAGCCTTAAAAGAATGTTCACACAGCAAAGGCATCGTGAATCCACTCAGTTACAAGTCCCGCCATAAGAGACTTGTAACCTGTGTGTTCACAACCCACTGCTACAATATAGTATGATAAAGACATGTATAAGTTCATCAAAACAATTAAGCAATTAGTCGTGAGTCTACACTTCATCTCCGAAGACCTCACGTTTATGATGTATCCAACATTCGCAAATGTTAGGATGTATCAATAGCCTCAATGGTCATCCAAGGTCTTAATTTGGAGCCACCGGAAGTCTCAATGGTCATCCAACAACTTAATCTGGAGCCACTGGCAGTAACACAATCAAGTATAATGCAGTTATGTATATATGAAATCAAGTATAATGCGATCAAGTATAAGACAATCAAGTATAGAACAATCAAGTATAATGCGATCAAGTATTTGTACAAGTAAGCAAGTAGTTGAGCATGTATCCCCCCCAGGAGTTAAAACAAGTATGAAAAGAGTAGGGGCTATGACTCACCTTAAGCTTATGTAATGAGAAATGAAAGTGGTAGTCGAATCGCGAAAGTCTCTAAGAGCAGCCTATAATAGAACGTTGTGACTTAGGCTTGGAGTAACGTCTAAGAATACGAAGAATTGCCAATATATGTCTTGCATAATGTTCATGATGTAGTACTTAGTATATAGTGTAAGTCGTTGAATATAAGTGGTCTATGAAACATGTATAGGTTGTATATCTCTTACTACCGTTCGGGCCGACATAATTCAGAAGTCATGGAGTAAACGTTCGAGGAGCCAGGACACTTTAACTCGTAAATCCACAACTCGTCTCGACGGCTTACTCAATGAACTCCTCACATGAGGCTCTCTACTATTGTAGTATTTGATAACATATATATATATAAGCTTTTTGATCTTTAATAGTTATATGGTCTTTAGCCGTGGCTTTGCCGTGACCTTGGTCATTGTTACCATGGTCTTGAGACTCAACCTTGGCTTTAGCCATGGTTGTGGTCTTGGCTTTAGGTCATTAGACCTCTTGGTCTTAGTAAATCATAACTATTATATAGTGACTTTGGTCTAAAAATGGGCTGTTAAGAATTTGAGGAATTTATCACTCGGAAAGCGTTTTCAGGGCTCGAGCTTCTTTGTTCCTGAACGAAAACGTCGTTCCGGACAACTTTCGTGTTTTAACTTTTTGATGAATCGGAGCAGAAGTGGGACTTTCAAAATCATAATTTGATCAGAATGCTATTTAGGCAGATTTGCCGTTTTGGTTTCGCTAACTTCAAATGGTCATAACTTTTGACTCGTGTACTCGTTTTGGGTGATTCAAATTGCTATGTTTTCCTTGTTAAGTCCTCTTTAACAGTAAGTAAGTGTCAAATATCAAAGTTATACTATTGTGGTCGTGGTTTTCCATAAAAATCACTAGTTTGCTTGTTTGCTTGTCATAAGTTAACATATGTATACCAATACTCGTTTTACTAGTTTTTATTCATCATGAACACAATACAAAGACCATATATAGCATGAAAGAAACATAATAAGCATGAAAATGATAATTAAGCAAGGAGTATGTTAGGGTTTGCTTACAACTTGAGGCTTTCTAAAAGAAAGGTAAGTAACTAGTAAGGTACGGACTTTGATAGACTTAAGCTTCACCCTTTGTACCCTATGATAAACCGAGGTTATTTGAAGATTATAACGACGCCTTCTTGAAGTCCAAAGCTATTTGAAGATTATAACGACGTCTTTTTGGAGACTTTAAAGTTATAACAACTTTTCTTAGAAAATTTCCAAGATTGAAGATCAAACACTAGTTTTCTTTCAAAAACTAGTTAACTTTCTTACAAAATATAAGAGAAGTGCCTTAGGTTTTAGGACTTGAAGGTTATAAGAAGGTGTGGTGCAAGTTTTCTATGTGTTTTAGCTTGGTATTTATAGGGTAGGAAAAATAGTTAACCATATATTGGGTTAGAATTTAACCATGGTTAGTTTAAGACACTTGTAACTATCCTAGAGATCAATGGTCAAGATTTAACCACCCATGGTGACTCCCCCCCCCCCCCACAATGGTGGTTTGGAATGGGATAAGATGACTAGATGATGACTCTTGGTCTTTGGATGATAATATCCTAAGTATGTAACTAGTTTTGACTCCGTAAGTTGCTAACCGTAAGTTTTTAGGCCACGAAACGTAAAACCGGGTATCCTAAAAATATGAAACTTATAAATATGGTTAAACATGTCAATATAGTCCATAATAAAATATAAAATGAGTGGTAGGTTCTATCGGGTGCGAAAACCCTGCTAAAAACTGGAAACACGGGTCTAAAACGCGCAATTCGCGTAAAACGCTGAACTGAAAAACGTAAAATTCCGAAACTTTTGGAATTGTCCTAAAATGAGAGAAAATCATATTTCTATTGTTTATAATGTTTTATGGACATATCGGGATGCTAGAAGGACGTTTAAACCTAAAAGTAAATCTCGGACACGGCTTTGTGATTTTTGCAGAAATGATCCGACGAGCGTCAAACTCTCGGATTATCGTTAAAATAGTTTAACTTACGAGAATATGAAATAAAAATTTTTGAGATGAATAGTGAAAAGTGAATAGTAAAAAGTGAATAGTAAAAGTGAATAGTAAAAAGTGAATAGTGAAATTTTCGAGAATAAAAGTTAACCTGAAATTGCGAATTGTTACAGCATCTCATTATCAACATGCGCCTTATCACCATCAAGACTTCACCAGATACAATCCAAGAGGCTGAAGGACATGTGCCACATAAGATTCAAGATATGCCAAATCTAAAGGCGGTGAACGAATATTCCAGAATATATTAATATTGGACCCCACGCGAAGTTAAGTAGATGTGCCGCATCTACTTAGTTAATGCGCCGCATCTACCCCTTTGACAGAAACTATAAATACCCCAAGACCTAGACGAATTTTGTGTGCAACCAAACCAAGAGACGAATTCAGATGACAACACAACACAAGACACACCACCAAAGAAGATTTTAGAGCAGTGAGAAGGTCCTGCATGTATTTTAATTCATTAAGTAGTTTTGTTTTATTGTATTGGTAAACTATTGTGGCCGCCATACTGCTCCTCTTGAAATTGCTTTCCCATGGATTATTAGTTTATATGATTTTTTGGTGACTTGTATATTTGCTTTGATAACCTCTGTGTCTAGCTGTGTTTTGCTTGGGCTGCCATACCCCCTCCACACTTACTTATCTAGCATCTAGAAAGTAAGATAGGCATAAGTGATCATTAAGAGTTTACTCGCCTATATTTAGGATCCAACGAGAGAGAAATGTTTACGATACTCATCATATAAAACTAGCAATAAAACAAGTGACAAGCTACTTAACAAAAGGACAAGACTTCTATTTGTATCTATTATCTATCTGTGTACGTGTTAGTATTTCGCTGTTTCATTCTCATTAGTTTTATTAGTTTAATTAAATAACCAAATCTGTGTTAGTCTCTCAGACTAAACCCCCTTTGCGTTAGATTAGATTGAAAACTAACTTAGTATATTTAAAATACTGATTAGATTAACTAGATATTACGTTTCACTCTTAGTGATCGACACTCTGCTTACCACTATATACATATTGATCGGGTACACTGCTCATTAGTGTGTGTGTGTTATAGGATAAGTCGGCTAAATATAAATTTAAAACTTGAATAGGCAAAATCACTCTATACTACACGTGACACAACACGCATCATACTTTTATAATATATTATTAGCTTATATTTATTTATTTTTATAATTTGTTTGTGAACCCAATGTGAAGAGAAAGTGTGAAGAAGTGAGAGCACGGGCAAGTAAGCAAACTAATCGACCTTTGTAAGGAGCAAAAGGGTATGCTAGTTTTAAGGAGCAGTGGTAAGAGATGAAAGGAATGACGCAAAGAGGGCAACAGATCTTCACAAGATAGCAAGTCGTGGAAGTAATTTTTGTTTAGCCAAGAGACGCTTGACAAAGATGGAAACATAATTTTGCCTCCAAAGACCGCTGAGATGTAAAAAAAATTGGTAATTTTATTACAAGATTTGCAATAATAGTGTTATAATTTCTCATTATCATAGAATGGGGTTTATGAGTAAGTTGCATCGTTAATTTACAACTTGCATTAATTAACAGGTAGAAGCAAGAGAGCAGTTGTCTCAAGGGACAAACAAGTCTCAACATGGAGCAGATCCTTTGATGAGGTATGTTACTATCCAATCTAAGTAATTTTTCTAAACAAAAATGGATACACTTCTTGATGCCATGTCAAACTATCCTTGCAGATTATGATTAAGTTTGTTTGTGACCATATTGATGTGCAATTAATTAGTTAAGGGATTTGAAATTTAGATTCTAATTTGCTGTTGTGTTGATCGCAGCGGGATTTTGATGCAATTGTGAAGCTTGCATGTTGAGGGTTTTGATGCAATTGTTGTTGGTAGCACTTGCGAAGCTTGCATGTTGAGGGTTTTGATGCAATTGTTGTCTTTTAGTTGAAGTTATTTTGGTTTGTAACTTAAATGTTGAATCTTTATCAAGTTATGTGTATTGGAATATTATTGTGTATGGTAATGAATGCAATTCTGGGAAAACCTGCATTTTGTATAATTAAATTTTGGAAAATTCAAATTTCCATACCATTTTTTTTAGATCATAGTTATTAAATAGTTCGGTTGTAGAACCGATCTAACTATTTCTAAGCTGGCCACCCAACTAACAATGTTAGATCGCTTCTCTGTTAATGCCTAATCTAACTATAGCATTAAAAGGATCGGTTTTGAACCGATCTATATGTGTATCCCTTCAAATAGATCACTCTTAGTTAGAGTGGTTGGTTACCGATCTTTATGAGGCTTTCTAACCGATCTTATTAGTCTTTTTTGTAGTAGTGAGTCATGCCATCGAAAGTGACAGGCTTTACTTAACATTTGGTGTGGAAAAAGTCTTAAAAGGCAATGCTTGAATCTCTTTCAACTGTAATATACACATGAAGAAAAATCCATTTGAATTGGTTAATAATCCAAAATATGTAAGATAAGCAATTGTATGGCTATGGAGTAAGGTGACCTCCGGTCATAGGATGAAATTATTTACAAGACGCGTTATCAACTTGTCTCTGGGGGTGTTTGTTTCATCTTATATAGCCGACTTATGGCTTATTTGGTTTTCGGCTTATGTTTTATAACCTTATTTTTTGTGGCTTATTTTTGAAACTGTTCGGCTTATATTAGATTTTTATAACATAAGAAACATATATAAGCTGAAAAGATTAAAAATAAGCCACTAAAAGTGAGCTTATGAAACATAAGCCAAAATCAAACAAGCCATAAGCACGCAATATAAGCCGAAACAAACACCCCCTCAAACTAGCTGTTAACGAGAAGATAGCCCCGTGGCATTGCAGCGGAGCCAATTTGTTATCTAATTTTTGGAAACCTTTCGATTTTTTTATCATGCAACCATTTAACAGTTGTGTCTATGTTTTTTAAAGGTAGATATGTGATAAATAAAGTTTATTATTTAAAAAAAATCATAAATAAATAAAAGTACAGGGTTATTATCATAATATTTTTATTAAATCTATGTTTAAACAAACTTTAGGGTAGTGTAAAGTTATTTGGTAGGTTAAGTGTGCAGTTTGAAAGTTCTTTTTTTAATTCAAAAATATATATTAAACTTCAATGTTTTTTATAAAATTTTACCTATGTCAAAATTATGTCAAATTAGGCTCATTTTGTTCGTAACCCAAAGGCATTTGCGGCGGTATATTTGGTAAATAAAATTTGTTATATAAAAAGTCAAATAGCAAAATATTTACTGTAATTTTGGCAACTTGTTACATAGTTTGGAAGCCTGTTTTGTAATTTTTTTAAAGTTGTTTTTGGCTGCATATGGGGTGTTGTTTTTTGGCTTCCTATTCGGCTCTACATATAAATGCTGTCGTTTAGAGTGAGTAACATGTATATATAGTAATGTCAGGGTCAAGGCCGGTCTTGAGATATTTGATGCCTTAAACGAGACGATCGAAAAATGCCCCTACTAAATGTTGTAACCAAACAACACACTTTCTTTTATCTAAAAACAAAACCGCATATCGTCTTGATAAGAGTTGAACAACTATATAATCTTTGCATGTGGTTATAACTTCTACTAATTATTAGAATATAGCGTTAGTTTACACTTAAACTCAAAAGTGAAAAAAAAAAAAAATTAAGGTCTAATTTTAGGTGTAGCTATTAAGCATCCAAATCATTTTTTCTTTTTGTTTTTATAAAAAATAACTATCTTATTCAATTTTACCAAAAAATTTCATTTTGACTATTATTTGTCAATCTTAAATCGAGATCTCTTATTACCATAATTCGGTTTTCAAATATACCTTTTGCAAATTGATTTGAATTAAGTGTTTTATTTTATTATATCAAAAGTTATTAATATCTAGTAACATTCTCAATTTTTCTGTTACGACTATTTCGATTAAATATTATTGACTTACCTTAGAAGAATTATTAATTAATTTTACTGAATACTCTAAACTTGAAGTTTGAACTGTCCATGAAAGAAACTACCAAAATTGAAAGCACCCACAAACCGGCAATCACCTGATGGGATTAGAAGATCAGATCATTAGTGGAATTTGATTATTTAACCATAAAGCATAGAGGGTTGTAATGCAAAAAAATAAATGTAGGATCAGTCCATACAGCTAGAAATTTCTTCAAATCTTTTCCAGAAGCAATGCACCTAAGAACTTCAAGAGCTTTGTTCACCTCAACCCTGAGAGCATTGGCCACACCGAGAACAATATCTTCTGGGAGGGCGACTTCTAGGAATTTAGGAGGAGACCTGATCGTAATAACAAAAGGTAAATTAAATGTCATGCATATTTAGGCGTGCCGGGATCTCTGTCAAGAAAGAAGCTCCTGTGAACTTTTTGACTGACCCAATGGATGGAAGATCCACACTCAGACCGGCAGACGTTTTAGTTTTTGGGTGGGTTGGAGGGAAACATGCGTGTGTGGATCTAACCGGGGTTTCTCCTCTTGTGGGGTTGAGTAGCCGGGGTTTTACAGTATGACTGCTTTGAAAGCCGCCTCGTACAAAGTGGCAAAAAACGAGAAAGCGTGCATTGAAAATCAGCATGTTTTTATTCCTTTCGCGTTTGATACTTTTGGTTTTCTGGCACCTGAGGCAGTGGAGCTACTCAACAGAGTTCAACGTGCTATGTATAGTAATGTTGTAACACCTAGATCCACAAATGTCGCTTTTAAGAGAATTAGTTTTGCAATTAAAAAGGGCTAGCGGCGCATCTTGTTGCTCGCTTGCCTTCCACCACTATGTAAATTCAAAGCTGCATTGTTTTTTTCTAAAATAAAACTAGACAAAATATTAGTTTACTTTTACAATTACCTTGGTAACATAACAATTTTCTTGGCTACAATATTTGTAGCCAATTGGTTACAATCTTCCTCAAAATACACACAAAATGAATCAGAGACTCACAGAAAGAAGTCAGAGACCCATAAAATGACTCAGGGACATACAATTTTTCACTCATCGTCGCGTGGCTTAATAGGCAACTGTACCAATTAATTTAATATTATTTCTACTTTTATCTCAAACCTATCTTCTTCGCTATCAAAGTTCTACTACTCTAGTGCTCTGTATAATCTAGGCTTTAAGAACAACTCTCTACTTCCGATATCTTCTTCATTAAGACTGAATTTGATGCCCCCCATTTATGTGATGCCCTGGACGGTCGCCCAGCTCGCCCACCCCTAGGGCCGGGCCTGCGAGGAGGGCAAAGGAAAAGTGTAGATGTTAGATATACGAAAACCTTTTAGATATGATACTTTTGTTTTTGTATTATTGATTAGTAGTTATGGTATAGCACCCAAATAAAACTTAGTCTTGGTGTACCAAAGGGCTTATGTCACAATAATGGTACCCTGTGTGTGAGAACGTTCTCCAATCAAATGTTTGTGGATTCATGTCCGGCACAGGACATTGTGAGATAGATTAGTTGTGCTTGTATTGAGAGCGCTTAGCCTTGCAATATTCTCATTTAGTTGTGGTGGTTAGATTAAACTTTTATATGTTGCCCGGTACACCATCAAATTTACCTCAAAGTTAGCTTACATTTAATTTGATTATTTAAATATGGCCTAAAAAAAAATGACTTTTCTGCCAAATGGTTGTCTTGGCTTCTCGTCACGTGGTGTAGTTCTGAGGTTATTGATCATGCTTATAAGTTGCTGGCATCCAAGGTTTGTCATTGCTTTTCACTAGCTTTTTAATTGATTATCTTACCACAGTATAGGTGTCTTCTTGTTCCCATAATACAAGTACGAAGTAGTAAGTATAACTACGAAACATTCAACTTCTTATTCACATCATTATGTGTATAAACATTTAAGTGGTAAACACATAAAGCATCACATGAACCCACCCCAGAAGCCAAAACAATAATACTACCTACTAACACACAACAAATTAATTAAAGAGCTCCGGAAGTATTACAAGAACCAAAGCCCCTCACCTTAACTACTTAGTTTGGGTCTACTATCTTATTCAAGGTCACCTTCTTGAATAATTACTTAGTTTGGTTCTCCGAGCAACATTGTATGTTTGGCCTCCACAGAAATTTTTGCCGCAAACCGCAGTAGCCTGCAAAACGGCATGACTGATAAAGCTAGTTGCCATCAAAATCCGCCTATGTTCCTCTGAGTCCATCATAAACTCTTTCTCTTCTCCCACAGAAACCAACTGGCACTCTGCTGCGGTACTGCCATTGCATGCTGTCATTGAACCGTCACAGTCTTTGATCATCGTGATCATGAGAATGACTGTTATTGTTAAAATGGTGGTAGTGAAGCAGATTGGGCTAGTTCCTCCTCTAAACATTTTTTTTTTTTTTTAATTATTTGTGTGTGTGTGTGTGTGTGTGTGATCCTAATGGCTTTAATAATTGAGGCACGTTAATTTGGGATGTTGTGTCTAGTGGACATAAGATAAGATTTTTCTGGTTTGATAAATGGAATGACCCCATGTGGTTAAATATCAGATTGACTACTTCAAACTGATAAAAAGTACCATCTTTTCATTAGTAAAATATACAATTTTCTACATATAAAATATACATTTACCATCGCTTAATAGGTTTCTTTGACAATGATGAAAAGATTATAAGTAAAACGTACATGTGAATATGATACGGAGTAATATATTTGGTATTACTAATACAGATTCAACTTTTATGTTGGGGGAACGTTTACAGACTTACAGTCAGATCGGAAAGTGTTTACTTAAGTCCTAGTAAACAGATTTGATAATTTGTCACAAAAGGTGACATTAAAAACATTGGGTAGTAAATTAAAACACCAGTAACCAACTGTTACGGTATTCCTTAGTGACTGCATAGATGTCAGTTTGAATGGGCACATAACCTGAATGACGGGTTAATAAAGCACTCGAAACTCTCACTATTTTAGCACATTTCTTAGCCTTCATGTTAGTATATGAACAAAGAAGTTTACTTTCTTGAATCCCATGAAAACTTAATTAGTAAGGTTTTTCAGAATCCTGTTTATCACCTCTTCATTAACAAAGTTTTTACGTACTTTGCTTCATTGCATCTCAAGAAGTGATTCACCAGGAAAACCCAATGCACAGCGGTTCGATTGAACTTGAGTCAAATTTTCTTTAAGGATACCAACACTTGCCTCAAAGCAATAAGTAGTAGATTACGATTATCACTTCTATACACTTTAACTATTACTTTGGAGCCATTTTATAAGCTAAATGAATTATGTATCTGTTGAAGCATAATTCCGCTAGGCAGGTCCCACGTGCCATTCATCCTTGTCAGGGACCTTGAAGCATGCTACAAACAAGAAAGAACTCGTTAGAAGGAGTCCCGCGGCCGGAGCCCCGGGACCACCCACCGACGGTCAAGTCAGTCCAATACTCTAAGCATGGAGGGATATAAATATGGAGGGATGAACCCTCTGGTTGAGAGTAGTTCTAAAGAGAGAAAGTATAGAGAGGTAGGAGGTCTTAGATCCTCTCTATAACCAATAAAAGTGGAGTATTTATAGTACCTTGGTTACTGTAGATGACATCATCGTAGGGGACACATCCCCTTAAAACCTGGGTAGTAGGTACACGTGTGGTCACATCAATAGAGAACATATTACCTGATGGTCAATGCGATGTGTCGTTCTTCATCCGTGACCTTCGTCCATGTCGTTCGGCCTATGCCGTCCTTCCTGTGCCGTTCGGCCTCTGCTGTCCTGTAGTGTTCGTCCTCTGCCGTCCTGTACCGTTCGTCCTCTGCCGTCCTGTACCGTTCGTCCTCTGCCGTCCTGTACCGTTCGGTCTCTGCCGTCCTGTACCGTTCGGCCTCTGCCGTCCTTCCTGTGCCGTTCTTCTGGGGTCTTGATAGATCAGGTCTATCAGACCATATACGTCAACATGTCCCCCCAGTATTTCATTATTAGTAAAAGACTAATGATGTAATACTTGAAGAATACCTTATGGCATTTCAGCCTTTATCATTCGGACATGCCTTCCATTTAGTGACTGTCTTAGAGTGGCTCAGTGGCCCATAAGCCGGTGCTTCATAAGGCGAGATGGGTCTATCAGACCGCATACGCCATCATGTCCCCCCAGTATTGGATTGTTGACCTTTAGTCAATAATGCTATACTTAAACATTGTTGGATCGGAAAAGGATACATGTCTTGTCCATCATCCCTTTGTTTCCTGCATAAATAAAACATAACTTTCCCTGTTTAAAAATTGGACGGGATGATTCAGCACGATCCGTTTAAAAATTTGGACAGGGTGATTTCACGACCCGTATGTTAAGGACGGTGTATTTTAACGACCCGTTGGATGGACGGTGTAAGATAACGACCCGTCTGTTAACGGTGCAAATTAGCAACTTTTTAACAACGGTTTAACTAACGACCCGTGTTACAACTGGTGATGGTGTAAATTAACAAGTTTCCCCACAACGGTGTAAAATAAGGATCCGTTTTGATATTAATGTAATTTAATCACAACGGTGTAATACGACGAACCGTTTGATGCCAACGTAATTTAATCATAACGGTGTAAGATAACAACCCGTTCGATTGACGGTGTAAGATAACGATCCGTTTGGATATTAATGTAATTTAATCGCAACGGTGTAATATAACGAACCGTTTGGATATTAATGTAATTTAATCACAACGGTGTAATATAACGAACCATTTGATATCAATGTAAATTTCCAACGGTGTAAAATATCGACCCGTTGGATGATGGTGTAAAGTAACGACCCGTCTGATATCAATGTAACTTTCCAACGGTGTAAAATAACGAACCGTTTGGATATTAATGTAATTTAATCACAACGGTGTAATATAACGAACCGTTTGGATATTAATGTAATTTAATCACAACGGTGTAATATAACGAACCGTTTGATATCAATGTAAATTTCCAACGGTGTAAAATAACGAACCGTTTGGATATTAATGTAATTTAATCGCAACGGTGTAATATAACGATCCGTTTGGATATTAATGTAATTTAATCACAACGGTGTAATATAACGAACCGTTTGATATCAATGTAAATTTCCAACGGTGTAAAATAACGAACCGTTTGGATATTAATGTAATTTAATCGCAACGGTGTAATATAACGAACCGTTTGGATATTAATGTAATTTAATCACAACGGTGTAATATAACGAACCGTTTGATATCAATGTAAATTTCCAACGGTGTAAAATAACGAACCGTTTGGATATTAATGTAAATTTCCAACGGTGTAAAATAACGAACCGTTTGGATATTAATGTAAATTTCCAACGGTGTAAAATAACGACCCGTTGGATGACGGTGTAAAGTAACGACCCGTCTGATATTAATGTAAATTTCCAACGGTGTAAAATAACGAACCGTTTGGATATTAATGTAATTTAATCGCAACGGTGTAATATAACGATCCGTTTGGATATTAATGTAATTTAATCACAACGGTGTAATATAACGAACCATTTGATATCAATGTAAATTTCCAACGGTGTAAAATAACGAACCGTTTGGATATTAATGTAATTTAATCGCAACGGTGTAATATAACGAACCGCTTGGATATTAATGTAATTTAATCACAACGGTGTAATATAACGAACCGTTTGATATCAATGTAAATTTCCAACGGTGTAAAATAACGAACCGTTTGGATATTAATGTAAATTTCCAACGGTGTAAAATAACGAACCGTTTGGATATTAATGTAAATTTCCAACGGTGTAAACTAACGACCCGTTGGATGACGGTGTAAAGTAACGACCCGTCTGATATTAATGTAAATTTCCAACGGTGTAAAATAACGAACCGTTTGGATGACGGTGTAAGATAACTACTCGTTCCATATTCTTGTAATTGTTATGCATGTGGAACCTCATAGCGTTATTCCGTAACATAACTGATGGGGGTATCATACCACTATTATCCCTCCAGTTCAACGGTGCTAATGTTTATTAGTATCGTTGAACTTGAATAAAACAAAGTACTGGATACCATAATAAACAATTAATAACAATTGTTACCCATGCGTGTTAAATAGCAAACATGTGATGTTTATCGCCCTCATTGACCACGCTTTACGAAATCATCACCTTATGCTTGCCAGTCCTGTAGGATAAAACTCGAAAGCTTTTTTGCTTTCTCTCGTTAAATATGACAAATAAAATATTTCACTTGTACCAATACATAAATGGGTCACAACAAAATCGTAACAAAACCGATAGAGGCGTCATGGATGTTAAATACAAATCATGTAGTAAGCCCAAAGGTATAATGTAGAATCTTAACTTTTATATATGAGTGCTCGAATAGCCATGTTTTGGTGCAAAGTTTACTTAATTTCGGGAGCAACGCCTCCCTCGTATGTTTTGCCCTTTAGGGTAGGGTGTGAGCGAATATCGTTTTTATAATGTTGTATTTCACCACATTCATAAGTTGGATTGGAAAGTAGTCAAATATTGAAATTGATAATGACGGTGATATATTTGTTGTGACATTCATGTCTTTGGGCGGGCCAATTTTAAAAAAGGGTAGGCAAGTGAAAGATAATGAAGTCGGACCGTAGTAATACGTCGGCTTAAGAGACACCGACATTTTTCATGTGTATAAAATCTTGTTGCTTTATGCATTTAGCATTTATTCCGTAGACTAAAAGTTTTTAAAATAATCGTTTGTGAACTTTTAGAAATATACACTTGCGAAAACAAAAACATTAGAACTTACAAAGCTTTCAAATGGGATGTCCTTTAATGTGAGAATATGACAAAATTGATTTGTATTCCCCATGCCATATCATGAACAGTACCCTTTTTCCATCTTTTACCCCACATCTCACATGATCAGGGTGGGGGGAGTGCTCCACTCAACCCCTTTCCCTTCACTCACTCACAACCAATCCCATTCCGCCACATCATCTCCCACTTTTTCCTTCACTCACTCTTCACTCACTTCATTTTTGGGGGCGGCACCTTCACTCACCCTTCACTCACTTTTTTTTTTCTTTTTCTCTTTTTTCTTTTTTTCTTTTTTTTTTCTTTTTTCTTTTTTCTTTTTTTTTTAAATTATATTAAAAAATGTATTTGAAAATAAAAATTCCATTAAAATTTAATTAACATTACATAATTTTATTAAAAACCATAAAATAACTAAAGTTACATTAAAATTTAAAACTTAAAACTTAAACATTAAATCCTACAAACCACATGGCCAACCGTATTTGGCGCATAGCTCGCGTTTCCTGTTGATGACGAAATCTTTGAAAGTCGGGTCCGGGATTTGGTCGTGAGGGTCCATAACGAACTTCATGTCACGATTGTAAACCTCCCCGTTAATAAAGTTGAAATATTCGTCGTCTTTTTTCTTTTGAGCCTCCAACTGCGCTTGCAATAAACTTTTCTTCTCAGCGGTGTAACTTTCAAAGGCATCACGCATCGAGCTTCGGCTTGAATCTCCTGAACTCGTCTTTTTTTTGCCTTTTGGTTGACGTGATGGAGTTGGGTTCTCGTTGAGGTTCGGTAACTCACACTCGAAATCTTCCACGTTCACCGGCGTTTGAGCGCTACTCGATTCGGACGACTTCTTTTCTTGCTCGATCCCGTGGATTCTTGAGTAAAAGTTGGTTGTTCTTTCCACTTTGGTTGATCTTTGACAATCTGCCACGCTTTATAATGCGCGAAACTTTTCTTGTATTGTTTCGCAAAATCACGATTGGCTCTTTCAAGGACTTGAACATCGTCGCACCCACTATCTCTCAAGCGATTCTACAAAATTATAAAACAATATACAATATACAATATATAACAATATCCAAAAAAATAAATATATATATAACGTTTTTAGAACTAAAAAAATCGAAAATATATAAATATACCGCTTGTGTGTAGTAACCGTTGAACGCTGCGATCAAAGGATGTATATATCTCCATTTCGAATTCAATTGATGATGAGTACGTTCGGTTCTTGGGACAAGCGTTCTAAAATGTATTAGAATTCGCTGCCAAAATCCTTTCTTGGATTGACGGTCGCCAATTTCTTTGTCAACCGAAATTTTAACCCAAGACTTAGCTAACGCCTCCTCCTCATCGGGCGTCCAAGTCTTTGGTTTTTTTTTTCTTTACAACAACCTCTTCGACCTCTTCGACATCTTCATCCTCTTCGAAATCTTCATTTGGTTGTGTCTCGGGTACCATGTCAACATTGTCGAAATCTTCATCCTCTTCGAAATCAAATGGAATGGGTAACGGTTCACTAACCCGTTCACGCCTTTTTTCTTCGGAATAACGCGGCGCATACGGGTTGAAGTTAGGATTTGGCGGTGGAGATTGTTGAGTATAGTTCGACTCAAACGGGTCGAAGGTTGTGGGAATTTGCGGGAGGGGTTGTTGTTGGGAGAAAAAAATTTGTGGAGATTGAGGATACATTTGGGGGTGATAAGGTTGTGCTAGAGACGATGGTTCGGGACCGGGTTGTGATTGAATCCGAGGACGAATTGCGCCTCTCGATCCACCTCTCGATCCGCCTCTCGATCCACCTCTTCTTGGATCTCTATTTTTACCACGTTCCATATTTTTTTTTTTTGGCTTTCGAATTGCAGCAGTGTGATGAGATTGTGTTTTTTTTTTCTTTCGAATTGCAGCAAAAGGGAAAGAAAGAAGTATTGGTTTTTTTTTTTTTTTTTTTTTTTTGTGTGCTATATCCTTTGGGGTCTGCTGGTATATAAACAAAAAAAAAATAGCCATTACTTTTTAAACGCTCCTCTCCAACGTTTATTTTTTCCAACGTTCTCCTCTCCCCGCATGCGTGAAAATTCCACTCATTTCACCTCCCCGTGCGGGGTTCCCCGTGAGGCGGCGGTGTTCCCGTGCGGGGGTTCACCTTCCCCGCTTCCTCCCCGCATGCACTCCCTCTCCCCTCATAAAAAATTACAACTGTGGTATTATGAAAGTATGAAGTAGGGGATTAAATTATTAAAGACCCATTTTACAACACTCTTATCTGACGGAACAATTACAACGTCTCGATCTCACAGACGGTAATATTCTGACGGAAGTTGACCGACGGACATATGAAGCCGGAAGCTACATGTTGCTGCGGTGACCGATGGTTAAAATATTAGATCGAGGAGGATATTACCAAACCAACACCTTAGTTCCGCAATTGTTAGAGTTTCAATGCTGGAGCCCCGGAAGACGAGCCGAAGGGTCCCCGACCGGAGATCGAGCTAGAAGAAGATGAACCGGAAAAGCTTCGAAGTAGCATAACAACGTAAAGTTTTGGGTCGACCCAGCAACGCTGGAGAAAAGGAGAACGAAAATCCTTCCACCTTCGGTCTTGTGTCTTGGTGTGACGACCAGGAAGTAAATTCAAAAAGTTTAACAATTTTTATTATATATATTTTTTCTTCTTACTTTTTTTATTTTATTATTACACTTTTTATCATCATAAAGTTGGATGATTGTTGTATAAACACAACTTGTATAATCCATAGGTGGGCCTAAACGCCGAAGGTAACAGGTGCGGAAGATCTGATGTGAATTGAATTTCATTCAAGCAAGATGTGTGAATGTCTAAACATTATGGTGGATTAGTTTGCTTCTTATTCCAAATTAACATGCTATAATGATTATGTTGGTGGGCATTTTCTTTCAGCAAACTGAATGGGTAAAATTGTTATGGGCATGCAGCGAAGTACCGAATGAGGTGTGAATGCGCGTAAACTTGTTTGGATTGTCATTTAGAGAGTTAAAATAATGAAGTTCGAAACGAGTAGAAGGGGTCAAAAGTTATAATGCAATGACTGTCAGTGGAGTTGGCCAGAAGGATGACGTGTGTCTTTTAAGTCCTTGGATGTTGTTGGTAGCTTAAACGAAGGACCAGAAATTTTCATTTGATACATCGTTTGGCCGAAGGACCAGATATCGCGATTGTCGTAAAAAGGGATCTTTTACCGACGAATAAAATAAGTGAAAAATAAGGTCGGGTTGAAACGACCATGTACGTGTCCCCACACAGTACCAAACGTTGTTGCACCAAGGGAAATGATGTGACACCCATGAGTATTTCCATCAAACGTCGTAAAAAATGGGATGACTTAAGAGTTGTGATTGTTCAATATAAAGATTTGCAGAAATAAATGAAATAATAGCTATTAAGTTAAAACTAAAAAGAGTTTAGCTATTAACCGGACGATTAGTGGTCCAGAGGTTGCAAAAAGTAACGTTCCATCAATTTGGCGTTATTTCCGAAAGTGTTGAAATAGACAAATTTCTTATTTCATGACTTAGATATATCCCCAATTAAACTAGTTTTTGATAAAGTAAATCACGTGGGGTGTGGGTCATGGGCAATAATGCTTTACCCATGTTGCGTCATGCATATATTTGTAGAGATTGTCTAGTACCATAGGCTGTGTTATTTGTACATCATCTATGTTTCTCTTGTTTTAAGCATTTGAATGATGTTAGCATGGCCATGAACCTAACATGTCATACTTATGTTCTCGTGGCAGAGATAGAGAGCAAGGAAATAATATTACTTACAAAGTCGGCGTGAAACCATGCATCCGAATGATACACTATTTGTCCAAAACGTCTCGACTCAATAGCTTGTTAGCCATGCCTTCAATATGGCTACCGAAGGAAATCATCCCCGCCATTGGTGGCTTCTGAAAGACGTCATACTGAATGACCTTTTTACAAACGAATGATGCAAGGTTCCTTCCGCATACCGAACGACCAGAACCGAAGCGAAAACCAGAACGCTTTCTTCACCGTCCATGGGTGTCATGGCTCTAAATGATACAATGTCCTTTTTTTATATCGAGGGGTTGATGAAAGTCCCCCCACCGAAAGGCATCATACCGGACGATTCATATATACCGTCCGTATCAACATCCCTTTTCGAATGGTGGCACGACGGTACCAAACCGAACAACAATGATCGAACGATCCATACACGATGTCCATACTACCATCTTCCTTATATGATGGAAGACCCACCTTCGGAAGGACGGTAGATGAGCCGCTGCCGGAAGGACAACAAATGAACCAACTCCGTTGTCATCCATCTTCTGGAAGGAGGGTAGACGATCAATAGTGAAATTATATATGTTTGCTTTTTCTCCGATTATAAGGTGCGTTTCCACGAATTTTAGCCATGCAACTGACACGTACTAGTGCCTTATGTAGCCTTGGGGTGATGTCTATGCATTTGACTCTTAGTACAATACACGCCGGCTTTTCATAGTGAAGACCCGAGCTTGAATCTTGGCAAGACATCTTTTTGCATATTTTCTAGCAGCAACATGTCACCTTATGGTCCCACGTCGGCCCTCCATCCATACCGAAGGGATGATGGAGCGCAGGGATGATGAAGGGTATCACTCCGGAGGGCAGATGGAGGAACCTACCTGACGATGTAGTACCTCCCTTTAATATCGAACGACCCGGATGTATGATTGATACCAAAGGAGAGCATACCGAACGGATGATAGAAGAACCACGTCCGCAAGGATGGTGGATGAACCACCTTCGGTATCATCCCTTCTTTGGAAGGAGGGTAGACGATCCATCACCGAAGGGATGATGGAGGTCTTAGAAGAACGAGACCCGTCATCCTTAGCTCTGGTAGATTGAATAACGGGTCCCACGGATGGCGCCAATTTGTTGAAGCATAATTCCGCTAGGCAGGTCCCACGTGCCATTCATCCTTGTCAGGGACCTTGAAGCATGCTACAAACAAGAAAGAACTCGTTAGAAGGAGTCCTGAGGCCGGAGCCCCGGGACCACCCTCCGACGGTCAAGTCAGTCCAATACTCTAAGCATGGAGGGATATAAATATGGAGGGATGAACCCTCTGGTTGAGAGTAGTTCTAGAGAGAGAAAGTAGAGAGAGGTAGGAGGTCTTAGATCCTCTCTATAACCAATAAAAGTGGAGTATTTATAGTACCTTGGTTACTGTAGATGACATCATCGTAGGGGACACATCCCCTTAAAACCTGGGTAGTAGGTACACGTGTGGTCACATCAATAGAGAACATATTACCTGATGGTCAATGCGATGTGTCGTTCTTCATCCGTGACCTTCGTCCATGTCGTTCGGCCTATGCCGTCCTTCCTGTGCCGTTCGGCCTCTGCTGTCCTGTAGTGTTCGTCCTCTGCCGTCCTGTACCGTTCGTCCTCTGCCGTCCTGTACCGTTCGTCCTCTGCCGTCCTGTACCGTTCGGTCTCTGCCGTCCTGTACCGTTCGGCCTCTGCCGTCCTGTACCGTTCGGCCTCTGCCGTCCTTCCTGTGCCGTTCTTCCGGGGTCTTGATAGATCAGGTCTATCAGACCATATACGTCAACAGTATCACATATTATACAGGATCGGAATTTGTTGAATTTACCAAAGATAGTATACATTAATTATGGTTGTTAATCACTCCTGAGTCCTGATGTAATTAGATTATTAACCTACAAAGCAGCCAAACACCCCTTTAGTTGTACTAATACTCGGTCCCAGTAGTTAATTAGAATGATTGAATGGATTAAACATAGGAATAGGAATTTTAATCCTAACTGGATTGAATGGATTTGTGATCCAAAAAACGCTTGTAATGTTTTGTAAGTTCTTTTCTCTAGTATCTTGCTAGAGTTTTAAAATATATTGCCGTTAAAAAAAAAAAAAAAAAAAAAAAAAAAAAAAAAAAAAAAAAGGTTAATTAGAATGATTATTGGGGAGACCACAAAATAGCAAATTCCTTGGCATTATTGTCCTTTCAACGTAGCAACCATTTTGTATAAAACATGATACATATAGTAGCCAAATTACACTATTTTGCTGTATACTGTATCTTTTGTAAAGTTTATCCAATCATTAAGGTACATCGAAAATACTAAGTGATGAGTGTCTAAATACTCATTATTTTATACACATGATGAGTGCTCAAACACTCATCATTTTTGGTCGAATCTGAACTGCAAAACATTCAAAAACACTCAGAAATGCATCAAAATACTGAAAATATTCCAAAATTGTGTTTTATATGTTTTAGATGCAAAATGAGTAAAAACAGATGAAAAATGAATAAAGTTTGCATAATTGGCAGTTTCAGTCCCCCAACTTTCAAAATTTGGCAAAAATAGTCCCTAAGCACTAATTCTAAAAGAAAAGTCACCAAAGGTCCTTTTGAAATCATAAGTTGTCATATTTAGTCCTTTGGTGATAAATTTCAAAAGTTTTGAGAATTTGCAATTTAGTCCCTGGAGTTTCAAAATTGACAGATTTGGTCCCTGGGAAATATTTTTGGATAAAAAGTCAACTTTGGTCCTTGGGAAATCACAATTTATCACAAACGGTCCTTGGAGTAAAGTTTTCACAAATTGGCAAAAACGGCCCCTCAACTTTGAAAATTGGCAAAACAAGTCCTCGGAAATCTCATTTTTGGAAAATTTACTTTATGGTCCTTGGGATATTGATACATAGCAAGTTTTATCCTTGTATAAGTTTGGAGAAGTTGCAAAACCTACCCCTCAATTTTCAGTAATTACATAAATGGTCCTTGTTGTTTTTCACTAAGCTACCAAACAGACCCTTTATAATAAAAACAGCCCAACACCTTTTACAACCCACCCAACAACAACTACCCATCCTAACCCTTTTATCCCTTAGCCCAATTCCCTCACCAGGCCCAACCAAAAACAAACCCAGCTTAAACAAACTCACCCTTTGTCACACCCCCAGAATCGGGTCCAGCGGAAGCATACATGTAGCTGGGGTGTAACTCAATTGGTATTACAACAGTAGTTCAAAAATGGTTTTCACTTCAATCATTTAGAATAAAATAGTTAAGTCAAAAATATTGTATTTACATTGTTAAAAGCAGTACGGAAGTAGGCCCTTAAAATAGTTTAAAACGGTCCCCATATAAATAATCAGAGTCTTCTATGACCATGCCATGCCCTGCCAAAACCACCTGTAGCGTGCCATAGGTTAAAACCTGAAAATACATGCTAAAGTGTCAACACGAGGTTGGTGAGTTCATAGAGTTGTTTAACAAATAAAGTTTATAGAAAATGATCACACAGCAAAGGCATCGTAAATCCACTCAGTTGCAAATCCCGCCATAAGAGACTTGCAACCTGTGTGTTTACAACCCACTGCTAAATAGTTTAGGTCTAGTAGTCAAGCACATGAGGTCAATAATAAGTCACAATATAAGCACCACATATATAATAAGTCAAGGCCGCTCCGAACAAGGGAGACTTTATAATGTTGCTCCGAACATGGGAGACTTGAAGTCACTCCACCACCTAGGCGAGATTTATTAGTCACTTCACCGACTTGGCAAAGATTTATTAGTCACTCCACCATGGCGAGATTTATTAAGGATGCTCTGAACATGAGAGACTTAGCACGCTCCACCAATAAGGCGAGACTTGGCACGCTCCACCAAAAATGGCGAGACTTTAGGTCATAGTACGTACGGTACATTAGGGTCAAAAGTTTAAGTCAAGTTCAAAAGTCAAGTCAAGTCAAGTTCAAAACAAGTTATAAGGTCAAGTAGTAATTCATGTAAAAACGAGCATGTATTCTCCCCCAAAAAGTTAACAAAACAATTTAAAAGAGTAGGGGCTATGACTCACCTGGTGCGATAGTTACGAAGACAAAAGTGGTTATGATGGAAATGAGGCTCGGTCTCTAACCGCGACCTATAATGAACGAATGATACGATCTACTTAAATTATGAGGGGATGCGATGAATGTACATGCACATGAAGCCTATACCACTCGTAGTTTGAAAATAAGTGTTGGCGTTGATTTATAGTGTTTCCATAACTTAAGAGAATATGTGCTATTAGAAGTTGTCAAATATATATATAGTTCGCCTAGTTTCAAAAGTGTATATCTTGGTCGTTTTAAGCTCGTTTTCTATGTTCTTTACATCCCCGGAATCGTAGGACAATATACTAACCTATTATTGATAAGTCGGGATGGCTAGATCAAGTTTTATGCTCAAATTTGTCTGTGAGTACTGTTCATCAGCAAGCATTTCCGGAAAATATAGTTTTCGTCGTTAAACTCGTTTTTAGCGTATCTCCTTCGTTATAAACTCGTTTTTATCCCCGTTTTCGGCCATAGTTCCGTATTGGAAAGTATTTTCTAAATATTTGGTCCAAAATTACCCAGAAGCCCCTGATCTTTCCACGTTTTGCAAAATGTGACAGTAGCTATGTATATAGGTTAAAAATGGGTTTTCCTAGTTACTAACTTGTCCAAAAACCATCCAAACAACTTTAAATCATCCCAAATCCTACCATACACCTTCTTAGGGTGTCATGGGTTCCTAAAGATCATCCACCTTGCTAATCTACTAAGGATCCACTTATATTAAGGATCTAGGGTTCATAAATTATAAAAAGGGTAAATAGAGTGGTATAAACTAACATATGCATATAGATCTTGAATAAACATCATGAAACTAGAAAAATGAAAGTATGAAAAGATCAAAAGTGTTCTTGAAGCTTACTTGAATATTTGAGGTGATTTGATGAGAAATTGATTAATAACCTAGGGTTTTTACCACAAAACCCCAACTAGATCATGATTAGGACTTGATTAAACACTTGATTCTTGAAAGTTTATGGTTTCTTCTTGTTCTTGATGGTGGATCGAAAATGGTAGAGAGAGGATGAGAGAAAATTGTTGTTAGTTTGTTTTGTGTAAAATGGGAAATGAATGAAGTGTAGTATATATATTTAGTTTAGGGGGGGAGACAAGATCCATAAAAGGAGGGCTAGGGGAAACAAGATCCACATTTTAGGGGATTAGAAAATGGAAGGGAAATTTTGCAAGACTTTTGTAAGATTTAGGTTAGATATTATTAGTTTTAGGTAATACCGGGTACCGAGTTAACTAAAAATAAATTGTAACGAGATAAAATAAAATATAATGAAGTTGTAAAAAAATTGTAAAATAATATTCCTGGTGAGAATCGGAAGTTAAAATAATGATCGGGTTGAAATATCGCAAACCGACGGAGTTATAAGCTTCGACCGGAAAACGTAACAGTTGATTTGAAAACACCGGGTAAATTAATAATATAATTTTTATATTATTATTATGAGTATAAAAATGTGTTAGGACCATAGTTGGGATTGTCGGATCAATTATTCAAAATAATAGCTCATAAGATAACGTTTATTAGGTAGATAATCGTACGTATATAGAAATGATGCATCTCACGTATAAATGACAAATTTTCTCCGGAGGTGAATAGTGTTTTATGAATAGTAAAAATTTTAAACGCTTCTCAGAATATCAAACTGACCTCAAAAATGATGAATAGTAAAATGATAAATAGTGATCGATGAATAGTAAATAATGAATAGTAAAAGTGAAAGTTCGAGAAAAGACCAGAATTTACGAGTTGTGACACCCTTTGCTAATAAACGGGTCAACACCTTGTTTGACCACACCCTTTCCCTCTCCACTTGACCCCTGCTACTACCCTGCCACACTCCAATCACCCATCCCTCTGCAACAATCACCCATTCCTTGTCTCCTTGGCCTACCACTAAACCACAAGCAACATTAATTGCTTCACCCCCCCCCCCCCTCCAAGTTACATATAGCTGCCAAAACAAATTTTCCGCCAAAAAGCCAATTGATGGCTCAGATTGATTTCAAGCATCCAACGGTTGTGAGATTAAGTGGGATTTGACCAGTTGACTGCCTGGAACCTTCAAAGTCATTATAAAACAAGAAAGAAGGGAAAAAGAAGGATTATTAGTTAGTTAGTTAAAATAGTGTAGTCGACTTAGTGTAGAATTAATTTCCAGTTGTAATTTCTTGTTTTAAGAAAGCTTGTACTCAGTTTTACTAATGTAATCTCAACTTTATTTACCCTTTAATTCAAGTTCTCATTTGTTAAATCATATTTGGCAATTTTCAGTGAAACTGACAATTTTCACTTAAGATTGTTAAATTTTGTTATTTCATGTTCCTTTAAGCTCATTTAGTTACCTTTAATCTTTTATAAGCTTTGAAAGAAGTGAAAACTAGTTTAGTTAAAAATAATAATAAATAATAAAAAAAATAAAAAAATAAAAAAAAAAGTGAAGAAGAAGAGAAGAGAACTGTAGCAGCTGAGAAGTTTGATTATTATGGGTTTAGGCCTCAGGGGAGGCATTAGGATGTGTTGTTAGACCTTGGTTCATGATCTCTGCCTTTGAAACTTGTAAGCTAATTCCTCATTTTTTTGGTATTCTACTGTAGATAAGATCATAGTCTGCTAATCTTTGTTTTAAATGTTTATTATGTTTATTTAAGTCAGAAAATAGCTAAATATTGTATATTAGCTTATTAGATTTTATTGTGCTTAAAATTGTTAATTAACTGCCTAATTAGCTTAACTTGGATTCCTAGATAATTGTTGTTATAGTTGATGTATGTATGTTCCCTTCAGCTTAGGATACCATTATGAGTGCTTATGACTCAGCTTTATGGCCTGAATAACCTTTTTGTTTTGAAAATCACACAACAATTGGATATTCAGGGATGTTTGGCATAAGGTGTTTCAAGGTGCTCAGTATGGTTTTGGCTAGTGCTTGCTGTTCCTATAACTCAAATTAGGTTACCTTGGTTCATTTTAATCAATAGAAACCAGTGGTCATGTAAGAAAAAGTCAAACCCATCTTAAAGATTCCTCACAGTCTCACTGTTGGGTATTTAGGCTTAGTAATCCTTCAAATCATTTCAATAGTTGTTAAAATAACTTGTTTTAGTCTAAAATAAACTTAACTTAACAAATTTAGTTATTTAGGTTCAGTAGAGTTTCAATATAGTCAAACTAGGAGCATAATCACAAAAGTCAACTTGTCTTTGTGTAGAAAAATGCAAAAATCCCAAGAATTGTTTTGAATTTTGTGTAAGGATTCAAGCCTCAATATTTTTACACATTGTACTCCCCCACCTTGGCTTCAGGAAACAATAAGCATTACATTTTTGTGATTTTTTTGTGGGCCCCACAAGCCATCAAACACAGCTGCATGGCTGATCCTTCCCCTGTGCAGCAGCAGCCTTACACCATCTGTCTCACTTCTGTGGGTCCCACAGGACTCCACAGTGGGCCCCACAACCTCCCCCTTGGCTCTTTAGAGTCACAAGCTTGCCACCTTTCTATTTGTACCAAGATTTTGAGCTCAACCCCTGTGGACCCCACCTAGAATCACCCTTGAAACCTGTCCCATTTTCTGTGAAAAACCAAGTATATCAGGTGCTTAATTTGGCTTTTTGGCTTGATCAGTGAGCTTATTCTCTAGTTTCTAGCTTATTCCTGTCCAAATAACTTATTTGAACCCAAATCCACCCCTGTGGACCCCACAAGGGCTGATTTCATTCAAAAGTCAACTGTTTTATCTTATTGTGTCCATTTTGCTTATTTTTAAGTTTGGGAAAAGGTGTTTTCACAAAAGTTATTTGTTTTTAAGTATGAAATAGTGTTCCAAAAGAAAATCCAGAAAAACCAAATTTAAAATTAAGTGATAGTTTCTAATTAATATTAATTATCTTTTTAATTTTCCTTTTTAGCTTTTTTTAAGTAATTTGAATTTTTATATTTTTCTTAATTTTATTTTATGTTAAAGTATTTTTAGTAATTTTTCCAGAATTTTATCTTGTCATTTATTACTTATTAGATTTAATATTAGTTTTATTAATTATTAATTAATATTTAAGTATTATATAGTATAATTAGTTTTTATCAAGTAATACCTAGTTTTTATAATTTTCCTAGCTTTTATATAAGTTAAAACATTTTTAGGAATTTTTCTAGAATTTCTACTGTTCATTTTCTATTTTTTATAATTTAATTAGTTTAATTAGTAATTAATTAATATATAGTTTAATAATTAGTAAAATAGTTTAAAAACATATAAAACAAACTTTTTATAATTTTTTAGGATTCCTGTGATGATTAATTAGTTTTATAAAAAATTTCATAATTATGTAAGTTATTTAAGTATTATTAGTAATTTAAAATTAGTTAATTAGTTTAATTAAATATAATTAGTATAAACATCACAAAAAGACAAAAAGATATATTTTTAATTTTAAAAATTTTTTTTAGTTATTTTTTAGTTTTGGAAAATTAATTTTTCATTTTTCTAGTATTAAAATAATATTATATTGTATTTAAGTTATTTAAATATTAATAATTAGTATTAAATAGTATTTAATTAATATTAAATAAGTAATTACTGTAAAAATTTATTTTATTTTTCTACAAATTTTCTTTCATCCTTAGGTTTGTAAAAAAGTCATTTTCACCCCCTGAGGGTTTTCAGATTTCAGTTTTCACTTTTTATTTTGTACTTTTACGTAAATTTAAATTGAACGTACGCGTTTTTAGGTTTTAAACGTTTCTGGTTTTTCTAATTTTAGAGTCTTGTTAATATAACTTATTTAAGTTATTTCCTTTCAAAATTCCTTAGTGTAATCAATCACAACCCTATTCCTGTCCAAATTCACCCGATCACAAACCCGTTTGATTACCATCACACCTCGCCGGGACATAATGACCCAGGGATACCCCTATACCTCCACGGAGATTGACTCTAGGCTGTTTGACTTTATTGACCACATCCGTGGTTGACTTTAGTTTACTGCTTTTGCATCAATCAAATTTTGGCGCCGCTGCCGGGGAGGTTGTGCGCGTTATTCTAAACGGTTTTACAGATTAGTGAATCGGGATATACACTCATTGTATATTTACCCATCCTGGTTCATATTTCCTTATTATTATAATATAAAAACAAAACTGTTCCCGAAAATATTTTAAAATCAGTTTTCAACGAACACAAAAAACCCAAAAAGAGTTTTCTTTCTTATTTGTACAAAATGTATTTCAAAAATACCAAAAATATTCACCTTTACCCTCTCACATATTTGATTCTCCATTTCTCACCCTCTGTAAACCTTTTATTCTTTCTATGTCATATCCACACCATTGTGGTTGTCAATGGTGTGGTGGTCCTCGTAATGGTGGGAATTGTCCCGGCTGTAGCATGGTAGAATCTGGAGATGGGTCTGTGAACAATTCTCTGGTGATGCTCAGAATTTTGGTTATGACCAATATCCATATGATTCACCAAACAAACCAACCACATCAGAAAGAAAGTGGAAGAAGTGGTGTCCTACAATTCCTCAAAATCAAAACCACTAGAGGGAAGCAGTTACAAACAGAAAGGAGAAACAAGTGATTTATCTGGAAAGGATAAACGTGCACGCTGTTATATTTGCAAAAGAAGAGGCCACGTTTACTGGAAGTGCACAAATAAAGGAAAAGAAACTGACACAGAAAAAAAAGAACCAAGTATGATGAGTATTATAACCCCAGAAACTCAGGAACCTTTCAAGTATGAACCAGAAATAGTGCATGTCATTACGGATTTCATGGTGGAAGGCTCTGATTTGGGAAATTAGGATAATATATGGCACGTTAGCACTGCCTATAAGAAACACATGAGTCCCATGAAGCATTTGTTCAAAAGAATGATAAGAAGATTCAAGGTTGAAGGGACAGAAGAGAGGGAAAACAAATTTATTGTTTCATATGGAATAGGAGAAGTGTTTGTGGAGACAAAAGAAGGAAGATTGATAGTACCAAATGTAATCGTCACACCAGAAGTTACATTAAACATTCTCACTTTGGATCAATTAGAAGAACAAGGATACATGGTGAGTTATGAAGGCAACAAGTGCAGGATAAGATACATGTTTAATGACATGGAGGGAGCAGTTGAACATCATAACGCCATTGAAGGAGAAGATGAACAAAGCACCATTGAAAGCCATAACAGTTTTCTAGATGATTATTTTAGATCACTGGATCTAGGAGAAGAATGTTCTTTGATCAAGGGAATGGAAGAATTGAAAATGAATAAGGAAGATGATCATGATTATGTATACAGTGAGTACTTAAGCATGAATGGGACTTTATACTTCATGAAGGTAAATACTTTTCATAGATTTATTGCATTCTTAGATTTGTTAAAGATAGATAAATTGGTTTATGGGAATTGGGAAGTATTAAAAGGAAAGTTCATGAAGATGGTTGAATGGTTCTATGTGGTTTATTTGAAACAAGAAGTGCCAGGGGAATTACCACCAGTCAAAGAGGTGTATAAAGAATACATTTGCATGATAAAAGTGTACTATGAAGAGGCAAAGAGAATGCAAGGAAAACCAGTTGTGGCAGGAAATGGCAGAGGCACTGCAGACATTGAAGGACCACAGGTTGATGCAAAGATGGATGCTGAAGTACAAGAGATGCTGGATGAAACTCCAAGGAAAAGGAGTAAGACTGAGAGGAATGATGTATACATGGAAGATCTCAACAGTGGAAGCAACATTGAAGCAACAATAGAAGGAATGGATGCAAGCACAAGCAGCAGTGATGATCTTGTCATCATCACTTGAAGATGGAACTAGGAAGCATATGAAGAAAGGCATTAAAGCATTAGGAGGGAGAATGTGAACCTAGGTTAATGCTTGTAATGTTTTCATAAGACAATTGTTTTAAGTTTATTTATGTATGGGTCATAATGGGTCAAAAGGCAAGTGTAATGTTTGGGTCGAATTAGTTAACCCAAACAGGCCTTTAACAGTTAGTTATTAGAATGACAGTTATTATGGTTTGTTAGTTATAAACGGTTACTTGTGAATAGACACAATGGTTGACATTGTAAGGTTGTGTCGATTCACTAAGTATATATAGTTTAGGATCGAGTCAGTTTAATGTTAGTCCTATTTTACTTTTACTTGTACATTGTTTCTATATTGTCTCAAAACTAAACACTGTTACATCAAAGGTATCATGGTTAATACAAACTACTTGATAGAAAACAATTTGCTTAGAACCAAACCTGTGACAAGATACCAACATGTTTCTTGCTAATTTCACTCATCAGTTTGTGATAAGTACTAGATTTCTTGGTGTCCCTTGTATTGTAAAATACATAACCATTTTTTAATATTTTCTTGTCAATTTACTCTATAGTAAGATCACAACTACACTGAAATGCATTGATGTAAAAATATTATTTATCCCACTTAACACGGATACATAAAACTGGCACTATTAAAAGAACTATCATTAGTTCAATTATTGGAATGGAGGTAACCAATAATTCAACTTTATATTACAGTACATATTTTTAGGACTCCACAAACATTCCTTTCAAGTAGATGTACGTTATCCTGCTTCTGCTGGTTCATTGAGGGATACTTTTGTCTGCAACATTTCCTTTGTCTTCTATCCCATCCTGGTTCATTGTGGTAACCTCTTCTTGCATAAGAAATGAAACTTCTTGGTCTTCTGGCATTGCGTCGCTAACATTTCCACCAATTTTCTGGGCACCCTTTTGAAGCTCCAATGCAAACTCTAGTCCCCAAACTACCTCATCCATAGCTGGTCGTTCACAACCTTCTTGATGTAAACAGCTATTCGCTAACTCACCAAACTTCATTAAACACCCTGGTGCAATCTGGTCACTTATTCTTTCATCAATTATCTCAAGTAGTGTTCCCCTTTGATAGCAACTCTTGCCCCATTCTGCCAAATTCACTTGTTCTTCTTGCACCCATGGAACAATAACAGCTCTTGCACACAGCACTTCAAAGAGAACCACCCCAAATGAGTACACATCAGACTTTTCTGTGAGTTTCTGATTTCGGCAATATTCAGGATCAATATACCCTATACTACCCTTCACCATTGTGCTAACATGTTTATGTAACGGGTCTCTTGAGCCTACCTTTGACAAACCGAAATCAGATACTTTAGCAACCCAATTCTCATCCAGTAAGATATTTGTGGATTTGACGTCTCGGTGAATTATTGTTCGTTTTGCACCCATATGGAGATAATGCAACCCTTTGGCCGTGCCAATGCAAATATTGAGACGTGCTTCCCATGATAAAAGAGGGTTGTTTTCCTTGTAGAGATGTTCCCGTAGGGTCCCGTGAGTCATGTAGTCATACACCAGTACCATCTCACCATTTTCATTGCAGTATCCAATCAAGGACACAAGATGAACGTGACTTAGTTTAGACAACATCTCTATTTCTGTATGGAACTCATGAAAACCTTGGCTTGATGATGGGTTGAGCCGTTTTATTGCAACAGTCGTTGCCGCGTTGTCTATATACCCTTTATATACCTTACCAAACCCTCCATTGCCAATAACACAATTGTCGTTAAAGTTGTTGGTTGCAGCTTTCAGTTCTGCGAGTGTAAAATGACGAGAACGGTCTGATGGCAGTGACAAATCACTAGGGGTTGAACCCCTTGACGGCTTTTGGTTGTTTGTACTATTGTGATTTACTCTCTTTCGCTGACGTAAAACTATACAAAGTAAAACAGACAACAAGACTAAACCTCCCCCGACAGTACCTCCAATGATCCTGACATAGTGCAGATTCTTCTTCTTATTCTCTTTTATGGGAGATACCGGGCTTGGCGGTTGGTGTACAGAACTACTTGGTTCCGGGTTTGGGCTAGAAAGATTTCCGTTCATGCTCAACTTAAAGGCTTCCATCCCATTGAAATAACCATCCGCATATCCTTCAGTCTTGGGGTTAGGATGCACTGCGAGCCACAAATCCTGCTTGCTTTGGTTGCCATCTGGATCGTCGACAAACATAACATAATCCTTGATTACAGGATACCCGCTACCGGGAGTCCACAGGAGTAGATCAACTTCCAACTCGGCAGTTTGATTATTAATGAAGACTGTAAAGACCGTTTGACCTTGTTTTGTGTAATTTGGTATAATGTTGCAAAAATGGAGCCGAAGCATGTAATGAAACCCAGAATCAACCTTAAGAATCCATGTCAGATTGTACAGGTCAGACATATTGCCCATACTTCTTTGTGTTTGATAAACAGGCTCAGGTGCGGTATAATTCGGAGTCTCTGCATTATATGTGATCGGATTTTCATAAGTAGGCGTTAACCCAATTGGTTCATATATGTAGCTATTATCTTGATCCCATGACCGGTACATACCTGTATCATCGTTACCGGGTATTTGTCCCCCACCCATGTTTAACTTGTAAACAGTTTCAAGTGCAGTGTGTTTATTAATAATGGGTCCTGTACTCATCCCAACAGGTTTCGGATTCTTAGAATTAAAATACAGATTTCGTGGCATTGAAACAACTTCGATACCATTAATGAATGCATATGAGTTGGGTGAGGGTGTAAAGGTAACTTGTAGGATTTGGGTATCGGTTACATAAATTAGAAATTCTTTGACAAAGTGAGGAACTGAAGGACCATCAAATCCTGCATCAGACCGGGTCTTACCCAACTGAAGTTTGTTAAAAGAGAGTACCCATTGGATGATACAGAAAAGAAAGATAGGTTTGCGTTGAGGCCAGAATATGTGGCAGGATAGAAATAGAGGTGGACGAATTTTGGCCCTTCAGAGACTGGAAACGTGTAGGTAAATGAAGAAGTGTTAAAAACACGAGCAGTGGAATAAGGAATTTGGGGAACTAAAGTATCTAGGAACAAGGGAGTAGATGAAAATGAACTTGTAGTGATGTTTGATGGTACAAATTCAGAACGCTCGTCTCCATCCCATTTCTGGTCAGAAGTGATGTTGGAGGATGAACCGCAGTTGAGGAGGAAATGTTCCGTGGCTTTGTATGGTTGTGAGGTGGTTTTGGTGGTGAAAATGAGGAGCAAACAAAAGAGTGCATGGAAAAGGAAGAAGTTAAACATGGTGTAGTTGATAATTTAGCTTTAGCTTTAGCTTATATTATATCCTTAATTGGAGAAGAGTATTACTATACTGGTCTCTTATAGATATAGCATTTACGTTTTCTTTTTCAAGGGTAGACTTCCAAGTCTTTCCGAAGAAAAATGAAAGAGTAGACTAACAAATACGAAAAATACACCATGAATTACACCATTTTGATTATAGTACGCACGTGACAGAAAGTTACTAATTTGTTATTTGGTGTGGAAAAAGGCTTTGAGATATAATTGGCTGAGTGAAGTGGAAATTTCGTCTCTTAGTTTATTTAATTTTGCACTATCTAGTTTTTATACTATTCCCAAATATCATCTCTAAAGGTCAAACGTCTAACTAATTACATCCCTTCTCGACTTGAAATGAACATTTACATGCTATTTCTGTTTGTTAATAAGGCGTATAGGCTTGACCCACTTGTTTAAGCCCGTCTTGCACTTAGGGTTAAGTTTACTCATTTTCTATTTAATGTCTTTTGTATTGTATTTAGTGACATTGGCAGGTACAGTTCATTATGATAAAATTTTGGAAAAAAAAGTCCATTTTAGTAATTTGTATTTTTAACGATCTTTTTCTCACGACATGAAATAGCAACACTGATTGTCATAAAAGGGAATACATACGCAAAAGTTAAAATAAAGGTAAAAGGCATTTATAGCATATAAAATTTTTAGGGAATACGATAGATATATTGCAAATAAGTGGTGTTATAGACTATAGAGAATATAAATACGAATTTCCCAAAAAAATAAAATAAAAACTATGTAATAGATAATCATTCAAAGCTTTTAATTAACACCCACAGATTTCCCTCATCTCCTTCATGAGGTCTTTGTGTATGTTACGTACATTGTATAGCTGGTTTCCAGCGCAGTCATTTCCGCAAGCTTGATTAGTAGGTTCTAGACCATTTACAACGACATGTTTACCACCTTTGTTACTCCTTAGACCATCGGAATATGTTATCACTAGATTCCGCCTATGTTCTTCTGTATCCATTAGATACTGATCTTGCTCTTGTTCCACGAAAACGATCTGGCTGCACTCCCGTGTCTTGCACACCTCAACGTACCGTCACAATCTTTTATATCATCGTCAAGAAGATGATTGATAGTGACAAGATGGCTATTCTAGTAGTAGTGAAGCTTCTTCATTTGAACATTTTTGGTTTGATAATTTTGGATGGTGCTTCTAGCTGATTATATAGAACCTGTTAATCGAGTCTTGGTTTGGTGGACTGATACGGTTACTACATGCACTAAACCGAACTGGCTTACTCTCCATTCAGTTTCAAGTTTGAATAATAAAGATACCAAGTCTCTTGATTTAGTTCTCTTATGTTGCACATGCATATTTGAATAATTCCATGTTGCCATGCATGTTAGACGTCTTTGCATCATTTTAGGAGGAAGTGGCCAGTTACTAGCTACTTTCCACCCATGTCTATGTTTTATTCCTAAAGTTTAGGATAGCATTACTGCATTTGTTTATCTATTTAAGCTGTAATTTCCATTGAAGTTATGAAGAAGAAAAATTGCAGAAAAGTTTATTCTTTTAGTTAGTTAATTTAGAAGGATAATAACCATCTCGGTTTCTATCATGGACCATGATTATTAAATGCTAGCGGATCAATATAAGTTAAAAGAGACTTGGCCAAAAGCTAGCTGTGGTTCCTCAAATTGGGACCACCTACAGTAATAATTGATGAACAATATCCATGTCGAGGATAGGTAGTATTTTATTGGCACTGGCAGGCCAATCAATTATATATATCATCAGATTAATGTTTGAAGATACTTGCATAATACTTTCTTGAGTTGTAACTTGAACATTTCAGTTGCTAGTTTGCAATGACACAGGAATGAAATTGATTATATTTCTTGCTAATTTCATTCATCAGTTTGTGTTAACTAATAAGTACTAGATTTCGCCTCTAAGTTTGTAAGCATATTTACTATTGACAAGAAAGTTTTTTCTTGTTGTCCCTTGTATTGTAAATATATAACCTTTTTTAATATTTTCTTGTCATTCTCTATATATACTATAGCTAGCGTACTTATTGAACTACGTGCCGCTACAAAAAAAAAAAAAAAAAAAAAAAAAAAAAAAAAAAGTTTCTTTCACAGGTTGTTGCTTAGCCCCTTTGGTCGAATATCTTAGGCCAAATAAAACAACAAACAAACCATTGAAAAAGTGCCTAACCCCAACCCCAAACCCCCCCCCCCCCCCCAATTTATAAAAAGTTTAGAAATAAAAATAAAATCTTAATTCAAACTAACCTTGCAACTTCTATTTAAATAACAAACAAAAAAAATTTATTTTACATACCAAAAAAAAATAAAACATGTTAACTTATATCAAAAGAAACGTTGTCTTATAATAGTATCGCAAAACAATCAAGAAAATATACGCTGCAACATAGCGGGTGCCCCCACTTGTTTTACTTTATAGTAAATCACAACTATACAGAAAGCATTATTGTAATAATATTATTTATCCCACTTAACACGGATACAAAAAACTGACACTATTAAAAGAACTATCTTAGTTCAATTATAGGAATGGAGGTAACCAATGATTCAACTTTATATTACAGTACATATTTTAGGACTCCACAAACATTCCTTTCAAGTAGATGTACGTTATCCTGCTTCTGCTGGTTCATTGAGGGATACTTTTGTCTGCAACATTTCCTTTGTCTTCTATCCCATCCTCGTTCATTGTGGTAACTTCTTCTTGCATAAGAAACGAAACTTCTTGACTCTCCGTCATTGCGTCGCTAACATTTCCACCAATTTTCTTGGCACCTTTTTGAAGCTCCAATGCAAACTCTAGCCCCCAAACTATCTCGTCCATAGCTGGTCGTTCACAACCTTCTTGATGTAAACAGCTATTCGCTACTTCACTAAACTTCCTTAAACACCCTGGTACAATCTGGTCACTTATTCTTTCATCAATTATCTCAAGTAGTGTTCCCCTTCGATAGCAAGTCTTGCCCCATTCTGCCAAATTCACTTGTTCGTCTGGTACCCATGGAACAATAACAGCTCTTGCACACAGCACTTCAAACAGAACCACCCCAAATGAGTACACATCAGACTTTTCTGTGAGTTTCTGATTTCGGCAATATTCAGGATCAATATACCCTATACTACCCTTCACCATTGTGCTAACATGTTTATGTAACGGGTCTCTTGACCCTACCTTTGACAAACCGAAATCAGATACTTTAGCAACCCAATTCACATCCAGTAAGATATTTGTGGATTTGATGTCTCGGTGAATTATTGTTCGTTTTGCACCTGTATGGAGATAATGCAACCCTTTGGCAGCGCCAATGCAAATATTGAGATGTGCTTCCCAGGATAAAAGAGGGTTGTTTGCCTTGTAGAGATGTTCACGTAGGGTCCCGTGAGTCATGTAGTCATACACCAATACCATCTCACCAATTTCGTTGCAGTATCCAATCAAGGACACAAGATTAACGTGTCGTAGTTTAGACAACATCTCTATTTCTGTATGGAATTCATGAAAACCTTGGCTTGATGATGTGTTGAGCCGTTTTATTGCAACAGTCGTTGCAGCGTTGTCTATATACCCTTTGTATACCTTACCAAATCCTCCGCTGCCAATAACACAATTGTCGTTAAAGTTGTTGGTTGCAGCTTTCACTTCTGTGAGTGTAAAACGACGAGAACGGTCTGATGGCAGTGACGAATCACTAGGGATTGAACACCTTGATTGCTTTTGGTTGGTTGTACTGTGGTGAATTACTCTCTTTCGCTGACGTAAAACTATACAAAGTAAAATAGACAACAAGGCTAAACCTCCCCCGATACCTCCAATGATTTTGACATAGTGCTGATTCTTCTTCTTATTCTCTTTTATGGGAGACACCGGGCTTGGTGGTTGGTTTACAGAACTGCTTAGCTCCGGGTTTGGGCTAGAAAGATTCCCGTTCATGCTCAACTTGAAGTCTTCCAACCCATTTAAATAACCATCATGATAAGTAGAAGTGTGTCTGCTTGGATGCACTGCGAGCCACAAGTCCTGCTTGCTTTGGTGGCCATCTGGATCGCTGACAAACACCACATAATCTTTAAATACAGGATACCCTCTACCTTTAGTCCACATAAATAGATCAACCTCCTCTTCAGCAGTTTGATTATTAATGAAGACCGTGAAAAGTGCTTCATATTTTTTAGTGTATTGTGGTATAATGTTGCAAAAATGAAGCCTGGGCATGTAATAAAACCCAGAATCAACCGGAAGTATCCAAGTTAGGTTGTAACTGTCAGCGAGTTTGCCCGTACTTCTTTGTGTTTGATATACAATCTCAGGTGCAGTATAATTAGGAGTCTCCACGGTATAAACGATCGGAATCTGATAAATAGGTGTCAACGAGAGCCCTGAGTTGTATGCGTACATATTATCTTGATCCCATGACCGGTACATACCTGTATCATCGTTACCAGATATTTGTTCCCCACCCATGTTTAACCTGTAAACAGTTTCAAGTGCAGCGTCGTTTTTAATAATGGGGCCTGTAATCATCCCAACATGTTGCGTAGCATTAAAATACAGATTTTGTGGCATTGAAACAACTTCAATACCATTAATGAATGCATATGAGTTGGGTGAGGGTTTAAAGGTAAGTTGTAAGATTTGGCTATCTTTTACGTAGATTAGGAACTCTTTGACAAAGTGAGGAACCAAGGGACCATCAATTCGTGCATCAGAGCGGGTCTTACCCAAAAAGGAGGCAGTTAGGAAAGCACTGAAGTTTGTTAAAAGAGAGTACCCATTGGATGATACAGAGAAGAAAGATAGGTTTGCGTTGAGGCCAGAATATGTGGCAGGATAGAAATAGAGGCGGACGAATTTCGGACCTTCGGAGACTGGAAACATGTAGGTAAATGAAGAAGTGTTAAAAACACGAGCAGTGGAATAAGGAATTTGGGGAACTGAAGTATCTAGGAACAAGGGAGTGGATGAAAATGAACTTGTAGTGATGTTTGATGGTACAAATTCAGAACGCTCGTCTACATCCCATTTCTGGTCAGAAGTGATGTTGGAGGATGAACCGCAGTTTAGGAGGAAATGTTCCGTGGCTTTGTATGGTTGTGAGGTGGTTGTGGTGGTGAAAAGGAGGAGCAGACAAAAGAGTGCATGTAAAAGGACGAAGTTAAACATGGTGTAGTTGATAATTTAGCTTTAGCTTATATTATATCCTTAATTGGAGAAGAGTATTACTATACTGGTCTCTTATAGATTATAGCATTTACGTTTTCTTTTTCAAGGGTAGACTTCCAAGTCTCTCCAAAGAACCACTAACAAACACGAAAGATACCCCATGAATTATACCATGTTGATTATAGTACGTACGTGACAGAAAGTTAACGACTACTAATTTGTTATTTGGTGTGGAAAAAAGGCTTTGAGATATAATTGGATGAGTGAAGTGGAAAAGTCGTCTCTTAGTTTGTTTAATTTTGCACTAACTGTCTAGTTTTTATACTATTTTCAAATATCATCTCTAAAGGTCAAATGTCTAACTAATTACATCCCTTCTCGACGTGAAATGACCATTTACATGCTATTTTAATAAAGCCTATAGGCTTCGCCCACTTTTTAGGCCCGTCTTGCACTTTAAGTTTACTCATTTTCTATTTAATGTCTTTGTATTGTATTTAGTGACATTGACATGTATAGTTCATTATGGTAAAATTTTAGGAAAAAAAAGTTTATATTGGTGTAAAATGGGTATCTAATTAGTCCATTTTAGTAATTTGTTTGTTTTAACGATCTTTTTTTTTTCTCACGACATGAAATAGCAAATCTGATTGTCATAAAAGGAAATACATACCCAAAAGTTAAAATAAAGGTAAAAGGCATTTATAGCATATAAAATTTTTAGGGAATTCGATAGATACATTGCAAATAAGTGGTGTTATAGACTATAGAGCATATAAATACAAATTTCCCAAAAAAAATAAAATAAAAACTATGTAATAGATAATCATTCAAAGATTTTAACATCCACAGATTTCCCTCATCTCCATCATGAATAATTGTTGTCTTTGTGTATGCTACGGACCTTGTATCGGTGGCTTCCAGCGTAGTCATTTCCGCAAGCTTGATTAGTAGGTTATGTTAGTGGACGATTAGTTTGCATATTGCATTATATGTATTGGGCCAAGCCCGTATAGTAGACTAGCATTCGTATCATTATTTATGCTGTAACCATCATCATTGTTTGATGATGAAATAAACCCTACTTTCATGGTATCACAGCCACCTTCGATCCAACCCTAAATATCTATACAAACCGTAATTATTTTTTTTCCCCTCGTTTCCATCACAAGCACCATATACACGTTTGTATTGATAAGAAACAAACGATTATCCATATCCTTTTCCATAATTAATTTCTCGTTTCCATCACAGGCACCCATAATCCATATTATAATATATCAGTGTAGATTTGATATTGTTTGGGATTCCATATAATTATTATTTGATCGATTGTTGCAATCCGCATCATTCACGTCAATACAATTTCATTTTTTGTTTTCTTCTTGAGTTTATTGATTATTATAATCAAAGGGACACCATGACTAATGCACAAGTCACGGCATTTCAACAAAGAGTCCTACTTCTTCAAATTGCTCAAGCACAACAACAAGTAATAGCACATTATCAGTTTCTGCAAAAACTGGGCCAGACTCAACGCACTTTCCAGCAGGCTCACGTGGCCAGTCCAGTCCAATCGCGTACTCTACAAGCTTTTAACGCATTGAATCCTCAAGACTTTGTTGACACGGGTTGGAATATGGACACAGGTGCGTCTTCCCATTTAAATTCAAATGCAAATAATCTTAGTACTATTTATAATAAAAGCATATATCCGTCTGTCTTTGTTGGTGACGGTAAATCCATACCCGTTACTAACACAGGCCATAGCTTGTTGCCTTACCCTCCACCGCCATACACAACGACACACCTCACTTTCGCCTATATAACACTAAACCCAACTACACGTCTTTACGTGTCTTTGGTTGTTTGTGTTATCCCCACATTGACACCAATCATAAACTTGGCTCACGCTCCACTCCATGTATTTTTCTTGGCTATCCATCCAACCATCGCGGATTTCGCTGCCTAAACCTTTCCACCAATAAAATCATCATTTCCCGTCATGTCACCTTTGATGAGACCATTTTTCCATTCGGGTCTGTCACACCTAATGATGCCCCTTCCTATACCTTTCTCGACACCGCTCCAAACCTTATCGCTCGCCATATTCTCCAACAACCAACCCCTAACACAAATACCACCGGCCCAACCACCACACCATACCACACCGACCCAACACCGTCTGTCCAACCCAATGCCCAAACTCCCCTCCCCCAGACCCTCGACCAACTCCCTACCCCGCTTACTCCCGACCCAACTACTCATATCCCTCACACAACCGAACCAAACATCACACCGATTACTACTATCCCAATACCACCTATCCAACCCAACCAACCTCCTCATCCCTTACCTAATCCAGCCGGGCCTAATCCTCATCCAAACCCAACCTCAACTCATCCCATGGTCACACGTTTTCATGTTGGTACTAATAAGAAGAATCCGCGTTATAATTGTTATGTGTCCACCATTTCTCCTATTCCGAAGTCACACACTCTCGCAATTAAAAATCCTAATTGGCAACGTGCTATGCTCGACGAATACAATGCTTTAATTAAAAATAATACTTGGGTTCTTGTGCCACGACCACCTGATGCGAACATTGTTCGTTCCATGTGGTTGTTTAAGCACAAGTATTTTGCAGATGGATCTTTAAGCAGGTACAAGGCTCGTCTTGTCACTAATGGGAACAGTCAACAACTAGGTGTTGATTATGATGAGACATTTAGCCCGGTGGTTAAACCGGCCACTATTAGGACGGTTCTCAGTCTCGCTGCTACTAGGAATTGGCCTGTTCATCAACTCGATGTCAAGAATGCTTTTCTCCATGGTACTTTATCTGAGACTGTCTATATGCACCAGCCTCCTGGTTTTCGGGATCCTCGGCGTCCTGATCATGTTTGTCTTCTTCAACGATCGTTATATGGCCTTAAACAGGCACCTCGTGCCTGGTTTCAGCGGTTTGCGAGTTATGCTACCCGTATTGGCTTTTCTCACAGCAGATGTGACTCATCCTTGTTTATTTATAAACAGGGTTCCGATGTTGCTTATTTATTACTATATGTGGATGATATTTTGATGACAGCTTCCTCTACAGCATTGTTACAGAGGATTATAGCTTCTTTACATCAGGAGTTTTCTATGACTGATCTTGGTCCGTTGTTACTCTTGGTCCGCAAGCTTGATTAGTAGGTTCTAGACCATTTACAACGACATGTTTACCACCTTTGTTACTCCTTAGACCATCGGAATATGTTGTCACTAGAATCCGCCTATGTTCTTCTGTATCCATGAGATACTCATCTTGCTCTAGTTCAACGAAAACGATCTGGCTGCACTCCCCCGTCTTGCACACCTCAACGTACCCGTCACAATCTTTTATATCATCGTCAAGAAGATGATTGATAGTGACAAGATGGCTATTCTAGTAGTTGTGAAGCTTCTTCATTTGAATATTTTTGGTTTGATAATTTTGGATGGTGCTTCTAGCTGATTATATAGAACCTGTTAATCGAGTCTTGGTTTGGTGGACTGATAAGCTAGGTTACTACATGCACTAAGAGGGGAGGAAGTAATAACACCAAATAACACCAACACTACTGCCACGTCAGCGCCACATCATTTTAACACCAAATAACATAACACCAGGAAATCATAACACCTAATAACACCATTTTCAGGGCCCACCTTTTTTAAAAATAACAATTTACAAATTCTACCTTCAACTAATATTTCATTCATTAAAAACCATTAACTATTATTTCATTCATTAAACTAAAATACAAATAACATTTTTATAAGAAAAAAAAAATTAATAACAAATACAAAAAATACAAAACTAAAGTGTTTGGTCCAATAGTATCCAGCCCATACCACACACTTAGCCCGACTGTTAATCAAAAAAAAAAAAAAAAAAAAAAAAAAAAAAAAAAAAAAAAAAAAAAAAACTCTTCTTCTTCTTCGTGCCACCTGCATACACACAAACGTAAAATCACAAACCACAAACGTAGACCCTCGAACGTAAACCCACAAACGTAAACACACAAACGTAAAATCACAACGCAAACCTCCAAACGGTAATATACTAGGGGGCCTTTTTTGAACCAAAAGGAAACTTTAATAACATGCGTTACTATGGCAACGCAGCAAGCAACGCAACAGCAACGCAGAGGATTGGGGAGTGGTGAAACGCAGGCCAACGGCGTTGAGGCATGGACACGTAGGAATAACGCAGGTTTTGCGTTATCACTCCCTCCCCTCTAAACCGAACCGGCCTACTCTCCATTCAGTTTCAAGTTTGAATAATAAAGATATATACCAAGTCTCTTGATTTAGTTCTCTTATTTTGCACATGCATATTTGAATAGTTCCATGTTGCCATGCATGTTAGACGTCTTTATATCATTTTAGGAGGAAGTGGCGAGTTACTAGCTACTTTCTAGTTTCTACTTTCTACCCATGTCTATGTTTTATTCCTAAAGTTTAGGATAGCATTACTGCATTTGTTTATCTATTTAAGCTGTAATTTCCTTTGAACTTATGAAGAAGAAAAATTGCAGAGAAGTTTATTCTTTTAGTTAGTTAGTTTAGAAGGATTATAACTATCTCGGTTTCTGGCTATGCTTGGCAAAAGTAGCTGTGAGGTAGCTCACAGCTCACTGCTCACCGCTCAGAGCTTCTTTAAAAAACATTGGAAAAATGAGCTTTCCTAAAAAAATAGCGAAGTTCACCGCTCTTTTGCCAAACGAACATATAACCTCCCGTAATTTTCCCTCATAAATAGTAAATGCAAACTTATGATTTACGTATCATTACGATATTTAAAAACCGTTTTTACCGATAACAAAAATTTTTGTTTGTTAGTCTAGTTATACCTTTTATAATCACAACATCGTTGGTGATTACCGTTTACTTTGAAACGCGCTTACACACGAACCTAGATAGTCTAAGTATCGCGAACTAATTAACGTTTATTGAGTAATATATATATATATATATATATATATATATATATATATATATATATATATATATATATATATATATATATATATAATCCGATAATTAACCAAACACATTCAAATAAACTCCCGAGCTCACGAAAATTTCCACAAACGCTCAATAACTACATTGAACTTCGACACGACTTTCGAGACAAGCCAAATGGGCCTACACACCCATTGTGCCTCGGCCCAGTTTTTACTACAAACCAAAATCACCTAAACGGACGCTCTTTATTTTTTTTTTCTTTTCTCGTTGGCCCAGTCCACACACACACGCAAGCCCAAACCAACATAAGCCCATAAACGCCATAATTATTTTCGAAAACTATATCCCAAACCTCAAATGCTTTGCCTCGTTTTCTCACGATTTTTTCAAATGACCCATATATATTTTTGCACCACTCGTTACACCTCCCAACCTAGATTCGAACGTGACAAACCATTTTCCCTATCGTGTACATTTAACCCTCAAAAATCAACCAAAGCTTAGCTCAACTTTTACATGTCTCCTACAACCAAAAATTCATTTGAAGTCCACTCTATGTCTCGTATCACCACAAACAAACCAAGACAAACCACCATGATAGTTTTCTTTGTTTTCTTCCTCTCGTTAACACCTCCACAAGGACGAATACGTGCTAGCCACTCTTCTACTCATTCTTGACTTACATGGCAGTCATGAGACCTCATTATTGGTCACGTTTAGTTTAAAAGGAATTGAACTCCTTGTGATTAATAAACTCAACGCAAAACCATGGTTTCTTGGTGTGTTCTTCTCGGCAAGGACTCCACAAGGATGAATCATGCAAACTACTCTACTATTCCCTCATTATGACTACATAAGAATAATAAAAACCCTCGTTGACCACGTTTTACAACCAAACGCAAACCATGGAGCCTTTGTTGTTTTCCTTTGGCCGGTTTGTGCACAAGAACGATTCATGAATAACTCTAACCATCACCCCACTATTCCCTCACTATTCTAGTACCATGTTAACCCTTGGTCACCACGTCTCACACAAAATATGTTTTGAACCTCCGTATATATATATAATACATGCATGCATGCATTTCGAGCTCATGCACATCAAAAACCATCACCATTCTAATATTCTAAGTCTTTTTGTAAGTAAACACACACGTATACCTTGGTAAAGGATTAGAGAGTCTCGAACCAAAGTTAGGATAAGCAAACAAGCTCTTTGGCGACTTGGGTGTACGTAGGATCGAGCCACACTTCTTCCTTGGTCACTCTTATCCTCTACGACTCGTTTTCTACTCCGCCATACTTGGTGAGGTGAGCAAACTTCTCCCTTTTCAATTTCCTTCACGTTTTATTTTTATTACTACACATTTACTTTACCCATTTTTCTCGTTCTTTTTGGTTATAACATATATATATTATTAGCTAAACCATAAGTTTAACACGTAATAAACTAAGTTTAGTAAAACGTTTAACGCTAATAATAATGTATGAGTACTCTTTTGGACACGTTCCTAGGTTGTCTTGACCTACACGAGTTCACCTTCCACACTTAGAAATATTTTGAGACATGAAAACTATTTTACACTTGGTTTTAGTCGACACAATTTGGCCTCATAATTTCTAAACTATACACATAACGTATTATTTTTATGGCTAAAACTATTAACTCACATGGTAAACTAACGAGCTAGGCATCTAACTCACCCCATACCCTCGTATGAACCCTCGTATAATGTCAAAGCTTATCATGTTTTTCCTAAACTAAAGATATACGTTTGGGCTTCTAAGCCCAATAAGTCGAAAATAAGCTTTTCAAATAAGCTAGTCATATAAGCTGTTTCTAAATGGAATTGTAGTCCAAAAATAAGCCCAAAGCTAAGCCCAAATGCTTTTCTAGTCCATTGGATTGAAAAACCTTAACGGGCCCAAGCTTAAGCTCATTAAAAGCCCATTAAGCTTGAAATAAGTTATTTTAGAAGAATAAGCTGTTTTATAACTTAAATAAGCTGTTTCAAACTTATTTAGAAAATAAAAAGATTAAGTTTTGAAGTTGGTAAAGTTTTGACTGTTTTTGCAAAAGTTTTAAAGTCGAGGGATGAAAACTGTCATATTGAAAAGTTTAAGAGAAAACTGCCATTTTGGCATATTTGTGATGAAAACTGTAATTCTAGAAAATTTTGGGTATAAAATGTAAATATAAAATAGTTTTGATTAGCAATGAAATTATAAATCGTTTTGGACTAACGGTGTAAAGTTATGTCATTAGGGGGTTAAAATGTAAATTTTACAAAACTTAAAGGTTTTTCATAAAATATAAACTTTATAATTTATATTTTATATATATAATGATTTTATATAAACCCTACTCGATCAAACACTTTTCGTAAAATAAATAGATACATATAGTTTATATATATAACGTAATAACGATAATAATAAATATATAACTTTTAACAATTAACACATTCTCTCAAACTGATTCACTTTCGACACCTATCAACCGTCTTATTAATCACACCGACCTTCGTAACCCTTCGATGTATATCGTCACACTTCGTCATATATATATATATATATATATATATATATATATATATATATATATATATATATATATATATATATATATATATATATATATATTATACCATATACTAATAGGTAAAAATGATGTGACACAAATGAGTTTTGTTAAACTTGCTTACTCCCCTTAAACATTGTCCCTATTGGTTCCCATTGTGATTAAATGCATGCTTAGTGACCCAACATTGGATATCAGTGGCCTTGATAACAGCCCATTGGCTGGCAAACATGGAGCCTTAAACTGTTCATGAATTAGCATCGGTAACCTTTTGCTAATTCAACAAACCTGCCTTTATTTACCCACGAGGGTAGCAGACCTAATACAGAGTACGCTTGCATCTCGATAAAACAAGTGTCCCTAACAGTATTTTTAGGCATGGTGTGCCAAGGAGTAGCATGTAGTAATACATACAAACAATCCATCTGTATCTGTTGCTGTTAAATTTTAGCAATCAAAAAAATACACACACATGCCACAAAGTAATTTCAGGTGACCCAAATCTTAGGGTTCTTAATTTTTTTTCCAGTTATTTTTTTTTTTTAAAGTTTGTGATTTTATTCATGCTTTTATGTTTGATTTCAGGTTCAAAGAGGTATGTGATAATGTATATATGATTCCGACGACTCTTGGTGTTCAGAAGGATGTGGTTAGTGAAACTTTTAATTTTTTAGTTTTCAATACTTAGTTGGTTTTTTTTTATTTTTTTTTCTTAAATTTTGGTTATATTCAAATCTGACCATTCAAATCGGGGTTTAATTAAGTTGGAATTTGATGGGTTTGGATTTGGTTGTGCTTAATTTTAGGTGTTTTCAAATTTAGGGGTTTTTTGTGGTGAATTGTTTTGATTTTTATTTATTTTGCCATTGTAAAGCAGCCATTGCTTTCTTAGAAGAGAATGATGGTGGTGTTCTTTGTAAAGGGCTGCTGTCATGAGTCTTGGCCGGTTCGATTGAGACTGAGATTGTCTCCAACAGTTGCAGCCATGGCATGTGTGTTTAGATTTGCAGCATAGGAGAACTGCGACAGCCAATTTCATCACTCACTAAGCATCCCAACCGCCTATGAAGTAAGAAATACTATATTTTGTATCCTATAATCACTTCCATTTCGATTCTAAATAAATCTTCCGATTATTTTGTATCCTATAATGACTCAAACAAACGCATTGCTAAAGACCCCTTTACTCAAACTGATATGATATTGTCTGTTATATGGTGTTGGTTGTTGCAGAATGAGGCTGAAGTTCTTGCGCTATAGGGACAAACCGATAGCGTGGATCTGCTATTGCGATCTCAAAATGTATTCTACAGTTTAACACGAAACTCACTTTTCATTGGCCAAATAATAAGGTTTGGTAACTATACTTTAATTCTATTATTTAAACTGAGTTTGTATTTAAAGTTCTCTCATTTACTTATACACTTCGAAATTGAGCATGTACACAGCTTTAATGAGCAATCCCAACTATCATTTATGATGATGCAAGCGGACACTAAATTTGTTGACTTTTGATGAAATTCTTGCTGATGGTATCATTTTTAGTTTTAATGATACATGTTTATCACAGGTTGTACTAAGGCCAGATATTGCTCATGGCGAACTGCAACCAGGACGTCATAATGCAGAAACTTAAAATGTGGGCCAGAGATATGATGGTCAAGATAGGTAAATACACATTAGCAATTTCATATGTTTCAAAAGTTTTTTTTGTAGGTCAATGTTAACTTTTCAGCATATTATACTTTGTACATTTGGCGAATGTGTTATTAATTACACCAAAATGATTTATTTTTATATGATATGGCTTTTGATGTTATGATAAGGTTACTGAATTTGATTATTTGAATGCAGGAAGGAAATGTTCCGGGTGTTTGCCACCAGTTTTGCTTTATTCTTATTGTAAGCGTTGTTTGCCAAAACCCGTATCTTGGCTTGGCAGCCATGGCAGGTTTTGGGTACCGCTTTGACACTTGCTGACTTGATCCTCTTTATGTGGATCTTAACGTAGTCGCCATGATTGAGAGTATAATTAGGGATACATGAGGCAATGATGAGTCTAGGGGTGGGTAGGACTAAAGATGAGGTCGTTTGCATCTTGGCTAGGCAATTTACTAAAGTTGCAGCCATGGCGGATGTTTTATCTCATCGTTTGGCTCCGCTGTTAATGTTATGTATAATGAGGATGGTGGCAGTACTCATTATCAGAAGAAGCTGTGATGAATTTCTGCATATTTGACTAAAATCGTGATTGTCCGCATGTTGGCAGGGTGAATCAGTAGATTTGCAGCCATCGCGGATGTTTACGCTTTTTTCGATTCCCACCCTATCTGAGCCTCATAAATTATGGTTCCAAAAAAATATTAAGTCCTATAAACTAGAATGCTATTGGCTGAAATTTGTAATTAGTGTTGATAATACTCCTACTTTTTTACCCAACAGTGCGTGTAGGTGGTCTTGGCATGAGCCCATTGGATGGGAAACTTTGTGACCTAAGCTGTTCACGCCTAAGTGTGTCATTATATAGTATACTAATGCTAATGGAGCCTATGTGGTAACGTTTTTCAAATGGCCACAGTGACCAGCAACCTAATTAGATGTACAATGCCCTGTGAGCCATCCATGTCGCTGTAATAGTGTACTTAGGAATGGGGAGCAGTTCAATGACTGTTGGAAGTTTGAAGATACATTGCATAATACATGTGTTTCAAAAGAAAAGAAACCATAATATTTACATACCTTAAACCTTATCGCCTGGAGAAAAAAAATTTACAAAAAAAAAAAAAAAAGTTGCAGGGAGGAAGAAGATCTGTCAACTTGGAAGACTGAGATATCATAAAGAGCTTGGTGGTAACAATTTGATTATAAACTGTCATCACAAGCTGTGCATAAGCTGTGATATCAGTTAGCATTGTTTTTAATAGATATGGATGATTCCATGCTCGGTTGCGTGTTTCACTTAGCTGTGATGATCATTTAACTAAGTCGTCTTGATGCGGACGTTGGAAGGATGGTAGGGTGTGACAAATGGTCATCTCGGCAACCTCCACATGCGCAGGAAAGGTGTCAACTAATCTGAGCTAAGTTTTCCTTTATCTATATCTATTAAGCAATGTATGTGTTGTGTTATATTAAAAACGATGACACTTTTTGTCAATTCAATATGAGAATACACGAGGCAATGATGACTATAGGGGTGGCGAGGACAAATGATGAGTTCGTTTGCATCTTGGCGTGGCAACTTACTAAAGTTGCAGCCATGGCGGATGTATTCTTTCTACCTCATAGTTTCGCTCCACTATTGATGTTATGTATAATGAGAATGGTGGCATTACTGATTATGTATTCACTTTTGACTAAAGTTGTCATCATCTGCACATTGGCAGGGCAAATCAGTAGATTTGCAACCATTGTGGATGTTTACGCTTATTTGGATTCCGACCCTGTCTGAGCCTCAAAAACATTTTTGTCTGATTTTACATGTTTTTGAAAGTGAACCTCCTATTGGAGATACCTCAGAAACCGTTTTTACCTAATCATGACTGTTATACTAAATTAGGATTCTGAAAACCGTTTTACTTACTATGAGTGTGTGTGTTCATAGGACGTGTTCAGAGGGTCCAACTCCATGGTATGTGTTCAGCGAGTGTGAAGTCTATTAAGTTTGTGACTTGAGTGTCTTGGTTCAGTGCGTGTGTTCACAGGACATGTTCGGTGGGTGTGCTCAGGTTGTGTATTCAGTGAGTGTGGAGTCTGTTAAGTGGGTCACTTGAGTGAGTCAGTTAAAGGTGTTGGTTCATTGGGTGTGTTCAGGGAACAAGTTAAAAGTGGGTGTGTTCACTGGGTGGGTTCACTTTGGCTGGCCATGGTTGGTGGATTTGAATTATGCGAGTGACTGGTGGGGTGCCGAAGAGGAGATAGATGGATATCAACAGATTAGCTATTTTATTTAAATGGTTAAAAAGGGTCAGCGGCTACACTCCACATCCATATGAAGGTACCTTTTACTTTAAAGGTTTTTATGTTTTAAATTTATTTTTTGGTTTTTGAGTTGCTCATAACCTCAACCACGTTTATTTATCATGCAGCTTACAGCAACCTGTGGTTATTTTGGCCGAAATTTCAGGGTAATTGATTGGTGGGAGGGATGTTAGTGATGCTTCAGGACCAGTAAGGTCATTTGCAGCTTCCTACAACAAAGATATGTCCTCACTTTAATCTATTGTAAATTGTGGCGAGAAGTCTGCAAAAATTGGTTGCATGTTAACTGAAATGATGTATGGTACGAGTTCACATTTTTACTATTGTTTGCTTACTGTTATTTTATTTTTATTTCTTAATCACAGTGATCAAATCAGCTAAGCAAATTGGCCTCTGAAAATATAGGAAAAGGATCGAGTGGCAACACAAGAAGACTGGAAAGCTTAAGAGATTCTGAAAATGAATCCAAAATATGAGATGTTAGTCAAGGAGAGATCCATTGTTGCAGCGAAAGATGCTTCTATTATCACGTTTTTTCAGAAATTGAAGAAAAAGAACAGTGATGTGGCCAGGCTGATCATCAACAAAACAAAAGTAAAGCTAATAGGTGCCGTCAAACCTTTCATTTGTGTATGCTTACTGTTAGATTTTGTAAAATGGCAAAAAAAAGTATAATAATATTCTATTATATGTCATTTTGTAGTTTGCTGATAACGAAGACCTCAGTCATAATGAATTGCTGGTGCCTTTGCAGTCGCTTGCTGATGAGTTTGCAGCCTGTTCATGATCTCCTTCAGGTAATGTTCGTGCTCAATTTTTTTCCCATTCAACCTTCAGCTTTCTATGAACAACAGATGTGTCAAATATAACTTAAATACCCTAAATATATGCCTGATGATCTGTTAAATATATGTGCCACCAGCCAAATTGGAACATGTGAATAGTGATGTGTTGATATCAACTTCGCAATAGGTGAAACTGACTATTTACTACTTTTAAGCTCAAAGCCAAACACCCCCTTCATATGTTTAGGTACCAAACTGAAAAATGTTACAGAGTGCAAATTTCTTTGATGAAAACAAACTACATGTCGCATGATCGACGTGCTCAGGTTGGTCGGGTAATAGGGTTTTGCAAACTGGTCGGGTTTAGGTATAATGAGTTTGACATTGGTTTTATTTTTCAGGGCGAATAAATGTTATTTCCCTTTTTTCGCGACCTGTGGAAGAGCTTTCTGTACAATCAACATCAGTTTTGGATCCTTTACGTAATGAGAGGTTTTCCAGGTATAAGTTTACATGTTGCGTCAGTATATTGGTTTAGAAAATATTAGTTGCATATGCCATAAAATAAATTAATCGTTTACCCAATATGAGAAACTTGGTAAACGGGTAAAAAAAGGTTGATGTGAAAGGAAAAACGGGTGCAAAGGGTCAACATTTGCAGATGTAATTTAAATATATTTAAATCATAATGCCAAACACCACCTTATCTGGTAATTCATTTATAGATTGGCGCAACAATAATGAAACTACAAACCGATTCCCAAGTTTTTTCAGTAGTTATGCATTTACTTTAAACGTATATACTTTTAACAACTATAAAAATAGAGCCCCCCTTACGATTGCTCTTCATTTTAGCCATTTGGACAGTAAGTTTACAAGTTTAGCTACTTTTTAAAATAGTATAGTAAAAAAAATTTATTTATTTTTCCAGATTATGATACTGTCTGCTATTTTGGAGGTTACACGTTATGCTTAAAAAATCTAGGCTACAATTAGTTATTTAATAATCCTGTTTTACGTGAGTCACATCAAATGGCCACCGTTACTTATTTAATAATCCTGTAGATTTACCATGTGTATTGTATTTGCAGCATGATACTGATGAAAGAGTGCGATTTGAAGATTTTAGAGAAAAGGTAAAGAGGCACTTCCTGAGCTTCTAAATGTTATGTAACATACAAAATTTTGATAAGTTTGCAGCGCGGTTAGTGTAATTTTGTTTACTATTCAATTAGTTTGTAATCAAGGGTAAAAGGTTACTGTATTTTGTTTTGCTATTTAATTACTTTTATACTTGAGCTCTTTATGTTTCTTCATCAAACTTTTATTCGAAAAATGGTATTCGAGCAGCCAATGTCTTTATATGCCAGTTTAGATTTTTAAAGTTTCTAGGCTATGTGACTGGTATCAAACCAATGTGTTTCTACTCATTCAAAAATTATCGTGCAATAATCAACATAAAACGACGTCATGCCATAGTGACATGAATGATAACAAAAAACATTAACATAATTGTAATAAACACAAACACAGCCGCACCGCAGCAACGCGCGGGCATACCGCTCGTATATATATATATATATATATATATATATATATATATATATATATATATATATATATATATATATATATATATATATATATATATATACACATATATATATAAATATATATATATATATATATATATATATATATATATATATATATATATATATGTATGTATATATATATACCTATATATATATATGTATATATATATATACCTATATATATATGTGTGTGTATATATATATATATATATATATATATATATATATATATATATATATATATATATATATATATATATATATATATATATATATATATATACGTACATACATACATATATATATATATATATATACATATATATATATACATACATATATATATATATATATATATATATATATATATATATATATATATAGACAAGCGTTCAAATGAGAAGTCTTATTTTTGTGAGAACGCGAGAAGAGATCTGGACCATAGGATCAAGTTAATCTGATTTTGGGCGGAATGGCATTTTTGTAAATATTGAACGAAATTTTTAGGGGTCAAAGTGTATTATCCTCATTTGCTTCCACACCCCTAAACTTTATCCCATTTTTCTCTCCCACTTTACAATTATCACACGACACAAAATAGATCTGTCATCCGCCTTCATCTCCGGCGTTTCTCCGTCATCTCCGTCATCTCTGTCACTGCATCTCCTTCATCTCTGTCATCTCCGTTACTGTGTTTAATCTCCGTCATCTCCGGTATTGACTCCGTTATCTCCAATTTCTTTTCGGTTACATAATTTCGTGATTAAATGATTAACAACTGTTTTTTCCGGCGTTGATTCCGGCGTTGACTATATCATTTATTTTTTAATTGATTTATTTGATTTATTACACATCTATTTTTTTGCACATGTGAAGATTATTGTTTTATTAGTTGCTTTTTTTTATTGTGAAGATTATTTTTTTGCACATTTATTTTTTTTGCACATGTGAAGATTATTGTGAAGATTATTTTTATTTTTTGCACATATGCAGATTATTATAGTTTACGGATTAGGTGTTTTTCATTTTTAGATATGAAATTATGTTCGTTTGAAGAAGATTGATATTAGCGATTATTTGTTTATGTAAGTTTTTAAAAATTATCTTCACGAGTGAAGAATAGCATTAAGTAATGAAGTTTTGAGGTTATTAGAGGTTTAAGTGTAGTAAAATTTTCTTCACGAGTGAAGAATATCATTAAGTAATGAAGTTTTGAGGTTATTAGAGGTTTAAGTTTAGTAAAATTTTCTTCGCGAGTGAAGAATATCATTAAGTAATGATGCTTTTAGGTTATTAGAGGTTTAAGTTTAGTAAAATTATCTTCACGAGTGAAGAATATCATTAAGTAATGAAGTTTTGAGGTTATTAGAGGTTTAAGTTTAGTAAAATTATCTTCACGAGTGAAGAATATCATTAAGTAATGAAGTTTTGAGGTTATTAGAGGTTTAAGTTTAGTAAAATTATCTTCACGAGTAAAGAATATCATTAAGTAATGATGCTTTTAGGTTATTAGATGTTTAAGTTTAGTAAAATTATCTTCACGAGTGAAGAATATCATTAAGTAATGATGCTTTTAGGTTATTAGAGGTTTAAGTTTATTAAAATTATCTTCACGAGTGAAGAATATCATTAAGTAATGATGCTTTTAGGTTATTAGCAGAATTTTGGATTATTTAAGTTTAGTTAGAGTATCTTCGCCAAAATTTTTGAAAAATGTTAATAATGATCGAGTTTATCAGCAAAATTTTCATTAGTTAATGATATTATTCAAACTGTTTTGTATAAGGGAATAGGTTAAGCTGCCAAAAATTTTGATATATGAAAATCAGAAGTTAATAAAATAGTTTTGAAAGCAATAAAAGGCCATCAAAACATGATAAAAACTCTATAGCATGGTTAAATAATGTAACAATTCGCATTTTCGGATTACTATTCATTTTATTACTATTCACTTTACTATTCACTTTCACTATTTATCTCAGAAATTTTTATTTCATATTCTCGTAAGTTGTACTATTTTAACAATAATCCGAGAGTTTGACGCTCGTCGGATCATTTCTGCAAAAATCACGAAGCCGTGTCCGAGATTTACTTTTGGATTTAAACGTCGTTCCGGTTTATTTTCATGATTTCATCAAGTATTTACTAGTATCATATGGTTTTCATGCTTTATTTCATGCACATACTACCTATACCACATTATTTTTGTTAACTTTTTGAACATACAAACCCTAGATTTTGATTTAGGTGTTCCTTTGTTAAATTGACATGATTAGTAGTGATTAGGAACCCATGGCACCCTAAGAAGGTGTATGGTAGGATTAGTATAGCTTTGTGGTGTTTGCAAGAGTTTTGGTTGAAGTTGAAACTAGTTTTGAGCATGAAAAATGGATTTGTAACAAGTATATAAACATTCTGTCCCATTTTTGTAAATCCAGGAAAATCAGTAAACATAAAGGAAACTTTGGCAAAATTTTTAGAAAATACTTTGAAAAACAAATCCGTAGGCGAAAGAACGGATTAAAAAGAGTTTATAACGAAGAAGTTATGATTTTTGCAAGTTTATTGACGAAAAGTATATTTTCTGAAAATACATGCTGTTGGACGTTTTTCGTCGGACAAAAAGAGGCTTTAGACGTAACCGGAGGAGCCAAGCTTTCCAAAATATATTACTACATACTAAGACGTAACCGTGGATATAAAGAACAAGTAAAACGGACTTATAACGACAAAGATATTCACGTTTCAATATCGGCAAAAATCCTCTATAATTGGCAGCTTTCACTAGAAATAATAATAATACTACTTCTACGTACTAAATTCTAGATTTTCTAGAAATACTACTAAATTGCCGAAATTTATAACTAACGAAGTACTTATGCTTATGAGCTTATTTTTATGACCATTAGATGTTACTTCAAGGTTTTCAAGACGAAGTATAAAACACTAATTTTCTATACATATATATATTACGACAGGTTTACACAAGTCTAGTTAAGACTTATTATTTTTTTCCTCAAGTATGGAATGTATTTTCATAAGCCTATAACTAGTATATTTTCAAGTTATGAGTGGTATAGTTAACATGTGCATGCATATTCTCTACATCATTTCATGATCTAAATTAGATCATATTCATTCATCATAGGTTGCGGTTGATTCAGTCCTTGTTGTCCTTATCATTCCATTGCATTGTACTATCACTTCGAGGTGAGTCATAGCCCCTACTCTTTTTATACTTGTTTTAACTCTTTGGGGGAGATACATGCTCAACTACTTGCTTACTTGTACAGATACTCAAAACATTTATACTTGATTACATTTATACTTGATTTCATTTATACTTGATAACACTTATACTTGATTGCATTATACTTGATTTCATACATACATGATTGATACATGCACAAATACTTACTTGATACTTGAAACGTTTAAACCTTTATACTTTGGGAAATGGCACCCAGAAATCTTTTATACTTTGGGAAATGGCACCCAGTAATCATACATACATGATTGTGAAACTTCCAGTGGCTCCAAATTAAGTTGTTGGATGACCATTGAGACATACATACAAACGTGAGGTCTTCGGAGATGAAGTGTAGACTCACGACTAATTGCTTAACTGTTGTGATGAACTTATACATGTTTTACTCATACTATATATGTTAGCAGTGGGTTGTGAACACACAGGTTACAAGTCTCTTATGGCGGGACTTGCAACTGAGTGGATTTACGATGCCTTTGCTGTGTGATCATTTTCTATAGATTTTATTTTTTAAACAAACTCTATGAATTCACCAACCTCGTGTTGACACTTTAGCATGTATTTTCAGGTTTTAACCAATGGTACGCTACTGGAGGCTTTGGCAGGGCATGACATGGTCATAGAAGACTCTGATTATTCATTTGGGGACCGTTTTAAACTATTTTAAGGGCCTATTTCCGCACTACTTTTAACGATGTAAATTCAATATTTTTGGTTAAACGATTTTATTCTAAATGATTAAAGTGAAAACCATTTTTGTACTTGTGTTGTGATACCGATTGAGTTACACCCCAGCTACATGTATGCTTCCACTGGACCCGATTCTGGGGGTGTGACAGATTGGTATCAGAGCTTTGGCTATAGCGAACTGAGTGTTTTTAAAACCTAGACTATAGCTACTTTTACGAAAAACTTAACCCTATGACCGTCACGTGCCTGCCTGCCAAGCTGAAGCCTCATTTGTGGTTAGTTGCTGACACATATGATGAGATTTGTATCTCATTATCTAATATATTATATTCACTTATTCTAGATGATTACTATAATTGTCTTTCATATAAGCGTGTTCACGTATCATATATATCACTGCGTTATGTTTTTCCTTGCATAGTTTCATCATTTGACCTCGAGTTTGGTTACCTGCCTTAGTCTTTCTAAACGTCTTAGTATTTGTGAAGGACATAGTATTAGTATAACTAAGCTGAGTATTTCAAAATTCATGGAACCTCGGTGGAATATAGACTGGTCATTTATATTCAACCTGGGATAGTAGGACATAGGCTGACCACCTATATCCGACTCAGAAATGAATTTTGCAACACTGAGAATAGTTATAATGATATTTTGTCTGGATTGTGTGTAAGCAATTCCAAAGTCGAGCCAATCTTTCAAAAGACCTTTTTCAAGGATGTTGAATCCAGACCTTGATTTTTAGCTTGGTTCTAGTGACAATTCTTGTTTGATGAGTTGCGAAAATCAAGCTAAAAGTTAAAGTCATCACTCAAACCGATTTAGCCTAATCTCATGACAGTTCTTGTTTGATGAGTTGTGGGATTAAGTGAAAATCGGTTACCTAAAGGATTAACCTAAAGGAGGTCTTTTGAGGACTATGCTCGGGATTGGGAAGGTTTGCCTCATCAAGTCTGACCACGAGAACGTACCTAGTTGGATAGGAAACCCACATACATAAGCTTTGACACATTTTCTTAAACACACACTTAACTGATTAACATTAACTGAACTTCGGGACGAAGTTCCCTTAAGGGGTAGAGACTGTAACAATTCGCATTTTTGGATTACTATTCATTTTATTACTATTCACTTTTACTATTCACTTTCACTATTCATCTCAGAAATTTTTATTTCATATTCTCGTAAGTTGAACTATTTTAACGATAATCCGAGAGTTTGACGCTCGTCGGATCATTTCTGCAAAAATCACGAAGCCGTGTCCGAGATTTACTTTTGGATTTAAACGTCGTTCCGGCATCCCGATATGTCCACAAAACACTATAAACAATAAAAATATGATTTTCTCTCATTTTACGACAATTCTAAAAGTTTTGGAATTTTACGTTTTCCAGTTCAGCGTTTTACGCGAATTACGCGTTTTAGACCTGCGTTTCCAGTTTTTACAGCGTTTAAGCAACCAGATGGAACTTACCATTCATTTTATATTTTATTATGGAGTATTTTGACAAGTTTAGTCATTCTTTCAAGTTTCATATTTTTATGATACCCGAATTTACGTTTCGCGATTTAAAACTTTACGTTTAGCGATTAACGGAACCAAAACCGACTCCGTGAACCAGATAACACCAAGCTTCCTACATACTCATTCATACATGTGCAGCCCCCCTCCCCATGTTACTTGAACTTCACCACTTATTTACCAAAATGCCATTGAAATTAGATATTTCATGCAAAAAAACACCTTTAACATATTCATTTTATTTTCAACAATCAAAGTGAGGTTTCTCTCCTTCCTTCCTCCCTAGCCACGACCCAAATTCATACCAAGACCAAAATCCATTATTTTTCAAAGATCAAAGCATAAAAGTTGTTCATTTCATCATTCTAGTTAGGAGTTTTGCAATACAAACCCAAGAAACACAAGATTTCTCATCATCTAATCACCTTATATTTCAAAGTAAGTTATCAAATTTATTTTCATGATTTCATCAAGTATTTACTAGTATCATATGGTTTTCATGCTTTATTCATGCACATACTAGCTATACCACATTATTTTTGTTAACTTTTTAAACATACAAACCCTAGATTTTGATTTAGGTGTTCCTTTGTTAAATTAACATGATTAGTAGTGATTAGGAACCCATGGCACCCTAAGAAGGTGTATGGTAGGATTAGTATAGCTTTGTGGTGTTTGCAAGAGTTTTGGTTGAAGTTGAAACTAGTTTTGAGCATGAAAAATGGATTTGTAACAAGTATATAAACATTCTGTCCCATTTTTGTAAATCCAGGAAAATCAGTAAACATAAAGGAAACTTTGGCAAAATTTTTAGAAAATGCTTTCAAAAACGAATCCGTAGGCGAAAGAACGGATTAAAAAGAGTTTATAACGAAGAAGTTATGATTTTTGCAAGTTTATTGACGAAAAATATATTTTCTGAAAATACATGCTGTTGGACGTTTTTCGTCGGACAAAAAGAGGCTTTAGACATAACCCGGAGGAGCCAAGCTTTCCAAAATATATTACTACATACTAAGACGTAACCGTGGATATAAAGAACAAGTAAAACGGACTTATAACGACAAAGATATTCACGTTTCAATATCGGCAAAAATTCTCTATAATTGGCAGCTTTCACTAGAAATAATAATAATACTACTTCTACGTACTAAATTCTAGATTTTCTAGAAATACTACTAAATTTCCGAAATTTATAACTAACGAAGTACTTATGCTTATGAGCTTATTTTTACGACCATTAGATGTTACTTCAAGGTTTTCAAGACGAAGTATAAAACACTAATTTTCTATACATATATATATTACGACAAGTTTACACAAGTCTAGTTAAGACTTATTATTTTTTTCCTCAAGTATGGAATGTATTTTCATAAGCCTATAACTAGTATATTTTCAAGTTATGAGTGGTATAGTTAACATGTGCATGCATATTCTCTACATCATTTCATGATCTAAATTAGATCATATTCATTCATCATAGGTTGCGGTTGATTCAGTCCTTGTTGTCCTTATCATTCCATTGTATTGTACTATCGCTTCGAGGTGAGTCATAGCTCCTACTGTTTTTATACTTGTTTTAACTCTTTGGGGGAGATACATGCTCAACTACTTGCTTACTTGTACAGATACTCAAAACATTTATACTTGATTACATTTATACTTGATTTCATTTATACTTGATAACACTTATACTTGATTGCATTATACTTGATTTCATACATACATGATTGATACATGCACAAATACTTACTTGATACTTGAAACGTTTAAACCTTTATACTTTGGGAAATGGCACCCAGAAATCTTTTATACTTTGGGAAATGGCACCCAGTAATCATACATACATGATTGTGAAACTTCCAGTGGCTCCAAATTAAGTTGTTGGATGACCATTGAGACATACATACAAACGTGAGGTCTTCGGAGATGAAGTGTAGACTCACGACTAATTGCTTAACTGTTGTGATGAACTTATACATGTTTTACTCATACTATATATGTTAGCAGTGGGTTGTGAACACACAGGTTACAAGTCTCTTATGGCGGGACTTGCAACTGAGTGGATTTACGATGCCTTTGCTGTGTGATCATTTTCTATAGACTTTATTTTTTTAAACAAACTCTATGAACTCACCAACCTCGTGTTGACACTTTAGCATGTATTTTCAGGTTTTAACCAATGGTACGCTACTGGAGGCTTTGGCAGGGCATGGCATGGTCATAGAAGACTCTGATTATTCATTTGGGGACCTTTTTAAACTATTTTAAGGGCCTATTTCCGCACTACTTTTAACGATGTAAATTCAATATTTTTGGTTAAACGATTTTATTCTAAATGATTAAAGTGAAAACCATTTTTGTACTTGTGTTGTGATACCGATTGAGTTACACCCCAGCTACATGTATGCTTCCACTGGACCCGATTCTGGGGGTGTGACAAATAAGCGTATGGAAGAATCCAAAGAAAGGACCGTAAAACATGTCTTTGCCAGGGTAATGTATCTTGTTATTTCATTTAGTTAAGGATTGTAGTTGTTTTAAGTGTGGTGAGAATTGGCATTTAGCCAAGGACTGTAGTTGTTATGCTGGTTGTTGTGGTTGTTATAAGTGTGGTTAAGTTGGGCATAGAGATAGGAAATGTAACCAGGTTAAGTTGGGAGTGTAGTCAGTGTTGTTCTTTGTGCGGTAAGGGTTGGCATATGGGTAAGGACTGTCCTGAATTAAGTTGTACATGTGGTGAAGATGGACATTATCCATATGAGTGTCCTAGGGATCGTAGTGATTATGAGGATAGGATTTGTTGTTATATTTCTGGTGGGAAGCATACGGCGAAGAACTGTAGTGGTGTTGGTTATTACAAGTCTTGTAAGGTTGTGCATCTCTGTAGGGATTGTGGTCAGGTTTGGGGTGGGGGTGGTGGTGACGTGTTTGTTATTACTGTGTCTGAGGTGGTATATGGCTGTTTGTTCTCTGTGTTGTAAGACAGGGAATTTGGGTAAGGATTGTTTGTAAAGATTCAAGATCTAGAGTGTCACATGTGTTTTTTAATTTAATTTTAATGTTTTAATGTTTTTTAATGTTGAGTATGATGTTTATGAATTAAAGGTGGTTGAACCATGTTCGTAGTTTATGTTATATGAAATCAGTGGTTGAACCATGTTTTGAGTTTGTAAGTTCAATTCAGTTACTATTTCATCAATATAGTAGTTTAGATCTGATTTGGTTTGTTTAATATTTGTTTATTGTTGCTTATTTAGTCTGATATTTGCTTAATACTTGTTTATTTAGTCACTTTTGATAAGTATTGGTTGATATGTACCTAGTGTAACTGTTTCATATATTTTCTGTCAACATCTGTGGATCTGAGTTATTTGTGGTTTCTGAGTAGTAGTATATTTGAGATATGTTTTTTTGAGTTCATTAGGTAGTTGCAATCATATTGAGCATATAAGAGTTGGTTTGAATTAAGTTGGATCAGATTTGAGTAGTGTTTCGGTTGAGACAGTCAACAAATGTAATGTTTGGATCAGTGTGGTTTGCTTGTCTCTTTGTTTGTTTCAGAGAGTATTGCTGGTTTAGTCATCTCACTTAGTCTACACTAAGGCTTAGTTAAGCATAAAAGTAGTTAGTCATAACATAAAAAGTCTAAATATCTTTTCATTGATCATCACAGTTAGTAGGCTTAGTCTTAGGTTGCATAATCTCATAAAGTTATTGTATAAGTATTAGTTATAATTTATTTCATTTAAAAAGCAGCTTAACAAAAATATTTTCAGTCAAATTTGCATAATCAAAATCCATTTTAGTCAACATTTCTGTCTAAATCAAAAGTCAAACATATTTGAAATTCAGATTTTGGGCTAAACTTTTTGAGAGGTTGTAGGATTCAATATTTGTTGGAAATTGTTTTGGTTTGTTGTTTTGATATGTTTAGCACTCAGATAATACACATCTAAAAGAAATTTCAAATTTGGAACTTATTTGCTTATTGAAAAAGACTTTTGAAGTTGACTGTTTGGGCAAACTAGTGCTCTGCACTTCAGCTATTGACCAAATTTCTAGGCTACTTTTAGTTAAGAGAATTGGATCTAGTATCTGTTTTCAAGGTGATTTTGTGTTCTCAGATTGTTAGTGAGTAGTTTTCCCCCATAAGCTTGCATCTCTAAGCTTATTTGATCAGCTTATTTGGTTCATCTAGTTTTCATAAGTAGGGCTGCATGTGCCTAAGATTGATCATACATTGAGTTTATTGGTTTACCTGAGCTTAATATTGCTTATAGTAACTGTTTCAGTTTATATTTGGCTTCTTGATTAACTGCTTGGCTTATTGCTTATCTCTATATTGCTTATTCCATTTGTTTTTGCCTTTATCTGTGTTTCTGGGTTTCCATTGGCTTTAGTACTGTTCTATTAAACTTATCTAAGTAAAAAATACATCTTGTCAAAGTTGGGTACTGTTTGGTCAAGTTTTGGTTATTATTAAACAATTTGGATAAGCAGTTTCATAGCTTATTACATCTGGTCAAAGGTGTTAAGATGTTTGGAATGTATTAATGGTAAATTTTATCTGCTGTGTAAGTTTCAACAGCAGGTGTATACTAAACATAGATGTCGATTATATGCCCTTATAGTAAGTTTCAACAGCAGGCATAAGTTTATACTGATTTGGATTTATATACATCATTCTAGAAGACCTATTGAAGAAGTTAATTTTTATATTTATCAGCTTAAACCAAGTCATGATGATTTTGAAATTTTTTATATTTATCTGTTATTAAACACTAATCTGAATATTACTTGTTGTAAGATTGATATTTTAAATGACCCTGCTATTTGACCATCATTTTCTATTTTAAGTTCATTCAGATATGTTATATGTGGTTGACCCAAAAAAGTTTCAGGTCAACAAAACTGATTTAACTATTATTTTGTTTGCTACCATCTAGGTTTACAATACTCATCGACTTGCATACTTTTACTTTACTTTGATTGTAATTCTATTGGTTTAACTTGAACTTGCTAGTTAATTGTTAGTTTCAATACGCTATTGTAGGGCCTGTAAGAATGGTTTCTTAGTTAGAATTAGGGGTTGTTGCATGTGTCAAAAATTCTGCTGCAAGGGATGCTGTTTTCATGTTGTTTTGTCGATGTGGTTTTTTTGTTATATATATGTTGGTAAGCATTCTAAACCATACATTACCAAATCTCACTTTGATATTTTTAGCTTCTTATTGTATGAGATGGACCCATAGGACCCTGTTATAATTGCAGGCTTTGTACATTGTTATAATATTTCTTATCTTCAAATACTTTCACATATTTCAATTATCCATCCACCTCACACAGTTTTGATATCTTTCTTATCTTTAAATCTATCCATATCACAAATTCTTATCCATTTCTTATCTTTAAATATGCATATCATCATTACAGATTCTAATTCAACACACACAGCCATATATTTTTCTTATGTTCAAATAATATCTTATTCATATTTCTATGTTTAAATGCTTCCCCTTGTATTGAAGGTGTATACTGTTGATTAGCTTATTAATCTATTGAAACAGTTCAAACATACAAACATCTCCCACAACTAGATGATTAATTGAATATATATAATTAAATAATCTTTAACATCTAGTTGTTGGGAGATGTTTGTATGATTTAACTAATTCATGAGCTTCGAAAAGCATCTCACAGTTTCCAATTTCCATTCCTAGGGAATAATTCCAATTACATAGTTAAATCTTATTCAGGGCTCATTTACTGCAAATTTATTTCATGTTTATATCTTTCATTCATGTGATTTAAGAAAGCCATGGTTATAATAACTAATATAGTAGTGTTACTTGTAGAAGTTTGGTATGTAGTACTTGGAAATTGTATCTGTTGTTAATATAATATAACTACATTTATATGCTTCACTTATTTTACAAAATTTGTAAGTTAATATTTCGATCCTAGACTTATGGTAAGTTTCAACTGTATTCCTAGGGAAAAACGAGAGTCAGATGTTGATAATGAAAATGTGAATCACAAGTCATAATCTTTGCATTTTTCTGACTTTAAGTTCAATCTTTTAGTCTTAAATACACATCTGATTTCTCTTAAGTTAAGTGTCTGGAAGCATTGTGACATAAAGTATATATTTGTTAAGAATGACACTTTTAAGTTAGAGCATGACTTTTATCCAAATGTTTTCTTTCATCTCTAATTGAGTTTCTATTGTCAAGCATCACTAGTAGGAATGCAATCAAACCATGACACTTAGAACTGTTTACTATGTAGATATCGTGAGATAGGAAATGAATCTATTGTTTTTTCTCCGAATTATAAGAAATAGATTGGGATGAGTTGCAACTTTTTGTTTTCCTTTATGATGAGTGAGAGCCATGTATATTTTTATTGTATTTGTATCCTCATTAAGGTCATAACTTATTGTATATATTTTTTGTTACTTTAAATTAAGTCAAAATGTTATGAGTAAATGAAACAACATTGACCTATGGATCACAAAAGAAAATAAGTTAATGGATGTAATTTTTCTATATGTTCTGCTGATTAAGATGGCTTATTAGTTTGCAATTAGTTTTGAATTATCATCCAAATAATTTCTGGTAGTATCAGTTGAGGTAGGCATTCTGCAACATTTTGGAATTAAAAAAAATAATAATAGCATTTTCGACCATGTTGTTATTTTGTACAGATCATTTCTTTCATCTGTTAGACAAGCTGTTTGAAATAATGTAAGTAAATTTTTTGCAATTCTTGAACTGTTAACAATATTCCTTGAGTTCAAATGTACATTGGTAAATGTAGATATGCATTTGAAAAATTTGGGTTTTCAAGTGCACTATATCCTAGTGATAAAAAAAATATTAATAGCATTTTACTTGTTTATTTGATTCCTGTTGTTATTTTGTAAATATCATTTCTTTCATTTGTTACAGCTGTGGCCTGTTCCTATCTCTTCGAAACACAAAGCCGGTATTCTAAACTGTTCAAATGGCTAATGATGGAAAAAGGAAGTGTTCAATCTGTGGAGAATATGTGTATCATGATGCAAGAAACTGTCCATTAAAAAAATAAGTTATATTATTATCTTTGTATGACAATATGGATTAATTTTTTAAATTTTGCTTGAAATATTACAGATCTACATTATGTATTTTTTTTGTTTTTATGTAATTGTAATTGAATGGCTTTTGAAATATTTTATGGTTTAGTAATATCATTGGTTTTTTACATGTTTTTATTTTATGACTGTCTATTGTATTAAAAAATGTTACTATCACATAATCTGTTTTAAAGTTTTAATATTCTAATTCTGAAAAAATAGTATTAATGTTTCTATTTTTTTTTTCACAAGTGAAAATATTTTAACATGTGAAAATATGTGCTATATTTTTTTTTTTCACAAGTGAAAAATACTTTAACATGTAAAAAAATAAATCTCATGTATAATGTAAATGTTTTACTAATGAAGGAATTTTTTACATGCAAAGAAAAAAAATGATATGTGAATTTTTTCACATATCAAGAAAAAGTAAATAATGAAACATATCAGCAACAAAATGGAATTAAACAAATCAAATTACAAAATATTTAAAAAACATCATAAGATAAAACAAATAATTAAAGTTATCCAGCAATTAAACTAGTTGTTAATAAAACATAGTAAAAGTTCATTGAAATTAAACAAAACAGGAGTTTATCGGCATTAGTTTTTGCCAAGAATAAACCATATCATCAACTACTCCAGTTCTAGTTAACTTCAATTTTCTTCGTCATCTAAAAAAATAAAAGACAAAAAATATTTTAATAATTAAATTAAATACAAATCAAAACATAAAAATAATAATCTTCACATAAAAATAAAAATATTTAATAATGGCTGAACATTAATTTCTTCAATATAAATATATAATGTTTTAACATAACATTATTTCTAACCTGATGAAATTACAATGAAATCCTTATCTTTATTAGCTTTTTCACCTGTGTTAATTAAAAAATGATAATATGTCATGATAATATTAGTTAATTAAGTTTTTTCTATTATAAATGCTTAAAAAAAAGAAAAAGAAAGTTAAACTAACTGTATATTCAATTTACTTTTTTTTTTCTTCATTGTCAGAATATTGAAACCCTGGAAGAATATCTTCATTCACTAAAAAAATAAAAAAAATTTGGGAAAATTTTATTAATTAATACTTGTGTCTGAAAATTTTATTTATAATTTTTCTAACCTTTAAAGAAGTGAACTTTGGATGCTTCATTATACTTGGAAACATCACATACTACTGTTTCCAATGAATGATCATTATCACTATCTTCATCTGTTTCCAATAAATCATTAAAAATATTAGTTAATTCAAGTGTTTAATTATAAAATATTAAAAAGAAAAACTTTATTTTTTCGATACATTTTTCTAACCTATAATAACATCATCATGTTTTGAAGCTTCTTTAAAATCAGAAACATCACAATAAACTTCCCAGAAACCAGCATCAGAATGTGTTTTTGAACCTGTTTTATTAAAATATAAATATTATTTTCACTAACAAAAAAAAAAAAATCGTATTAAAATTTTTACATGTGAATATAGAAGGAATATGCATACAAAGATATGGCCGCATATCTTCACAAATTGGATTTTTATCCTTACACCTCCTTGCTATTTGTCTCTCATTTTTAACTATAAAATTATATAAAACTTCAGAATAATAATATTAAATAAATATATTAAATAAACTATATATAACATACCATGTTCACCTGATTCATTGGCTTTAGTAGTTGTATCTACAATAACAATAATATAAAATGTTAATTATAGTGTGTTTTATTAAAATATGAATATTGTTTAAAATACAAACATATAGAATGACATTTTCACATGTGAAAAAATAGTTTTTCCACTCAAAACCTTAGTAACATTAAATTTTTTGAACTGACTATAAATTCTTTACAACAAAAATATATTATTCAAATCAATTTATTCAAAGATAATTACCAGAAAATTATTTAATAAAAATACTTTAGAAAATTAAATAACAAAAATTATAATTTGTTTAGATTTCTAAAGAAAACCATTAATAACCAAATTTAACAGAAAATTTATTTTCGAAAATTCGTATAACAATATGAAAAACTATTAACATAAAAATACTTCATAGAACAAAGAATTAGAAATATTCAAATAACAGCAAAAAAATATAAATAGATTACAATAAATATTAAAAAAAATAAGGCCCTACTTAAGTCCATTTTATATTAACTTTAAATTACAATTTATTACTCTCATAAATAATCTAGAATTTTGATTCAATAAACACATTCATAAATATTATGCTATTTTAATCTAAAACCCTTTAATTCATTAGCAATAACAACAATGTTAGCTTCATCAATCTTAATACCATTTTGGGTTGTGTTATTTTTAAGCAAAGAAAGCTTATTCTTGTAAATATGAATAAATGTAACAATTCGCAATTTCAGGTTAACTTTTATTCCCGAAAATTTCACTATTCACTTTTACTATTCACTTTTACTATTCACTTTTTACTATTCACTTTTCACTATTCATCTCAGAAATTTTTATTTCATATTCTCGTAAGTTAAACTATTTTAACGATAATCCGAGAGTTTGACGCTCGTCGGATCATTTCTGCAAAAATCACAAAGCCGTGTCCGAGATTTACATTTAGGTTTAAACGTCCTTCCGGCATCCCGATATGTCCATAAAACATTATAAACAATAGAAATATGATTTTCTCTCATTTTAGGACAATTCCAAAAGTTTCGGAATTTTACGTTTTTCAATTCAGCGTTTTACGCGAATTGCGCGTTTTAGACCCGTGTTTCCAGTTTTTAGCAGGGTTTTCGCACCCGATAGAACCTACCACTCATTTTATATTTTATTATGGACTATATTGACATGTTTAACCATATTTATAAGTTTCATATTTTTAGGATACCCGGTTTTACGTTTTGTGGCCTAAAAACTTACGGTTAGCAATTTACGGAGTCAAAACTAGCTACATACTTAGGATATTACCATCCAAAGACCATGACTACTCATCTAGTCACCCTTATCCTCCTTGAACCGACTTAGGGGTGGTGGAGTCACCATGTGTGGTTAAATCTTGACCATTGATTCTTTAGATCATTACAAGTGTCTTAAACTAACCATGGTTAAATTCTAACCCAATATATGGTTAACTATTTTTCCTACCCTATAAATACCAAGCTAAAAACACATAGAAAACTTGTACCACACCTTCTTATAACCTTCAAGTCCTAAAACCTAAGGCACTTTTCTTATATTTTGTAAGAAAGTTAACTAGTTTTTGAAAGAAAACTAGTGTTTGATCTTCAATCTTGGAAATTTTCTAAGAAAAGTTGTTATAACTTTAAAGTCTCCAAAAAGACGTCGTTATAATCTTCAAATAGCTTTGGACTTCAAGAAGGCGTCGTTATAATCTTCAAATAACCTCGGTTTATCATAGATTGCAAAGGGTGAAGCTTAAGTCTATCAAAGTCCGTACCTTACTAGTTACTTACCTTTCTTTTAGAAAGCCTCAAGTTGTAAGCAAACCCTAACATACTCCTTGCTTAATTATCATTTTCATGCTTATTATGTTTCTTTCATGCTATATATGGTCTTTGTATTGTGTTCATGATGAATAAAAACTAGTAAAACGAGTATTGGTATACATATGTTAACTTATGACAAGCAAACAAGCAAACTAGTGATTTTTATGGAAAACCACGACCACAATAGTATAACTTTGATATTTGACACTTACTTACTGTTAAAGAGGACTTAACAAGGAAAACATAGCAATTTGAATCACCCAAAACGAGTACACGAGTCAAAAGTTATGACCATTTGAAGTTAGCGAAACCAAAACGGCAAAACTGCCTAAATAGCATTCTGATCAAATTATGATTTTGAAAGTCCCACTTCTGGTCCGATTCATCAAAAAGTTAAAACACGAAATTTGTCCGGAACGACGTTTTCGTTCAGGAACAAAGAAGCTCGAGACCTGAAAATGCTTTTTGAGTGATAAATTTCTTCAAATTCTTAACAGCCCATTTTTAGACCAAAGTTACTATATAATGATTATATTTAGATGAGACCAAGAGGTCTAATGACCTAAAGCCAAGACCACAACCATGGCTAAAGCCAAGGTTGAGTCTCAAGACCATGGTAACAATGACCAAGGTCACGGTAAAGCCACGGCTAAAGACCATATAACTTTTAAAGATCAAAAAGCTTATATATATATGTTATCAAATACTACAATAGTAGGGAGCCTCATGTGAGGAGTTCATTGAGTAAGCCGTCGAGACGAGTTGTGGATTTATGAGTTAAAGTGTCCTGGCTCCTCGAACGTTTACTCCATGACTTCTGAATTATGTCGGCCCGAACGGTAGTAAGAGATATACAAACTATACATGTTTCATAGACCACTTATATTCAACGACTTACATTATATACTAAGTACTACATCATGAACATTATGCAAGACATATATAGGCAATTCTTCGTATTCTTAGACGTTACTCCAAACCTAAGTCGCAACGTTCTATTATAGGCTGCTCTTAGAGACTTTCGCGATTCGACTACCACTTTCATTTCTCATTACATAAGCTTAAGGTGAGTCATAGCCCCTACTTTTTCATACTTGTTTTAACTCTTTGGGGGGGATACATGCACAACTACTTGCTTACTTATACAAATACTTGATCGCATTATACTTGATTGTTCTATACTTGATTGTCTTATACTTGATCGCATTATACTTGATTTCATACATACATGATTGTGTTATACTTAACTGCGTTATACTTGATTGTGTTACTGCCAGTGGCTCCAGATTAAGTTGCTGGATGACCATTGAGACTTCCGGTGGCTCCAAATTAAGACCTTGGATGACCATTGAGGCTATTGATACATCCTAACATTTGCGAATGTTGGATACATCATAAACGTGAGGTCTTCGGAGATGAAGTGTAGACTCACGACTAATTGCTTAATTGTTTTGATGAACTTATACATGTCTTTATCATACTATATTGTAGCAGTGGGTTATGAACACACAGGTTACAAGTCTCTTATGGCGGGACTTGTAACTGAGTGGATTCTCAATGCCTTTGCTATGTGAACATTCTTTATAGACTTTTCAACTGTTTTAAGACAAACTCTATGAACTCACCAACCATTGTGTTGACACTTTAGCATGTTTATCTCAGGTTAGTAAGGCGATAGCTAGTGTGTGGAACTTAGAGTCAAGCTGCATATTCTGAAGACTTACGCTTTTATCATTTACCATTCAAAACATTTTGTATACATTTATGTATCATACTTTGGAATCTCATGTTTGTAACTTTGAATTCATTAATCGAATGGTAACTTTTCAAAACGTCTCATTTAGAGTTCGTTTTCTATAACTTGTACTTTGTATTATGAAGTAGCACCCCTATGACACAGTCTTCCGCTGCGGTATTTTGGGGGTGTTACAATAAATGTGTGTGCGTTTACTAGTTAAGAAAGCTTATTTCATGCGAACATAAATGTACCATTGTGTATACTTTTTTCTTCAGTATATTAGGTAAATAAAAAACAACCCATTTTCAAATTGTTTGGTTAACATCAAAACAAATGCTACATGGCTCTCGGGATAATTAAATTATAGGAAGAGGTGGAAGTTAGATAATTGAACACAACCATCTAATATTTAGTTACACCTTGATCTAGTAGCAAATGCAATCATAGCATTTAACATCCTACCATAATTTTGTTCTTAAATTTAAGTAATACAAAGCAACAGATCTTAACGTAACATAACATAAGGATATTGGCAAAATGATCATATAAAGGACTATCCACTCCTGCATATTCTTTTTTCCCTTCATCTGTTGAACGACTTCTAGAAGTTCTGAAAAAATGTTGCATTTCAATAAGAATTTAGTTATCAGCAGATGAAATAAACTACAATTAACTTATATTAAAAAAAAAATAGAAAATAAACTTTTTGTTATAATATTCACCTCATCTGGCAGTATAGTTCGTAGTGGTTCTATACTTTTTGAAGAAGCGTAAGCTGAATTCTTTCTCGGTCTACCTCTTTTACGTTTCATTACTTCACTTGTGTCACCAACATTTTGTTTTTTTCTGTAACTTCAAACATTAGGGGGATCTAGATGATTGATTTAATTTGCTAATACTCAACAAATATTTTCCTTAATGTGATACACATTCGTTTAAACAATATTATCTTTGATACGAGTTTTAATTATCAAGAGCAAAATTATATAAATCAATCTCTAGTGTAAAATTTTTTAGTTTTTTTTTTTTTAAATTAGTGATTGCTTAATTATTAATATACCTGTAGGAGCCGCATCTTTATCGTTATGTTGCCCACCCCTTTTTCTCCCCTTACAACCAAGTGCTGTTTCACGAACCCCTGTTTCTTTAGCAGCTTTGTTACCTGTTTTTTTCCCTTTTTTCCTTATACTTTCATCAACATTTGTATACTCAGCATCAACATTTTGATCACCATATTTAGCTGAAGCAGCAGCATCTTTACCTGTTTCTTTTCTACCTCTTTTCTTCCCCCTTTTGTTGATTTTTTGATCAGCATTTTGATCCTTTGTAATTCCTTTTTGTTCTCTAATGGATGATCTTGTAGTACGTTTTTTAGTTGAAACATCTTCAGACATTGGATTTTCATTTTCAATGTTGTTAACATTTTCTTCTATATTCTGAATGTTGACATCATCTGTTTCTGAAACAATTTAAAATTTTATATATAAATATAAAATTTTTTTCTGATTCAATTTCATACAAAATTTTTATGTAACTAAAAAACCAACATATGTAAGTTAAATTATGTACAGAATCTCCTTAATTATGAAAATAGTTGAAGCAGCAGCAGCATCTTTACCTGTATTGTTTGCATGTTCACCAACATCATTATTTGCAGCAGCCAGAGTTTCATCTTCAGCAACATCATTTACATCATTTCCAAATGTGCAAACAACTTCAGGTATTGGATTTTCATTCTCAATGTTTTCAACATTTTCTTCATTATTATTAACGCTTAAACCATCTGTTTCTCTCCCACAATCTTGACTTTTGATTTCTGAAAAAATTTAAAATTTTGTAGATAAATATAAAATACTTTTTCATATTCATTTTTATAATTAATGAAGTATTTTATATAACTAAAGAAGCCAACATAAGTAATAATTTTTAACATGTGCAAGTAATTTTTTTTCACATGTGAAAGTATTACAAAATTTTTTCACATGTAAAAGTATAAAATTTTTTCACATGTGAAATTTTTTTTCTTAATACTCAAGCATAATAGACAGAATACTCAAGCATTTTTACCTGTATCGTTTTCATCTTCAGCAACGTCATCATTTTCACCAACATCATTTACATCATTTTGTTCGTCTGTTTCATCATCATTTTGATTATCTGTTTTCATTAAATCATTTGAACATTTTTAAATATCAATATACAAAATGTACTCTAGTTTTAAAAAATATTTAAAATGGATATATTACTAACCTTTATTATTCACATTATTACAAAAGATATCATCAAATTTTCCTTTAAATTCCTTTATGTTTTCATTGTCAGGAAACTTTCTTATTGATTCATTTAAAAACTCGTTCAACTTTTTCTTCTCTTCAATCAACAAGAATATTTCTGATTCTATTTTTTCTTCTGCAAGCTATTTAACAAAAACAAATTAAAGTTTATACACATGTAAATTATTATTTATTGAAGCATATAACATTAAATGTTTTTTTCACTTGTGAAAGTGTTTTATACAAAATTTTATTTAAAAAAGTACCTTCAACTCTAAGCCACTCGTGCATATATCCTCTTGATTTGGTAATAAACCAAAACCTCCAGCCTCAAGTTCTATCTTCTCTCTATACTTCATATAAACCGATTTCCATTCTGTAATAGCTGGCCTTTGGCGAGAAACAGGAAAACGATCACATCTAGTTGAATCTAGATATAACAGCTACATGATAAATATTTATATTAACATTAAATTCATTCAAATGATATATTTTTCATATTTTTTTTGTATATTAGTAATGAGTACTTACTATCATGAAAGTGATTGGACCGATGAAATTCCTGGAAAGTTTGTTATCCCACTTGCGTATACTTGTTGCCAAACAATCTATTATGAACTTGCACCAATTTAAAGTTTCTGCTCTATCAAGTACATTATCATTTACTTTCTTCAAAACATTTAAGCAACATGCTCCTGAAGTTTCACACATCCCCATAGTATTTGCAAAGAGCATCAAAAAGTTCATTTTAAACATCTTCCCACAATCTTTTGTTCCAACTATAACATCCATGATATCATTTGGGCGGACGTCATTTTTTCCAGACTTACTTTCAAACTGTTGAAACCAATCTTTCAAGAAAGGATCATCTGCATTTCTTTCTTCCAGAGTATCTATTGCTTTTTCTCCAAACGGTATACCCAGAATATCATGAACTTTTTGTTCTGTAACCTTTATATTACCATTGCTTGTTGGTAATTGCATTTTTTCAACATCTAGGTTTGAAATAACATAATGCCCTAAAGCACCCGGAATTTCATGTATCTTCATCCCAATTAAACTTCCAAACCCCATTTTTATTAAACATTTTTTTCTTTTAGGATTCAAGACATTCATAGCAGAAAACAGTGCCGTTGCTGCTGTCTTTGTTCTAATAGAAACAACTTTTTTAGACTTAATTTTTCTTTTTTTCTTATTTTCCTTATTAATTTTTACTTTTTTTGAACTAGAAGCTTCTGTACTATTATTTCCCTTAGTTTTTCTTCCTTTTTTTTTACTTCTTGTTCCTTCATCAAGTATTTCTTTTTGACTTCTAGTCATTCTTTTTCCAATAACTTTCTCCTCAGCAATTTTCTTCTTCATATCTAGTTTCTGATAAGATATACAAACATTTAGTTTTTTATTTATACATGATACTATCGTTAACAAAACTAGTATTTTAGTATAAACAAATCTAGCATTTGTTTAAAGTTTAAATATACAAATATATTACATACACAAAAAAGGAACAGTAACTTAAAATCTAAAATAATTTGTAAGGCATTTTCTTCACATATGAAGATATACTAACTCATACAATTTAACTCAATTAATCAACTATAGTGCAGTTTCTTAACATATGAAAATATTTAATCTTAAACAAATCATTAATAAAACTATTTTAACACTACAGTTTACTCATATTTAATTACAATAGTATCTTAACCTACCTTATAAATGAATAATAATCTACTAATATTTTAATGTATAACAAACAATGTTATTTTTCAATAAATTAACATTTTTATCTTATTTTTCACATGTGAAAACTTATGATTTTACTACTAAATTACTTGGACAATCTCTTTTCTATTCTTAAAATTTTGTTACTTTGACAATTTCTTCTAAATCTTTAATTTAGACAATCTCTTGTCTAATCTTAAAAATTAAAATAAAACAGATAATCCAAACAAGTAACTGTCAGTTTCCACTTTTTAATACATCAGAACTACACAAAAATCCAAATCACTAAACGATATTTTTTATTCTATAAATTCATATATGTTGAAAAAGTAAATGAAAAACCACGATCAAAATATTAAGTAGTATGAAATAGTACCTTTTTTTAAGATGATGAATCTTGCTTTTGATTTTGATCAAATATCATGAAAATGAAAGCAGATAATTTTTTTCACTGTTTTTTGTAGGTGTACGTTTGTGTGGATAGGATTTGTAGGTGTGAGTATTGTGTGGTTGACTTTTGACTGAGTTAGGTGTAGTTGAGTTATGACTATGATTATTTTTTATTAAATATGATTTGTTTTTATAAAAATTGTTTTTTTAGTTAAGTGTTTATTAACATCTACCATTAAGTGTCAGAAATCTTGGTAACCAAAAAAAAAAAAAAAAAAAAAATGTTTTTGATTTTTTTTGGGCCTAAAAAATACTAACATAAACATGTTTTGATTTTTTTATCTTAACTTTTTTGTTATGCTATTTAGATCTAGCATTAGGATTCCTACATATCTTATATTATAAAAAGAAATGTTTAATGATTGAAAAGTTCAACTTTTATTAATATTTTGACATGTGAAAAAATACAAAGTATTTCAACCTTGACAATATTTTCACAAGTGAAAAAATACAAATTACCTTACTAACTATGATTAATGTCCAGCTACTCCATCAATTCTAGGTTTATATTTATTACTACATGTTCACTTATAGTAATAGTAGTTGCAACATAATACTGGCTACTTTGTTTTTTTATTAACGTTTTTACTAATGTATTTAAAATATGAAAATGTTTAAATTTTTAATAACAAATTTAGTATTAATATTACTATATAACTTTTATAAGTTAACAATTGGAAAGTTCAGCTTTGTGAATATATTCACATTTGAAAAACTACAAATATTTCAAATTTGAGAATATTTTCACATGTGAAAATTTGAATATTAATCAAATTAATAGTAATGGAATGATTAAAAGAATGATGATAAACTAAGTTTCTTCACATGATTAGTCAATTTATAAAAAATATAAAAATGCTTAAAATTTTAATAACATAAAATAAAACCTGTTTTTTAATAATATAAACTGTTGTAAACTGTAAAACTATAAACTAAAACATAAAATATAACCCCAATCTATCTATATCCTTCACAAGCAATGTATAAATGTATTGTGAAAACAATTTGTCACTAAAATCAGAAGCAATCTTGCTCTAATCTTCAATCAACTATCTTCACGTTCTTTCCTGTTAGCAATTCCATCTTGGATCATTTTTTCCTTTCATTTACTGATTTATCTTCAAATACTTGAACAAGCTTCAAAAAGTTATTCTTTAACACATTCAGATCAGACAATAGAATCTTGGCAGCAAATCTTGATCTCAATAAATTCAGTTGTTTTTTTTTTTTGATTTGGAGACTCCAAACAAAGACCACAATCCCAATCTTCTAAACCATTATAACTTTCCATATGAAGCATTAAAAAAACGCCACAATCAACATGATTTTTTTTGGTCCTCCATTTCATTTGCATCCTTGATGGGTTGGTATTTCTAATACCTTCAGTTTTTGGATGTCTAACTCGATCTAAATAGGCAACAAGAACTTTTTTCTGCAAAAATAAAATAATAAAAATAAAAAGATGATAATTATGGCGATGAATATACTTACAAATCAAAAATTCTAAAGAGGTCTGAGGTTGTTTGCTTAGGTGAATAGAGGACTGAGGTTGTATGCTTAGGTGAAGGTCACAGGACAAGATTGCATCTAAAATTCTAAAGGTTGACATGTGAACAGAATTCTAAAGATGAGTTTTGTTTTAACAGATAAATAGAGGGCTGAGGTTGTATGCTTAGGTGAAGGACACAAGACGAGATTGCATCTAAAATTCTAAAGATTTACATGTGAACATAATTGATAAAATATACTTACAATTTGTTCAGGAATGCCATAGTATCTTGTAGCAAAATCAGCTCCATTTGAACTATTGTCAATAACTTTAAATGAACCATTTTTGAAATCCACACATATAAGGTACATGTGTTTTTCATGGCAAACAGGGAAGAAAAGCTGCATTAAAAATAAACGTAGCTTACAAATTTGTTAAACTTAAATATAAAAGTTTATGAACTGTAAAAAATTTTAAAACATACCATGTCAAATGTTTGCAATGACGTAAGATGCTTTTCATCATTTCTAAAACTTTCATTAACTCTTTTCGTAAACTCTTGTAACTTCTCCTCATCAGTGTGCTTTTCAATAAAGTATGCTGGATTCTGTATATAAAATAATGAAATTATTGTATGTAAATATGATAAATACTTAAAATATATAGTTATATATAACAAAATCACTTACAATTACTGAAACTTTAAAGAAATATCTGGACGGTAACGTATCATCTTCTTTATATAGTTCCAAAATATTGAGAATTTCTGACCATATGTCAATGACATTCGTTGATAACTCCAAACTTGGCGTTAATGTTTCCATGTCAAAATGAGTTAAAGACTCGCCATTTACAGTTTCAAAAATTGGTTCCCTGTAATATATGAAACAAAAATAAAATAAAATTAGGCATTGTTAATTATTTGGATAGATAAATAATTTCTGGAATTTTCTAAAGTTTCTTTGAGAAAGCATACCATTTAGGCCCAGTCATTGCAAACAATGTATAAGCAACAATTTTTTCATCTTCTGAAAGAATGCTTTTAATGTTCACAGGTTTATACTGAAAAGGAGAAAGCCGATCAGGTCCGTCATAAGAATGATCTTCAACATCATACATAGAACATCCTATATCTGAAAGAAAATAAACAATGTTATTATAAAAATAAATAAACTTAAAATTGATATTTTTTCACATGTGAAAAAATTAAAAAATTAAGATTACAAAAATTGTATGTTTTTTCACATGTGAAAAATGAAATAATTATTTGTTGTATAGTTTGTTTTATTTTCTTTAATATACTTTGAAGATTTGTATAAATATTGTACTTGAAAATTTCCAAAAATGTTAATTCAATATTTTTACAAACCATACAAATTTAATATAAAGCTAATAAAGGTTAAGTTATTTTAAATTTATGAACTTTTTAAAATAGCTAAATCTTTATTTAATACACTTTCTTCTGCTTCTTTTCAGTCATCATCTTTTGAAGTAGTAGTATCAACTTCAGATTTAATCTTACTGCTGGATGTCGCATTATTTTCAATTGTCACTTCATCTTTCTCTACTTCTTTGTTCTTTTGTCGACTTTCAACATTAGCGAGTAATGTTCCTTGATCTAATTTGAAAAAACAAAAAAAATAGAGTGTAACTAAACAATATTTCTTCAAATGATAATAAGTCCGTAATTCATCAACTTTTTAAAAATAACAAACCTGTTAATACATTTTCTTCTGCTTCTTTTGAAGAATCTTGAACTGCAAACTGAGAATTTTGAACCGATTTGACAGAATCTAAAATTTCCTCAGTTTGAATCTCACTTTTTTTAGTTTGAACTTGTTGAACAGTTGGTATAGAATCTTTAGTTGGTGTCCCAGCTTCATTTTTATTTTCTGGAGTAACATCTTTCACCAATTTGTTATCTTCTTCTTTATTTCTTTCGGTAGGTTCAACACTAGCCAATACTTCTTCATTTTGAGATTTAGTGTTTTCACTGACACCTTCTACTGAATAAGAACACTCATCATTTAGAACACTCATCACACTTTCAGTTTGAAGAACATTTGCTTCAGATTCTTGAGTTGGTAGCCCAGCTTCACATTTATCTTCTTGTATAACATTTGGTGCAGAATCTTTGATTGGTGGCACAGATTCATCTTCATGTTCTTGTTGTTTTTCAAATTCTTTTTTAGCTTGTTCAATATCAACACATATGTGTTGTTCATCTATCTGGACCTCCTCCTCTGTAACTTTATTTTTTTCTTCTACACATTGGTTTTCTTTTTCAACTGTATCGCCAACTGATTTTCCATCAATATCATCTTTAATTCATCTTCACATTCAGTTGTCTGAGAATCTTTATCACCATCAGTTGTTTGTTCATTAATTTGAAGATTATCAGAGGAACGTTCATTTCTCTCTTCTTGTTCTTCGTTTTCGGAAACAGATTTTTCTTCTTGATTCACACTCTTTTTATGACGACATATTTCGAAGCAATTATCATGTGCCTAAAATTAAAAAATTTCATTAATAAAAATGTAATATAATTTCACATGTGAAAAATATATATAATTATTGAGATATCAAGCAAAGTATAATATTTTCACATGTGAAAGTATTAACTTTATATCCCAAGTGAAATTTTCAATTTTCACCTTTGAAAAATTAACACAGAAATAAGTGGTTATGATCTATTGTTAATATAATTTTCATAAGTGAAAAACTGACCCAACAACAATAATAATATGAATATAATAATGTCACATGTGAAAGTATAAACTTTTTATCACATGTAGGTATTTATAGTAAAAATATGCATGTATAATATTTTCACATGTGAAAGTATTAACTTTTTATCCCAAGTGAAATATTAATATTCACATGTGAAAAATTAACACAGAAATAAGTGTCAATGATCTATTATTATTATTATAATTTTCACAAGTGAAAAACTAACACAACAATAATAACAATATGAAGTTAATAATTTCACATGTGAAAGTATTTATTTTTAATCACATGTAGATATTTTATGATTATCAATGGAATTTAAATTTTACCTGGCTTTCATCTGAACTTATTGAATCATCATTTATTTTATTAACTGCAGCATCAACATCATCTTTCTCTGCCATATCATTATCTTCCACAAAATCACTTGTGCTAATACCCTTTTTAAATTCTTTCAAAATTCGTTTTAAGTTTTCACATAAAGGGAATCGTGATAAACCTTCTTTCAAACTTTTACTTATACTGCCCATTTCAACATATATGTTGTTATAGCTCCTTTCAATCTTTTCTACAAAATCCTGAAAATTCAAAATATTATACATGCTTAGCACAAACATCAGTACAATCCATGGATAAAAAATATTTTAAATTATATAATATTATAATATTTTTTTCATATGTGAAAAAATTATAAATAATATTACACAAAAAAGTACCTTTGACTCTAAGCTATCTATGCAAGCATCATCTTGTTTTGGTAATAAACCAAACCCTCCAGACTTAATTTCTATATTCTCTCGATGCTTCATCGAAATTGTCTTCCATTCTCTGATAGCTGGCCTTACGCGTGGAACAGGAAAAACATCACATCTTGTAGAATCAAGATATAACAACTACATAAAATAAAAATTACGTTAATACAAATGAAATACCCTATGTATGTTATTATAAATAATACATGATTACTTACAGTCATAAAAGTGATTGGACTAGTGTAGTGGTTAGTAATTTTATTATCCCACCTTTTTACACTTTTTTCCAAACAATCTATTATGAACTTGCACCAATTTATAGTTTCTACCCTCTCAATGACATTATCATTTATTCTCTTCAAAATCTTCATACTGCAAGCTCCTTGAGAGTCACACATCCCCATTGTATTTGCGAATAACATTAAAAAGTTCATTCTAAAAAACTTCCCGCAATCATTAGATCCAACTATGACATCCGTTATATCATTCGGTCGGATGTCATTCTTTCCTGCCTTAGAAGGGAATTGTTGAAACCACTCTTTGATGAAAGGATCATCTGCATTTCTTTCTTCCAGAGTATCTATTTCTTTTTCTCCAAACGGTATACCCAGAATATCATGAACTTTTTGTTCTGTAACCTCTATAGCACCATTAGTTGTTGGTAATTTCATTTTTTTAACATCAAAGTTTGAAATTACATGATATCCTAAACAACCAGGTATATCATGAATCTTCATTCCAATAAATCCTCCAAATCCCATGTCTATTAAAACCTTTTCCCTTTTAGCATTTAGGAAGCTTATTGCAGAATATAGCGCCGTTGGTGCTGTTCTTGATCTAAGATTAGGAATGTTGTTTTCCTTCTTTTTCTTTTTTTGTTTTGGTGTATATTCATCATCATCATATGTGTTTTCCTTCTTTCTCTTACAATTACTTTTCCTTGCACTTTTCTCTTTATGATCATCATCTTTGTCTTTCTTTTTGTTTGAAGATGAACAATCAATTTTGTTTTTTCGTTTATCTATATCATTTTTTTAAGATGCAAAAAGTGTTATTAAAATAAAAAAGTGACAATAGTTTCACATGTGAAAATTTTATATATCTATTTAATAGACAAATTTTTTTAGTAGTGTAAATTAACACTATGTATACTAAAAAAATTCAGTTATCCTATTCTCAAAATCATAATTACTTATCTAATATATTATTACATAACTGTACTGATAGAAGGTTATTCTAATAAGTTTATTTGAGAATTCTTATAATAAATCTTAACAATTGAACAAATATACTTAGATTATATTCTTTTCTTTACAAACACTCTTCTGTTAATTTTCACAAGAAATTCTAATATACACTAAAGTATTCTATGATTATCTACTGTAAATTAAATTATAATTATAAAAAACTTACCATCAACAGAAACATTAACTGAAGATTTTCTTGGTCTTCCTCTTTTACGTTTCTCTACTTGTTTAGCACCAGTTGGATCGTCACCAGCGGAATCTTTCATAACAACTGGTGTATGAGTAGCAACTTCAATAAAAAGAAAATGTAATATTAATTATAATGTTTATATTAAATATATTTTATTAGTTTTAATTCAATAAAAATAATAAATTTAAAAAAATAATTAATTTATGTTAAATTACCTTCAACAGTATGATCCAAATCTATATCCGAATCTTCATTTGTAGAAGTATAATCTTCAACAGTATGATCCGAATATGAACTTTTTTCTGCAAAACAAAGAAAATAGATATTTGCATTCAAATCAAACTGTATTTTTTGTGTTTTTTTTTGTTAATATCATCATGAATAGATTTTATATGTTTTGTGAAAAAATTAATTATCTAATTTTTTTTACACACAGTTGCAATAACTATCAAAGTCATTGTTTCATTCCTTTAGTAACATACTAAACGTGCCCTGAGAAACTTTTCTCCATCTTCAAAACCATAGATATTCCTTCTAAATGTTTTATCACTATAACCTCAATAAATTCATTACAACATCATATCAAACAATTCATTTAATTATAATAAAACTTATTGCCAAACACATTAGTTTGTATAACATTTTATTAAACACAATAAATTAAATTATAATTATAAAAAAAACTTACAAACAACATAAACAAATTCATTACAACAACATATAAGACAATTCATTTCATTATAATAAAACTTATTACCAAACACCCTAGTATGTATATTCATATAATCAAAACAGAAATTAGTATTCTACACTAATATAACATTTGATTAAACACAATAAATTAAATTATATTTATAAAAAAACTTACCATCAACTGATGCTGTATAATTCTTCTCACTATTTTTCCTTTCTATATTTTTTCTTCTTCTTCTCTCGTAACATTTTATTTCTGCACAAAAATAAACAATTAATAACAAAAACTAAAAGATTTAAAATCGATTTGGGGGTTTTTTTTGTTAAAAAAATAAACAATAGTAATAATATGATCAAGAAACTCACTTTCACTAGTCGTATCTTCTTTTTCCTCCATTAAATTGGTAGAAAATTAGGGTTTAAAATCGATTTGGGGTTTTTTTTTGTTAAAGAAATTAGGACACAATACGTCCTTTTTTTCATTTTTGATGTTTATTTTGGTGTAAAAATTTTCAAATGTCGTTTAAATGTGTGTTTTTTTGGATATTATTTTGATAAAAATGGATATTTCGTCATAACTGTTGAATGATGTCTATTATTTTCAAAGTCAAAGGAATATATATTCGGTTAAATGGTTTATAGTTTTTTAGTTATTTTTTTTAATAATTACTTTTTTTAATTAATAACTGTTGAATGATGTTTTAAAACAAAATAACTTTCTCATGGATAAAAAGGTATTTTTTTAATTCAGTATTTTTAATACATTATGGCTATGTTTGGTGACACATAGCAGTAGCAGTATGCAGTTGGCAGTAGCTGTAAGCAATAAGTAGTAGTTGTTTATTTAAAAAACATGTTTGTAACGTACTCGTAGCAGTATTTTGGGGTATATATATGTAATTTCAATATCTAAATAATTGGAACAATTCTGACAAGTTATTCAAGAAACATTTCATATTGGAGTGGTTAGGATAATTTGAAATGCTATTAGAATTGTTGCCAAACAAGCTTTTCATGTAAATTATTACCTCTTACTGTTGGTTGCTACTAAACTCTTCCTTAATGCTTATAGACAAACATTACTTATAAATGGTATTAAAAATAACTAATTAACAAAAATTTATAACCCACTTTCATTCTTATTCTTTAGTCATAGGCTTTAAAAATGAGCTAGTTAAGTGTTATAATAGGTTAATAATACTTATTTTTTTATATTGGAGTGGTTAGGATAGTTTGAATTGCTATTAGAGTTGTTGTCAAACAAGCTTTTAATGTAAATTCTTACCTCTTACTGCTGGTTACTCCTAAACGCTTCCTTAATGTTTGTAGACTAACATTACTTATAAATGGAATTAAAAATAACTAATTAACAAAAATTCATAACCCACTTTCATTCTTATTCTTTAGTCATGGGCTTTAAAAATGAGCTAGTTAAGTGTTATAGTAGGTTAATAATACTTATTTTTTTATATTGGGTTCTATTATTGGATATAGTCTAAAATAAACAGAAAGAGCTTATGACCCAAATTGTTTTTTATACTTTATCCATGGGCTTAAAAATTAACCAATGGATCTATTAACTTTATATTTTGGGTCCTTTCAAATAGCTCATGCAAAACATTTTTGATTAAAAAGTTATACACTTGAAATTATGTTTTAAAAAATTAATAAATTATAACATGTTTTTAAAGAAATTATATATAAAGATACTTCAAACATAAGTTTTCTTTTTTCAGATAAAAAAATTTTGTTAAATAATTTTTTTTTTTACAAGTGAAAACAAATTCTCTTTAAGCTGACTTTGTTTTTCACAAAAATAAATACAGTTTTTTTTTTTTTAAATTTTAAAATTAAAAAAAAAATGTTCACATGTGAAATATAAATATTAAATGTTGTATTTAGTTATTTACCTTTTATAGCCATAGGAAAGACCGTCAACCCCAATTCATTTCTCCGGTCTTCAAAAAACCATCACCCCCAATTCTACACACATTCACTCAATATCTCAAACATTACCATAATTCAAATCAAAACACTTAAATTCAAAGTAAAATCAAATGTCGAATAAAGGCAAAGGAATAGCCGATGACAACTATTATTCCGATAAAAGAAAAAATAAATCTGATAACCGGAAAAATAAAAACCCTAACGTAATAATTATTGATGTTGAAGATGTCAGTGAAGATGAAGATTATATTCATGAAGACATCAGCAGTAATTATTCATTTTCATTTTCAATTTTCATTTTTAGGAATTTTTTGTTTCTTTAATGTTTCTTATGTTATTGATTTTTAATTTTTGTTATGAATGTGTTATACAGTTTGTTTTTATTATAATTAAAGATTAATGAGATGTTAATATGAGACGTTGCATTAGCTTTTTCAGGGGTGGACCTTTTAAGGGGCAGGGGAGGGTGTAAGGAATTATTGAAGATACTGATGACAGATACTGCTGACAGGTTCCTGCGGAAGTTTCTGCTGATGACTAGTTCCTGCGGACGTATAGAGATCCTACGGATAGTGTTTAGCCGTGGATATAATTTATGTATTTTAGGACAAGATATGTAGAATATCTTTTATTGGTTTAGTATTATTCGTTTCTTGTAAGAGTGGTTAGGGTTTCCACTAGTATATAAGGAACCCTAGGTTATTGTAATAGATACAAGTTTTAGTACGAGTTTCATTAGTAAAAGTTTATCGATCCATAGAGGATCAAGTTTTAGTATACGTTTGTTTTTATATTCCGCATAATTACAAATTCACAGAGATTATCTAACTTAGTCTAGCTAGTGATTACATTAGTTGGCTAACGATCTATTGGCTCGTGATCTATCAAGGAATAGATCCCTACAAGTGGTATCAGAGCCACTAGATACTCTCTGTAGCCTCTACACAATCACATAACTATTCATTCAGTACCAATGGGAGACAAACCAGGCGGTGATGCTGTTATCTCAGAAGCAGGCTCTCTCACTCAACAACTACAACAGGTGGCCTTCTCCAACAGCAATGCAAAACTTCGTTTTCTTAGGAAGGATGAGTATGAGATCTGGGCCATGAAGATGCAGAACTGGATTGCAAGTGTTGACTATAACCTCTGGAATGTTATAGTCACTGGTTGTCATCCTAAAAGGCAAAGTGTTGATGCTGCTGGTAAAGTTACTATTCTGGAACCTGTTTCTGCTGAAGAATTTCTTGCCATACAAAGGGAGAACAAAGCAAGAACCATATTGCTGCAGGCAATCCCTGATGACCACATGGGAGATTTTCATCATATGACTGATCCAAGAGAAATCTGGTGTGCCATAAAGACTAGATTTGGAGGGAATGAAGAATCAAAGAGAATGAAAAAGAGTATGTTGAAGCTGGAATTCCAAGAATTCAAGATTACTGAAGAAGAAGGTCTACACAAAGGTTATGACAGGTTTCAGAAGATTCTGAGTCAATTGAATCAGCTTCTAGCCAGACCTGACAATGAAGAAGTGAATTCCAGGTTTTTAAGAGCCCTTCCTCCCTCATGGTCTCAAGTAAGTATATCATTAAAAACCAAGGGTGGCTTGGACTACCTCAGCTTTGATGACTTGTACAACAAACTCAGAGCTTTGGAAGGTGATATAAAGGGATTCTCTCCATTTGCATCAACTCCTTCACAATCTGCATTTGTTAGTTCTAACTCAAACTACATGCCACATACCTATGCAAGTCCATCCCCAGCATCACAGGTTTACTCAAGTCCATCCACACCAAGCCAAAGTCTTCCAATGACCACATTGTCTTTTTCAAGTGCTAATCCAATAACTCATCCAAAGATTAGCAATGTGATGGAAGATGTACTTCATTCATTTGTTGCTGAAGTTGATAAACAGCAACAAATAGCTTATGAAGACTTTGAGCAAATTGATGAACTTGCTTTGGAAGAATTGGACCTTAAGTGGCAAATGGCTATACTCTCTCTCAAGGTTAGAAGATTTGAGAAAAAGGTTGGTAAAAAGCTCAATGTTGAAGGAAGAGATGCAACTAGGTTTGATAGAAGGAAGGTGAAGTGTTATGCTTGTGGAGAAATTGGCCACTTTGCAAGAGAATGCTCAACCAAGAAGGGTGAGGCCAGTACCAGGTATTCAGCATACAAGAAGAAAGAACTGGAAGCTGGAGAATCAAAGGCCTTGATCACTGCTTTAGATACTAGTGTGGACTGGAATGAGCATGATGATGATACAAGCAACTCTCCTCAAATCTCCTGCATGGCTAAGTGTGATGATAGCTTTGGTCTCATGGGAATCTCTCCTCAGGTATCTACTTGTGCTTGTGATTGTGATTCTAAATACACTACTCTAAAAGAAGCTTATGATGATGTGAAAACAAAATATAATGCTAGTTTTATTGAAGCTGTAACTTATAAAGAGGCTTTTAAAACTTTAGAACAACAAAAGATGTGGTTTCAACAGAATCAGTTAGCTTATGAAGAGAAGATAAGAGTGTTGGAAAGAGATTTAAAATGTGCTAATGATAAGTTAACATGGACAAAGAAAGTAAATGCTAAATTAGATTTAGAAAAACAAGAGGTGCAAGATAAACTGGATAAAGAAGTAGATAGGCATAAAGAGTGGCTAGTTTTAGGTGATAAATTATCTAGGTTACTCTACAGCAGTAAGTCTGTTACTTCTGAGATAGGTCTAGGGTTTAAAAAGTATGTAGGTCCAGAAGCTAATCATTATTTAGATAAGAAGAATCATAATTATTCTATCCCTATTAATTATCTAAATGAAGGTGAGATGCATGCTGTACCAGGACCTATCAGAGGTGTATTTATGCCTACTACCAAAACTTTTGACTTTGATGGTTCACACCATCTCTTTCGCAAAAAGTCTAAAGACTTGCCACATAAGTCTGAAGTCTCTTCAACCATAGGAACCCCTAAGCCCACATCCAATAAGGTTGACTTACAAGAATCAATGGAAACCACTGGCATTAGGATCAATGACTCCCCTGACACTAGAAGTATATATAGTAATGATTCTAACAATTATGTCTCTTGTTCTTCCAGGGACAAGACCTCAGAGACCTCTAGTTATGCCAGCTGTGATTCCAAGACCCAGTCAGAGTCACCCAAGTCCTCAATAAAGATTTCTGACAAGACATCTTACAAGTCTGTGGACTCTGAAGTTGCTGCTGATGAAGTTCTTTCTCAACCAGCCTCTTCTGAAGACTTGTTATTTAATTCTTTTAAAAACAATTCCTTTCAGTGTTCACAAAACAATTCTGTTTCTGATGTTTGTTTGAATAATTCTATGTTTATTAAGACATCTTTTGGATTTAATAAATCTTATAAGAAAAAGAAGTGTTTTGTTTGTGGTAGCAAGTTGCATTTAATTAAGGATTGTGACTTTCATGAAAAGAGGATAGGTGTTTCTGTTGTTAACAATGGACCTAGACAAAAGTGGGCTAATACCTGCACCAAACCCTCAGTAGCTCCACAGACTAAGTCTCATGTCAGCAGAATGTGTTCCACTCCTGCTGATTGGCCTGTTTATTCTAATAGGTCTGTTTTTAATAATAGATATAAGAATGGGAATGTATATAGGTCTCAACCATTTAATGGTGTTCATCAATGGTATGAATATACTGACCAGATGTGTAAGGGAAGGGGTTATTGGGATTCTGCTGAAAAGTCCTCAGCAGATTGTTCTTGGATATATCAAAGACCAATTAACTACAGGGAATCCAGGAACAATTGTGGATCTAACTCATCATCTTGGGTACATCAGCAAGATCCACATGGTAGGCTCAATTCTTTCATGACTTAAGTCTCATTGTACTTGTTGTTGTTGTATATTAACTTTCTTTGTTGTAGGAACATCCTCTTCTTAATAAAGACTTAGGTATTGTTGATAGTGGCTGTTCAAGAAACATGTCTGGTAATGAAAAGAAGCTGCATGACCTTGTGCCAATTAATGGTGGTATAGTGAGGTTTGGAAGTGGAGTAGGAAGGATTACAGGCAAAGGTACCATCAAAACTCCAAAGGTGGATTTTGAGAATGTCTACTATGTGAAGGAGCTTCAAGGATTCAATTTGTTTTCAGTCTCACAAATTTGTGACAAAAAGCTTCCTGTGCTTTTCACTGAAGATGGTTGTTTCATTCTTTCACCTGATTTCCAAATGCCTGATGACAATCTAGTCTTACTTAAGGCTCCAAGGAATCATAATCTTTATACCTTTGACTTGAATGATGTCAAGCCAGAAGGTGATCTAACATGCTTGGTGGCTAAAGCATCCTTGGATGAATCTACAAAATGGCATAGGAGGATGGCACATGTTAACTTTAAAGTCATCAACAAACTTGCTAAAGATGGATTAGTTCATGGACTTCCTTCCAAGATCTTCACCAATGAACATAATTGTGTAGCTTGTAACAAGGGAAAGCAACACAAAGCCTCTTATAAGGCCATTACTACTGTGAGCACAATCTCAGAACCATTGCAGTTGCTTCACATGGATCTCTTTGGTCCTACATCCATCAGGAGTATTGATCATAAGTATTTCTGTTTGGTGATCACTGATGCTTTCAGCAGATTCAGTTGGACATTTTTCTTAGTGACTAAAGATCAAACCTTTCAGGCACTCAAAGAATTTATGGCTCTAGCTGAAAATCAACTTAACAAGAAGATTAAAAGTATTAGATGTGACAATGGGACAGAGTTCAAAAATGCTAATCTCATTGAACTTTGTGGCTTAAAGGGTATTAAAAGAGATTATAGCACTCCTAGGACTCCTCAACAGAATGGAGTTGCTGAAAGGAAGAATAGAACCCTAATAGAGGCTGCAAGATCAATGCTTGCTGACTCTAAACTTCCCACTATGTTTTGGACTGAAGCAGTTGGTACTGCTTGTTATGTGTTAAATAGGGTGTTAATTACAAGACCTCACAATAAGACACTTTATGAACTATTGACAGGGAAGAAGCCTACCATTGAACACTTGAAACCTTTTGGTTGTCAGGTGACCATTCTGAATACAAGTGATCACCTAGGCAAATTTGAAGCTAAAGCTGCTGAAGGATATATTGTTGGTTACTCAGCTCATAGCAAGGCATATAGGGTCTATAATTTGGCTGCAAAGAAGATAGAAGAGACTCTTAACCTGAAATTTCTAGAGGATAATGTTAATGTTCAGGGCAAAGGTCATGAATGGTATTTTGACCTAGATTATCTTACAGATTATTTGGGTTATGCTCGACATCAATCTAACCCCTCTGCAGGTATACAAGTGTCATCTTCTAACAATGCAGGTACCCTACAGGATGATTCAGACAGTGATTCAGAAGGTGATGAACCTACTATTGTTGTAACAACTCTACCAGTCCAGATGGCAACTTCTCCTACTAAAGATGCCACTAATGACAAATCTGTTGATGATGTTGAAAATTCAACCTATGCAGAAGATCTTGCTAGACTCAAAAAGCAAGAACATGCAGCTGCTGAGGAAGCTAAAAGACTTGGTCTTGAATTTGCTCAAGACACTGAAGCTCTCTTAAAACAAGCTGCTATTGAAGAAAGCAGAAAACATAGTTCTGCTGATACATCAGTAGATGCAACTTTAGATTCTGCTGATGGCGATTCTGCTGAAAATAGTTCAACTGCAGTTCCTGTTTCCACAAATTTAGATGAACCTTTTGGCAGGTTTCCTACTCCCTCAGATCTTGCTAATGTTGAGCAAAGTAATGGCATTCTTCAATCAGCATCTTATGATGAAGACTTTGCTCCTACTTTAACCAATCTTGATACCTCCATTGATGTTAATTCTGTAACAACTAAAAGGATTAACACCATTCATCCACAAGATAATATACTTGGTGCAGGGAAAATTGCAATAGGGACTAAGTGGATATTAAAATGCAAGAGGGATGCCAGAGGTATTGTGGTCAGAAATAAAGCAAGATTGGTAGCACAAGGTTTTAGACAAGAAGAAGGGATTGACTACACTGAGGTCTTTGCACCTGTTGCTAGGGTTGAGGCCATTAGACTGTTTTTAGCCTTTGCCTCTTATATGGGGTTTAAGGTCTATCAGATGGATGTCAAGAGTGCCTTTCTCTATGGTAAAATTGAAGAGGAGGTGTATGTTACTCAACCACAAGGCTTTGAAGACCCCCATAATCCTAAAAAGGTTTACAAAGTTGTCAAGGCACTTTATGGACTTCACCAAGCACCAAGAGCATGGTATGCTAGATTGTCTACATTTCTTTTGGAGCATGGATACAGAAGAGGAGCTATTGATAAGACCCTCTTTATCAAGAAAAACTCGAGGGACATAATTCTTGTACAGGTCTATGTGGATGACATCATCTTTGGATCCACAAAGGAAGCATGGTGCCGGGAATTTGAAGATTTGATGAAAGGTGAATTTCAAATGAGTGCAATGGGAGAGTTAACCTTTTTCTTAGGACTGCAAGTCAAACAACAACCTGAAGGGATCTTTATTCATTAAGAAAAATATGTTAAAGATATTTTGAAAAAGTTTGACTTTGAACTTTTGAGGACTGCTACTACACCATATGAACCACCCAAGCTTAAGAATCCAAATGAACAAGATGAGGCTGTGAATGTTCATCTTTATAGGTCCATGATTGGTTCACTCATGTATCTCACAGCTTCTAGGCCTGACATTACCTTTGCTGTCAGTGCTTGTTCAAGGCATCAAGTCACTCCACTGACTTCTCATCTCAATGCTGTGAAGAAAATCTTCAAGTACATTAAGGGCCAACCCAAATTAGGCCTTTGGTACCCCCAGGGATTCACCATTTGTGTTGGAGGCTTACAGTGACAGTGATTATGCTGGAGCTAATTTGGATAGGAAATCCACAACAGGAGGTTATCAATTTCTTGGAAGAAGACTCATCTCTTGGCAGTGCAAGAAACAAACCATTGTGGCTACTTCTACTACTGAAGCAAAATATGTTGCTGCTGCTAATTGCTATGGTCAGGTACTTTGGATTCAAAATCAGATGTTGGATTATGGGTTTAACTTTATGAACACTAAAATCTACATTGATAATCAGAGTATTATTTCCATTGTTAAAAATCCTGTTTTTCATCAGAGAACTAAACACATAGAAATTAGGCACCATTTTATAAGAGATGCTAATGAGAAGCATCTAATTCAAGTGCTTAAGATTCACACTGATGATAATGTGGCTGATTTGTTAACAAAAGCTTTTGATGGACCAAGGTTTAATCACTTGGTTGTCAATATTGGGATGGTTAACCCTTGAATGCAATGTTTGAGGGGAGGCATAAGCCTCAGGGGAGGCATATGCCTCAAGGGAGGATTGTACATGTTGTATTTAAGTAGATTATTATGTTTTCTAGAATTAAGTTTACTAACTTTGTTTTGCAGGTTATTACTAATCTTGTATATTATCATGTGTTTGTTGTGTTTTTGTGTTCTGTGTGAATGTCTGGTTTCAGGTCATGCTTATGCTGATGTTCAAAGATCTACATTCAGTGGCACTAGATGTAAAGACATTAAAGTAAATTTTTATTCTTCAGTGGAAAGTTTGGTACAACCATTACAAAGATCTGTTATCAGAAGGAACACAAAATACATCATTCAACAACAACCAAACACCATCTAACCATCACATCACCAAGCAACAACCTAATCCATCTTTCTCTTCCCTTTACCCAAGTCCTTTGGGTCTGGCATTTTCTTGTGGATTCCTCTGGATTGCATGTCCTTGTTCCAGAGTTTGGGAGCTGCAAGACCAAGCACCACCTTCAATGGACCCTTCTTTCTGCTTGAGGACTGTGGCTCTTCAGGGACAGAGATTCTTTTCATATCTGCACAGACTCTTTCCATCTCCTTTGTTAAGAATGCTGCAACAGGGGTGAAATCAGGGACAACCATAGCTAGAGGAGTTGGTGCTTCCTTAGCCTCCGTGGTTTCTTCTGATGAGGTAGGAGATGGACACAACTCTGAAGGACCTTCATTCAAGTAATAGTATGATCTTTGTATTTGAGGTATGTCAAAGGTGGAGTCTGATGAATCAGAGGAGATGTCAATGACATTGGGGGATGGCTTCATGGTGTGAATGTGTGTGAAAGGCTTTGGGATATGTTATTAGTGGAATGGTGAGTTGCTTATGACTTGAAGACTGCTTTTAAAGACTTGATTTGGGTTTACTGTGAGTTAATGTAAGTTAATGGGAGGTAGTTGAGTCAGTAGCAATTACTAAGTGTGCAAGTTGTCCATTTAAATTGGATTCTTCGGATGAAAGTCAATGGTTTGACCAACATGCTGCTGATACTGGTTATTTTGTTGTTAAGTGTGTTCCTGCTGGTGGCTTAGACAAGTTCAAATTGTTCAGGGGAATGCTACTCAGAAGAATTAAAACAAAGGATCATAAAACAAGGCAAATTTTATTAATTCTTCAGAAGTACAATACAAGATTGTGAAAATAAAAAAAAACAACAAAGTTCCTATTCTACTTTGCCCTTGCCCTTGCCTACCACATGCTTCTCTTTGCCTTTGTTGTTGATTTTGAAGAGTCCTTGCCACTGAGGACAGGGCAAACCTAGCACAACCTTTCTGGTCTTTGGCAATGGGGAATTCACTTTTCTTTTTCTTGGACGAGATGACTGAGGTTTCTCAGGGGTTGTAGGGTTGTATAGTGCATCATTATCATCAGATTCCTCATCTGAAGAAGTGAAGAAGATCAGAGACTCCTCAGGATTGGGAACTCTGTTTGCCCTCTCCAACTCATTCCATCTTCTCTCCATCTCTCTCTGGTACTCAGGATCATCAATTTCAGAGGGATATGGTGGAAAATCTTCTGAAGATGATGAACTAGGAGCAGGCACATCATGTTTCCTCTTCCTGGCTTGTTCTTTTGTGAGACCACGGGGAAGTGTTGGCATTCGGAGTGGTGGTGGAGATCTGAGTGAGTCAGAAGTATCTGATGATTCAGAAGAAAGGTCGATAATGGATTGATTGGAAGCCATGGATGGATTTTTATTCGGAGATGTTAATTAGGGATTTGATTTGAAGAGACAAGATTTGGGGATAATTAGCCTTTATGTATGTGATCACCCAACCGCGTCTATTTATTACCATTAATGTGACGTGGTTTGGAGTTAATTAAGGATTCTTTGAAATTTGAATTAAGAAATCGTGTTCAAAGATATTTGGTTACCCCTGATGGGTAGATTCTGCGGAAGGTTCATGTTGACCATAGTCAATGTTTGACTATTTTCTGCGGATTGACCATTTGATATCAGCCGTTTGATTTGGTTACTACGGATGAGTCAGTTAATTGGGATTTGCCTTTGTTGATTATTGGTCAAAGATATCTTTCCAATAATCCATATCAGTTTCACTCCACGATTGGTAACTTCTATAATTAACCAAAACGTGTATATCCCACTCCCAAATTAACTGATTCCCTCTCACTATATAATTTCAAACACCAACTCAACATCTTTCAGAACACCCAACCCTAATTTGGTATTCACATTCAATGGCTGAACTTTATTTCAAAGCAGATCATAACAAACATGCCTTTCTTGGTCGTGGAAAGGGTGATGCAGATTATTTGGGCATGATGGAATTTCTTCAAAGGTCCAAGATTCGGTATGCTCTGCTCCAATACCCGAATGTTATTCATGAGTCTCTTGTTGTACAATTTTGGGAAACGGCACAAACAAGGACTATTGAAGATGGAACACCAGAGATTGTTGCTGTGATAGATGGGGAAGAATATATGGTTACTGAGTCTTTGGTCAGGACCAAACTACAGTTGGATGATGAAGGGGGGGGGGGGGGTGACTGATTTGCCTAAGAGTGAGATACTTAGAGGGCTTCGGGCTGCTGGTTATAGTGGTGATGGGAAAACATGGTACAAGAATCTGTTTTGTCCAAAATGGAGGTTCTTGACACACACATTGCTTCAGTGCATGGGTTCTAAGTCTGGTGGATGGGACCAATTCTCAACAGATATTGCTCTTGCCATTGTGTGTCTCTCTCGAGGAGAAACATTCAACTTTTCTAGGTATATCTTTAATGCTATGCTTGAAAATGTTAAGGATACCAAACTTAAATATTTAATGTATCCTAGGTTTCTTCAAATCATTTTAGACATTGAGACCAATGACCCCACTCACTTGCCTGTTAAGGGTTTATCTAAAAAATTGTTTTCTCAAATGAAAATTAACTTTAATGGTGAACAAAGACCCTTACTTCCAGCTATGTTGCCTGGTGGCAATGCTCCTGATGGAGTAGCTGCTGATGTAGCTGCTGATGCCCCAGTGGGCAATCCCCCTGATGGAGATGCAGCTGATATAGCTGCTGGTGGTCAGGATTCCCCTGATGCTCAAGCACCAGCGGATTCTCCTGACAGAACTGAAGATGCTCCTGATGCAAATACTTCAGCTGCTTCTGATGTTCAGTCTCCACTCTCACCAAGATTACCCACCCCTGTACATTCACCAATGGATCTTCATTCTCCTGAGCATGAGCTCAATGTGAATTTAGGCTTTGACCAACCTGTAAACTCACCACAATTTACAAGACTTCCTTCTCTCAGCCTTTTGAGACCTCACTTTGAGGATCATGTAAATGTAGATGTAAATGTAAATTTAGATAATTATCCTCATAGGACCAATGATGCTCCCAATACCACAGATATCCCTGTTGGTGGAGCTGAAGGTCCTATTACTCTCACTTCTGTATCAGCTTTGTTGAACAGGTATGTATTAAAGGTGGACAAATTGAAGAATGATCTGAACTTCACCAAAAAGAATCTTAGCAGTGCTGTTCTGACTCTAATTGGAAGAGTTAAGAAGTTGGAGGGTAAGCTGAAGCAAAGAAAGAGACAAGGTGTGGTGTATGACTCAGATGAGGATTCTACTAAAGCATCTGACAACATTGACTTGGAAGGCCTTGAACTTCTTGCTGCTACTACTTTGGAGAGTGTTCAGAAGAGTGCTGACATCAGACCTGAACCATCTGTTGCTCCAACTGCTGATGTTGCTCATACTACTGATGCAAGTGTTCCCAAGGACTTCAGAGATAAGAAATCTGATGATGTTGCTCATTATGTCAGACGGAAGCATTCTGCTGATAAGAAGTCTGCTGGTGATCTTAGTAAGAAGATTTCTGCTGATGTGGCTACAAAGGAATCTTTTCCTACTACTTTGCCAAAAGTGGGCACTCATGGTCCATCAGTAGATATTCCAGCTGATCTTCCTCATAATTCTCCTGATCTGATTTTTGTCTCTACTGAGAAGCAAGATAAAGGAAAGTCAATTTTGATTGATCAAGACATTCCTTCAAGAGTGAAATCCAAGGTGGAACTTGCTAATGAAAAACTTAGTGAGAATGTTGCTGCACATTTACAAGCTAAAGAGGATGCTGCAGTTACTAAAGTTCAGTTGGATTTGAAAGCTTCAGAAGCATTGGCTAGGAAAATTCAAGATGATTTGGATAAGATGGGACCTCAATACACTACAACCTTGCCTGCTGAAATAAAGAAGGAGCTTGATGAAATAGCTAAGAATCTTACTGCTGCACAATGGGAAAATTTGGCAGAACAGGCTGCTTCCAAGCCTAATTTGGGTGAATCTGTGCTTGGAGTGAATAAACCTGATTTTGTTCAAATGATGGTTGAAAGAGGAAAGTTGTTGAAACAACAGGAGGCAGAGATCAGAGCTAAGTATCAGAAGGAGAGACCTTGGACAAAGAATGAAATCAAGAATTATATGAGGAATTTTGTGAAGAATCAGGGATGTTCTATGTTTGGGTCAGGCTGGACTAAACAGAGGGTCTGGGGATTATCAGATAAGCAGCTGACCTACTACTATGACAAGATCATTTCCAATCATCATTCTTCCGGTATAATGGTTCAAGATGTGTTGGAGTTTAGAGGAAGACTTTTGGATGAGCCTCAAGCTAAGAAAGCTAAGCTTCAAGATTCTGCTGCTCATCCTGCTGAGTCTATTGGGTCTGTTCATGTTGGTCAGGAGAATGTACAATTTCCTTCAGTCTTGTCTCAGAAGGATGATACTCCTGATGCTCCTATGGATGATACTTCTGCAGCTTTTCATCATGATGCTGCTGAATCTCATCATGATACTACTGAAGCTCCACATGATGTTACCAATGATGTTTCAGAAGATGCACCTATTGAAGTGTCTGATGATGATGATTCTGCAAATGTTTCTGCTGATCTGTCCAATCAAGTGCCTAAAGAAGAACCTGCTGATGGTCCTTCTATTCCTGTTTCTACTGGCACTAGGAGAAAGACTAAAGCTATCAAGAGGAAGGCTACAACAGATATTCCTTTAGAGGATAGTACTACCTTTCTTGATTATGCTTCTGATGATGGTCAAGATCCTGTTGTATGGGAGAAAATTGTAAAGTGGGAACTTGTTGATTCTGAGCTTGGTGGAGGAAAAGTGAATGTTATCACCAGACAAGATGGATCTACCAAGCAATTCTTATTTCTAAGCCAGATTTTACATATGGTGGATAAACAAGATCTTCTCTCACTTTATGATTGGGTTACCAAGTATTATCAAACTCATTCCCCTGATGACATTGGGATTTATTTGATGGGTGATTTGCATATTCTATGTGATTCTTATAAAGGTAATTCTGGTATAAGGTTTCAGGCATGGAAAGGTCAAAGTACATGGGTGGTTGACTATTGGAAGTTCTTTCCTTTACCTAATGTTCATATGAATGTCACAACGACTGGGAAGACCTTATATTGCTGGGCTGATGTTCTCTACCCAATCACAAAGGAAGTTATGAATCTCATGCTGGAGGCAAAGCTATCTGTTCCTTTGGATATGACTGCCAATGATCTTCATCTTGCTGAACAATTGGTAAGGTTCATCAGAAGAAGTATTTTGACTAAGAAGGAGTTAGCAACCAAGCATGGTATTCAGATGGATTCATATCTGCAATGAGCTGATCTTGGTATTGTATTTTATTGTATATTGTTTATTTTCAAGTTTTAGTAAAAAAAATAAAAAATAAAAAAAATAAAAATAAAAAATAAATAAATAAAAAAAAAACTAACATTTTTGTATAGTTTTGTGTTTGTTGTATGCAGGTTTGTGTTTCTGGTCATCAACTTGCCTGATGTTGACTATTTCATCAAAAAGTTGGCTAGTCCAAAGGGTACAGCTTTGGTAAAGACACATCAAATCTGTTGATAGCTGTAATGGTTTGCTCAAAATCATAGGGTTTTCAACTCACCCATGCTTTGTTGCTGAGTAGTTGAAATGGTTGTCAATTGACCATGGATTTTTCCTTTAAGGATTCCGAATAATTGGCTAGCCCACATGTATATGGCTTGTGGTAAAGGCAGTGGAAAACCATATTTGGTATTCAATTGACCAAGATGATAATTCATCAATAATTGACTAGTCCTGAGCAAACGGCTACAGGTAAAGACATATCAAATCCGTTTATAGCTGATGATTTGCTAAAAATCATGTGGTTATCAGTGTACCTTTGAACACTTGGCTACTCCAGTAGTGATGGCTATTGGTAAAGAGACATCAAATCCATTATTTTCAATGATTAACCTCTCACAGGAGTTTACACACCTGGATGTGATGAGAATAGTATGAAACTTATTTGTTTTGATGTACATTTAGTCTTGTGTTGCTGCAAAGAATGGTGCTTTTCAAATTGGTTGCTGATCATAGAGATTCTGCTTATGAAGATTCTTTGCTGCTGATGTTCAATTCAATCCTCTTGTTTATGTTATTGGCGCTTTATCAAGAAATCTTGAACTTAATTATGTCAAATTCAAGATTAGGGGAGGATTGTAAGGAATTATTGAAGATACTGATGACAGATACTGCTGACAGGTTCCTGCGGAAGTTTCTGCTGATGACTAGTTCCTGCGGACGTATAGAGATCCTACGGATAGTGTTTAGCCGTGGATATAATTTATGTATTTTAGGACAAGATATGTAGAATATCTTTTATTGGTTTAGTATTATTCGTTTCTTGTAAGAAAGGTTAGGGTTTCCACTAGTATATAAGGAACCCTAGGTTATTGTAATAGATACAAGTTTTAGTACGAGTTTCATTAGTAAAAGTTTATCGATCCATAGAGGATCAAGTTTTAGTATACGTTTGTTTTTATATTCCGCATAATTACAAATTCACAGAGATTATCTAACTTAGTCTAGCTAGTGATTACATTAGTTGGCTAACGATCTATTGGCTCGTGATCTATCAAGGAATAGATCCCTACAGAGGGTCCGGCCCCCTCAAAAGTTGCGGCAACTAGTTTAAATATTATAGGTTTTAAGGGTAATTTAGTTGGTTTAACAAACAAATCTTCGATTTGGCCATCCCAAAATAAATTCGGCCACCCCAAAATAAGTGTTAAAGTTCCGCTACTGCTTTTAATAGTGAAATGTATATAGTTTATATGATTATTAAACTTTTTTAAAGGAAGGAATTAGTGTTTATAAGAAATTATAGATATGCAAAGACAGAGGCGGAGCCAGGAATTTATATTAAGGGGGGCCGTAATTTTTTTTATATAATACGAGTAGTAACATACAATTTTTAGATCGCCAAAACTATGTGAACTAACTTCTAACTTATCTCGTAAAGTAATCAACCCGTTAAATGGGCTGAGTTGCATTTGATTATATACTGAACTCTAGATATGTTACGATAGCAATGACAACTGGTGCATCCTATTTCTATTTGATGAGTTACTTGCTTTTAATTTTTAATATACTAAACCTTTTAGTTTAAAAATTATTTAGAAAAAATCTCTAGAGTTGAAACTATTTATATCTCTAAAAGGAGTACATATTCTTTAATACAACATATAAATCAAATGGTACTTAGAGAAAATTCTATGTACGGTGTAACGAGTTTTTCTTGTTAATTATAAGTGTTATTTTATGTCCAACCAAAGTTTTTAAACACTAAATTTAAGATTGAGGTGAAATCGTCAAGTAGTAAATATAGAAGGGGCTAGACTAATTTACATTTAACAAGGGTCACAATGAAAGAAACAGCTTTTTTTAGGCCCAGAAAGTAATACATATCCACCTTTTTGGTCATCTTCTCCATTAAAGAACAACCCATCTCTGTTTTTTCAAGCAAATAATAAGCTCATTAGTTTATTAAGTCTATGTACTCTGTCATAAACACAACCTATGAGGTGGATTGGTTTGGCCGGTTGGGGGTGGCCGAGCACCCGCCAGCCCACCCACTGGCTCCGTCCCTGTGCAAAGATGAGATGTTTAATTAGTGTTTGTTGTTATGAAACATTGAAATCTATATTGTTTTTAATTTTTTATAGATTAATTTTTTTTAGGGATTTTATTGATTAGTTGTAATTTGTGATTTTGATGTGTATTTACTATTTAGGAGTTAAATTTATTATTAATTTTGTGTTTTTTGCAGAGAATAAATCTTACGAGACAAGAAAAAAAGGTATCAATAGAGAAGCATCTAAGAAGGAAAATCAATCATCTGTTGATGGTAAGTTTCAAATCAGTATAGATTACAATGCAGAAGTTTCTGCACTTCTTGTGCTCAGTTAATAAATGTGTTTGTATTCTGAGTGAGTGTTCAGTTACTAGATGTGTTAGATTATTTGGCAAATGTTACTTTCATTTAGCGTATTTGTGAAAATTGTGACTCAACATTATAATTATCTAGCAGGTGAAGTAAGCAAACCTAAGAGAGGAAGACCGAGGAAGAGTCATCATAAAATTCCTTCTTCTGCTTCATCTGCATCACCTGCTTCTTATTCTTATTCACCTGCTACAGATAAGAAAGGCCAAGAAAAGGATATAGTTTTTAGAACAAGAAATTCGCCAAAAGTGTTGTACAACGTGTTGAAGAATCTAACATGCGGTCAAAGGAAATAATTAATTGATATGGGATTTGGCTCACTGTATGGGATGGATATAGATGAACTTTCTGGTAAAATTGGAAATTTTGTAGTGGACAACTTTGAACCAAGTGAGATGAAGCTAAAGTGCAACAATTATGATATTCTAATAACTGCAGAGTCTTTTCATAAAGTGTTGGGTGTACCAATAGAGGGTTTACCTATCAATGATTTGGTTAAGAATAAAGAAGTGGAAGGTTCTATAAGCAAAAGATGGTATAGTCAATTTCCTACTAGGAATCTGATGAGGCGAAAAATGAACCACTTTTAGGGGGTCATTTAAGCCCGGAATTGAATTTATTTGATCAACTATTGCCCTAAATCGTTCCTTTTGTGATTTTAGGTAATTTGGGATTGAAATCTGGAAAAGGAAGCAATTCGGACGTTTTTGGAGCATAAAAGTGAAGAAAACACCAAAGTCTTAATTTTCCTTGCTGGGAAAAGTAGGTGACGGCGTCAAGAAGGAATTTCTGATGGCGTCAAGAGTAATTTCCATGACGACTCAGTACAGAAATGACGGCGTCACGAAGTAGGGCGTCAAGAGTAAAATGCATGACGGCCTGGAAATGCATAACACATGACGGCGTCAAAAGTAGATCAAGGCAGTCCGAGAAGTATTTTGGCGGCGAGATGACGGCGTCACCGATTTTGTCTTGACGCCGTCAGACCCTATTTCCTATATATAGTTTTCTAATTTTTACACAAAAAAGAGAGAAGTTTTGGAGAAACCTTAAGGCCGAACTTAGTACGAATTTTACAGGTTTTTCAAGGATTCTCAGCCCTTGAACCCTTTCATGTGTAATTGAGATAAGTGTTCTTTTAATTCAATCAATATGTCTATGTGTTGGTTGTCTATATCTTGTTCTTGTCTTAATTCCATCATGCTAGGCTAGATCTATCTTGTGTTTGCTTGGATCTAATGAAACCTAGATGTTAATTATGTGTTGATTACTTGTTTATGGTTGTATTGGATGAATGATTTCGATGTTAGGCTTAAGAAAACTGGCAGACTTCCAAATGGTAACATGCTTGAACGTCTTAGGAAACATGAACTGACGTGCACTAGGTTTTATTGGTTGTATTTAATGCATGAGTAAATTCTAATGATCCCATGTTAGGAGCTTCTTAGCCGGCTCGACATAGGAGTGAAGTAGGCACTCATAGGATTGGGGAATTAAGTGCGCCACCCCATGAATGGTATTAAGGAATACAATCCGTCATCCACGCAACTATAACAAGTAATTAACGTGTAAAAGATATCTAGGGAGTAGTGAAATCTAAGTAAACACAGATTCTCCACTTATTGCTCACAACCTTAGTTAATTTAGTTTATTTTCATTTCTAGTATTTTATTTTGATTGCATCTTTAGTATTGGGTTAGTTGACTAGCAACTAATTCCGCCCAAATCCTTCAAACCCGAGATTTTTACTTGCTTTCTAAAAAATATAAAAATACAAAAAAGAATCATCCCTCATCTTTAGAACTAGTATTTAGGTTTTCTAATCCTAGCGACACTATTCCTAGCTGAACGATCAATCCCCCGGTACTTGTCACTATACTATACTACAACGATCAGGTACACTGCCTGGTGGGGGTTGTCAGCTTCTCAAGATCCCTTGAGAGGTAAAGCCTGGTGCGATTCCCACGTATCAAGTTTTTGGCGCCGTTGCCGGGGAATAGTTATTGTCTAGGTTAGAATCTCTTTTTATTAGGTCTACTTGCTAGATTCCTTTCTAGTAAGATTTTATTTTTATTTTTAGGTTTTCTTTGGTCTATCTTATTTCTTTGTGTTTTTGTTCGTAACTCTTCACCACCCAACATCATGGACGATAGGAACATCTTTGAACCCGTCATCCCACCACAACAAAACCCACCACTAGAACCTCTTAGGCCCCGAACCTTAGGAGAGTATTCCCGACCTAGCCACCAAGGCTACCAAAATACCATTGAGCTCACCGGAGCCAATGTGACCCCCTTGCGATCCGACACCATCCGGTTGGTGCAAAGCGGATGTGCATTCCATGGACTTCGTTCCGAAGATCCAAACCAACATCTTAAGGACTTCCTCAAAATCGTAGACTCCATAGACCTAGATGTTGAAACTAGAGAGACAACCCGATTACGCCTATTCCAATTCTCTCTACGGGATCAAGCTAGTCAATGGCTTGAGCGTTTACCCGCGGGATCCATCACCACATGGGATGATCTCACCACTCGTTTCCTTGCTCAATTTTTCCCACCGTGGAGAACTACTAAGCTTAGAAATGACATCTTGATGTTCCAACAATGTCAAAATGAAACCTTTTATGAAGCATGGACTCGGTATAAAGACCTGCTCCGAAAAGTCCCTCATCATGGCATCGAACCATGGCTCCAGATTCAAATCTTTTACGATAAAGTTGAATATCAAACAAGGAGAGCCATTGATTACGCAGCCAAGGGCAGGCTAAACAGACTTAGCATTGACGAATGCTGGAAAGTTCTTGAGGGGTTGGCACAATACGAAGAAGAAGGATGGGAGGACCCGATGTTTCCAAGCAAGGGAAAACTTGACTACGCACACGCCACCCAAGAACAGTTATTAGGAAGCATCGAGAAGCAGGTAAAAGAATTAATGAGTATTGAGAAACCTGCTGCTGAAACCATGTGGAATCCTAATTTACGTAGGAATGCCGTTATCGACCACAATTTTCCTGAACGTTCACGACAAGAGGAATTCGAAGAGATAATGGTAACCTTCATGGATAATCAGGAAAAACAAATCCAGCACCTAGAAGCACGCATGGAAAGCACTCACAAAGCTTTTATGAATTTAGCAGACCAATTCATATCAAGGGTCAAAGAAAAGATCAAAGAAAATTCCGTACCTAGAAAAATCAAAAAAGTTTTCGAGGTTTCAACTCCTTTGGCGTTTGACCAAGAGGATAGCGAGAAATTTTCCCTAAGTGCTTCACCGTTAACTACCTCCCGTTCTTGTGAACATCCCCATGAAGAGAAGAATTCGCAATTCCATAACATTTTCGTTGGATGCTTGCGAACCACACTCCCAAACTTATGCAAGAGACGTTCTTTTGGTTTTAAACCCGGTGTGAAGAGGTTGTACCTCAAAAACACCACTGATTTGAAACCCTCTATGGAACAACATCTCTTTGTACACACCGGTGACCCGTGCGAAGGTTACAACCTAGCTAAAACATCACCCAATCCCTTCTACAACCTCACCTCTTTCCGTGATAGTAATGAAACGTTCGACCCTGGTGGACTTCACTAACGGAATAGCTACTCATGGTTTTACTTATGTTTAGTTATTCACACAAAGTGCAGGGACTAAATGTGGAATTACTCCATTTCTCACCTCACACGGACATCTGACGGCGTCAGATATTAACTCTTGACGCCGTCAGCTCGCTAAATCAGCAATATTAACCCAAATCCAATCACTTTCAACCCATACACCACAATTCTCACCCAAAGTGCTGCTACTACTCCGAATCTCCACCCTTCAATTTGACGTCTTTCGCGACCAATCTTCACTTGGTAAGTAGTTTTTCTTCACTCTTTTTCGATCAATTGTCCGTAGGATCAATCAATTTTGAAAACCCCTTTTCGACCGAAACCCCATTTTTGACCCATCATTAACAAATCGTAATGCCATCCATTTGGTGATTTGTAAACATGGGGGTTACCCTTTGATGATGTTATCCCACTGGAATCATGAGTTAGTTTAGGAAAAGCCACTCATGCCACGAATTTTTTGACCCCCCACCCATGTTTTCTGATTAAATGAGCGTTTGGGTAATGGGTTAAGAGTTTGAAAATTGATTTTTTCCCTCGCAATTGCATGATTCGGATTCTGCTGGGTCTGACGGCGTGAGGTCCTTCTTCTTGACGGCGTCAGATGTGTCTGACAGCAAGAATCAATAAAATTCTCGTTCTAATTGTTTCCGTTCACTCTATCTTGTTCCAGGAAAATGAGCAAGCGATCTCGCCAACATCGTGGCAGCTCTTCTAGGTCACAAAGAGTTAACTATGGAGAATTGGTCCATGGTTGGAGCGAGTTTGACACTGTTGGCGCCACCACCAAGTATGCGGAACTTTGTAACCACCATATTGATGTTGGGGCTGTGGTTGATTGGGAGTTTCTTAGGTCCCAAGGTTTGGAAGCTGCGTTTTTGGAGAGGATCCACACTGATGGGTTTGCGGGTCCTCAATGGGAGAGGTTGTTTAGGATTAGGGAGACGGTGTATAGTGAGTTGGTGAGGGAGTTCTTTGCGACCTTCCATTTTGATCAGGCTGAGGCTAGGACGGATATGGGGGGCACCACTATCTATTTTAGGCTAGGAGGGGAAGTGCGGTCATGCTCGGTCACTGAGTTTGGGTGGAGGATTGGGTTGTACACTAGGGAGGAGGCGGTTGATGGAGGTTTTATGCAGAGGTTGTTGAATGGGGAGACTCAGAGGAGTGATATGAGGTGTGTTACTTTTTGGCCGACCATAGGGGACGGGGTTTACACCTCGACTACTGGGGCAGCATCCATCAGGGACCCCATAGTTAGGTTGGTCCACAGATGCATCACATACAGCCTATCAGGATGTCATGGCACCACTCACCGTGTCACTGCTTCAGATCTTTTCTACCTGTACACCATCTTTTCAGCGGATGTCTACTGCAACATCCCATTTTGGGTAGCTAGTTATTTGAGGACCAGTGTGGGTGAGAGGGATATCGATAAGGTGTATGGGGGGATGTTCGTGACCCGGTTGGCTCGTTCCTATGATCTTCTCACTCCTCCGATCATGGGATACTTGAGCGACTGTGGGGCCTGTAGGGTAGTGAGGGCTAAATCCCTCAGGCAGATGAGCATCGTGATGCTAGAGAGGAATGGGACCTATAACTGGTATGAGGCAGGGGGGCCTGATGATGAGGATGATGCTGATGATGAGGTAGGGCCCCAGCAGTATCAGTTCCAGGGTTATGAGGAGGGGACAGCTGACTACTACCGACACATGGGTCGGGGAGACTAGCTGGCACACCAGGGTGCCTGGATGGGTCAGGTGGACGCATGGCGGACCACCACTGACCAGCGCTTTGATTGGATGTATGATCACACCATCCGCCAGATGCAGCACCTCTCCACCCGAGATCAGCTTGAGCCTCACCTGCAGATTGACCCATTCCCCGGCCGTGAGACTGACTACCCTCCCTACGGGTACACCGGATACCTCCCTCCTAGCTATGACTACCGTTTTGGTCCTCCTCCCCAGTGATCTCTTTTGATGTCTATTATTTCTAACCAATTTATTGATGGTTGTGTAATTTGAAACATTTGGTATTGTAATAGCTTAGGATGCGGCCTCTGTCGGCCTTGAACAATTTTATTTTCATGTTTACGTTTACTTGAAAATAATTGAATGTGCTTGTGGTGATGTTCTTTATTTTTGTGTGATTTTTATTTTGTTTGTTTGTTATTTGCTTCCGTATGCATGCTTTATTTTTATTGTTGGTAGATCGTGTTTCTCAATTAAATAGTGGAAATACTTTACTTTGTTGTTTTGGCCTAGTCTTAACTCCACTTAAAAGTATTTTTGCAAAAGATAAGTGTAAGGGAAAACCCCAAATATGTTTTTAAGAAACAAACCGATCATGATTCTCCACAATATTAAATGAACATGTATATTCGTATTTGTTAGAGTCAAATGCTTGTATTGAGTCATAATGAAGTTTTGCAGGATTTTCCAGGAAGTAGGACCAAGTTTTTCCAGAAATTTTCCGGAAACTTAACATAAGAATTTCTGCAGGTCACTTCTGACGGCGTCAAGAGTTAACTCTTGACGGCGTCACGTGTAAAAATCTGGAAATTTTACCGGTTTTGTTTTTCTAACGGAGTCTTATGGTTTTTGTGAATTATTAAGTTTTATAATCTCCAGGAGATCTGCAAACTTCATTCCACAAGCATTATATCTTATTTTGTTTTCTAGGATTTAGTAACTTATATAGGTTGCTGCCGATTTTATGCGAGGTTGTCTTGTCTATTTTCTCAGGATTCACAGGTTATGTATGACAAGAAGATGATTTATATTCTGGAAGGGAAGCTTTGATTGTTCATTTTCTTGGAGGAAGATTTAACCTGGCCACCTTATTATCCATACCGAGCGAATCAGGGGAGTATTTGATTTCATTCTTTTTACTTTTTCACTTCTACATTCTTTACTTGAACATTGGGGACAATGTTCATTATAAGTGTAAGGGGAGGGTAAAAAGATGATACCTTACATATGCACTTTCGCTTAAGTTTATTTTGTTTGATGGTAGATGTGTAATAAAACTATGAGAAATACTTGTTAGTGCAATTTTAGCGCCAAATTTAAAATTTTTTACAACATTTAGGAGTGAAACTTTAGCCATAGCAAGCGTCTCATGGATAGGAGATTGTATGACTGGCACATAACCGTACTTTCAGAAAAATTTTCCACCCAAATATGTGAGGTTCGCCTTTAGATTTGATAGGAAAAGCATTCATTATTAGTGCTTATGAGTGTACCGGTAGCATTTAGATTCTAGAACTTGCGTTAGTGATGCATCCCGAGACCGCTAGTGAGACTACATTCGTGTGGTAGGATTTATTACATGATAAGAGGCATTAGGATCACCCTTGTGTTAAACCCGTATCATGATTACTTGACCATTTAAGTCATATTACTTGGCTAGTTAAGTCAATTAATTTTTCCCACACCTTAGCGTTGTACTCATTTTTAGTACACGAAACCCCTAGTACACCCCTCCGAGCCTATCTTTTCGTTTCTAACTTTAAGCATCTTACTTAAAGGAAGAATTTGTTAAACCCTAAGTTAACTATCTAATTGATTACATGGTTGCTAAGTCGAGTCATATCCTTGTACATATTGTTTTGGGACGATTGGGACTCATGGGTGATGAGGCGAAAAATGATCCGTTTTTAGGGGGTCATTTAAGCCCGAATCCGACTTTATTTGATCAAATATTGCCCTAAATCGTTCCTTTTGTGATTTTAGGTACTTGGAGAGTGAATTCTGGAAAAGAAGCCATTTTGGACGTTTTTGGAGCATAAAAGTGAAGAAAACGGCAAAGTCTCAATTTTCCATGCTGGGAACAGTACATGAAGGCGTCAAGAGTTGTTCATGACGGCGTCAAAACCCCAAGAATAAAATACCGTAGTTGATGACGGCGTCACACATGGCGTCAGAAGTAGATCAAGGCCGTCCGAGGAAGTATTTGGTGGCGAGATGACGGCGTCACACCCTTGTTCTTGACGCCGTCACCCCGATTTTCCTATATATAGTTTTCTAGTTTTTCACATTAAGGAGAGAAGTTTTGAGAGAAGTTTTGGAGAAACCCTAAAGACGATTTTGGTGCAACTTTTACAGGTTTTTCAAGGGTTCCAAACCCTTGAGACCTTGCATTGTAATTGAGATAAGTGTTCTTCTAATTCAATCAATATGTCTACGTGTTGGTTGTCTATATCTTGTTCTTGTCTCAATTCCATTATGCTAGGCTAGATCCCTTTTGTGTTTGCTTAGATCTAATGAAACCTAGATATTGATTATGTGTTGATTACTTGTTTATTCTTGTCTTGGATGAATGATTTATATGTTAGGCTTAAGAAAACTGGCAGATCTCCAAATGGTAACATGCTTGAACGTCTTAAGAAACATGAACCGAGGCGTACTAGGTCTTTATTGGTTGTATTTAATGCATGAGCCACTGTTTACAATCCCTATAGTTGTGTTGGGTCATGGTGTAGGAGGAGATAAGAGCTCATAGAATTGGGGAGTTATGTATGCCACCCCATGAATGGTATTAAGGAATACAATCCGTCATCCATGCAATTATAACAAGTAATTAACGTGTAAAAGATATCTAGGGAGTAGTGAAGTCTAAGTAAACACATTTTCTCCAATTACTGCTCACAACCTTAGTATAATTAGTTTACTTTCATTTTTAGTATTTTATTTTGATTATATCTTAGTTTTGGGTTAGTTGAATAGCAACTAATTCCGCCCACTCTTCCAAAACCCGAGATTTTATTTGCTTTCTAAAAAATATAAAAATACAAAAATAATCATCCCTCACCTTTAGAACTAGTAATTAGGTTTTCTAATCCTAGCGACACTATTCCTAAGCTGAACGATCAATCTCCCGGTACTTGTCACTATACTATACTACAACGATCAGGTACACTGCCTGGTGGGGGTTGTAAGCTTCTCGAGATCCCTCGAGAGGTAAAGCCTGTTGCGATTCCCACGCATCAAGTTTTTGGCGCCGCAGCCCGGGGAATAGTTATTGTCTAGGTTAGAATTTCTTTTTATTAGGTCTACTTGCTAGAATCCTTTCTAGTAAGATTTTATTTTTATTTTTTAGGTTTTCTTTAGTCTATCTCATTTCTTTGTGCCTTTGTTAGTAAATTAAACTCATTGACTATTCCGTTGACCATTATGGAAAACGCGAATCCACCCCTTTCCCCTAGAGAAGTGGCTGTGTTACGTGAACGAATTGAGAGTGAGATTAGGGAGCTTAGAGAGCTTAATAGGTTGATTAAGATTGAACTCGAACATACATTTAGTGACCTAGCAACCGCCTTGTATTCAAATAAGGACCTAGGGCCTAATGACTTTGTGAATGTTGTCGAGGGACTAGAAGAGGAGGAAATGGATCCGAAGCTTAACGACTACTTTAATCTATACCCCACTAAGGAGGATATTGCATATTATAATAATCTTATTGATAACCCGCGATCTCCTTTCACCATAATTGAACCTAAGATCAAGAGAGGCGATCCTAAGAATGCTAAGATACCATGTATGATTGGATATAGGAACATTAGCAATGCTTACATTGACTTCAAATCTCCAATCAACATTATGTCCTCAACGGTTTATAATGATATAATGAAAACAAGACTTGAACCTAGAAGGGATCCCAAGTATCCCGGTGGAGTTTGTAACTTTGTCGGGAGAGTTAAAGGTTTACGTGTCTTTGTTGGTAATTTCACTTTTGTCACCGACTTTATGATTGTGGAGGATCTTGCTAATGTTATTGATTGTCGATTATCCAATGTTGTGTTTGGCAAACCATTTATTGAGGAGTCTAAGTTAGAATATGATGAGGTAGAAGGCACGATCCGGTTTGCAAGTAACACCGATAGTATCACTTATAGGATGCCTAATAGGATGAAAGAATTTCGCTTTATATCTCGTTTTGATAAGGATAACGTTGGTGCTTTTGAGGATATTGATGAGAAGGATAAGAAAAAGGGCATGGACTATGTATGGGAAAAAAGGAGTCTTTACTACAAAGATTGCTTGGCCCTTGGACCAAAGTATAAAGTCAATGAAGAATTTGCCCAAATGATTATGGGGGCGGTTGAGAAAAAGGTGATTGGTTTCTACAAGGAATATCTACAATCGGAGAGTGGAACCAATGATGAGATCACGTAGTAACCCATGACCTTGAGTCTAGCTACAAGACTCGTAAATAAAGAAAAGCGCTTCTTGGGAGGCAACCCATGTTTTGTGTGATTTTATTTGTTTGATTGTTATTTGCTTCCGTATGCATGCTTTATTTTTATTGTTGGTTGATCATGTTTCTCAATTAAAATGTGGAAATACTTTACTATGTTGTTTGGCCTAGTCTTAACTCCAACCTAAAAGTATTTTTGCAAAAGATAAGTGTAAGGGGAAACCCCAAATATGTTTTTAAGAAACAAACCGATCATGATTCTCCACAATATTAAATGAACATGTATATTCGTATTCGTTAGAGTCAAATGCTTGTATCGAGTCGTAATGATGTTTTGCAGGATTTTCCAGGAAGTAGAACCAAGTTTTTCCAGAAATTTTCCGGAAACTTAACATAAGAATTTCTGCAGGTCCATTCTGACGGCGTCAGAGTTTTACTCTTGACGGCGTCAGGAGTTAAAATCTGGAAATTTTACCGGTTTTGTTTTTCTAACGGAGTCTTATGGTTTTTGTGAATTATTAAGCTTTATAATCTCTAGGAAATCTGCAAACTTCATTCCACAAGCATTATATCTTACTTTGTTTTCTAGGATTTAATAACTTATATAGGATGCCGCCGATTTTACGCGAGGTTGTCTTGTCTATTTTGTCAGGATTTACAGGTTATGTTCGACAAGGAGATGATTTATATTCTGGAAGGGAAGCTTTGATTGTTCGTTTTCTTGGAAGAAGATCTAAGCTGGCCATCCTATAATCCATACCGAGCGAATCAGGGGAGTATTTGATTTCATTCTCTTTACTTTTTCACTTTTACATTCTTTACTTGAACATTGGGGACAATGTTCATCTTAAGTGTAAGGGGAGGGTAAAAAGATGATACCTTACATATGCACTTTCGCTTGAGTTTGTTTTGTTTAATAGTAGATGTGTAATAAAACTATGAGAAATACTTGTTAGTGCAATTTTAGCGCCAAATTTAAAATTTTTTACAACATTTAGGAGTGAAACTTTAGCCATAGCAAGCGTCTCATGGATAGGAGATTGTATGACTAGCACATAACCGTATATTCAGAAAAATTTTCCACCCAAATATGTGAGGTTCGCCTTTAGATTTGATAGGAAAAGCATTCATTATTAGTGCTTATGAGCGTACCGGTAGCATTTAGATTCTAGAACTTGCGTTAGTGATGCATCCCGAGACCGCTAGTGAGACTACATTCGTGTGGTAGGATTTACTACATGATAAGAGGCATTAGGATCACCCTTGTGTTAAACCCGTATTATAATTACTTGACCATTTAAGTCATATTACTTGACTAGTTAAGTCAACTAATTTTTCCCACACCCTTAGCGTTGTACTCATTTTTAGTACACGATACCCCTAGTACACCCCTCCGAGCCTATCTTTTCGTTTCTAAGTTTAAGCATTTTACTTAAAGGAAGAATTTGTTACACCCCACTTAAATGTACAACCAAATCGCCTTAGCCTTCCGTGTATGCGCTCATTTTTAGTGCATTATTGTTATTTGTTAAACCCTAAGTTAACTTTCTAATTGATTACATGGTTGCTAAGTCGAGTCATATCCTTGTACATATTGTTTTGGGACGATTGGGACTCATGGGTAAGTACTTATTTTATGGAGTAATGGGGAAGAACATCATATATTACCCCCATATGTACGTTAATCTTAAAAGTGCTCCAAGTGTTTTGATTTTCTTAATTCGAGTCATTAGATTAGTTTAAATGTAAAGTATGTAAAGATTCAAGTGTAAGGGGAATGTTCATTCCCTATGATGTATTATTTTAGATGGTAGGGTAAGAGTGTATGCAAAAAAAAAAAAAAAAAAAAATCGAAAAAATCAAGAAAAAGAAAAAAAAAAGAAAAAGAAAAAGAAAAAAAAATAGAAAAAGGAAAAAGAGAAAAAAACATACGGACTACCATCCCGTTTCATTCTATGTTCATTTTATGTTTTTGTTATTTTTCATTTATTAGCTTAAGTCGAGTCTAGTCTTGGCATAGCAACGCCATATTGTACATGTAATTAACCAAGATTGTTAACTCGCCACCAGTAAAACTTCCTTTATCCAACAAAACCGTGTAATTCATATCCCTATACCTAACGTTACAACCCTTTAAAAGACCTCTTTGATAGTTTATCCTAGGTGCTTACGCCATGTGGTGGAGGTTTGATCCTTTCCCAAGCCTATGGTAATCTATTTTGCTATGACAGGTAGTGAGAGATATCTTCCATTTCCATAATGTTATATTACTTTATTACACCCGAGAGATGTGAGTATCTAAACACTATTTGTGAGGTGCTTGTGTACGACCTCCGTGCTTGTCTATTGGTCTTTAGTGGAATGATTATTTGTTGTAATTACTTTTATATTAGTGTTAAATGACCCCTAACTTGTATTTTGAGTAGAATAAAAGCGCATTTGCTTGAGGACAAGCAAATCTCAAGTGTAAGGGTATATGATGAGGTGAAAAATGATCCGTTTTTAGGGGGTCATTTAAGCCCGAATCCGACTTTATTTGATCAAATATTGCCCTAAATCGTTCCTTTTGTGATTTTAGGTACTTGGAGAGTGAATTCTGGAAAAGACGCCATTTTGGACGTTTTTGGAGCATAAAAGTGAAGAAAACAGCAAAGTCTCAATTTTCCATGCTGGGAACAGTACATGAAGGCGTCAAGAGTTGTTCATGACGGCATCAAAACCCCAAGAATAAAATACCGTAGTTGATGACGGCGTCACACAGGGCGTCAGAAGTAGATCAAGGCCGTCCGAGGAAGTATTTGGCGGCGAGATGACGGCGTCACACCCTTGTTCTTGACGCCGTCACCCCGATTTTCCTATATATAGTTTTCTAGTTTTTCACATTAAGGAGAGAAGTTTTGAGAGAAGTTTTGGAGAAACCCTAAAGACGATTTTGGTGCAACTTTTACAGGTTTTTCAAGGGTTCCAAACCCTTGAGACCTTGCATTGTAATTGAGATAAGTGTTCTTCTAATTCAATCAATATGTCTATGTGTTGGTTGTCTATATCTTGTTCTTGTCTCAATTCCATTATGCTAGGCTAGATCTCTTTTGTGTTTGCTTAGATCTAATGAAACCTAGATATTGATTATGTGTTGATTACTTGTTTATTCTTGTCTTGGATGAATGATTTATATGTTAGGCTTAAGAAAACTGGCAGATCTCCAAATGGTAACATGCTTGAACGTCTTAAGAAACATGAACCGAGGCGTACTAGGTCTTTATTGGTTGTATTTAATGCATGAACCACTGTTTACAATCCCTATAGTTGTGCTGGGTCATGGTGTAGGAGGAGATAAGAGCTCATAGAATTGGGGAGTTATGTATGCCACCCCATGAATGGTATTAAAGAATACAATCCGTCATCCATGCAATTATAACAAGTAATTAACGTGTAAAAGATATCTAGGGAGTAGTGAAGTCTAAGTAAACACATTTTCTCCAATTACTGCTCACAACCTTAGTATAATTAGTTTACTTTCATTTTTAGTATTTTATTTTGATTATATCTTAGTTTTGGGTTAGTTGAATATCAACTAATTCCGCCCACTCTTCCAAAACCCGAGATTTTATTTGCTTTCTAAAAAATATAAAAATACAAAAATAATCATCCCTCACCTTTAGAACTAGTAATTAGGTTTTCTAATCCTAGCGACACTATTCCTAAGCTGAACGATCAATCCCCCGGTACTTGTCACTATACTATACTACAACGATCAGGTACACTGCCTGGTGGGGGTTGTAAGCTTCTCGAGATCCCTCGAGAGGTAAAGCCTGTTGCGATTCCCACGCATCAATGGGTAAAGTACTTAATTTATGGAGTAATGGGGAAGAACATCATTTATTACCCCCATATGTACGTTAATCTTAAAAGTACTCCAAGTGTTTTGATTTTCTTAATTCGAGTCAATAGATTAGTTTATTGTAAAGTATGTAAAAATTCAAGTGTAAGGGAATTTTCATTCCCTATGATGTATTACTTTGGATGGTAGGGTAAAAGTGTATGCAAAATATATATATATATATATATATATATATATATATATATATATATATATATATATATATATATATATATATATATATATATATATATATATATAATCGAAAAATCAAGAAAAAGAAAAAAAAATAGAAAAAGGAAAAGAGAAAAAACATATGGACTACCATCCCGTTTCATTCTATGTTTATTTTATGTTTTTGTTATTTTTCATTTATTAGCTTAAGTCGAGTCTAGTCTTGGCTTAGCAACGCCATATTGTACATGTAATTAATCAAGATTGTTAACTCGCCACCAGTAAAAACTTCCTTTATCCAACAAAACCGTGTATTTCATATCCCTACACCTAACATTACAACCCTCTTAAAAGACCTCTTTGATAGTTTATCCTAGGTGCTTACGCCATGTGGTGGAGGTTCGATCCTTTCCCAAGCCTATGGTAATCTATTTTGATATGACAGGTAGTGAGAGATATCTTCCGTTTCTATACTGTGATATTACTTTATTACACCCGAGAGATGTGAGTATCTAAACACTATTTGTGAGGTGCTAGTGTATGACCTCCGTGCTTGTCTATTGGTCTTTAGTGGAACGATTGTTTGTTGTAATTACTTTTATATTAGTGTTAAATGACCCCTAACTTGTATTTTGACTAGAATAAAAGCGCATTTGCTTGAGGACAAGCAAATCTCAAGTGTAAGGGTATATGATGAGGCGAAAAATGAACCACTTTTAGGGGGTCATTTAAGCCCAGAATTGAATTTATTTGATCAAATATTGCCCTAAATCGTACCTTTTGTGATTTTAGGTACTTTGGGAGTGAAATCTGGAAAAGGAAGCAATTCGGACGTTTTTGGAGGATAAAAGTGAAGAAAACGTCAAAGTCTTAATTTTCCTTGCTGGGAACAGTAGGTGACGGCGTCAAGAAGGAATTTCTGACGGCGTCAAGAGTAATTTCCATGACGACCCAGTACAGAAATGACGGCGTCACGAAGTAGGGCGTCAAGAGTAAAATGCATGACGGCCTGGAAATGCATAACACATGACGGCGTCAAAAGTAGATCAAGGCAGTCCGAAAAGTATTTTGGCGGCGAGATGACGGCGTCACCGATTTTGTCTTGACGCCGTCAGACCCTATTTCCTATATATAGTTTTCTAATTTTTACACAAAAAAGAGAGAAGTTTTGGAGAAACCCTAAGGCCGAACTTAGCACGAATTTTACAGGTTTTTCAAGGATTCTCAGCCCTTGAACCCTTTCATGTGTAATTGAGATAAGTGTTCTTTTAATTCAATCAATATGTCTATGTGTTGGTTGTCTATATCTTGTTCTTGTCTTAATTCCATCATGCTAGGCTAGATCTATCTTGTGTTTGCTTGGATCTAATGAAACCTAGATGTTAATTATGTGTTGATTACTTGTTTATGGTTGTATTGGATGAATGATTTCGATGTTAGGCTTAAGAAAACTGGCAGACTTCCAAATGGTAACATACTTGAACGTCTTAGGAAACATGAACTGACGTGCACTAGGTTTTATTGGTTGTATTTAATGCATGAGTAAATTCTAATGATCCCATGTTAGGAGCTTCTTAGCCGGCTCGACATAGGAGTGAAGTAGGCACTCATAGGATTGGGGAATTAAGTGCGCCACCCCATGAATGGTATTAAGGAATACAATCCGTCATCCACGCAACTATAACAAGTAATTAACGTGTAAAAGATATCTAGGGAGTAGTGAAATCTAAGTAAACACAGCTTCTCCACTTATTGCTCACAACCTTAGTTAATTTAGTTTATTTTCATTTCTAGTATTTTATTTTGATTGCATCTTTAGTATTGGGTTAGTTGACTAGCAACTAATTCCGCCCAAATCCTTCAAACCCGAGATTTTTACTTGCTTTCTAAAAAATATAAAAATACAAAAAAGAATCATCCCTCATCTTTAGAACTAGTATTTAGGTTTTCTAATCCTAGCGACACTATTCCTAGCTGAACGATCAATCCCCCGGTACTTGTCACTATACTATACTACAACGATCAGGTACACTGCCTGGTGGGGGTTGTAAGCTTCTCAAGATCCCTTGAGAGGTAAAGCCTGGTGCGATTCCCGCGTATCAGAATCCAACACCAAATAGAGTTGCTGATCTTATTATAGAAAAAAAAGTTGAAGGAATTATGTTCAAGATGAGTATGCTTGTTTTATTTTCCAACATATTTGGATTAGCAGGAACCGGTGGACAGTGTAGACCTAGTCTAATTGTTCCTTATATAACTAAAGAAACGAAAATTGATAAAATTGATTGGTGCAAATATGTTTTGGACTGCTTGAAGATAAGCAAAGAAGGTTGGAATAAAGATTGTATAAATAGTTACTATCCTGGTCCTGTCACAGCTCTGATCGTAAGTGCTTATATCTCAATATTATGTAATTTTTTTTCTCAGTATTCAAATGTAAAGAAAATTTTGTTTATACTTGAATAAAAATGTTTGAATAGTCGAATTTGTATAATTAATTTTTTTTAATATATATTAAACTTTTCACTTGTGAAAACAATTATTTGTAATATTTAATATTTTAGAAAAATAATGATTCTTGCTTTATTTTGCAGCTTATATATATTCATTCTACAAAGAGTGATTCAGACCTTAAGGCTCATGAAATTCGTTCAATACAATTTTGGAATTCTGATGATATAAGAAGGAGGGAGACTTTTGAATTGGACAATGGTGGTTTTGGAAATTTGTATTTATATTTAGATGTCGACAATGACAATGAATCTTACAAAAAAAAGGTTTTCGTTTATTTATAATCACAAAGATTGTAGACTTGAGTTTTATTACTATTTTTTATGTCTTCACATGTGAAAAAATAGGCATTGAATACCTTCACATGTGAACAAATCAAATACACTTTCATTTCCTCACATTTCTTTTTTTCTTTGTTATAACAGTTGCGCTTGGATAAAGTTGATCAGAATGTGGATTTGTTGGAAAAAATTCTTTCTGATATAAAGTATGAATTTAAAAAATCGTCAGGTGAAAATCTAGATAATACGAGGCTTAAAGAGATTAAAGCCAAGTTCAACCTTTGTATTCGGAATGTAGAAATGGAAAATTATGAATCAACAGGGCTTGAAAAGGAAGATGATGATTTGGATGCAGAAAAGGAAAAATATGAATCAGCAAGTTTTGGAAGGAAAGACAATGAATCTACTGGTTTTGAAAACAAAAGTGAAGAATTTTGCAATGTTCATCTTTCTGAAGATGAATTGGAAAATAATGATTTAGATAAAGAAAAGGACGATGGTGAATCAACGGGGTTTGAAAACAAGAATGTTGATGGGTTGAAAGCCGATTCAACAGGGTTAGAAAAAGGAAACACTGACGATGATGGTTTGAATAACGTTTCAGAGAATTTTGAAACAAGACAGGCAGATGAGGAAAGAGTCAAAGATGAGGGAATAGAGAAAGATGTAGATGATGATACAGATGTTGACACTCCTGTGTATTTTAAAAGAAGAAAGAAAGCACATAAATCAAACGAAAGCAATCAATCAAAAGATGAAGTTTTTGAAGATGAAAAGAAAAATGAAAGCATTCCATCAAATGATGAGATGGCTGACACTCCAGAAAGTTCATTTGAACATTTGAGAACACATAATTTTGAAGAAGGTTCAGCATTTGATGAAGATAAAGAACAAGAAGATGATATAAAGGTTAAATATAAATTCAGTTATTTACTATTAAAAAAACGTATTTTTTATAATTGTAAATTCATACTTTTTTCGCAAGTGAAAAAATAATATTTTAATTTTTAGAAGTGTTAATAAGCTTTGTATTACATAACAAATTTTTATCTTAAAAGAAAAGACAATTTTAGTGTCTTTAAAGAATGCAATTTTAGTGAAACATTTAAATTCAGTTGATTAGTATTAAAAAATGTAATTTGAGTTCCTTTAAACTTTTGTTGCAGGCAAAAGAAGATCAAGAATTGCTTCGTATGCAGAAAAGGAAACATGCTGAAAGCTTACAAAAAGAAAAAATAGAAAAAAGGACAAAACAACGAGTGGATGAAATACAGAAAAGTGAAAAGAAGGTTTTTAAAATTTTTATTTGTTTCTTTCTGCATACATTTGAATTTTTTTCTATGTTTATGATTTTAATTACTATTTGTTAATTAAATATAATTTTGTTATTTGTCAGCTCGAAGAAGATATAAATCTAAAAGAAAAATACCGCAGTGAATTGTTAGAGGAAATCAACGATATGAAGAAAAATAACTTATGTTATAATGTGAGGTCGTTGTTGCGTGGGTTAGGGTATGAAGTTGGTTTTACTTTTCCTGAGGTTAGTTTCTATTTCAGTTTTTTATAGTCTATTCACATGAGATCAAATGTTTTCACAATATAGATGCTCAGAGTAGAAAAAACTTGTATACTTCAAATTATATATAGTAATCCTTTTGATAGTTGAATGAGAAAAATATGGGATTTATCTATTGAATTACAATGCTAAAAAACATCGATATATTGCATTAGGTCATTATATGCTAAATCAATCTGTTATGATGATTTCAGGTTAATAAAGTTTTTAAGCATGCACTATTGGATTTCCACCCAGATAAGTTTGCAAAAGCTGACATGCGTAAAAAAGTGGAAGCCGAAGAAAAGTTTAAGTTTCTTATAGACATGTGGGATAAGGATATCTTTTTTAAGAACAAAATTGTTTAGGTAAAGAAGTTGTTAGAGAAGGTAGCCATTGATAATAGTTAGTATCTTGATATTAGTTAACCTATGTGTAAGGAGTTATTATTAGTATCAATATTTTCAGTTCTGAAGAAAATCATCTAATATATGTATATCTTTTGTTATTAAAAAAATTCTCACTTATGAAGAAAATCATATATTATTGAATAAGTTGTTTAATTGATATAATTTAGGAATTTTAAGATTTTAATAATATATTTAGCTGAGTATGTGAGTTTAAAAAATATATTTTCACTTGTGAAGATAATCATTTAGAAAAAAATTAGTTGCTTAAAACATATATTTATTAAAAAAATTTCACATGTGAAGAAAAAATTTGAAAATTTAAATTTTCACATGTGAATAGTTTTTCATATTTGTAGAAAATTAATTTTAAAAAAAATTTGAAAAAAAATTTGAAATTTTTTTTTTCACATATAAATTTTTTTTCACATGTGATTTTTTTTTAATTTTCACATGTGAAATTTTTTTTATATGTGATGAAAAGTTTATTATTTTTGAAAAAATTGAATTAAATTTTCACATATGAAAACTTTTTCATATGTGTATAACTTTTAGTAAAGATACTTTTAAAATAACTTTTTATCTTTAATATTTTCAATTGTGAAGATCATAATATAAGTGTTATTTTTGTTTTTATTTTTTTAAATTTTTAACACGTGAAAGTAAATGATAAAATTGCCTAATTACAAGAAGAAGTTCATAGTTGAAAATTCTATTTTTGTTTTTTCACATGTGAAAGTAAATAATTAAATCTAATGCATAGTTGAAAATCAAAATTAAAAATCTTAGTTTCTTTTTCACATGTGAAAATAAATGATAAATTTTTCTAATTACAATACAAAATGCATAGTTCAAAATCATTAATATATAGTTCTAATTACAATACAAAAGCAAAGAGTTACTAAATTAAAAAGTTCAAAGCAACGAAACATTTAACAGATGTTTTCAGGATATTGAAAATAATAATACAATTTAAAAAAAGCAACATATGTTGGATGTGAACAAAGATATGTTAACTCAAAAGTCATGTTCTTGTCTTTCTGAAATCCACACTTTTTCTTCAAATCAGCCAATTTTCCTTTAAGAACAACATTAGCGGAAGCATGTGTTCCAAATTGTGTATACCTCTTTCTGGATATACAATCACTTCCATAGAATAAACATCTTCATTAGTATAAACTTTAACACGTTCAAAACGATGTAGATTATGAGCTTGAACAAAACCACGTGGTATGGTCTGCAAAAAATAAGAAAGTATTTGTAAATAACAATTAATAATTTTAAAATATATAAAAAATAAGTTGTAAAGAGAAGATATGTAATTTACAATGTATCCTTTAACAATAACATTTGATGTCAGTTTGGCATGAAACATCCTTGGTTGATTTTCAACTGGTACGAAATCAAATTTTGCAAATCCTACATTAAAAGAAAATTATCATAGAATATACTAAAAGTATAATTGATTGAATATAAATTATCTACTTTTTAAAGTTTAACCTGAAGGTAACTTGACATCTTCATCATCAATATCTACCAAGTTTTCATCAAACACTTCTAACCGGAATTCTGAATTATATTCTATAAAACTCCATAGAAATATATAGCCTTCTTTGATTTCACAAAGTTCACAAATTTTCTCCCATTCCAAATCATAAAAACCGAAAGAATCACCATCAACAGACTGAGTCTTAACTTTGTATCTTCCATATTTAGTAGAAACATTAATCCTTGAAGAAGGATTAAAATTCATTTCATTTCGAATGGCATTAACATATTCAGAAGGAAGTGTCTGAAAAGAAAAATTATAATAATTAAGTGTTTTGTATAATATAGTTTTAAAAAGAATATATTAAATAAAATTAAAAAAGTTGTTAGTTTAATAAAATTACCATAAACTTCAAGGAATCTTTAGTTGCAAATGTTAAACATTTTGGTTCTTTAGAATAAAAATTCCTTGAGAATTCAAGATCTGTAGGGCATCCATTCTGATCAAACTCATTAACTAATGAACAACCATAGTCTGTTTCAAGAAAGTATAAATAGAATCCATCTTGAACATTGAAATCTTCAAGATACTTAAGCCAACCAGGACCGTGTATCATACATTCAGAATTTCCAAAGTCACTGATTTTGACAGTATATTGTTTTTTTGTAGTGTCTAAATAAGTAATACCAGGGGTTTCTTCATGTGTATGCAAGCCTTTAAATTCTTTGGGTAAAACCTGATAATTAACATCAAAAATCAACTTTACTATAGAAAATAATTATTCAATATTTATTTAGAAAATACTCATTCACTTTTGTTTAAAATCTTACCAGACCATGCATAGCCAATTCATCTACTTTAAAAAGAAAATGGTATTCTTTAAACATTTCAGTATAACCCGTTAATTTAACCTATAAATAAATAAATAGTCGTCAATTAAATATAAATGAAATTATTTTTCACATGTGAAAAAAAAATTCTACTCAAAAGCTAATTAACATTAACTTTTTCTAATCGTCTTAGGATCTAAGTATTAAACTACAAATTACTATATTCTTAAAATACATTAGTTTAATCAACAGATATTATAAAAATCCAAAAAAAAATTGCTTTTTTTAATCTAATCAACATATGTTGTTAATTGATCAAACTCACATAAAAACTTTAAAATTTTACTTAAAAAAAAGGGACTAATAAAACTTACAGTAAAAGGTGGCTGGTTTCTTAATTGATCAAGTTGTTAATAGGTGAAGAGGAAGAGGATGGATATTTTTGGAGTTTGGCTGCTAATGTGAAAGGTAAAACCTAATATGAAGAACCAAATAATATGTAATATTTTTAACGGCCTGGGCTTGGATGGGCTAAACAAAGGTGTCAAGTTTAAAGAGCCCTACTTAAGTCCATTATATATTTTACATTTTTTAACGGGCTTGGCTTGGATGTGTTTTGAATTTTTATTTTCATAATTTTAACAAGTGAAATTTTTTTATTGTAACATGTAAAAATAATTTTCAAAACTTGTGTTTATTTTTGATTTATAACTTTTATATGCCTTTTTTTAATTTTTTTATTCTCAAAATTTTACAAGTGAAATTCTTTTATTGTCAAAAAGTGAAATAATTTAACTTTAAACTTATTTTGTTTTTCACAATTGAAAATAAATTAACTTTTTTAACAATTTAAAATAAATTCAGAGTGATAAAATTAATTTGTTTTTTTTTCACAAGTGAAAAAAATAAATTTGTTGTTTTTTAGAAAAGTTTTTCTAATTGGTTATTTTTCGTAATTTTCAAAATTGAAAAAATTTTATTTTACAAAAGTAAATAAATAAACTTTTATACGTGCTTAAGTCCCAACAATCTTATAGAGCACCCCAAAAGTCCAAAACTAGATCCATTATTATATTAACACAAAAGTTGAAGGGCAAAAATGTATTATTAAAAACTAATATTTTTAATAAAAAAATATCTGCAACAACTTTTTATACCGCATCTAATTAGATCTAACTTCATTTATTCTCTACATTTCACAAATTTCTCTCTCTATCTCACACAGTAAATTTTCTCAATTAAAACACGTACTAAATTCACACTCTGAATAGTTACTGCATCATTACTATGGTGAAGACGAAAATCAATGGATCTAAACGTTCTCGTAAGTTGTTTTTAAATTGTTTGTATGTTTTTTTTATTCTTATAATTGAGTAGTTTAAAATGAAGTGTTGAATTATTTTATATTTTATGTATTTTAAATTTATCTGAGTGTATTTGAATGATTGATATAATAGTTGTAAAGAAGTAATTCAATAGGTTATGTTTTTGTGGCAAATTTTTGTAGCGTGAATCGTGTTTTAGATGTAGAAAAGTGTTTTAAGTATAGATTAGGTTAGGCGTATAGTGTTTAAGTAATTGATGCATTTTCTGTAATGCACTTATGCAATAGGTTCTTGTATTAAGTTTATTTCTATACTCAATTTTGTATGTCAAATCTTATATTATTGTGTATTATATTTAAAACGCTTTGATTGTATTAGGTAAAGAGTCTGATGCTCTGAAGGTAAAACGCTTTGCACTGAAAGGATCAACAATTCGAGCTAAGGATATGATTTTCCTTAGTAGTATTAGCAGTAAGAAAAAGTATGATGATAATGGTAGCAGAGTTAAGTTTTTAAGTTCTGATGTCATAGAGGAAACTAAGAGAAAATTAATTAATGATTTTGATTTAGAAGCAATTTTAAGTTCTGACGTCATAGAGGAAACTAAGTCAAAAGTGGAAATTATTGATGGATGTGATAAAAAAAATGATGATAAAGCTAAAAAAAGGAAGAGAAAGAATAATGATTCAAAAAAACAGAAAGTTCATGATGAAGTTTGTGTTTCAGAAAAAGAGTTTGTTGAGGAATCGGAACTTTATGTTGAAGTTGACAATTCTAAAAAGATTAAGAAGAAGAATACTGTTTCTGTTGATGAAAATTATGACGTTGATGATGGATGGTTATCTCTTAGAACAAGGGCTTCTCCAAAAGTTCTGTATAGTTTGATGAGTAAATTGACATTAGCTCAAAGAAAGGATTTAATTGAAATTGGTTTTGGATCGCTTTACAATATGGCAGTAGAAGAAATCCCAGTTAAAATAGGTCATTTTGTTGTTGACAATTTTTTTCCAAACGAGATGAAACTCAAGCTTCAGAATTATGATATAGAAATAACACCAGAATTAATTCATTCAGTTTTGGGTGTGCCTTTAGGAGGTATAGATTTTCATCATTTGGCTAAGAGAAGGGTTTCTGATTTAAGTCGAAGATGGTACTTGCAATTTATAGGTAGGTATCCAACACCTAAGAAAGTTGCTGATGTGGTCAAACAAAGTAAATTTGATGGAATTCTATTCAAATTGAGCATACTTGTTCTATTTTCAAAGTTTTTTAGATTAGGAGGAAAGGGTGAACAATGTAGGCCTCAAGAAATTCTCAAGTATATTTGTGAAGATACAAAAATTTCAAGTATAGATTGGTGCAAGTACGTGTATGACAGTTTGAAAGTCAGCAAAGAAGGTTGGGTGAGAGATGATTCTGCAATTTACTATTCTAGACCTCTGACAGCACTTATTGTAAGTGTTCATTTGAATACATTAATATTTTTTTTTTTTATCAATTGTTCACATGTGAAAATTTTATTTTATACTTTTTTTTAGCTCATGATAGACAGTAATGGTAGTTTGAATTTCGATAGTAGTTTAATATTTCAAAAAAAAAATCACTTATGAAGAAAATAATATTTTAATTAGTAAGTTGCTTAAATAATACATGTTAAATTTTTTTACCTTTGAAAAAATTGAAGTTAACATTTTTTTTATTCACATGTCAAATGTTTTTCATATATGAAAAAAATTCGGAATTTTTCTTCACATATAATTTTTTTTTTTCACATATGAAAATTGAAACATTCAATTTTCACATGTGAATATTGTTTTTCATATTTTACTAAAATTAATTTCAAAAACAAAAATTCAAAAAAATAATTTTAGAATTTTTTTTCAGATATGAAAATTATATAATTAGATTTTACTTTATACTTAATATTTAAAATTTTCACATATGAAATTTTTTTTTATTATTTTTTTTTATTTTTTATTTTTTTTTGAATTTTTTGTAAAATAATTACTCTTGTTTAATTTTGCAGCTTATTTATCTTCATTGCACGAAATGTGAATCAGAATGTTTGCGACATGAAATTCCTGCAATCTCTTTATGGACTACTGATATGATTAAAAAGAGGCAGAGTTTCGAAATTAATAATGGTGGTTTTGGTATTCTTGATAGATATGAAGATGATATAAATGACAGTGAGTTTTCAAGAAGAAATGTTTGTTTTAATTATATTATATTGTAGTAATAATTTGTTTTAATAATATTATATTTATTTATTTATTTATTTTAATTTTTTTTAAACAGTTGCAATCAAAACTGGATATACTTGATCGGAAAGTTGATTTGCTTTACTCAATAGTTAATGATTTGGAATATGATTTCACTTTATGGTTTAGTGAAGATCCAGATAATCCAAGCCTTAAAGAGATAAAAGCTAAGTTCATGAATTGTATTCGTAATATTGATCTGTATGGATATGATAAGGAAAAGATTTTAGATCTATATGATAACGAAAGTGAAAAAGAAAAAGCTTTATAGAATCAAGATGATGCATGTGAAAGTGTATGGGGGAATTATGAAAAAGGTGAGTGCAGTCACGCAATAGGTCAATTGGATGAAGAAATGGTCAAAGATGTGGAAAAAGATGACAATTTTGGTTTTAATACGTTTGAAGTTCCTTTTTTAGAAAGTGATGATACAGATAGAATTGATTGTGTGCAAATGATGAATTATGAATTGGATAAAATGTTCAATAAATATCACATTAAAGAATCAATAGGAGGTCTGAATGATTTTCAATTTTTTGCGGTTCCTGAAATTTTGAAAGAAGCTGAAAAGAAAATTGGTAAAAAGGTTACTTTCTGCAAGGATATTGATGTTAAAACTCTTCCTACTCAAGGATTTTTTGAAGAAGATGAAAAAAAGATGATAAAAGTGGAAGTTTTTGAAAAGAAAGTTAAGCCTTTGGCATGCTTTAGTAGTCCTGTTGTTGTTTCATCGTCTCTTCCTCAGCATAGTTTGTTTGAAGCACCATCCTTTTTTTTGGGCTCTGAGTTTGAAACTAATACTGAGATTGAGGATGTAAAGCCAATAATCAAAGAAACAACTATTAGATCTCCATTCAAATTTAGGCATATTCTTCCAAATGTTGATTTGAAATTAGGAGAAGAAAGGGTTGCTGATACACTCTTCATGATGCTTGAACAAACTAGCCAAGTGTGAGTAATTTGTTAATAATTTTAACAGTTTTTTATTTTTTTCACTTGTGAAATTGATTAATAAATTCCAAAATTTTATATACTTTTTTTGCAGTGATGTGGTATATGAATCTATTTCATCTAAAACAAAGTTAATTCGTCTATCAATTGGGACGTTAGCTCCTGGACTGCGAGTAGATGCAGATGTTATAGAAGCATGGTCAGATGAGTTAAACTTTATGGAGCGTTTCAAATCTGCAGAACATCCATCTAGATATTTTTTTCAAACCAAGTGTGGTAAGTCTTTTTTAATCTTGGTTTATTATTTAATTTTATAAAGCAAATGCTTTTTCAATTTTTAAACTTAAAATCATCTATGAATAATTTAGTTTAGAAACAATATTTAGATGCATAAATCATTTAGATGCATAAATCATTTTTTATGAAATTATTTGTTCTTCAGTGTCTATTTATAGGGTATTAATTGTTTGTTTTCTTCATATTAGAATATTTTTTGAACAATTTTTTTTGAAGTTTATTGTTTATTTACAGCCAATTGTTAGAGCCGATTATTTTTTGAAGTGCATTGTTGATTTTCTTCATATTTGAATATTTTGCCAAAGATTACTAGAATCTTGTAATTCAATTTTTATTTAGAGTCAGTTATTGACTATTATGTTTATTTTTATTCAGACAAAAGACATACTCAATAACTCTACAATATACCCTGAGAAGTATGAGGTTTTTAAAAAGACTTTACTTGGTGATTACCAAGCAAAGAGAATTGCAGCCTGTGAAAATTTCAAATTGGTATGGCTTTTTAATTTTATATTAGTTTTCATCAAATATATATTCTTGAAATATTATATGTATTCTTTTTTTAATATATATATTTTATTTTATTTTTTATTTTATTTTTTTTTTGAATCAGGTTTTCTTTCCTATTTGCTGTGCGGATCATTTCTTTTTGATATGTTTTGATTTGATGAAACATCAAGTTCTAATTATAGACAGTTCAAGTATTGATGAAGAAAAAGAAAATAGATATTGTTGTATTCCTGAACTTTTGGTAAGTAAAAATCATAAAATTTATATATATTTATATATTTTTATTATTATTTTTTTAATTTATTATGCAGATTAAAATGTTTATACAATTCCACTCCGAATATAAGTCACCATGCATTGGATATACATTTGGAAAACTTATTGCTGAAAGATTCAAGATGCATTGGAGAACTGTTGATTATTATCTAGACGATGGAGTTTTTGTGATGTCTCATATGAATATGTATTTTGGTGAGAGTGAAAGTGAATGGGATTATGGATTTCTGAAGGAATCTAACGAACAGACAAAGCAACTTGACTTACTCGGGTTTCTCACTTTTTCTTTAACATTTTTAATATTCTATGTATTAAAATATTTAATTTTCATACTTTTTTCACATGTGAAATACATTGAATAAATAAATAAATTTCTTTTTGTGACTGATTTTTTCACATGTGAAATAATTTGAAGAAATAAATTTTAATTTAATTTTTTATTTTTAATTTATAATTTTTGTAATGACTTTTTTTCTTCTTCTTACCAAATCAAAATTTGCTGCAAGGTTAATTTTGTCAGAGAATAACAAATATAGGAATGATATTCTAAAAGAAGTTGCAGAATTCACTAAAATAAAGAATTCCTTAAGAAAAGAACTTATCAAAGAAGCAGTTCAGAATACAGATAAAAGATGCAATCTTTTAGAATAACTATAAAAAACAACTGTATCCTTTTATTAAGTGTTCAATATTGTTATGATAGTTTATAAATTAACATGTTCAATATTGTTATGATAGTTTATGTTTTTTTAATAAATTAACATGTTCAATATTGTTATGATAGTTCATGTTTTTTTAATAAAGAAATGTTAAACAAATATTTATACAACGCATAAATATGTTTAATGTTTCAAAATTAATTGTTACTAAATATGACTATGGGACTTTCAAAATTAACTGCTACTAAATATGACTGTGCATATTTCATGACTATGGGACTTTAAAAAAAACATTTTATTTTCACAGGTGAATATAAAGAAATATGATTTTGTTTTTTTTTTTTCACAAGTGAAAATAAAGAAGTTTAACATTTTATTTCACAAGTGACTTTTTGATTTGTTTTTATTTTCACAAGTGAAAATAAATTCATTTTAATTTGATTCTGTTTTTTAACCAGTGAAAACTTTTTTTTTTCAGAACTGAAAATAAATTAACTTTGATTTTTTTTTTCACAAGTGAAAAAAACATTAGATTTTTTATAATATTCAAATTAATTCACAGAGATAACATTAAATATTATATAAATTAATTTACTTTTGATTTGTTTTTTTTCACAACTAAATATAAATTCAGTTGTATTTGTTTCTTCTTTTCTACTAGTCAATATAAACTCAGTTTTTTACGAAATTATCACTTGAATTAAATCCATGTTAATAAACTTTTTTTTTCACAAGAGAAATTACTCCATAGTTGGATTTTATTTTTTTTCACAAGTGAAAATAATTTATCTTTGATTTTTGTTTTTGTTTTTCACAAGTGAAAATAACATCAGTTTTAATCTTAAGCATCTGAGGAAAATTTTTTTTTAATCAAAAGTGAAATTATTCAATACACTTTTATTATAAATTTAATATCTTCTTTTTTATTTGTATTCTTGATTTTTATTGTTTTTCCTATTCCCCATATTTTTTTTGACAAATACTTTATTTCTATTTAATGCAATTAAATACACTGTACACGTACACATTTGGTTTCCAAAAAATAATTAATTAATTGTATGGGAAGTCTAAACAAAAATACACTATACACGTTTGGTTACCAAAAATTAATTGTATTGGAAGTGTATTCAATAAATTAACTGTACGCCTTTTGTCTATATATACGTCTGTGCTTATCCTCTTTCATCACTATTCTTATTTTCTCTCACTTCAGATCTAACCCATATCATCATCTTCAGATCTATTTTTCTCTCACCCAAATCTAGAGAGGTTGAAAGACGCCGCTTGTTCTGACGATCTGCTAAAGACTTTTAAGTTTTTTTTAAGCAACAGATGTTGGAGTTACAGGGTTTCATTAATAAGATTGAGGAAGATTGTGAACAACTGAGAAGGCAGATTCAAAAGCAAGAAGAGTATCTTGGTGAATTGGAGATCTCCGGTGAAGATGCTACCTTGATTATTAAAATAATCAGTGATACATTGAAAAAGGACCGTTCTAGGCTTGATGATTTGAATAAACTGCTAATTAAGACCCGTAATGATATGTTTGAAAAGAAGCAAGATGTCGCCTATATCAAGCAACAAATGAATGATCAAGACTAGTCACTTTAGGGGTTTAATAGTTTTCTCTTATTTTAATTTTCTCAGTTTATGTATGTCCAAATTTTGAATTATAAAATATGTAATGGACCTTTTATTGCAATGAAGTTAATTTGCTATTATCTACTTATTTTTTGTTTTTAGAATAATTTTATTTTTTTCACAAGTGAAATTATTTTATACATGAAATTATTCCATATGTGGATTTTAATTTTTTTCACAAGTGATTTTTTTTTTCAAAAGTGAAATAATTCTTTATGCGGATTTTTAATTTTTTCACAAGTGAAATTTTTTTATACATGAAATTTTTTTCCAAATTATCACCTAAATTTAATTCTTATTAGTAAAACATTTTTTTTTTCACAAATGAAATTATTCCATATGTGGATTTTAATTTTTTTTCACAAGTGAAAAAAAAATTATTTTGCTTTTGTTAACCTAATTTTTATTAAAAAAAATTAAATATGGTTTTATTTTTTAAGTATTGTATGTGGTTGATTGTTAATATGTGTTTTTTGAAACTTTTTTGTTTTATGATAACTTTTACAAGAAAAAAAAAATTATATCTCGAAATAAAGTATGAAATTGTACTAAAAACAACATTTCTAAATATTTTTTGGGCTTTAGTTTTGTTGGGTTTAGCTTTGTTGGGCTAAATATAATTTATCTACAAATGATATTTGTTCGTTTTTAGCTTTGTTTCACGTGACATATAATATTCCTTTCAAAAAATCTTTATAGTCTCTCTCTAAAATAAAAATTAGATCTACACACACACACTACACATACAAAAAGAAACCCACAACATTTACATGAAACCCACATCAGCATCCACCACCAACCACCCACCAACCACGTTACTCATCTGATTGATGATAAGGATGAAAAATAAAAGTTTTAAAGGTATTTTAATAATATTTTACACTAAATTTGTTTATATGTTATCGATACGTCTACTTAGATCTGGATATGTATACTTTAGACTAAATCTGTTTGTTGTTACACATCTGTATGTCTATTTATAAGTGATATATGATTAATATTTTATTATTAATATTAATATTTTATGTGTAGTTAGATCTGTATGTCTATTTATAAATGATATAAATGATTACTTGATGTGATGATGTCATCGTAAATGATTAATATCTGCTTTTTAATTTATTCAAATTTCATCATATATAATTTATTCAAATTTCGTCATATATTTATCGTTTAAATGATGTATCAACTATATATTTGTGTTATAGTTATTGATCTGATTTGCTGACGTAAGTGTTGATTATAAGTTGTTTTTATCAATAATCATTATGCGTCTAACTGTGGTAAGAACTATTTAGTTGATGTCATCAAAATAATTCATTCTCACTGAGTAATATTCATCAAAATATTATTTATTTTTCACATGCGAAAATGTAGATTAGTATTTTAAATTTTAGATGACCTTTTAGCTGAAATGTTTACATGAATATTCTATATTTAGCTTATATGTTTTCACATGTTAAATATTTTCACATGTGATTATAAGGTGTTTTATATGACTATTATAAACTCATGTTAAATGTTTTCACATGTGGTTATAAGATGTGTTTGATTACTTAGAAATTTAGCTTAAATAATTTAGCTTAGATTAGCTTAAACGTGATTATAAGTTGTGTTTAGCTAAAATTTTTTCACATGTAAAAATTTAGCTGAAATTTTTTCACATGTGAAATGTGTAGTGTATTTTGAAAATTATTCCAATATAGTGATTTTTGAATTTGTTATACTTAATAATTTATGTTATACATTTTCTTATGGACATGTTGAACTATTTTAGCATACTAAATGTTTATTTTTATACATAGATTTAAGATTATTTCATATGTGAAAATATTTATTAGTACATTTTTCTGAATCGTTTATTTGGTAAAAAGTCTGATGTTCTCAAGGTAAAAAGCTTTGGATGATGTATCAACTATGAATTTTTAACAAGTTATTGATCTGATTTGCTGACGAAAGTTTTGGTTATAATCTGTTTTTGATCTATAATCATTATCCGTCTAATTGCTGTATAAACTATTTTGTTTATGTCATCAAAATAATTCATTCCCTCTGAGTAATATTAATTAAAATTTTATTTATTTTTCACATGTGAAAGTGTAGATTACTATTCTAAATTTTAGATAAGCTGAAATGTTTACATGAATATTTTTTATTTAGCTTATATGTTTTCACATGTGAAATATTTTCACATGTGATTATAAGCTGTTTTATATGACTATTATAAACTCATTTAAAATGTTTTAATATGTGGGTATAAGATGTTTTTGATTAATTAAAAATTTAACTTAAATAATTTAGTTTAGATTAGCTTAAACGTAATTATAAGTTGTTTTTGCTTAAATGTTTTCACATGTTAAAATTTAGCCGAAATTTTTTCACATGTGAAATGTGTAGTGTATTTTGAGAACTATTCGAATATAATTATTTTTAAATTTGTTATACTTAATACTTTATGTTATATATTTTCTTATGGACATGTTGAACTGTTTTAGCATACCAAATGTTTAATTTTATACGTAGATTTGAAATTATTTCAAATGTGATAATAATTATTAGTACATTTTTCTGAATCATTTATCAGGTAAAAAGTCTGATGTTCTGAAGGTAAAACGCTTTGGAATGAAAGGATCTGGAATTAAAGCCAAGGATTTAATTTTTCTTAATAGCATCAACAGTAAGAAAAACTATAAAACATTTGATTCTAATGAGATTAGTAAGAAAACATGTAAGTCTGATCACGTCGAGGAAACGAAGAGAAAATTAATTCAAGAATTTGATTTAGAAGCATTGTTAAATTCATCAGATGCTACGATTGTCAAGGTTAATAGAGTTTCTGGTAAGCCAGAGGAGGAATTTCTCAATGATAAAGGAAATAATGATAATGCTAAAAAGAAAAAGCGTAAGAATAATGTTTCGAAAAAGCAGAAAGTTCATGAGCAAGATGGATTTGAAGGTATGTTTGTTGAAAAGTTGGAACTTCATATTGAAGTTGACAAATCAAAGAAAATTAAGAAGAATAATATTGTTTCTGTTGAAGGTAATATTTTGAACGATGATGGATTGTTGTCACTTAGAACCAGGGCTTCTCCAAAAGTTATTAATAATTTGATGAAGAATTTGACATTAGGTCAAAGGAAGAATTTGATTGATATGGGGTTCGGGTCGCTATATGACATGGATATAGAAGAAATACCAGTCAAAATAGGTCATTTTGTTGTTGACAAATTCATTGATAGCGAGATGAAGCTTAAGCTTCGGGATTACGATATTGTCATAACACCAGAGTTGATTCATAAAGTTTTGGATGTTCCATTAGGAGGAATTGATTTTAATGATTTGGCTAAGATTAGACGATCTGATTTAAGTGAAAGATGGTACTCGCAATTTGGTAGTATTAGGTATCCAACACCTAACAAAGTTGCTGAAGTGGTTCAAAAAACTGATGTTGAAGGAATTTTATTCAATTTGAACATACTCGTTTTATTTTCAAATTTTTTTGGATTAGGAGGAACGGCTGGTCAGGCCTCAACAAGTTCTGAATTATATACATGAAGATACGAAAACTGAAAGTATTGATTGGTGCAAATATGTTTTTGACTGCTTGAAAGCCAGCAAAGAAAATTGGGTTAGAGATGGTCCTGATAATTACTCTAGTCACTATTCTGGTCCTCTGACAGCGCTTATTGTAAGTGTTCATTTGCATAGATTATTATTATTTTTAAAAATATATGCGAAAATATAAATTTCTTAATAGTGAAAATTGTTTAATTTGATTTTATTTTGTTCTTTTTAAGTTTTATGACAAGTGAAATAAAAAAAACTCAGAGATAAGATTATATGTATATTAGTAGTTTTTTTTTCGCAAGTGAAATACATTTTAACATTAAGTATTATTAAATATATATGAGTAAAAAAAAATTTTCACAAGTGAATTTATTCTGTATATTAAATTTATTTTTTTTGCACAAGAGAAAATAAATTTAATTTTAATTTGTTTATTTTTCATAACTTTTTCAGATGTGAAAATTTTGTTTTTATACTTAAATATAGTTTATTGTTTTCTTAAATTTGTTTAATTAGATTTTATTTTATGATTTATATTATTTTTTTAGTTTAGTTTGTTAATATTATATAATTTTTCTGAAAAGTAATTATTATTGTTCAATGTTGCACCTAATTTATCTTCACAGCACAAAATGTGATTCAGTATGTTTGCGTCATCAAATTCCTTCAATCAATTTTTGGACTACTCAAATGATTAAAGATAGGCAGGCTTATGAAATTCGTAATGGCGGTTTTGGTATTCTTGATAGATATGAAGAGGATTTAAATGAAACTGATTCTTCAAAAAGAAAGGTTTGTTTTAATATAAAATTATTAACATAAATAGATAAAATTATATACAATTATATTATTATTATTTTAATTTATATATTTTTAATTTTTTTAAACAGTTGGTCATGGATAAACTTGAAAAGAAAGTTGATTTGCTGGATTCAATAGTTACTGAATTGGAATACGATTTCACAACGTTGTTTAGTGAAGATCCGGATAATTTGAGACTTAAAGAAATAAAAGCTAAGTTCAACGTGTGTATTCGTAATATTGATCTGTATGGATATGATGTTAAGGGAAAGAGTTTAGTTATTTATGATGATGAAAGCGGAAAAGATAAAGATTGTGTTCGGAATTTAGATCTTTGTGTAGATGATGTGGAGAATAATGGAGATATCTATAATGATTTGCAGAATTATGATTTGGTTGAAGAAAGTGAAAATGATGATTCAACGGGATTAGAAAACAAGAATTTAGATGTTTGGAATTATGATAACATTGATGATGATGATCATTATGATGATGGGTTTAGGTTGTATGAAAAGGGCAGTGCAGCCACGCAACTGATGGTGATTGCGGCAATGATAATGAAGATGGAAGGAATAATTTTTACGAGAATTATGAAACAGGCCAGTGCAGTCACATAACAAAAGAGTCAGATAATGAAATTTTAAAAGATGTGAATTATGATAAAGAAAAGAATGATAAAAAAGGTTTTACAGTATTTGAAGTCCCTGAAATTGAAACTGTTGCTAAGGTTAAAGAAGGAATTAGTTGTGTTCAACTTTTAGAAGAAGAAATGCATAAAGTGTTGGAGAAAAGTGAGTTGGAGTACGAAAACAAAGTGTTGGAGAAATGCGAAGATGGTTTTAAAAATTTTGGGATTCCAGAAATTTTTAAAGAAGCTGAACAGAAAATTCCTTTTTCTCCATATAGCGTTGGTAAAAATGTTACTTTTGACAAAGATCTTGATGCTAAGATGTTGAATGAGGATGAATTTGAAGATGAAAAAAAAAGTAAAAGCTTTGGCAAGCTTCACTAGTCCTGTTGTTGTTTTTAACAAGGTTGCTATTGACAAAGATGTTGATGCTAAGATGTCGAATGAGAATGAATTTGTTGATGAAAAGAAAGTTAAACATTTGCCATGCTTTAGTACTCCATTTGTTGTTTCATCATCTTTTCCACAACATAATTGGTTTGATGCACCATCCTTTTCTTTGGGTCCTGAGTTCGAATATGATCCTGAGACAGAAGATGAAAAGCCAGTAATCAAGGAAAAATTAATTAGACAAAATCCTAGGCGTGATGTTGGTATTGCAGCACATTCAAAGTCTCCATACAAAGTTAGGCAGATTTTACCAAATGTTCCACTAAAACAATCAGAAGAAAGAGTTGCTGATACACTATGATGCCTGAAGAAACTAATCAAGTGTGAGTAACTTCTTAATAATTTTATGAGTTTTTTGTTTTTTCACTTGTGAAACTCTTTAATAGTTTCAAATATGTATATATATATTTTTTTTGCAGTGATTTGGTATATAAGTCTAGTTCATCGAATACTATGTTAATACGATTATCACTAGAGTCATTAGCTCCTGGATTAAGAGTAGATGAAGAGGTTATAGGAGTATGGTCGGATGTGTTGAACTTTATGGAACGTTTCAAAGCTCCAGAATCTCCATCTAGATATTTCTTCAAACCAACAATTGTAAGTGTTTTTAAATTATTTCTACTTCAGTATTGATATAAGCGTATTTATTTAATTTTAAAAAAAATTAAAAATAATCATTGAGTATGAGAATATAGCTGTCTAGAGTTTATTTTAGTGTATTAGAAATAATATTTTCACTTGTGAATAAATCATCAAGGAATGATTATTTTTTTGATAGGTGTATTTTTTTTTATATGTGTATTTTTATAGTAATGCCCATTAGTTGTTTTTTTGATGAAATGTGTAGTTATTCTACACAAGTGCAATTTTTGTAATCAAATTAGTAGTTTTGATGAAATGTCCAGTTTTTTTTCTCATGTTCAAATTTTGAAATGTGCAGTTTTTCTTCACTAATGCAAGTTTTGTAATTATTATTTTTAGACAATATTTGAAATGTATATATTATTATATTAGTTTTTTTAAGTTTATAAACAATTTTCTCACTTGCGAAAAAATTATCTTGAAATGGTTTTTGTTATGTATATTGTATATTATAACATTATTTGTTCTTCAGTTTTAATTTAAAAACGATTAATTGTTTGTCTTTGTTTACTTTAATTACTTGGTTTGAAATGTATTGTTTATTTTAGATACAATTTTTTAGAATCTTTTACTTCATTTTATATTTTGAGTAAATTATTGATTATTATCTTTAATTTGTTATACAGACAAAAGACATACTCAATGTTAAAACTGACTTTCCTGAGAAATTTGATGACTTTGAAAAAGTTTTGCTAAGTGATTACCATGCAAAAAGGATTGCATCATCTGAAAAATTCAATTTGGTATGGTTTTTTTATTTTCTATTATTTTTTATCAAATATGTACTTTTTAATATTATATGAATTTTTATTTATTTATTTATTTATTTTCAGGTTTTTTTTCCGATTTGCTATGTAGACCACTTCTTTTTAATATGCTTTGATTTGAAGAAACATAAAGTTGTAATTATAGACAATTCAAGCATTGATGAAGAGATTGAAACTAGATATTGTTCAATTCCTGAACTTTTGGTAAGAAAAAATTTAAATACATATTAATATTTATTATTATTATTTTAATTTTTATTTTATCATTTATTATTTTTTATTATTTTTTGCAGATTAAAATGTTTGCAAAATTCCACACCAAATACAGTTCACCAAGCATTGGTTTTTCATTTCAAAGAGTTATTGCAAAAAGAATAAAGATTGGTTGGAGAACTAAGGATAATCATATTGATGATGGTGTTTTCTTGATGTCACATATGAACATGTTTTTCGGTGAGAATGAGAGTAAATGGGATTATTGACTCTTAAAGGAATCTAAGGAGAAGACAAAGCAACTTAACACTCTACGGTTAGTCACTTGTCTTTCAAAGATTTAATGTGCTTTATATTAAAATATTTTATTTTTTTATGCGTTTACACATGTGAAATATATTTTTATTTGTATTTTTTTTCCTTTATTTTACAGATTTTTAATGATTTTTTTTCCTCTTCTTATCAGATCAAAATTTGCTGCCATGATTATTTTGTCAGATAATAATTTGTGCAGGAATGATTTTCTTAAAGAAGTTGCAAAATTCAGCATAATTGAAAAGAACTCAAGAAAAGAACTTATTCAAGCAGCAGTTAAGAATAGAAACCAAAGATGCAATCTTTTGGAGCAGTTGTAATTCTTTCTAGTTTTTCGATTATAACAACCTACATTTGTCATTTGATCCGTAGAAGTTTCCGAAGTTATAAATTTCGTTATAGCATATTTTATGTTTGATAAATGTTGCTCTTGTCTAAACATTTCAAAATTTTATCTTGTTATGAATCTTTTATTAAATGGAAAATGTTTTGCTTTTGAATGTTTAACTTCCTGTTCTTATGTAAGTGAAATACATTTTAAATTAAAATCAAAGAAATAATATAAAATGCATATGACGAAATTTTCACATTTTAAAATAAATTATGTTTTAGATGTACAGACTAAATTCTTTTTTTTTTTCACATCTGAGAGAACCAATATTTTTTTTTCACAAGTGAAAATATTCTATACATGCAATTTGTTAAAAAGACAAATTAATTTGTTTATGTTTTTTCACAAGTGAAAATAAATTCACTTTAGTAGAAATACAGTTTTACAAAAAAAAAAAATTTTAAACTGTATTATTTTTCACAAGTGTAAAATAAATATCTTAAATTTTTTTTAAGAAAGAACTTTAATGTTTTTTTTTACAATTGAAAATTATATATTAAATAAATAACTTTATATATTTCACAAGTGAAATTTTTTTTTCACAAATGAAAATAAATTCAATTTTTTTTGAAGAATGAACTTTTTTGTCACAAGTGAAAAACTTTATTTTCACAAGTGAAAATAAATTCTGTGCATGTGCAGTTTTATTTTCTAGTTTTTATTTTCACAAGTGAAAAACTTTATTTTCACAACGAGAAAATTAAAATAACATGTGAAAGTAAAATTATATAACAGGCAATAGATGTTCATGTGTAGAACTTTAATGACTTTCTAAAACAATTTTTTTTTAAATGCTAAGACATTGAAAACAAGATATTTTTTCCATCAAAGTGCATATAAAAATTTCTGAAATCTATATCTTGATACTCTTTCTTCAGAGAATCATATTATGATTTAACAATGTTGAATACAAAAATTAACTTTGATTTTTGTATTACTTAACAAGTGAAAATACATTCACTTTAATTTTTTTTTCACAAGTGAAAATAAATTCAGTTTTTTCACATTTTTAAATAAATACAAAGAGATAAGATTAAATTTGTTTTTGCAATTATTATTTACAATTTAATTTTGAAAAATAAGAAACCACACTTGACTATGAGACTTTAAAAATTCCCTACTACTAATTCAATTAACCTACTCTGGATCAAAAATTAAAATAAAATATTCATTAATCACAGGACTTTTTGATTTTTGAAAATTATACAAGTTTCACATGTGAAATATCAAAACAGTTATGAAAGCGGTTATTAAGTTGACAAATATGATGGCAGTTATTGTTTTAATGGTAGTTTTTTCTGGAAAATGCATTCTGTACTAAATGGTGCCTGTTGGTTATCCCTCTTGGCATCTATATATTTAGTGTAACTTCCACTATATTTCACATAAACAAATTGAAGATACTCTCATCAAAAAATAACTTCGCATCATAATTAACTATGTCTTCTTCCAACACATATAGTTCATGCAAAAAAAGGTCTGCAACTGATGCACTTTTGGAGTTCAAGACACAAAAATCTCAAAAGTATGAATTATCCTTTTATTTATTTTTTATTTAATAAAAAATTCAGTAAAGTGTAATTGATATCATGTATATGTTTTCTTATTGTTTTTCAGAAAAGAAAAAATTAAAGTAAAAAATGACAACAAAACTGATTCCGAAAAAGGTATTTTCATATTAAATGTTAGTTTAAATCTAAATTTGCATATTATATGATTCATATCTATGTAACAGGTTTGATTGATGACAAAAACACCAACCCTAAAAAAGATGAAACGGTATGGGATTCTGATGAAACTTACATACAATGGGAAAATGAATTCGAGATACCGATATTGATAAAGGAAGTTGAACAAGAAGAAGAAAAAAAACGTAACAGACTGTTTTCAGAAGATCAAGCCAAACAGCTTGCAAATATGCCTCGAATCAATTTATTTGAAGATGCAAAATCGGAAGATGTTGAAGATGAGGAAACTGAACCAGAAGATGTTGAAGATTTTGATTATGAGACTGCATATTTAGGATTATCTCATGATTAGAAATTCAACTTTTAATTTAAGTGTATGTAATTTATTTTTAAATTTTAATTTAATTTTGAACTTATAATTTCAAATTTGAATTTAAGTGAATGAATCATATTTATATTATATTCAATAATATGAAACATATTAATATGAGGAAAACTTTATTTTTTTTTTCACAAGTGAAAATTCTCTATATATCAAATTTGATTTTTTTCACAAGTGAAATATAAAGATTTTTTTTACACAAGTGAAATCGAATTTGTTATGAAGAAAATAAAGAACTTTAACGTTTTTTTTGTTTTTTCACAAGTGATAAAATAATTCCTTTTATTCAAATTTTCAAGAAAAAATTTAATTTTTTTTATTTTGTTTTCTTCACAAGTGAAAATAAAGAATTTTAACTTTTATTTGAAACTTTTATTTTTTTTACAAGTTAAAATAAAAAGTTTAATGTTTTTGTTTTCTTCACAAATGAAAATAATTACGTTTATTAAAATTTTCAGTAAAAAATTTATCTTTTTTATTTTGTATTTTCACAAGTGAAAATAAAGTAATTAAACTTTTTTTTTCTTCACAAGTGAAAATAAAGAATTTTAACTTTTATTTTTTTTATTACAAATGAGAATAAAGAAGTTTAACGTTTTTGTTTTCTTCACAAGTGAAAATAAAAACGTTTAACATTTTTTTGTTTTTTCACAAGTGAAAAATAATTCCTTTTATGCAAATTTCCATGAAAAATATTAATCTTTTTTATTTTTGTTTTCTTCACAAGTGAAAATAAAGAATTTTAACTTTTATTTGAAACTTTTATTTTTTTTTCACAAGTGAAAATATAGAATTTTAACGTTTTTGTATTCTTCACAAGTGAAAAATAATTACGTTTCTTCAAATTTTCTGTAAAAAATTTATCCTTTCTATTATGTTTTTTCACAAGTGAAAATAAAGAAGTTTAACGTTTTTTTTTTTGTTTTTTCACAAGTGAAAAATAATTCCTTTTATTCAAATTTTCATGAAAAAAATTAATATTTTTATTTTCTTTTCTTCACAAGTGAAATAAAGATTTCTAACTTTTATTTGAAACTTCTATTTTTTTTCACAATTGAAAATAAAAAATTTTAACCTTTTTGATTTCTTCACAAGTGAAAAATAATTACGTTTCTTCAAATTTTCTGGAAAAAATTTATCTTTTCTATTTTGTTTTATTACGAGTGAAAATAAACCTATTAACATTTGACAAATAATCAAAGCAGTTAACATTATATATTATATAAATTAATTTATTTTGTTTTTTCACAAGTGAAAATATAGTAGTTAAACGTTTTTTTCCTCAATTTTAACTTTTATTTTTTTTTCACAAGTGATAATAAAGAAGTTTAACGTTTTTGTTTTCTTCACAAGTGAAAAATAATTACTTTAGTTTGTTTATTTTGTTTTATTACAAGTGAAAATAAAGAATTTTAACGTTTTTTTGTTTTTTCACAAGTGAAAAATAATTCTTTTTATTCAAATTTTCATGAAAAAAATTAATCTTTACAAGTGAAAATAAAGAATTTTAACTTTTATTTGAAACTTTTATTTTTTTTTCACAAGTGATAATAAAGAATTTTAACGTTTTTGTTTTCTTCACAAGTGAAAATTATTTTTGTTTTCTCTACAAGTGAAAATAAAGATTTTTAACTTTTATTTTTTTCACATGTGACAAAAATTTCAGCTAAATAAATAAGTTTTATTTTTTTCACAAGTAAAAAGAATTCAATTTCCTCACATGTGAAAATAAATATGTTTATCTTTTTTTTATTTTCCTCAAGTGTGAAACTAAAGAACTTTAATTTTTCACAAGTGAAAAATAATTCTGTTTCTTCAAATTTTCAGGAAAATTTTATTTTATTTTTTTTTCTTCACAAGTGAAAAATAATTACGTTTCTTCAAATATTAACGAAAAAATTTAGCTTTTTTTTTGTTTTCTTCACAAGTGAAAATAAAGACGTTTAACATTTTTTTGTTTTTTCACAAGTGAAAAATAATTCCTTTTATGCAAATTTCTATGAAAAATATTAATCTTTTTTATTTTTGTTTTCTTCACAAGTGAAAATAAAGAATTTTAACTTTTATTTGAAACTTTTATTTTTTTTTCGTAAGTGAAAATATAGAATTTTAACGTTTTTGTATTCTTCACAAGTGAAAAATAGTTACGTTTCTTCAAATTTTCTGTAAAAAATTTATCTTTTTTATTATGTTTTTTCACAAGTGAAAATAAAGAAGTTTAACATTTTTTTTGTTTTTTCACAAGTGAAAAATAATTCCTTTTATTCAAATTTTCATGAAAAAAATTAATCTTTTTTATTTTGTTTTCTTCACAAGTGAAATAAAGATTTCTAACTTTTATTTGAAACTTCTATTTTTTTTTCACAATTGAAAATAAAAAATTTTAACTTTTTTGATTTCTTCACAAGTGAAAAATAATTACGTTTCTTCAAATTTTCTGGAAAAAATTTATCTTTTTTATTTTGTTTTATTACAAGTGAAAATAAACCTATTAACATTTGACAAATAATCAAGCAGTTAACATTATATATTATATAAATTAATTTATTTTGTTTTTTCACAAGTGAAATATAGTAGTTAAACGTTTTTTTTTCCTCAATTTTAACTTTTATTTTTTTTTTCACAAGTGATAATAAAGAAGTTTAACGTTTTTGTTTTCTTCACAAGTGAAAAATAATTACTTTAGTTTGTTTATTTTGTTTTATTACAAGTGAAAATAAAGAATTTTAACGTTTTTTTTGTTTTTTCACAAGTGAAAAATAATTCTTTTTATTCAAATTTTCATGAAAAAAAATTAATCTTTACAAGTGAAAATAAAGAATTTTAACTTTTATTTGAAACTTTTATTTTTTTTTCACAAGTGATAATAAAGAATTTTAACGTTTTTGTTTTCTTCACAAGTGAAAATTATTTTTGTTTTCTTTACAAGTGAAAATAAAGATTTTTAACTTTTATTTTTTTCACATGTGACGAAAATTTCAGCTAAATAAATAAGTTTTTTTTTTTCACAAGTAAAAAGAATTCAATTTCCTCACATGTGAAAATAAATATGTTTATCTTTTTTTATTTTCCTCAAGTGTGAAACTAAAGAACTTTAATTTTTCACAAGTGAAAAATAATTCTGTTTCTTCAAATTTTCAGGAAAATTTTATTTTATTTTGTTTTCTTCACAAGTGAAAAATAATTACGTTTCTTCAAATATTAACGAAAAAATTTAGCTTTTTTTTTTGTTTTCTTCACAAGTGAAAATAAAGACGTTTAACATTTTTTGGTTTTTTCACAAGTGAAAAGTAATTCCTTTTATGCAAATTTCCATGAAAAATATTAACCTTTTTTATTTTTGTTTTCTTCACAAGTGAAAATAAAGAATTTTAACTTTTATTTTTTTATCACAAGTGAAAATATAGAATTTTAACGTTTTTGTATTCTTCACAAGTGAAAATAATTACGTTTCTTCAAATTTTCTGTAAAAAATTTATCTTTTTTATTATGTTTTTTCACAAGTGAAAATAAAGAAGTTTAACGTTTTTTTTGTTTTTTCAAAAGTGAAAAATAATTCCTTTTATTCAAATTTTCATGAAAAAAATTAATCTTTTTTATTTTGTTTTCTTCACAAGTGAAATTAAGATTTTTAACTTTTATTTGAAACTTCTATTTTTTTTTCACAATTGAAAATAAAAATTTTTAACCTTTTTGATTTCTTCACAAGTGAAAAATAATTACGTTTCTTCAAATTTTCTGTAAAAAATTTATCCTTTCTATTATGTTTTTTCACAAGTGAAAATAAAGAAGTTTAACGTTTTTTTTTGTTTTTTCACAAGTGAAAAATAATTCCTTTTATTCAAATTTTCATGAAAAAAATTAATATTTTTATTTTCTTTTCTTCACAAGTGAAATAAAGATTTCTAACTTTTATTTGAAACTTCTATTTTTTTTTCACAATTGAAAATAAAAATTTTTAACCTTTTTGATTTCTTCACAAGTGAAAAATAATTACGTTTCTTCAAATTTTCTGGAAAAAATTTATCTTTTCTATTTTGTTTTATTACGAGTGAAAATAAACCTATTAACATTTGACAAATAATCAAAGCAGTTAACATTATATATTATATAAATTAATTTATTTTGTTTTTTCATAAGTGAAAATATAGTAGTTAAACGTTTTTTTCCTCAATTTTAACTTTTATTTTTTTTTCACAAGTGATAATAAAGAAGTTTAACGTTTTTGTTTTCTTCACAAGTGAAAAATAATTACTTTAGTTTGTTTATTTTGTTTTATTACAAGTGAAAATAAAGAATTTTAACGTTTTTTTGTTTTTTCACAAGTGAAAAATAATTCTTTTTATTCAAATTTTCATGAAAAAAATTAATCTTTACAAGTGAAAATAAAGAATTTTAACTTTTATTTGAAACTTTTATTTTTTTTTCACAAGTGATAATAAAGAATTTTAACGTTTTTGTTTTCTTCACAAGTGAAAATTATTTTTGTTTTCTCTACAAGTGAAAATAAAGATTTTTAACTTTTATTTTTTTCACATGTGACAAAAATTTCAGCTAAATAAATAAGTTTTATTTTTTTCACAAGTAAAAAGAATTCAATTTCCTCACATGTGAAAATAAATATGTTTATCTTTTTTTTATTTTCCTCAAGTGTGAAACTAAAGAACTTTAATTTTTCACAAGTGAAAAATGATTCTGTTTCTTCAAATTTTCAGGAAAATTTTATTTTATTTTGTTTTCTTCACAAGTGAAAAATAATTACGTTTCTTCAAATATTAACGAAAAAATTTAGCTTTTTTTTTGTTTTCTTCACAAGTGAAAATAAAGACGTTTAACATTTTTTTGTTTTTTCACAAGTGAAAAATAATTCCTTTTATGCAAATTTCCATGAAAAATATTAATCTTTTTTATTTTTGTTTTCTTCACAAGTGAAAATAAAGAATTTTAACTTTTATTTAAAACTTTTATTTTTTTTTCGTAAGTGAAAATATAGAATTTTAACGTTTTTGTATTCTTCACAAGTGAAAAATAGTTACGTTTCTTCAAGTTTTCTGTAAAAAATTTATCTTTTTTATTATGTTTTTTCACAAGTGAAAATAAAGAAGTTTAACGTTTTTTTTGTTTTTTCACAAGTGAAAAATAATTCCTTTTATTCAAATTTTCATGAAAAAAATTAATCTTTTTTATTTTGTTTTCTTCACAAGTGAAATAAAGATTTCTAACTTTTATTTGAAACTTCTATTTTTTTTTCACAATTGAAAATAAAAAATTTTAACTTTTTTGATTTCTTCACAAGTGAAAAATAATTACGTTTCTTCAAATTTTCTGGAAAAAATTTATCTTTTTTATTTTGTTTTATTACAAGTGAAAATAAACCTATTAACATTTGACAAATAATCAAGCAGTTAACATTATATATTATATAAATTAATTTATTTTGTTTTTTCACAAGTGAAATATAGTAGTTAAACGTTTTTTTTCCTCAATTTTAACTTATATTTTTTTTTTCACAAGTGATAATAAAGAAGTTTAACGTTTTTGTTTTCTTCACAAGTGAAAAATAACTACTTTAGTTTGTTTATTTTGTTTTATTACAAGTGAAAATAAAGAATTTTAACGTTTTTTTTGTTTTTTCACAAGTGAAAAATAATTCTTTTTATTCAAATTTTCATGAAAAAAAATTAATCTTTACAAGTGAAAATAAAGAATTTTAACTTTTATTTGAAACTTTTATTTTTTTTTTCACAAGTGATAATAAAGAATTTTAACGTTTTTGTTTTCTTCACAAGTGAAAATTATTTTTGTTTTCTTTACAAGTGAAAATAAAGATTTTTAACTTTTATTTTTTTCACATGTGACGAAAATTTCAGCTAAATAAATAAGTTTTATTTTTTTCACAAGTAAAAAGAATTCAATTTCCTCACATGTGAAAATAAATATGTTTATCTTTTTTTATTTTCCTCAAGTGTGAAACTAAAGAACTTTAATTTTTCACAAGTGAAAAATAATTCTGTTTCTTCAAATTTTCAGGAAAATTTTATTTTATTTTGTTTTCTTCACAAGTGAAAAATAATTACGTTTCTTCAAATATTAACGAAAAAATTTAGCTTTTTTTTTTTTGTTTTCTTCACAAGTGAAAATAAAGACGTTTAACATTTTTTTGTTTTTTCACAAGTTAAAAGTAATTCCTTTTATGCAAATTTCCATGAAAAATATTAATCTTTTTTATTTTTGTTTTCTTCACAAGTGAAAATAAAGAATTTTAACTTTTATTTGAAACTTTTATTTTTTTATCACAAGTGAAAATATAGAATTTTAACGTTTTTGTATTCTTCACAAGTGAAAATAATTACGTTTCTTCAAATTTTCTGTAAAAAATTTATCTTTTTTATTATGTTTTTTCACAAGTGAAAATAAAGAAGTTTAACGTTTTTTTTGTTTTTTCAAAAGTGAAAAATAATTCCTTTTATTCAAATTTTCATGAAAAAAATTAATCTTTTTTATTTTGTTTTCTTCACAAGTGAAATTAAGATTTTTAACTTTTATTTGAAACTTCTATTTTTTTTTCACAATTGAAAATAAAAAATTTTAACCTTTTTGATTTCTTCACAAGTGAAAAATAATTACGTTTTTCAAATTTTCTGGAAAAAATTTATCTTTTTTATTTTGTTTTATTACAAGTGAAAATAAACCTATTAACATTTGACAAATAATCAAAGCAGTTAACATTATATATTATATAAATTAATTTATTTTCTTTTTTCACAAGTGAAAATATAGTAGTTAAACGTTTTTTTTTTCTTCACAAGTGAAAATAAAGAATTTTAAGTTTTATTTTTTTTTATCACAAGTGAAAATAAAGAAGTTTAACGTTTTTGTTTTCTTCACAAGTGAAAAATAATTACTTTATTTTGTTTATTTTGTTTTATTACAAGAGAAAATAAAGAATTTTAACGTTTTTTTGTTTTTTCAAAAGTGAAAAATAATTCTTTTTATTCAAATTTTCATGAAAAAAATTAATCTTCACAAGTGAAAATAAAGAATTTTAACTTTTATTTGAAACTTTTATTTTTTTTCACAAGTGAAAATAAAGAATATTAACGTTTTTGTTTTCTTCATAAATGAAATATAATTACGTTTCTTCAAATTTTCAGGAAAAAAATTATCTTTTTTATTTTGTTTTCTTCACAAGTGAAAATAAAGAAGTTTAACATTTTTTTGTTTATTCACAATAAAAAAATTATTTTGTTTTCTTCACAAGTTAAAATAAAGATTTTTAACTTTTATTTTTTTTCACATGTGATGAAAATTTCAGCTAAATAAATAAGTTTTATTTTTTTCACAAGGAAAAAGAATTCAATTTCCTCACATGTGAAAATAAATATGTTTATATTTTTTTATTTTCCTCACAAGTGAAACTAAAGAACTTTAATTTTTCACAAGTGAAAAAATAATTAAGTTTCTTCAAATTTTAAGGGAAATAACATTAATTTAATATGAAGATTTTTTTTCACATGTGAAATTTTTATAAACATCGATTTTGTTTTGAAATTTGATTTTTTTTTCACAAGTGAAAAGAAAGAACTTTAACGTTTTTTTGTTTTTTTCACAAATGAAAATTTTGTTTTTTACATTTTTCACAAGTGAAAATTAATTCAGTTTTTTCAAATTTTAACTCAAATAACACTATATTACTATGAGAAAAAAATTCAATTTTTCACAAGTGAAAATAATTTCAAGTTTACTCAAATTTATCACCTAAATTCAGAGAGATAAAACTGAATACATAAGTGATTTGTTTTTTCACAAGTGAAAATAAATTCAGAATAAATGGACAATTGAAAATTATTTCACATGTGAGAGTAAATATATTTTCTTCAAAGTGCATATAAAAACTACAAAAATCTCTATCTTGATGCTCTATCTTCAGAGTATTATATTATTATTTAACAATGTTGAATTTTCAAAAAATGAACGAAAGTACTAATATGTGCAGTTCTTTTTCTCTAGTGTCTTCTGAAAGTCTTCTTTTCCTCTTGAATCAATCACTGTACACTGTTGAATCACTATCGTATGCAATTTCAATTTCATTCCATGTGCAGTTTCTACTGTCATGTCTCCTCCGCTTACTACATTTTTTACAAAATCTTCTCTTCTTCTTCAAATGGTCTCTTGCTTTCTCCAAATCACTTCTCATTCTTTTAGAAACATCACCATCTCCTTTTGTTTTACACCTATCTGGATTCTGAACAACATTGGTATCTGGTTTTTCTACTCCAAGCTGAATGTTAAACATCTCCTTCTTACTTAATGGCTTCGCATTTGGATTTGCTTCCTCAACTTCAGTCTTTAGTCTTTTAATACTCTCCACATATTCAACCAGTTTTGGTATATCTTTTGCCAAAATGTTCAGGCAATAATCTACTGCAGAATAAGCTGTACTTGAAAGCTCCATAATTTTATCTCCTTCTGAGTTATTCAGATTTCTCTTTTTTCTAATATCTGGTGGCAATATGTCTCGCATCCATCGTCGTAATATGTATTTCTCAGGAATAACTTCTATTCCTTTTCCTTTCATAACACAAAATATATGCCTACACAAGTATCCAAATCTTGCAAAGTTCATGCAAGAACATACCATTGTCCCATCTGATATATCAATTGACACCTACATGTTCAAAAATAAAATTAAAATATTAATTTGATTTTTTTAAAGTAAAAGTATAAAGTAATTTTTTGTAAAAATTTTGTGTTTTCACAAGTAAAAATAATTTCAGATTAAATGCGGATGTGGAAAAATATTAAGTTTTTTTTATTAAATGCATAGTTGAAAGTAAATGATAAAATTGCCTAATTATAAGATCAATTGCATAGTTGAAAATTCATATTACCATATCCATCATTTTTATATAAATTTCACATGTGAAAGGTATTATCTTTTATTTAATCAGTATGTGTTATAATTCAATTTTCTACATTCTACATTTTACAGATTTTTCATATGTGAAAAATACCATTAATTAAAAAAAATTAATTTGTAAGAAAAAGACATACCTTGAAACGTAGCTCTTTCTTTTCGCTATCCCTTTTGTTTTGTACTTCATTTTCTCCAAAATTATACCTTTTCTTTGTCTTCGTTGGCTTGATTTCTCTTAATTCTTTAATTGTCAGAACTTCAATCCCATCAACTTTATCCTCAGAAACTTGATGACAATCATAAACAACAGAGTTAATTTCATCTTGAATCAGCACAAAAATTGTCCTTGTGTACATCTTAGCAGCATTACGTTCGATCTGCAATTTCGTTTTGAATCTGGGTACTTTTTGAATTGTTTCATTATCAAGAACTTCTTGATTATGCCTTTGTCTTTCCATAGCAGATTCAAAACCCATCATGAAGTTTAACAATGTTGATCCTCTGCTTGTGAAATTTTGAAAAAATGAATTCTTACTCTCTGATCTTGATGTTGTTCTCATAAGCCCACATAATGCAACATCTTTAAAATAAGCTGGAATCCACCTCTCTCGTATTTCAAACATATCTGATAACCATTTGTTTCTTGCAGATTGAATTATGTAATCATCTGCAACCATTTTGCTTCAAACTCTTCTGGACCAATATACAGACTCCAAACTAATCTATGAAGCCTTTTCCTAAAAGTACCATTGTCCAGAATTGTTTTGCAAATATGAAGATTACAAACAAAGATAATGTAGTCAATACTTAAGTAACCTAATTAAAATATTAAGTATGATATTTTCACAATTTAATGAATTTTTTTTCACAAAGAATTCCACTTAAAACTTCAAAAAAATAAATACTTTCTTATTTGTTAAATTCTTATTTTATCATTTGAAGACACTATATATTATTGTCTTACCTTTAATGGAAGCTTATTTGTTATGTGCCACATACAAAGTCTGTGTTTTGATTCTTTAAACACAGCTGCAATAGCTTTCCTCATTGCAGGATCTTGATCAGTCACAACCAATCTTGGTTGTTTTGAAAATGCCTTTAAGAAACATCTCAACAACCAAATGTATGATTTTGTCGTTTCATTAGACAGCATTCCAGCACCAAATGTGACACACTTTCTGTGGTTGTCAATTCCCGTGAAAGGTACAAATACCATGTTATATCTACATAAAACAACTTTATCAATACTTTTTTCACAAGTGAAAATATGTTATACAAATTATTTCAATTTAATATTTTTGTAATTTCAAAATTTCACAAGTGAAAGGTACAAATACCATGTTATATCTACATAAAACAACTTTATCAATACTTTTTTCACAAGTGAAAATATGTTATACAAATTATTTCAATTTAATATTTTTGTAATTTTCAAAATTTCACAAGTGAAAGGTACAAATACCATGTTATATCTACATAAAACAACTTTATCAATACTTTTTTCACAAGTGAAAATATGTTATACAAATTATTTCAATTTAATATTTTCGTAATTTCAAAATTTCACAAGTGAAAGGTACAAAAACCATGTTATATCTACATAAAACAACTTTATCAATACTTTTTTCACAAGTGAAAATACGTTATACAAATTATTTCAATTTAATATTTTCGTAATTTCAAAATTTCACAAGTGAAAGGCACAAATACCATGTTATATCTACATAAAACAACTTTATCAATACTTTTTTCACAAGTGAAAATATGTTACTGGTATTTAAAAAAAGAAAAAATATTATAATCAAAACAAAAATTCATATAAAACAAATACAATTCATATAAAAGGAATTAATTAATTAAAATGAAAGAGAACATACTTGTTGGTCCTGAAAGTTGCATCAAAAGATATAGTATCTCCAAATTCTTTGTAATTATATTTGGCCATCTCATCTGCCCAAAACAGTGAATCCAGCTGGCTGTTTACAACAGAATACTCAAAAGAAAAAATTGCAACATTTTTTTTCTGTTTTCCATCTTGTTAATCAACATCTGTGCGTCACTATCACCAATATGACTGTTCAAGTCCCTTGTATGACTCCTAAACTCAGTCTCTGTTGCATCAACTGAATCATATCCTCCATTCGTAGCTGCATAAAGGTGATGTGCTCTTGTTGCACCTATATTCGTCCCTCCAAGTTGTTGCATGTAAATTTTTTGTTTGTGATTCATTTTTCTCTTCTTTTTTGTCAGATTTCTATACACTACAGGAATGAATGTATGATTATGTTTTTCTTCAAAATCATACAATTCATATTTTGTATGACTATCATTAACCTTAAATTTAACCCTTGCCATACATCCTGTCCTTGAAATACTTGACGTTCTAATCTGAGTTTCACTAGTTTCTTCACTCAATGTATCCTTATTAACACCTTTTGCCAATCCCTCCCTGTTGCAAACCAAATATTTTCTTTCTACAATACCACTTTTCAGAGTATTTTGTGTTGATAGCCTAACACCAAATCCTGCTTTATCAGCATAGTTTTCATACATTCTTATGCATTCCTCAATAGATGTAAACTCTTTCCCAATTTTCGGTATCTCAGATTCATCAACAATTGGCTTGTAAAGAAAAATTCCATCTTCTACTTCAATTTCTTCACAAATATCTAATTCATCTTGCCTTATATAATGTATACCTTCAAAAAGAATTAAACATATCAATAATTGGCTTTGTAAAAAAAAAAATTCACATGTGAAAATAGTATAACTATTCTGAGTGATTATCTTCACATTTGAGTTAGCCTATAAAATCTAATACATTTTAATTTTTTCACTTGTGAAGAAAACTAAACGAAAGCTTATATAACATAATTTCATTTGATGAAGCTATAATTACACTTACATACGCTTATTATCTCAAAAATACAATACATTCTATTAAAAATTTTTCACTAGTGAAGGAAACTCAAAAAAAGCTTAAATTGTTTAATTTCATTAAAAATTCATCTGCTAATTTATTATTTTCACATGTGAATATGAGATGAAACTATAATTTCACTTATTAACAACTTAAGGTGTTTTAAATAACTCAAATGAACCAATTAACTCAAGCAATAAAGCACAATACACATTTGCAAGCCTAGTTGTGTAAAACAGACCTTGGGGTTCAAAGTATTCAACTAATAAGCCAATAAGCCTGAGCAAATAAACTCAGGGGTACACATTTAAAGTGGCAAATCACTTACTATTCTACTGAGATCTAATATCCACCAAAAGTTCTGATTTCCAAAGTAATTAATTGTCCTAAAAGTGGCTTAGGATTTGGATGAAAATCTGATGCACAGGGGACCAATTATCTCAGACAGTCCACTTCCAAGTACTCTAACTGCTAAATTATATTATATTAATATAATATTAAGCTAATTTAAGTTAAATTACTATATTATGCAACTACTAAAATGATTATGTACCTAATTAACTTATCCTACTAACTGTTATTCCTAACTGATTTATGTTTTATTAAACTACCATGCAACCTATGTGATTAAATTAAACCAAACACAACTTCTGAATCAACTGTTACACCAGCAAGTTTCCCACAACCAAACACCCCTTTAAGGTGACAGTTTCAACTAAATCCAACTTAAATCAAACTCAAATCAAACCAAACGAAACCTAGATGATATTATAGAACAAAAATTCTCAGATGTTAAATTAAAAAACAACTCAGATCCAAATATAGAAATTATGAAACAGTAGCACAGTTATCAAATATAAAATTGATTAAATAACAATTAAGCTATGACTAAACTAATAAATGATGCACTAAATCAGAAACAAACAACTTCTGATATGTCTATACTAACAATACTCTACTGATGCAAATGGAAACTAAAATGGAAACTTAAAAACTCAATTCCCTCTAAGCATAAAAAGAGGGAGTTCACTAAGCTTGCCTGTGTTTTATGACAGGCCAGTGGATTCTTTTTGGCTTCCAAATTCCCAATAGGCACAGCTTATTCAAAAAGCACTTAATGATTATCTTTATGACAGGCAAGTGGATTCTTTTCATTCGCTTAATGATTATCTTCACATGTGCTGAAACTATAATTACACTCTTTTATGCTTATAACCTCAAAAATCTTATACAATCTGATTTTCTTCACAAGTGAGGAAATCTCAACGAAAGCTTAAATCGACTAATTTCATCAAAAGTTCATTTGCTTAATGATTATATTCACATGTGCTGAAACTATAATTACACTCTTTTATGCTTATAACCTCAAAAATCGTATATATTCTGATTTTCTTCACAAGTGAGGAAATCTCAACTAAAGCTTAAATCGCCTAATTTCAGCAAAAGTTCATCTGCTTAACGAACATCTCCACATGTGCTGAAACTATAATTACACTCTTTTATGCTTATAACCTCAAAAATCGTATATATTCAGATTTTCTTCACAAGTGAGGAAATCTCAACTAAAGCTTAAATCGCCTAATTTAAGCAAAAGTTCATCTGCTTAATGAACATCTCCACATGTGCTGAAACTATAATTACACTCTTTTATGCTTATAACCTCAAAAATCTTATACAATCTGATTCTCTTCACAAGTGAGGAAATCTCAACGAAAGCTTAAATCGACTAATTTCATCAAAAGTTCATTTGCTTAATGATTATATTCACATGTGCTGAAACTATAATTACACTCTTTTATGCTTATAACCTCAAAAATCGTATATATTCTGATTTTCTTCACAAGTGAGGAAATCTCAACTAAAGCTTAAATCGCCTAATTTCAGCAAAAGTTCATCTGCTTAACGAACATCTCCACATGTGCTGAAACTATAATTACACTCTTTTATGCTTATAACCTCAAAAATCGTATATATTCTGATTTTCTTCACAAGTGCGGAAATCTCAACTAAAGCTTAAATCGCCTAATTTAAGCAAAAGTTCATCTGCTTAATGAACATCTCCACATGTGCTGAAACTATAATTACACTCTTTTATGCTTATAACCTCAAAAATCTTATACAATCTGATTTTCTTCACAAGTGAGGAAATCTCAACGAAAGCTTAAATCGACTAATTTCATCAAAAGTTCATTTGCTTAATGATTATATTCACATGTGCTAAAACTATAATTACACTCTTTTATGCTTATAACCTCAAAAATCGTATATATTCTGATTTTCTTCACAAGTGAGGAAATCTCAACTAAAGCTTAAATCGCCTAATTTCAGCAAAAGTTCATCTGCTTAATGAACATCTCCACATGTGCTGAAACTATAATTACACTCTTTTATGCTTATAACCTCAAAAATCGTATATATTCAGATTTTCTTCATAAGTGAGGAAATCTAAACTAAAGCTTAAATCGCGTAATTTCAGCAAAAGTTCATCTGCTTAATGAACATCTCCACATGTGCTGAAACTATAATTACACTCTTTTATGCTTATAACTTCAAAAATCATATACATTCTGATTTTCTTCACAAGTGAGGAAAACTCAACGAAAGCTTAAATCGACTAATTTCATCAAAAGTTCATTCGCTTAATGATTATATTCACATGTGCTGAAACTATAATTACACTCTTTTATGCTTATAACCTCAAAAATCGTATATATTCTTATTTTCTTCACAAGTGAAGAAAAGTCAACTAAAGCTTAAATCGCCTAATTTCTGCAAAAGTTCATCTGCTTAATGAACATCTCCACATGCGCTGAAACTATAATTACACTCTTTGATGCTTATAACCTCAAAAATCATATACATTCTGATTTTCTTCACAAGTGAGGAAAATTCAACGAAAGCTTAAATCGACTAATTTCATCAAAAGTTCATACGCTTAATGTTTATCTTCACATGTGCTGAAACTATAATTACACCCTTTTATGCTTATAACCTCAAAAATCGTATATATTCTGATTTTCTACACAAGTGAAGAAAAGTCAACTAAAGCTTAAATCGCCTAATTTCAGCAAAAGTTCATCTGCTTAATGAACATCTCCACATGTGCTGAAACTATAATTACACTCTTTTATGCTTATAACCTCAAAAATCATATACATTATGATTTTCTTCACAAGTGAGGGAAACTCAACGAAAGCTTAAATCGACTAATTTCATCAAAAGTTCATACGCTTAATGTTTATCTTCACATGTGCTGAAATTATAATTACACTCTTTTATGCTTATAACCTCAAAAATCGTATATATTATGATTTTCTTCACAAGTGAAGAAAACTCAACAAAAGCTTAAATCCCCTAATTTTAGCAAAAGTTCATCTGCTTAATGTTTATCTTAACATGTGCTGAAACTATTTTTACATTTATTAACGCTTATAACCTCCAAAATCCTATACATTCTGATTTTCTTCACAAGCGAAGAAAACTCAACGAAAGCTTAAATCGCCTAATTTCATCAAAAGTTCATTCGCTTAATGTTTATCTTCACATGTGCTGAAACTATTTTTACATTTATTAATGCTTATAAGCTCAAAAATCCTATACATTCTGATTTTCTTCACAAGTGAAGAAAACTCAACGAAAGCTTAAATCACCTAATTTCATCAAAAGTTCATTCGCTTAATGTTTATCTTCACATGTGCTGAAACTATTTTTACATTTATTAACGCTTATAAGCTCAAAAATCCTATACATTCTGATTTTCTTCACAAGTGAAGAAAACTCAATGAAAGCTTAAATCGCCTAATTTCATCAAAAGTTCATTCGCTTAATGTTTATCTTCACATGTGCTGAAACTATTTTTACATTTATTAACGGTTATAACCTCAAAAATCCTATACATTCTGATTTCTTCACAAGTGAAGAAAATTCAATGAAAGCTTAAATCGCCTAATTGAAGATAATATAACTAGACTTATTTGCACTAAATTAACCTAATTAATTAACTTCACATGTGAAAGTAAAGTACATTGTTAATTCTAAACAATTATTTAAAAAATTATTAAATTAAAATAAAATTAGATTTATACTTGATATCTCTGTGCTTTCTGGTGATGTTCCGTTGATGATCGTCACATCATCTCCATCCGATTCAGAATCATATATATTGATATCTTCTTCAATTAGATTCCGTTGAATGATTTGGTTGACAGACGGTGACTTAGAGCGGGTTAACGGCGGTGGCATGATGATTTGATGGCGGTTTTAGTAGAAGGAGATGATTTGATCTGCGGATGAAGATGAAGATGATCGATTCGCCGGTTATCTGTAGTTTATGGAGCTGTTGATGTTAGATCGGAGGTTTAACGACGGTTTAACGGCGTTTTAATGGTGGTTTAATGGACGTTGATGGTGGTATATTGATCGGAGTTAGTTAGGTTAGTTGAGAGAACTGTGTGTGTTTTCACCTAAAATTTAATCGAGGTGTGAGATTTTTGTTTATATATTAGATATTTGCTTGGTAATTACAATAATGCCCTTGATTAGTGTAATTTTGAAGCTAATCTTAGCCATTAGATCTAAAAAAAGGAGAGACTAGATGGATGGCTAGGATCCCTTCTCGCGTTCTTACATAAAATGGACTTCTCAAAAGAATGGCCCCTATATATATATATATATATATATATATATATATATATATATATATATATATATATATATAGGGTGAGGATCAGGTACGTTTTTGTCTTTTAGTGCGGATGTTACGGACGAATCTCAGCCCTCCATCTAGTCAACCATCTGAAAAAGGCGGAGTGGCAATATCGTAAATATCCCGTCTTTTTTTAAGATCGTTACTATCGTATTAGCTTTTTTTCTAGAAAAAAATTCAAAAAAATCTGAAAAAATTAAAAAAATAAAGAGGACAACAAATAATTAAGAATCGCTGAAAAAATTTAAAAAAAAAATCGTTTTCATCGTTAAAGGTATTGTGATATCAGAATCTGATTTTGACTTTTTTACAAAAGTCAAGATCTGATCTTCACTTTGTCAAGATCAGATCTTGACTTTTGTAAAAAAGTCAAAATCAGATTCTGAAAACTTTTTTTTTAATAAAAAATTTAATATCACAATAACTTTTTTAATATCGTAAAAACTTTTTCTTAATAAAAATTGTTAATATCGCCGTAACTATCATGCTAAAGTCAAGATCAGATCTTGACTTTTGTAAAAAAGTCAAAATCAGATTCTGAAAACTTTTTTTTTAATAAAAAATTTAATATCACAATAACTTTTTCAATATCGTAAAAACTTTTTCTTAATAAAAATTGTTAATATCGCCGTAACTATCATGCTTTCTTAATATCAAAATTAATTTTTTTTTAATATCACTTTAACTTTTTTTTAATATCGTAATATCACGGTTCATTTTTACATGTAAAAAAACTTAATATCACGGTACCACTCATAATATCGTTAATATCACATTAGCACTCATAATAAAAAAAGAAAAAAGTGCTCAGAAAAATCTGAAAAAATAAAAAAATAAAAGAACACAACTAGAGTAAGGATCGCTGAGAAGGAAAAAAATCAAAAAAATCATTTTCATGATAAATTGGTACCGTGATATTAGCGTCAGATCTTGACTTTTTTACAAAAAGTCAAGATCAGATCTGGAATGGGCGGTCCAGATCCATCCGCACGTCCGCACTAAAAAAATGTATCCGCACGTGATCCTCACTCTATATATATATATATATATATATATATATATATATATATATATATATATATATATATATATATATATATATATATATGTATGTATGTATATATATGTATGTATATATATGTATATATATATATATATATATATATATATATATATATATATATATATATATATATATATATTAATCGAAACTGTCATTCTCAACACTTCCTCAACACATCGGTATAACCAACACTCTCCCATCACATAATGTCATTCTCATCCTCATATAGGTTTTTAGTATTCTTTATTCATTTCTTATTAAATTTTTGTTCCTAGGTGCTTATTGTCTTCACTTCTTTTTGTATCCATTCAAGCATATATTATGGCATGATACATCATCTTTGGTAGATGATAATGTCGCTAAAGGTCATGTAGGTCTAAACCATGTTAGTACTCTTTCATCCGTTGTCTTTCGATATAGGTCATTCTTTCTAAACGTATTTCGTTTTCATTAGCGTCAATACTAATCGATCAAATCATATACCCGTAGACGTCATTGAATATCAATGGCCATTCACATTTTCTTTTTCTCTTAACATTAGATAAGTAGTATTCCTTTATCCCTTAAGTTGTGAATTTTAGATTGCGTAAGTCCATATGTTCAATCTTTATATTCGTTATAGCATTTGCTATACATACGAGTTTCTAATTCTCATAATAGTTGTCTACATTATCACCGCCACCTTCCATCATCACTTTCACTAATCATCACCACCATTGATTATTACTTTATCAATATTAAGACATCTACCGAGTTATCACCATATGAATCCTACTAGTAAACCAACACCAACTCTAGCATCACTCACTTTAACTCTTAATATTTCAATTTCACTTCATATCTTTCTTCTAGGCATTATTTTCTAGTACTTTATCATATTATATTCGCCTTTTTCTTATGACTGCAATTTTTTTTAAGAATACACCTCATGAGATCTTAAATTTCATGGTTCTCCACTTTGAGTAGCTTACATCATTAATATATTGCACTAATCTTTTCATTGTAGGTTCATCATATATATTCGAATTGTTATATATCGCATACTCATTCTAGGACAAATATTGACTTGCACTAACTTTTATTTTGTAGGATTCTTCATCCTTGCATCATATATGTTGGTACCCTAGCAACGGGGATTATTGATCAAGGGGGAGCTAATCATGCACTAACCTTTATTCTTTTTTAGCTTTCTTATTTCTTGTATCTTATACGTTCGAATCCTAGCAACGGGGAGTATTGATCAAGGGGAGCTACAGTATAGGGGAAGCATTCACACATTCATTTTTATTCTCATTCTTCGACACACTTCTATGTTTTGACAAAAAGAAGGAGATAAGTCAACATAGTTCATCATGCATTTTTCATATAATTTTTATGTTGCACAACACTAACCTTGATGTAGGTTAAAGATCTAAATTTGATCCATGGATCTGCTAACAACCTAAAGGACGCCATTTCGCGGGGATATAAAGTTTAAACTCCAAGGAAATGTCCTTTTTGTTACAACAAAGGGGGGAGAAGAGTGTAAACGGAGAAGGAAATGTAGAAGATATTACGGATACAAGTAAATAATACGGACACAAATAACTTTTTACATTTTACATTCATCACGTTTGCATATTTTGTCATCATCAAAAAGGGGGGGATTGTTAGTGCAAATATTACGATATTTAATCTATACAGTCTCGTTTGTTTTGATTGATGACAAACATATAACTTGATACATAACGTAATATGTACAAGTTACTTGTAATCATATTTTTTTTCTCAACATACATCCTCGTATGCTACAACACAGGTTCGTACATGTTTGTTATGTGGCATTATGACCAAACCCCTTGACCAACCATTTAGAATGTTTAAAATACTTTTAGAGTCTTTAAGTATTTTAGGTGTTAAAGTACACTTTAGGTGTTAAATAAAATAAGTGCCACATTATATGTCTAGATAATATTAGTAGGTTTACAATCTATAAAATGTGTCTTATAACAACGTAAGTACATAAAACATTTTTAGTAACTTACTAAATATCATATAGCAGGTTAATACATTTTCTATTAACTTTACAAGTTTACTCTCATATACATTTTAATCTAAAATGAAATATACATGTCTTGTCTTGTCAACATTGACTTTGGAAGATCTTGTATAGATTTTCATTTGCATCATGCATATGTCTTGTCAAAGTTGACTCTTGCATATAAATAATAGCCCATGGCTTATGTCTTTGTTAGTTTTGGAAAGTGGTTTTGGAAAACCACTTTACTTGTTTGCCTATAAATAGTAGCCTATGGTTTACTCATTAGATTGATGAACTTGAACATACATTCACTCTATAATTTTACACACATTTAGATCATTAGGTAACAATGTAATAACTTACATAGATCACCCTCATCACATGATCATAATTGATGAGTGCTCAAACACTCATCAGTTTTGGTCAAATCTGAACTGCAAAACATTTAAAAACACCTAAAAATGCATCAAAATACAGAAAATATCCCAGGGATTGTGTTTTATATGTTTCAGATGCAAAATAAGTAAAAACAGATGAAAAACGAACAAAGTTTGCATAATTGGCAGTTTGAGTTCCTCAACTTTCAAAACTTGTCAAAAACAGTCCCTATGCATTTATTTTAGTCAACCCAAGTCCTTAAAAAATAAAAAATTATCAAAAATGATCCTAGGGTAAAAAGTTTCAAATGTTTGCAAGATTGGTCCTTGTACTTTCATATTTGTTAGAAAAGGTCCCTGGGGATTTTAAAAATGAAAAATTGCAATATTCGTTCTTGTACTATTGAAACTTGGCAGGAAAAGACTTTGTGACTACTTTGGGAATATCACATTTTCAGTCCTTCATTTTTGGGAAAATTACACAATTGGTCCTTGTGATAGTTACTACACCAAATGGACCCTTTCTTATTATATCATAACCCAAAATCCAAATCCACCAAACCTGATCCACCAAAAACCCCTCAGCCAAAACTACCCAAGCCCAGTCCATTCCCTTTTTACTAATAAAAACTCACCACCAGTCAAACCCAGTCATCACCACTGTTCACCCTCCATCTTTCCCACCTTTCCTACTTCATTGTCCCCCCCCTCCTTTCCTGTACCTTCCCAACATCCCTGTCCCCTCTCCTCCACTCTACCAACCACCCTACTACCTAAACCCATGTGATAATACTGTGGAAAACTAGAAGGGGGTTGAATAGTTTTACTTCCTTTTTAAATTTATTACCAAAATATTTTGTAGCTTATTAAAAACTTTCGATTCGATCTCAAGTGAATTCAAGTGACAACCAATATAAGCAATTCTAATCTAATAATGAAAGTATTGAAATGTAATGAAGAAAAGATAGATTTAGAAAGATCAAACCACAACACGCGAATTTATAGTGGTTCGGCTACAAGGACACCTTCCTTGCCATACTCCACTCCCCGAGTACCACACTCGAGAGTTTTCTTCACTATGTCAACAAACTCCTTATGGTGGAGAAACCTTACACACCTTGGCTTACATGAGTTAACGACACTAAGCTAAATGTCGAGTTCTAATCGTAGCTAGAACCAATCTCACAACTTCTTCACAACTTCACACCTTCACAACTTCTTCAAGACTTCACACCTTCTTCACACCTTGTCAACTTCACACCTTCTTCTAAGCACAACTAGATCACAACTACTAAACTACTTTACAACACACCTAGTTTCTTCAAACAACAAATTCACACAACACTTTTACAAAGATCTAACACTACTACAATATGAAACTAGCTAATCATAACACTACTACAATTAGATGGATGTAGAGGAGTGTTCTTCTTCTTGCACTTGAATGGATGAAGTTTTGGATCACTTGGAAACAAAGACTTATGAATTATATGATCAAAGGATTTTAGATCTAGAAATGGACGTTGGATCAGAAAGTTTATAGTGCAAAAAGGTGAGAAAAATATGTGAAATGATCCAATATTTATAGGGCCAGAAAATACTGTTCTGGAGCGTGCCGGTCCCCTTAATTAGGGGGCGGTCCCCTTAATGATTAAGGGGGCCGCCTAGTAAAATTAAGGTGGCCGCCCTCCTGAACGTTGGAAAAGTTTTTCTGGATAAATTTGCCCTTTTTGGTTGGAAATTTGAAATCATATCTTTGTAGTTTAATATAACAATACCAAAAATGATTTATAAATATATATAAAATGTTAATATCATTTTACAAAAAGTTATGTCTTAAGACAAGGTTTCCTTTGATCATGTAATGCATAAGATGCTTAGTTTATGCATACCTTAAGTGATATTAGATGTAGAGGTAAATATTTGTTACCAAATACTTGTTCACGTCTTAATCTTGACTTAATTTGATTTGAGTTTTGTGATTATCAAAACATAGGTTTATTGAGATATATTAATAACATTTTTAAACATTATTTATATCAACAATCTCCCCCTTTTTGATGATTACAAAACTTAAACTCATTAACTCAAAAATTAGTTTTTAAACAAGTATTTTAGTGAGTTTATATTTACTTCTCCCCCTTTTTGTAGAATCAAAAAGGTTATGCCGACAATTTTCAAATGTGAAAATTTGACGGGAAGTTATCTCCCCCTTGATGTGTACTCCCCCTCGTTTGCGGGCACCAAGAGAACGAGCTATAGAATGCTTTGCAAAACAAAAATATTAGAAGTACAAGTATATTCATGCAAACATATATTAGGTGATAAGAAAGAAAATAAGCATGGTTGAAAGAAAGCATTCATATTAAAGAAATGGTTGTGGCAAGACACAACATACAAGTAGCAATAAGGATTACAAGTAGAAAAGCTAGTACCCAAATTAACAACTAGGAAAATACATCATCATGCAAAGAGTACATGGTCTTCATAGAGCTTGCAAGCAAAAGGGTGGTAGAGGCTTTATTTATTAAGCATATCAAATGCTTAATTTGGAGAGCATGATGGTGATGGTGGAGGAATGGGTGAGAATTGTAGTGGAGGAATGATTGGAGAGGATGGTGGAGTTGGTGGGTTGGTAAGCAAATGTTCAATATATGAAAACATATATTGAATTTCATCTCTAAGGCCAAAGATGACGGTGCGGTTGTGGATGCAACAAAGACAAGTATCCCCATGGGATTCAAGTAGCCTCCAAGGCACGAGATTGGCAAAGAATGGTGGTGTAATTGGTGGAGATGAGAGATGAGCATCAAGAGGTATTATTGGTGAAAGTGAGATGGTAAGATGGGTGGAGATAGGTTCTTGTGTAGGAAGTGGTGATGATACTTGTGGTGACAAGTGTGAGTTGATGTAGTCATTGATTGATAAGGTTGAGGGTATGGAGGATGAGGAAGTTCCATGAGTGGAAGGTGTTTTAGATGGTGCATTGGGTGCACTTGGGGATGAGCATTTGGGTGGAGGTGATGGGGTTTTGTTTTCTTCATTTGTTAAGTCAATGAAGAGTTGTTTTGGGGGGATGACTACAAGCTTTTGTTTCTTGGAGGCTTTGGAGTGTGAGGTGCTTGGTGGAGTCATGATGATTTAGATGATGAATGATGAGATGAAGAATGGTGATTATGGAGGGAATTTATAGTATGGAAATGGTTGTTTTAGGTATGTATTTGAAATGGTTGAATGAGATTCTAAAATCAGTTGGGTTAAAATGGGAAATGGTAGCTGATACTAGAGAAAGGGTTCACAAGATGCAAAAGAAAACAGTGAACCCAGTTCCATATGGTCGGTCCCCTTAATTGTATGACGGCCCCCTTAATGATTAAGGGGACCGCCTAGGGAATTAAGGGGGCCGTCCATCTGGTGTTTTCCCAGACGACCAGAAACCCAAAATTTGCAGAATTTGGTGATTTTTCAAGTGTGTTTTTCCAGCAAGCTCTATTAGAAGTATATACTCTAGGAATGATGATATATAAACAAGTATATATAACCAAATTTTGCATGCAAATTAACATATTATAATCCACATTGAAAAGAAGCATAGCATAACATTAAGATAGTAGCATGATAATAGTTAAAGTCTAAACATCATTCAAGAGATAAACAAGAAATAACACAAGTATTTCCGAATAAATCGGACAAATAGCAAACCATACAACTGTCTAATAGAAACAAATAATAACAAGTAGCAATACGTCAATATCTTCTACTTCTTCTTCTTTCCAAGCATCTTCCTAAACATCTTCCCAACGGATTTGAATCCTCCTCGAAGTTCTTCATGTATTTGTTGTTGATGGTTGATGATGGACGTTTGACGAGTGAAGAGAAGCTCATTGGTACGTTCATGAGGAAGAGGAACTTGATACTCGGTATCGTCAATATCGGAAAGATTTTCAGCAAAGGTCGTGGGGGATGGACTACTAACACGTGAGGTGTTTTCCTCCTCATCATCATCATCCTCACGATGAGATGTAGAACCACGAGGCCTAGAATACAACGGAACACGAGATTTTCCTTTGTCACTTCGAGAACGACGAGTACGAACATGAGTAAGTTGGTTCAAAGTAGGAAGGATATGAACGTAGTAATCTTTTTGAAGATGAGGGTAATGTTCCATGACATAACGATAAAGTCGTGTAAGGAACATACCATAAGGAAGATTGGCATTTGGGGTGTTTTTGGCGGACATGATTCGATGAATGAAAAGATAAGCCAAATTGTATTTGTTAGGTCACCATTTAGTAAACACAAGCACAATAATGATAGAAATGAGATGAGAATGAGAATGGGATGATTATGAGAAATTTAGAGAATATGAATTGCAAGAGTTTCCTTAATGTTTCAAATAACCAACCAAGTATTACATAGACCTAAGCATACTATATATAGGGAAGGAGCTAGGGCAACACTCCCTCTCCTTCCTTTCTCCAAATCGTGTGGGCTTTCAAGCCCATGGATCATATTACATAGGCCTAGTAAACTTGTAATAAGAACATAAATGTAACTTAAGCAACCTATTATTACAAATGACCGAGACTTGATAAAATAGTAAAACTTTGGTTCCAACAATCTCCCCCTAAGGGTCGGTCATCATGGTTGCTTGACGTCTTCGTCTTAATCTTTTACTTTCATAGCTTTAGACGTCTTCAGAAATGATTAGAATAATGATGGATATACTTTGCTCTTTGTCTTTGTTCTTTGATGATGTTGTAGTGATTATGTTATGAAGTAATCTGCCATTCGTCACTCCTGCGTCTGTGGTGGTTGTCCGCCATTCCAACATACTCATACATCTTTGGACTTAGACTTTCACGTACAAGAAGTTCCTTTTCATACTTTGAGATCTTTGTCTTTATACTTTGTAGATTCCTCTTTTTGGCGTAGAATCTTTCTTTGAACTTTGTGTTGCTTTGATCTTTGGGGGAGCTTTCTTTGACTTCAAGATGTATGTATGAGCATGTTGGAATCTACCATCATGGAAGTGAGGTACCTGCGAGTAAACAGTTAGCAATAAAACAACCGGTACTTACGGATAAGGAATTAGAGCTCATCAACAACATATTGTGAAGACTCCTTCTAATCCTTATCCAGGCCGTTCCCATATCAGATACTCCCGAAGGAGCTTACGAGACCTACTAGGTAGCTCAATGACTGGGTGAGTCGCTGGGGATTACTCCACGACTGTAGACCGTAATGGAACCACCGCAAACACTAAGCGTAACCCTTGTGGGGTTACCTAAGTGACCTGCTGTCAGGGCTGTTTGATGTTGACCCTGGCAGGATTTCCGTTCAATCATTGAGAAATACTTACGTAATCCTCTCATAAACGTTCTCGGCAGATTGCTAAGATCTGTGAAGGACTCGATAGTTTACAACTGATGCCCATTGATGTAGAACACCAGTTGCAGAAATACTAAGTGTTCCTAAGAGATCTTTGATGTATCTCGAGGCTCTAGACTCTATAAGTGCACATCTAGGTTTCCTATGCGGAGACTGGGGAGGTGTCTCCTGCTTCAATATCAACCGTCTCTAAGAGATAGGTCGATAGGTTACGCGGGTTCCCTGTGAGAATGAAACAAGTCCTTTTAAGAGAACTTGAGTGGTTAAGAAGGTTTAGTGCATTGCGTCACTGGGTCCATGACGACTTTGTCTTCAATACCGGTGTTGTCTTTTGCAACAACCAGTAGCATACGTATTGAACCCGGTGTTTGCCCTAAGGTTGAACATATGGAGGGCTATTTCTTTTCACCCTTTACTTTGCTTTTCTTTTTAATTCTTCAACTCCTTCTTTCCCTTTCATTCATTTCTCCTTTTTTTTTCATATCATACCTAAGGACTTCTAATTCTAACTATTGGAGATGTCCTTGGGTAGATCCCTCCGGCTCTGGTGGATCATAGGACGGATATTCCTATCTTAATCACCTTATAACTCCGACAGTAGCCAAGAAACCTTTGATTGAAAATCTCTCAAAGTGTTTGTGATAATCAAATATTTTGGTTAACACTTTGAGAGTTTTGTGTACACTTTTGAAGGGCTCCCCCTGCACATGTGCTCATAAGTGTTTAATAAATTTGCACATGCGGGAGGAGCAAGCACTTTTGAATTGATCCACTTTCCGTGAACAAGACCAATTCGAGACACGCTTACATCACTAGTTAAACTAGCTTGAAGTTATTACCCGGCCTGATCAAGTTCACAGAAAGTTTCTCGAGATGGTACATTTCTACTAAGACATATCCTTTTCGAGACACGCTTACGTGGTTAGATAAAGAGATACATTATCAGCTTTTAGGTGACAACTAGCTCTAGTAACTAACTTGATGTTATTACCCGTCGAGGATAAGTCTTTTCGATATTACTAACATTTATTGTCTCGTCAATTCCTGGGTTAATACTGAGTCTAGCTCGCACATGATACAACTTTTAAGCTTTGACTTCGTATATTTTAATCACTTTTTCATTTTTCTCCCCCTCAAAAATAGCATATAAAATGGTGTTTTTGACAATCGTTTAGATTAAAATATGCCTTTTGAGTCTTACGGGGAGATTTACCAAGAACTTTTGATTTTGAGCAAAGTACTTTGTTTTGACAAGTGCTCCCCCTCAACAAGTGATTAGGTCTTATTGAGGTGAAATACTTGTCCTTTTGAGCAGAATTATGAAAAATCATAAATGTTTGATTAATTCTACTCAAAAGTAAGAAGCCTTCGCTCCTTATGTTTAGGATTGAGGCACTGAAGCGTACCTCAGGGTCCTTTCTTTACAAGATCGGGTTGTGCACTGAAATGCGTGCACAAGCCATTATGAAACATGATTCAATCAAATGAAACAATTGATATTGAAAAGTATAACCAAATGTACCAAGTTAATCTTCGGCCGGAAGTGGAGCATCGAAGTCAGTGAACTTAGGTTCTGGTATTTTGAAGAGTCTGATAGGAAACGAAGGTCTGACACCGATATAGCTTTCCAGACGTCTGATTTGTTCCCGTCGAAATAACCTTTCTTCAATCTTTAAGACGAAGTTACGAACTTGTCTTCTGGAGCTGGATTTCCATCGAGGTTGTTCCCCCTTTGCTATCTTACGGCGATCATCGTTCAATCTTTTGACAAGCCCATCACGAACTGATTTGAGTGTAACATCACAGAATTAGTGTACCTCATCGAACCTCATGAAGCTTTGTAGCTTTTTACTGTTGATGTATGTGAAACCAAACGGTTCTTGAATGAGAGTAAACTGTGGTGTTTGATAGAGACCATCAAAGTAGAATTGTGGCTTTGTCAAATTGATCTTCTGTTGGTAACTTTCCACTCCAAGCTGAAGATCTTCCACTCTTTCTTGAATAATCAGTCGTCGGATGTAAAGAAGTAGTGATGCCATGAAGTTGTACTGTACGTCTCTATCAAATCCGCGCATTCTACTCTGAACCTTTTCAAGATACATATCTTCTATGTCATTGAGATAAAGGTCGGGAAAGTCTGCTTCGGAGAACTTGTACTTCTTTTCATCTTGTCGTTTAACAACAATTTCACGCATGAATAAGTAGTTAAACCGTTTCGACTGTTGAATCTCCAAGATAGCGATGATCTTTGATTTCTGCTTCACATTTTCCAATGATGTCTCTCCTAATCTGCTTGTATAACCGAGACGACGACGGTCAGGCCAATGTTGAATTCCGTGTAGAGCATCTCTGTCGTAAGCTACGATGGAGTTGCTGAAAATACGAGTGGTTTCTTCAATGGCTGGAATTTCGTATCTAGCGGCTGGTACTGAGATTGTGAGTGAGGAAGCATATTTCTTCTTGGATGTCTCCTGAGTGAGCTGGATGTTACGAAGATCTTTGTTGAAGAAAAAGCTGTAAGGTATCTTGGGTTTGTCTGGAAATCCTTTCAAAGGTAATGGTTTGGTCCAGTCAGTGAAGTAAGGTTTTTCATGATTCTTGGAACTGAGATCGATATTCACTTCTGGGTTTAGCCAGTCAAAGTCGGCAGACATTGCACTGGCTATATTCTGCATATGATATTCGTATTCGACTTTGTTTCCAGATCTTTTCTTGAGGAATTCTTGAGCATCCCTATTGATTCTTCTGAGCTCTGCCTTTGTGAGTCTGTCGATCTGAAGATCCTTCATAATGACTTGGGTAAACTGTAGAGTGTTACCAGGAAGTGGTTCTTCTTCTTCGAGAGGAGGTTGAGCTTGAACCATTTCTGTCAGCCAATCATTCTGAGGAGTGTCATCATTGTCTAGCCATGAATGACGACTTTTCTTCTTTGATTTCTTTGACTTAGATGTAGCATCTTTGTCTTTAGCCTTGAATGGTGACGATGGTCCAGTATGAGAATCATGAATAGGTGGAGCACGATAATCGGTGTCAGGTTGACCCTGGTAGTCATCTGTAGGTTCCATGAATGTTTCCTCTTCGTCAGTTTGACCTTGACCCGTAGCTGAGGTGTGTTGTTGATTTCCAGGAGTGGTGGAGTCCTTTTGTGGTTGTAGAGAGGATGAAGGACCTGTTCCAGACTTGGGTTTCTTGCCTTTAGAGTTTGGGTCAGGATCGTCATCTTTTCTTGTTCGTTTTCGGGTACCAGCAGCATCTTTGCATGACTCCTTTGATATGTAAGCCACCATAGCATCATACAGTGCTTTTTCTTCTGCAGTCTGTGTGGGTTTGGAGGCAATGTTGTCAAAGAGTTTGGAAAGCATGTCATTGAATGACAATTCAGGGACTGTTGGAGTCACAGCAGAAGGTTTTGCTGAGTGAAGCGTAAATGGTGTAGTTGACAACATTTTCCTTGTAACACTTCTGATTCTGTGATCCAAGTTGTCATTGATTGGTTCAAGAAGGTTTGCTACTTCAGGAGTTATCATATCAACCAGATTATCAGTGAGAAAATCATGTGTTGCAGTTCTGATAAATCCTTCGTAATCAGAGTTCAAGAACTTGTCGATCAGCTGCTTTGACTCCTGGAAGTCCTCAACTTGTCTGGTGAGACTTGTAACCATGTTGGTGAGTTTATTGACTTGCTCCTGAAGATCAACTGGTGGTTTCGGTTCATTGATTGAATGTTGTTTGGATGCGGTTTCTGAAGGTGTGGGAGATGAGTGCTCTGGTGATGATTCGGACGATGACTCGTTGTGAGAGTCTGAAGAAGAAGCAGGAGGAGTCGGATCCTTTGGTGGAGAGTCTTGAGGAGGTGGAGGTTGTGCTGAGGAAGTCTGCTGAGAAGATGACTTAAGAAATATGTTGGTGTCGAACGCGTTCTTCTCTTCGTTTTTCTTTCTACGACGTTCCTCTGCTTCCTCTGCTTCTCGTGCAAGAAACTCTGGAGTAATGAGATATTCATGTTCCTGATCCGTAGCTATGTTCTCTTGACCGCCAACATTCTCCTCTATAGTTGCAGTCTCTGTCATAATGACATCTCCTGTTTTGTCTGTATCTTTAACGGTGTCATCAGGCTGTGGAGCTGATTCTATCGTGGTGGATACGATGGGAGGAATCATGCTGCTTGTAGCTTCTACATGTTCAGACTGATCAATAGGTGGTGGAGTTAAAGGTTGAGACATGAGTCGGCTTTCGAGAGTTGCTTTCTTTTGTTCTTTCCTAAGCTGCTTTTCTTCAGTTCTAGTGTCGACAACTATACTCTTCAGTTTGCGTTTATCGACCAAAGGTTCAACGATTGGTTCGTCTTCATCATCATTAGGCTCATTAATAGTGATCCCTTTTCTTTTCCTTGTCTCTTCTTCATAAGTTTCAAGACTTTGTTGTACGGCGATCTCTGTTGCAGGAAATGCTTCATCAGGTGCTCGGTATCTCAGTTCATAGTCTGGTTCTTCTTCTTCAGATTCTGTATCGAACTCAGATTCGGTGTCAGAAGGTGGAGGTGTAGGTTCATCCCGAATAAAGTATTCAGGAGTTACTTTCTTCTTTGGCTTGGTAGCAGGTTTAGGTTTGGATGTAGGTATAGGTTTGGTGGAAGTCTTGGGTTTTGACTTAGGAGCACCCTTAGATCTAGTATGTGGTGAGGCAGTGGTGCTTGTGGTACTCCCAGACTTTACACCTCCTTTGCTACGAGTCTTTATTGTTGCTTCTTCTTGTACTCCTTTGTAAGCGTTGTCATACAGCTTGTAGTTCAGACTCTTCTTGATTTTGTCATTCAGTAGGTATTCGGGAAGCCTCATTCCTTTGATCTTGGTTGAGGAAGTGGTCGTCTTGATGAATGAGGTGGTGAAGTCGTCCTCGAAGAGGTGCTTCGGCTCATTAGGATCAGCCATCCTCTTGATGAATTCTGGAGAACTTTTGCAGAGATGTTCTATGAGAAGCTTGGTGAATCTTGTGAATGGTATCATAGTCTTCACACGTTCGGTCTGAATACTGTGGACGATATCATTCATGATAGGAACTGCAAAGTCAATCGGTGTCAGAGTCACCATTCCCCAGAATGTTTGCAGGTGTTCGAGCCTTGGATGTTCATGACCACTTTTCCTTCCAGATATAGATCTTACCACCAACAGACAGAATGTTCTCCAAGGCTGAGGGATATTCTTGGCATTAAATCGGGAAAGCTTGACTAGCGGTACATCATCATCAACCTCATAACCTAATTCAATGAAGAAGTCAAGAAGATCCAGGTCAGGTAGTATAGGAGCAAATTCGTTGTCAGTTTGTGGCATGAGAAGGGCTGTTCGAAGAACGTCATGATCTACAGTGTATTCTTGGCTATCCAATGTAACAGTGAAAGACTCATCATCCAAGTTAGCCTGAGCCGTAAGCCAGAACTGATGAAGGTAGAACAGAGGAACTGAGGTAGAACAGGTGAGCATAGGTTTGCATGGATGTGCAAGTAGAATATCCTTGACAATCTTGCACGAGTTCTCTTTAATACTCAACTTGTCGAAATCAACTCGTGGATTGTTGTCGCCAATCGTGACGTTGTAGTATTCGGGAGTGATGTCATCTATGGTAAGCAGTGGAAGACTTTGTTCAGTGACGTTCTAATTGGGTTCAGCCATGTTAATGTTTCTTTAGCAAAGAACTTTTCAATGATTCAGACCTGTCACCAATATAGATAAACATCACTTAGTTAAATTCACTTAACACGTTAAACATAGATCTCGATAACTGTCAAGATGAACTTTCTCGAAAATAAATCATGTTATGATACTAATGAGCAAGAGTGGTTCTAGCATATCACAAACATAAGTATGAGACATGTTATAACATCAAACAACTTATATGACTCAGTTAGATCGAAGTTTATCAAGAACGTGGCATACTTAACTTATCGAGAACCAACAATCAATGGAGTAGATTCATAACATCAATACACACATGCATACTTGAGACCTTAGAAACTAATCCCACCAATAAAATCAAGCAAATGAACACAGAATCTCATAAACCCAAAACGACCCAAAACCAAGATTTCGTGAATCGAAGTAAACATGATGGAGTGTATGAAAAAACGATAAGGATATGTTAGAAACATGCTTTGTAACAAAACCCTATCAAGAATTAAACACCAAAACATGTTAAGAGCAATTTTCGAAATTATAAACCCTAGTTCTCGAAATCATGATAATAGGAGATCGAGTCGTTGATTGTCCAATTAACCAAGATCCTATGTGTGTAATACCCTAGTGATAACATAGGAACTTACAAAAATATGATCAAGATCGTGGATGACTCGAATGAATGAGGGCCGTCGGTTTTAGAAAGGGTTTAAGAGGTTTTTGAACTTGTGGGTTTGTGTTATACGGTTTGTTTGTTCTATTTGTTTTTGAAATTTTAGATTTTAGTCACTTTTAGTCCCTTAACTTGTAAGATATGCCTACTTGTGTCTAAAGGTAAATAGCAAGCATATGTCACATTGAGATATACTAATGTAAACCTTAACTTATGAAGACCTTACTAAGGGATGAGACAAAGGAATGTAAAAAGAATATCCACACACTTCGAAGAACCGTAAAATACGAGAAACATGCAAGTATACCAATTAAAAGGTTGGTAAAAGATTTTAAGCGTGACTCCCCCTCAACACTTGTAAAATAAGAACAAAGTGTTGAAGTGAAGCGATATACTTGCATTTTTTTTTTTTTAAGTAAAAGAAATATGAAAAATCTTTTTGTGTTTTGATTGGTTTATAATTAAGAAAAAAAAATATTATACAAAGATAGTTATGATGTTTGACGATCAGTTGTATTTTAAAAACTTTTCCAGATCCTCTGGAGTCAAACATCTCATACCTATTTGGTGAACTAGACTAGCAAACCTTGATGGTGCTAAAGATTTGGTAAGTAAGTCCGCCAGTTGGTACTCAGTTCCAACAAAATAAAGTTCAACGGTACCCTTTTCCACATGGTCTTTGATGAAGTGATATCGGAGATCGATGTGTTTGGATTTGCAATGATGTACTGTGTTGCAGGAGATAGCAATTGCACTCTTAGAATCACAGTAGATAGGAATCTTGTTGAATAGGTAGCCATAATCCTTAAGTTGTGATCTCATCCAGATGACTTGAGCACAACAAGCAGACATGGCTACGTATTCAGATTCTGTAGACGACAGTGATGTGCAATCCTGCTTCTTTGATTGCCATGACACAAGTTTGTCTCCGAGAAATTGTAATCCACCAGATGTGCTTTTGCGTGTGTCTAAACATCCTGCATGGTCAGCATCTGAAAAAGCAATTAGTTCAAAACCAGAATCCTTCGGATACCAGATTCCCAAGTTAATGGTTCCCTTTATGTATCGAAGGATTCTTTTGACCTCACTGAGGTGTTTTTCAGATGGTCTGGACTGATAACGAGAGCACATGTAGACAGCAAATACTATATCAGGTCCACTAGCTGTGAGATACATGAGGGACCCAATCATACTTCGGTATTTGGTAGGGTCAACAGGAGTCTCATGTAAATCAGCATCTAGTTTTGTGGTATAGCACATTGGTGTATTATAAGTATCACATGACATCATTCCATGTTTCTTTAAAATTTCAAGAGCATATTTAGACTGATTTATAAAAATTCCACGGGGTGATTGATGAACTTGTAATCCTAGGAAGAACGAAAGTTCACCCATCATGGACATTTCAAAATTATCTTTCATTAATTTTGCAAAATCATTAGAGTAACTTCGTTTTGTTGAGGCAAAAATGATGTCGTCGACATATATTTGAACAACAAGTAAGTCCTCCCCGTAGGTTTTTGTAAACAGTGTTGGATCAACCGATCCTTTAGAAAATTTATTGGCCAATAAGAAAGTGGACAGTTTGTCATACCACGCCCGTGGGGCTTGCTTGAGTCCGTAGAGTGACTTTTTGAGTCGGTAAACGTGATTAGGACGCTCAGGATCAACGAAGCCTTCAGGTTGGCTGACATAAACTTCTTCACGGAGTTCTCCATTCAGAAATGCTGTTTTCACATCCATTTGGTAAACCACCATATTCCTGTGTGCAGCATAAGCCAAAAAGATCCGAACAGCTTCATGTCTTGCCACTGGAGCAAAGGATTCAGCAAAGTCAAGACCTTCAAGTTGGGAGTATCCTTTCGCTACCAGACGTGATTTGTTGCGTATGACTGTCCCTTCTGCATCAAGCTTATTCTTCCAGATCCATTTTAACCCGATGACAAAGACTCCGTCAGGTCTTTCAACTAATTCCCAGACTTCTAATCTTATGAATTACTGAAATTCCTCTTGCATAGATTCAATCCAGTTGTCATAAGTCATTGCATCTTTAATGTTCTTAGGTTCTTCATGACAAACTGTGAGTGCATAGATGCAAGTTTCTCCATCTGTGTGAAGTCGTTGTCTTGTCATAACAGGTGCATCTGGATGGCCAATAATATGAACTAGTGGATGGTCACGAGTCCATTTATGTGTTGAAGGGTGTAGTTGATACGTATCTCGCATGTTGGCAGGATCCAAGTTGCGTGTTGACGACTCAGCTATATCAGGAACTGTAGTAGCTGGTGCAAACGGATTAAAGAACGCATCAGGATCATGCTCTGCGGATTGTGGAACTGATTGTGGTGTTGGATCTTCAGCTGGATGGCGGGAAGTAGAACCAGTTTGTTCTGCTGTAGATGGTGATACAATTGGAGGACCGTCTCTCTCAACACTTGTAGTAGTTTGTTGAGGTGAGTCTGGTACTGGAATGTTATCAGGTTGAGCAGCGGAATTAGGTGAGACCTCAGTAGGACGGTATTCAATTGTGTCATCAAATAGTGGAGCAAACAAGGTTTCTAATTCTTTGCGGTTAAGTGGCAATGGTTCAGCTGAAGATGCCGGAGAGTTAAGACGGTTAAATTCGGGTCCTAAGCTGTGTTGCTCAGAAGCCATTAGTGTGAGTTCATCAAAATTAGCGTGAATGGTTTCTTGAATTTCTCTTGTACGACGATTCCATATCCGAAAACCTTTGGAATTTTCACAATATCCAACGAACACTCCGATGTCAGCCTTTGCTTTAAGTTTACCTAAATCATCACGATCATTTTTCGGATAGCAAAGTGCTCCAAATACATGAAAGTAATCGATGTTTGGTTTCCTTTTATGAACAATTTGATATGGTGTTTTGCGATGGCGTTTTGTGATCATGCAACGGTTTTGTGTATAACATGCGGTTGAAACAGCTTCTGCCCACAAGTAATCTGGTAATTGAGCATTAATCAACATAGTTCTAGCAGCTTCCACTAACGTCCGGTTGCGTCTTTCAACCACACCATTCTGTTCTGGGCTTCTAGGAATAGATGTTTGATGTTCAATTCCCACTTTCTCATAATAAGACCTAAGTGTCTGATTTTTGAATTCAGTTCCATTGTCAGTTCTGACGATTCGTACCGTGTTGCGTAACTGAACTTGAATTTTAGTGAGAAAGGTGATGATCATTGAAGGAGCCTGATCTTTACTTCGTAAGAAATAAACCCAAGTCCATCTGGAGAAGTCATCTACAATTACGAGTATGTAGCGTTTACCGTTGATACTTTGAACACGCATCGGTCCACATAAATCCATATGAAGCAGTTGTAAAACATGATTCGTACTTTGCTCAGGTTTAGACGGAAAGTGAGCACGAGTACTTTTTCCTTGTTCACAGGCTGGACATAAGTGATCTTTGGTAAAACGGAATCTTGGAAATCCATCGACAAGTTTATAACGAGCAAGGTCAGTCATAGTTCTGAAATTCAAGTGTGAAAGACGTTTGTGCCATAACCAAGATTTAGTCGATTCAGCTTTGGAGAGAAGACATATCGGAGATGTTGCAATCATATCTGACATTGAGATTGTATAAAGATTGGAGCCACGTGAGCCAGACATTAGATCGTTTCCTTGTAAGTCACGAACAAAGCAAGTTTTCTCACGAAATGCAACTTCTAGATCCCCATCACAGAATTGACCAACAGAGAAAAGGTTGTGTCCAAGGCCTTCCACGTAGTAAACACGACTGATTTCAATGTTCCCGCTGATAAAGTCACCATATCCCATGATTAGAGCGTAATGATCATTCCCGAATCTGACAGTACCAATAAACTTTGAGACAAAGTTGTGTAGTAGTTTGAGATTGCCTGTCATATGTCGGGTGCATCCGCTATCAACAATCCAGAGAACGATCTGAACTACATGCATCACAAGAAGAGGACACAGATGGAACAGAAGTAAGGGTGGAACCCAAAGATAGTGCGGGTTCCTGTTGGTTAGACACACATGTATTCAACAGTTTAGGAATCCATTTAAATTCTGGTTTGTATTGTAACCAACGTTGCCAATTCCAACTAGTTTTTGCCTTCTTAATGTTAAATGCACTAGTCGTTGGCTCATTCCTAGATTTGTTCTTGGCACCTATGGGGGTAACTTCAACTTCATTAGAAACCGTAGAGGACGGCTTTCCTAAGTTAGACTTAGAGGCAGTAGTGAGCCTAGAAGGAATGCGTGTCCTACGTTTCTTATGACGATTGAGAAGAGAATTAGCTATACATTTTGTATGATCACCAGATGATACGCTTTTACGACAAAACACACAAGATGCATTAATATTCAAAACATTCAAAGGTTCATCATTTGTTACATTTAGATTTTGATTACAATTTGCCAGATTAGAATCTAAATCTGATGCAACATGAGTCTTATTCAAGTTCCTAAGTTGATCTTCTACTTCTTGAGCTTCTAGTTGTCCTTTCTTACGTTGCAAGATCCTATTCTTCTTTTTACTTTTTCGCTTGGGTCTGCTAACGCTAGTAGTGGAGACTAGTCCTGTAGAAGTGGAGTTATCAACATTAGTGTTTTGAACAACCTTTCCTTTAGTTGTTTTGTCTAATTTATACAATCCTGGTGCTATCACCGTGGTGTCAACCATTTTTCCTTTTTGAAATAGCTTAACTTTCTCTTTTAAATCAATGATGATGTGATTTTTATCCTGAATTTCAGACTCAAGTAAACCATTGCAATATTTGATGTCATCACGGTTTTGTTGCCATTCGGCGTTTTCAATTTTTAAATCCGCAATTTCTTTCTCGTATTTGAGACACAAACTTTTGAGAGACTCATTGTTTTTGCAAAGCTGACAAGAGTTAGAAATATTTTGACTTTGAAGTTTCAATTCCTTTTTAAGACTCTGAGCTTGACACCATTCAAGCCTTTGTTTGAGTTTACAAATATCATTTGAAAACTGTGTTGTCACATCATCATTCTTTTTCCTCAGATTGTCATTCTCATGTTTCAGTGTCTCAATTTCCATATTCAACAAGTTATTATCAACACAATGATCATGCTTAAGCATAGAAGTACCAGAATTATAGAGATCATTCATGATAACAGACAAAATATCAGCATTGAGAACTTGTTCCAAGAGTCGATCAGCATCATTTTTTAAAACTCTATTTCTTTGCTTTTGAATCAAAATGTCATTTTCAGTTGCATTGAAAATGTTTATCATATTTTTTACCTCCTTTTGAAGTTCCTGATCCCAACGTGTAGCACAGAGACGGAGGTGTTTGACAATTGGCAACATTTGTTTTTGAAAAATATCTCTCTTTTCGCGCTCGTAAGCAGATTGAAACGTTTCAACTTTTATTTCAGAATTGCGTTCAATTGTCTCCTCCAAAATTTCGATGTCTTCCATAAAAGTTTTGAAATAATTTAAGACACGAACACTTTTTGGTAAGGGTGAAAATTCACCGGATGATGGTAAAGGACCATTTATTTGTGCTACAGTTTGGACAGGGGCCTCATTGTGAGATGAAACATATGACTCTTCGATAAACCATGAATTCTCAGGTAAATCCTTTTGAGTAACAAAAGATTTTGAAATTGGAGGAGCTTTTGAATAGTCATATGGTGTCCAATATTGAACATAACTCATTTTAGATCGACTCTCTTCGTCAAGTTCTTCTTCTTCCTCAGTATCAAAAACAACAGCACGCACAATTGTATTATCAAACATGTGATCAATACTGTAAACCTTAGGATTCTCTTTGAAAGCTTTGTGAAGAAACATTGATTTAAAATCGCAAAGTGCAAATCCTTTATCGGGTCTCGGTTTTAAAGCAAACTTTTGAATTGTTGTGACAGAGTTCCTGTGTTTGTAAACAATGTGACGAAATTCTTTGAGTTGTTTTTCAAGATCAACAATATCACCGAGTAAGTCATCTATATACTTCCTTTTGCGTTTTTTATGTTCACAAAACTCCTTTTTGCAATTTGACAATTCTGTTTCTGTTTTTGAAAGAACTATTTGAAGACGTTCAGCTTGCATTTTCAATTCACACTTTTCACTTTCGAGTTTCGAAATCAGCTTTCCATTTGACTCAATTATATCTTGTATTTTGCGTTGAAGATCTTGTTCCTTATTGTAAGAATCTTGAAATGCTTTTTCAAAACTTTTTGCATTTTTAATCTTTTCTTCCTGATTGGAAAGTTGAATTTTATAACATTCAATATCTCTTGCAAGTGACGCATTTTGTTCTTTTAAAACTTTATTTTTCTCGTTGCATTTTAATATTTGCAATTGTTGAGCATCCAGTTGTTTAGATAACAATATGAGGTCAGGGTCTGGATCAAATGATGGTTCATGTTGTTCTAAATGATCATGTTTATCATTCTCAATAGGATCATCAAATGAAACAACTGTGTCATCATCGAATATGACAACTGTGCTTATTTGTTCATCTTTATGAGATGATGAAGATGATTTAGATGGAACAACTTGCGCCATATCTGATTCATAAGCAGAAGGTGAGACTATTTCATTAATAAAGCATTCATTGAGGTCATGTACCTGAGACAAGCCGTCAGTGTCATACACTGGACCTGAATCATTGAGCTTAAGTTCCTTCATGTTGGCCATAAGCATCACAGCTGCATTAGCTTCCAGATCTTCCATGTCATCATCATTGTTTACATTTGCCATGAAGTTGTTATCTTGTTCAGGGAAATGTCCGTCTTTTTCATCTTGAAGAGCCATGAGTAATGCCTGCTTGTGAAACTTACTACCCCGAGTTCTCGGTTTGGGACATGCTGTAGCTATATGACCTTGTTCATTACAATTGTAGCACCAAACTGCATTCCCTGAGCTGGAGTTCCTTGTAGCAACTGAGTCAGACCTTTGTTGAGAAGATCCTGAGTTGTTCCTGAACCCCGTATTGTTACTAAACCTCTGATCATTCCCATAATTTCCTGAAGAGCTTCCTGAACCAGATCGACCATAGTTACGATTCTGAATTTCCACTCTTCCATCATTGACAACAGCTTGATTCCTTGTGTTAGAAGATGAATGTTGACGGTTGTTTGTTTTGTTGGAGAATTTGCTAAAAGCACGAGCAATAAGAGCAAGTCCCTGATTCAACGTGTTAAAGTCATCATCGTCATCTTCATTGGAATTAGAGTAATACACAGCATCATTGTTGTTTAATGGAACCAGTTGAGTAGAGGTATTCTGTGGAGATGAATCATAAGGGACCATTTGGTTCGAGGTAGAAGATTGTGGATAACTGAAGTAGTTCTGCTCTTGAACATATGCATGATTTGACATTGGCGGTGGAGCGTAGGGAGACTGAGCTACGAGAGCCAAAGAATTTGGTGTTGGTGTGTATCCTCCTCGTAGAGCTCGATCTTTTTCCACTTCAGGTTCATGGTGTTTCAGAAAATCATACAACAAACCATATGGAGCATCATGCAGATTCTTTGTTTGACGAACAAATGTCACATATTTATGCCAATCAGGGCCAAGACTACCAACAAATTTGGAGTTCACAGCGATCCTAGGTACTGTGATTTTATGACGTTCCAGATCATTAACCACATTTGTGAAACGATGATAGTAGGATTCAAGTGACTCTCCAGGTTCAATTGTGATGTCAGTGTATTCCATGTATAGCTTGGATTCCATGTCATCTTTGTTCAATTGAGTGCCTTCCATAAGGAGATGAACGTGTTCCCACATAGCTTTAGCCGTTTTCTGAGCATCGACACTTCGATAGATTGGATTAGTAATTCCTTGAAGTATATAAGCCATAGCATACTCATCAGCTTCACGATGTAGTTTTTGTTCTTCAGTGAGTGAAGATTCTGGAAGAGATCTATCACCAGGAGGACGTGGAGGATCAGCATGTGGATCACCAGCTTCAAATCTTGTCGGCCACTCAAATGGTCCTTCAAGTATCACTTGCTTCAAGAATTTCCCATGAGGTTTCTTTAATTCAAGAAAGCGTAAGAATCGACTTGACCATTGAACATAGTTCCCAGGTGTTAACATTGGAGGTGTCTCAAGTGATCCTGCCTCATGTCGGGATTGTTGAGTTGTAATAACTTCACACATTCTGTCAAACCAGTGAGGTTGTTTGGAGGAAAACTGAGTGTTTTGTTGTGGCACTTGATATGATTGTTGTTGAGGAATGATCTGATGTTGTTGCATCATTAGGTAATGATGTAGTGGATTGTATGTTTGTTTTTGAGAAGGTTGTTGATTCATTTGGTGCGGAAGGTATTGTTGTTGCTGATACTGCTGATTTTGTTGTTGCTGATACTGTTGATGTTGCTGAATATGAGGGAAGTAGTGATTAGGTGGTTGAGACATCTTAGAACACTTGTGTAGAAATGGATCTTGTAGAAAGTGTAGAATTAACCAAGTATCGAAAAAACTTAGCACAACTTCAGATTGCGAAACTTTGACAGGGATTGCGAAACTTTCCAATGATTTCGAAAACTGGTTCAGATTGCGAAACTTTCCAAGGATTGTGAAACTTGTCAGGTTTTCGAGAAACAAGGTTTGCGAAACTTTACAATGATTTCGAAAACTGGTTCAGATTGCGAAACATTCCAAGGATTGCGAAACTTGTCAGGTTTTCGAGAAACAAGATTTGCGAAACTTTGCAAGTTTTCGAAAAACTTGAAATTTCGAAATAATCAAGGTTTTGCGAAACTTTTAGGTTTGCGAAATAATAAGATTTCGAAACTTAATAAGTTTGCGATAACTTTGTGATTTCGAAAATTTTATGTTTTGCGAAAAAACACAAAATTGCGAAAAAACAGTTTTCGAAATTATACAATTTCGAAAACTTTCCCAAAAGTCGAAGTACTTAACTTTCTTATACAAGAAAGAAAATACCGAGTCCACACAAACGAAGTCGAGGTAGTGCACGTAGAGAAGATCTCGAAACTGAGGACAAGTAAGTTCTCGATAACTTGGTAGTTTTTGTTTTTCAAAGAAAGTAATCCTAAAACTCGTTTTTATTTCAAGATTCTTGTACTTTTAGGTGTAAAATGAAGAGATCTTTAAGAAAGTTGAAAACTTTAAGAACTTTTCAAATTTTATAAAAGATTGCGAAAAAATAGTACAAAAACCTAGTCGAATTTTATAAGGAAAAATGTGAACGTTTTTGTTTGTGTTGATTTGTAGCACAAGTTTGTAAGCAAATATGTGATAAAAACCAAGAAACAAGCAAGAAAGTACAATAATTTCTTAAAAAAATCGAATGAAAAAACAAGTTTAAGAACAAACTTAATGAAAAAACAAAAGCTACACCTTCATATGGCGAATGATACCACTTGTTAGGTCACCATTTAGTAAACACAAGCACAATAATGATAGAAATGAGATGAGAATGAGAATGGGATGATTATGAGAAATTTAGAGAATATGAATTGCAAGAGTTTCCTTAATGTTTCAAATAACCAACCAAGTATTACATAGACCTAAGCATACTATATATAGGGAAGGAGCTAGGGCAACACTCCCTCTCCTTCCTTTCTCCAAATCGTGTGGGCTTTCAAGCCCATGGATCATATTACATAGGCCTAGTAAACTTGTAATAATAACATAAATGTAACTTAAGCAACCTATTATTACAAATGACCGAGACTTGATAAAATAGTAAAACTTTGGTTCCAACAGTATTGCTCTTCAGCAACTACACAATATAACATGTGGGCAATGCTCGCCGTGACATGATCACGGTGACCACCCGTACCAAACGCATTCTCGCGAATGAGTTCTTCCAACTTTTTCATATCTTGGCTTAACTTTTTGAGGAGGATTTGATTTGCATGAATATCGACATTCTTCGACTTCATTACTTGACTAGTCGTACGACGTTCTAGTTCAAGCATTCGACGAATGTCTTCAGGACTAGGAATCTCATAATAGTAGGGGCCATCCTGAGGACGATTTCTTTCAAAAGAGGAAAGATCCCATTCATTTGAGAAAACGGCTTGGCCGTTGAATGGGATTCTAAGAATTTGTCCAAATTGAGCAAGAGTAAGAGTGATGAATTGATTTTGAATCATGAAGGAAATGAGGAGATGACCATAGGGATCGGTTTACACCGTCACTTGGCTATAGAAGTCGAGGATAAAACGAGGAATGATCGGTTCGTTGATTTGGAAAAGACATTCAAAACGAATATTGGAGAACATTCGTTCGGTTTGATCAGATTCATAGAAAGATGGATCGACAATTCTTCCTTCGTGAATGTTTCTATTTTCAATAGGATGATGATAGAAACATGCAACTGAAGGAGACATGCCGGGAGTAGAAGAGACATTTGGAATGTATTGTTTGGTTTTGGAGACATCACCAACCATGGTCTTAGGCATTTTCACCTAAACAATATAACAACAAAAATAAAATTAATATAGAAACAACTATCATGCATATGTTATATATATAATTATATGCAATATTTGTGGAACGAAATTCTACTTCGACACAAAAAAAAAATATTTTATGAAGTAGTTTCACAATGTTCCTTGTATTTTTGATTTTAAACTCGTTTAGAATATATGACGTCAAAGAGTATGATATCATAATTCATTTCGAAGTGAGGCTAGATATATATTAGATTATATATCTTCCATTTCATAAGAGTTTGACACAACATAAGCTTGTTTAAAAGATTAAAATGCGAATTTTAGTTTTCAAAAATATCTTTTTTTTTTAGATAAACCAAACGCTCCCTTAACTAGATAAAATTATCCTAAAACATCAATATATATATTGATTATATATCTTGATGACATCTATTGATTCTAGTAGTATTAACAAATTTTATGAGCTAGTTTTAAGTTTCAAATAACCACATATAGTTATAGTTTGTTCATGAACCAAACGCCCATGTTGTCTTCATGAACCATTTTATAACGAATTGAAAAGTATGTTTTGATTGTTTATAACATTAAAACAATGTAATGTAGTAAGTTTTCAATAGTTTTTAAGAGTTATATCAACAATGTGCCTTTTGAAAATAAAATTCAACAAGGGTTTATGGGCGATTAATGATTTTGACAAAATGATATGTTATACTAAATTTGAGTTACAATACATCATTCTAATCCTATGGGAAGCATTTGGTAGTTCAATTCCTAGCTTCTATTTCACTAAAACTTGAATTAAAATAAATTTTAATAAAATGCCTAATTATTGATTAGACACCAAATTGAATGAAATGTGATGAAATGCATGTTGGAAAACTTACAAAAGATGTTGTTATATGTTTGGTTAACGTTTGCCCCTTGCGAAACAACCCCGGATTGGTGATATGGTGGAGGATTTTGATGGTTTTGGGTGTTTTGGTTCGTACTCAGCAGTGGTGGGGAAGAAATATATTAGTAAATGGAGTGTTTGGGAATGTAAATAAGGTGGAAAACGGATTTGAGAGTGTCAGATGGCCGGTCCCCTTAAACATTAAGGGGACCGCCCCCGATAACAAGCCGGTCCCCTTAATCTTTAAGGGGGCCGCCCTTGAAATTTTTGAATTTTCACGGAATTAGTTTCTGGAACAAATATATTTATACGTATATAATTAGATTTATAATATATCAAAAATACGTAAACGTTTATTGGCACGATGATAAAATACTTAACAATTTTTAATTACCGTTTCGATAATAAAAATGCACCTTTGACAATTTTGGATAAAATGATCAAAGTGTTAAGTTGATGAGGGGTTTGAGGTGTGTTCGGGAATATGTGAATAAGTGTATATATGTATATAAGTATAAATGTGAGTGAAAGATGGGTTGATGGGTGAGGTTTGAAAGATAATAGCGGAGATAGAATATAGTCGGCGAAAGGAGTTTCTTTAGCGTTCTTGCATGATAAAAGTCCACTTGACTCATATCCCTTCATCATCATGAGTCTTCTAAAAGAGGACTTAATAGAATAACGCGAGGGGGAAGGAAAGGGTTCAATAATGAACAATTTCCTAGAGTTCTAGAAAGTCAACTAATGACGTATCTAGGTTATGTGCAAGAAGTATATATATATATATATATATATATATATATATATATATATATATATATATATATTAAATATAATAAGTATAAGAGTATATATATATATAAGTATATATATGATCAAACAAATAGAGGGAAATGGCAAGCTATATCTATGCAAACAACGTAATCAAATAAAGCATATTTATCTAAGCATGGCAATGAGTTGTGAAAGAATGGCGTACCCGGTGGTCTTCAAAAAAATCTTCAAAATCATCAAGATGACATATAGACTTTGAAAAAGTCTATGTTGAGAGAAACTTCAAGATTGCCTCAAGGAGTGTTCATCTAGCTATTCGATCCCCATTGTCTCTTTGGTCCAAAGTTGTTTGGTCCAAACATGTTTAACATTTGACTAGGATGCATGAAAGGTGGTAGTATACCCCAAGGATTGTAGCTTTGTTGGTAGTTCCACATTTGATTACTATTGTTATTATAGTTTTGCCTATTTTGGTTTCTTCTTGGTTGAGGTGTTTTAGACCTAGGATTAGGATTATTTGGTTTTCTAGGTGGTGGTGTTTTAGATCTTTTCTTAGATTTAGAAGATCCTACCTCGTTTTTTAAAGACGGTTTATAAAAAACTTTTACTTCTTCATTGTTGGCAAGAGGTATTTTTCTATCATTAATAAGTATATACTTAGGATTAGATTTTAGAGGTTTTTGTTCATTAGGTTCATTTTCGAATTTGAAATTTTTAATCTCACTTGTTGAAGCTTCATTTGAATTAAATCCTAAACCGGTTTTATCTCCGGATGTTCTTTGAATACTTCTTATTTTACTAAGTGAGTGACTACTATTTTCAAATTTATCAAGTTTGCGAATTTCTTCCCTAAGTATTTCGTTTTCACCTTTAAGCTCTTGACATGATTTACATTCTTCAAAAATTTCTTTACCTTTTTCAAGTTGATGTATTTTAATTTTTAGTTCTAGTACTTCATTTTCCAATTGATTGTTTATGTATTTTAGTGATTTGTTTTTGGCCATTACTAGTTGTCCTAATTTGCATAGCCTATTATATTCATTATCTAGGTCTTTTTCATCTAATGATAAGCTTTCATCACTAAAATATTCAGTTTCGGAACGTACCTCATTTGATGTATTCTCCATAAGACACTTCTCTTCTTTTGTCGTTTCTTTCTCATCTTCATCACTATCACTCCAAGCGCCTCCAACAAAAGCTCTTTGATTTTGATCTCTTGTCATCATTGGACATTTTCCAATGAGGTTATTTGGATCACCACACTTGAAACATTTCCTTTCAATCTTGTTGTTCTTGTCATCCTTACTCTTTTGAAATGTTTTCTTTTCATCATGCGGTTGTCTTACGAATCTTCCTCGCCTTTTGAAGAATTTCTTGAAATCTCTTACGGCCATGGCGTATTCTTCGTCATCACTTTCAAAAGATGAGCTATCTTCGATACTAGATTCCTTTCTAGCTTTCAAGGCGATTGACTTGCTTTGCTCTCGTTTTTCTTTGACCATTTCGGAATCCTTCTTAATAATAACTTCGTAAACTTTTAGATTTCCAATTAATTCATCAAGTTGCAATGTTGACAAATTCTTTGATTCTAAGAAACTTCCTAACAAAATTCTTACTAGAAAAATTCTCATCAAGTGCTTTTAAACTTGTGATGATAGTGTTAAATCTAGCAAAAGCATTATCAATTGATTCCTCTTTCGGAATCGTGAATTGCTCATATTCTTGAACAAGTAGATCTATCTTCTTATCTTTGACTTGACTATTACCTTGGTGAGTTATTAGTAAAGAGTTCCAAATTTCTTTTGCGGTTTCACACATAAAGATCCTTTCGTACTCTTTACGTGGTAGCACATTATAAATAACCATTTTTGTTTCATTATTTTTAGCAAGTTTTCTTTTTAAATCATCATTTTGTTTTTTAAAAGGTACGATTTCATCTTTCTTTGTTTCGGGGTTATTTTGAATAGGTAAAAAATCACCATTAGTAATAACATGCCAAAGATCTAGATCTTTTGACTTCACATAAGTTTCGAATCATTTTTTCCAATATAAAAATCCATCACTTTCAAATAGTGGTGGTCTTTGCATAGATTGCCCTTCTAAATATTTTTCAGATTCCATAGATCGTTACAAGTTTTAAAATATAATATATTTTAAAGATCTTGCTAAACCTGGCTCTGATACCAATTGTGGAAAACTAGAAGGGGAGTTGAATAGTTTTACGTCCTTTTTTAAATTTATTACCAAAATATTTTGTAGCTTATTAAAAATTTTCGATTCGATCTCAAGTGAATTCAAGTGAAAACCAATATAAGCAATTCTAATCTAATAATGAAAGTATTGAAATGTAATGAAGAAAAGATAGAGTTAGAAAGATCAAACCACAACACGCGAATTTATAGTGGTTCGGCTACAAGGACACCTTCCTTGCCCTACTCCACTCCCCGAGTACCACACTCGAGAGTTTTCTTCACTATGTCAACAAACTCCTTATGGTGGAGAAACCTTACACACCTTGGCTTACACGAGTTAACGACACTAAGCTAAATGTCGAGTTCTAATCGTAGCTAGAACCAATCTCACAACTTCTTCACAACTTCACACCTTCTTCACACCTTCACAACTTCTTCAAGACTTCACACCTTCTTCACACCTTGTCAACTTCACACCTTCTTCTAAGCACAACTAGATCACAACTACTAAACTACTTTACAACACACCTAGTTTCTACAAACAACAAATTCACACAACACTTTTACAAAGATCTAACACTACTACAATATGAAACTAGCTAATCACAACACTACTACAATTAGATGGATGTAGAGGAGTGTTCTTCTTCTTGCACTTGAATGGATAAAGCTTTGGATCACTTGGAAACAAAGACTTATGAATTATATGATCAAAGGATTTTAGATCTAGAAATGGAGGTTGGATCAGAAAGTTTATAGTGCAAAAAGGTGAGAAAAATATGTGAAATGATCCAATATTTATAGGGCCAGAAAATACTGTTCTGGAGCGTGCCGGTCCCCTTAATTAAGGGGCGGTCCCCTTAATGATTAAGGGGGCCGCCTAGTAAAATTAAGGGGGCCGCCCTCCTGAACGTTGGAAAAGTTTTTCTGGATAAAATTTGCCCTTTTTGGTTGGAAATTTGAAATCATATCTTTGTAGTTTAATATAACAATACCAAAAATGATTTACAAATATATATAAAATGTTAATATCATTTTATAAAAAGTTATGTCTTAAGACAAGGTTTCCTTTGATCATGTAATGCATAAGTTGCTTAGTTTATGCATACCTTAAGTGATATTAGATGTAGAGGTAAATATTTGTTACCAAATACTTGTTTACGTCTTAATCTTGACTTAATTTGATTTGAGTTTTGTGATTATCAAAACATAGGTTTATTGAGAGATATTAATAACATTTTTAAACATTATTTATATCAACAAATACTTCCCCCCTCCTCCAGGTCACGATTCCACCCAAAGCTGTTTTCCCGCCAAAACTCATTCAAGGGTCAGGATCATTTGGAAGCCATCCAACGGCTCACAGAGAAGGGGGAAAGAGAGAGGGACACACCAGGGGCCTTTATAAGTCAAAGAGAAGAAGGAAAAAGGGAGTAATTAGAGTAGTGTAGTTAGTTAACTTAGTTTAGTATCGAATTAATGTAATTTTAGCTTTTCAGTTATCAATTTTAGTTAAAGAAGCTTGTAATCTGTTCTCCTAGTGTATTGTGGACTTTTTGATATTTCAATTCCAAGTTTTCTTCTTATAAATCAATTTTTAGAATTTCCAAGTAAAAATTCCATTTATACTTGGAACTGTCAACAGTATTGCTTATTGTTTGCTTATGCTCAATTCAGCTTATTTATAAGCTTCCTCAAGTTTCCTAAGCCATTTATTTAGTTTTACAATTAATTCCAAAAATACCAAATAAATTGGTTTGAAAATAAAAATTCCCTGTGGAAGGCAGAGGAAGCAATGAAACCTGGCTAATTAGTAATCTCAGGGTTGTAGAGTCTCATGGGAGACATCGAGGAAAGGCATTGGGTCCTTGGTTGCTTGATGCTCAGTCCTGATCAAATGTAAGCTTGATTCTAAACTTTTTTGTTAAACACTGTTCCCTGCTAGTTTGTATGTTCCTTTGATGTTTATTGCTTATTTAGAATAGGAGAGTTGCTATTTCATTATTTGTAAGCCTAATTGCTCACATAAAGCCTTAGTTACTCATTTTAAGTTAGATAAGGGACTGTTTGGATCAGGCTTTTAATCTGTGATCAAGCAGCTTGGTTGTTGTTCATTTGGTTCATTCAGTCCAAACTAGTCATATACAAGTAATTTCTAGCCATAAATCCATAGGTAAAGGCCATAAAGTCAAAATTCACCTTGAACCTCTCATATTAGTTTACTGTTGGGTCATTAGGACCCATAATCACACATATTAGCTCATCTTTAGGTAAATTAGCTTATTTCTGTCTTATAATAGCCTCTTATAACATATCCAATCAGTAGAATAAGATTTAAGCTCATATAAGTCAACATTTCAAGTTCATATCAAAAGTCAAAGTTGCAAGTTTGTGCAGAAATCCAATTTTTCCAGGAATTGTTTGATTTTAGTGTTTGGTTTCAAGCCCTGAAATTTTTACATGATATAGTCCCTCACCTAAGCTATTGATTCCCACTAATAGCTTATTTTTTAGAATTTTCTTATTGCTTATTTTGGTGGCTCAAACAGGCCTGCAGGCCTATTGCCTCCCCTGCACCAAGACACCTTATTTTTATCCAATTTTCCTTTGCTTGCCCTGACCCCACCTGTGGGCCCCACACCATGATTTTTGGCTTATTGGAAAGCCAGTAAGCCAAACTTCAGGGCTAAGTGCTTATTTTTTAGTTTGTGGCTTATTCACTAGAGCTGCACTATCCATTTTGTTTGTCCCATTCTGAATGCATGCTAAGCACTCAGATTTTGTATCAAATTTCCATGCCCTCCCCTGCCTTCAATAGTGGGTCCCATAGGGTGAGCTAAGGCTTTTTGGAAAGTCCACCAGCTCAGCTTGCTACTTTAGTCATTTATTTGTGCTTATTAGCTTATCTCATAAGCTTATTTAGCCCTTAAAGTTGACTGCAGACCTAAGTGGTTAGCTGTGGTGATTAGTAAGTGCTTATTTGCTTAATCAAAGCTTATCAGTGCTTATTTCCTATCCATTTTGCTTGTTTCCAGTCCTTTTCACTTGTTTATACTTTATTTTACCTTTGTATTCCTTTGTGAAGCTTGTTTGATAACTTGTTTGAGCTTAAATTCCATTTTAAGCCAAAATCCAAGCTGTTAAGCTCAATAAGCTCCAATATGCTTATTTTTAAGTTTTAAATTTCTTGTTTTTATTAAAGTTGGCTAAAATCAGTGTACAAATAGTTTTGTAAGTTAAAAATCCAGAAAATCATCAATATATATAGAAAGTGACAGCTTCTATTTATGAAGCTTTAGCTTATTAGCTTATTTCTCAATTTTTTTATTAAGCACTTGCTATTTTTATATTTTTCTTAACTTTCTGCACTTATAATAGAATTTTAGAAAAAGTTTCAGATTTTTCTTTGTTTATTTAGTATTTATTATAATTTAAATTAGTTTTAAGTAATTAATAAATAGTAATTAATTAATAATAAATAGATAAAAAATCAAAAAAATATAATTTTAATTTTAAAATTAGTTTTTAGTTATTTTAGATTTTTCCAAATATTATTTTCAATTTTCTAGTGTAATTTTATAATTAGTTATAATTTAGGTTAATTTAAATAATTAAAAGTAAATAGGAAATTAGTAATTAATTAATAATAAATAATTAAATAGTGTAAAAATTAATTTTCTTTTTCTAAAAATTTTCTTTTATCATTAGGATTGTAAAAATGTAATTTTCATATCCGTAGGTATTTTATTTCACAAAACTTGTGTTTTATTTCGTACGTCTACGTGAATTTAAATCAGACGTACGCGTTTTTAGGTTTTAAACGTTTATGGGTTTTCTAATTTTACAGTCTTGTTAATATAGCTTATTTAAGTCATTTCCTTTTATATTTCAGTAGTGTAATCATTCACAACCCTTTTCTGTCCAAATTCACCCGATCACAAACCCGTTTTGGTACCATCACACCTCGTCGGGACGTAACGACCCGAAGAAACACTGTATTCCACGGAGCATTGACTCTAGGCTGTCTGACCTTGTTGACCATTCACTAGGTCAATTTAGGTTGACCGTTTGGGGCCAATCAATAATGCTTCTAACATTCATCTTTGTTATAAGCATATCATACTTCTTGATCCACCAAAGAAAGCTTGGAGATCTTGCCATCATCATCCACCAAAGCATATCAACATATGAAGATTCAAGGACACTTGATATCCTCAATGATTGAAGACTTCCGATCAATGGAAGTTCATATATAGATTAGGCATTTATATCCATTGGACATTTATGTCATGGATCATTGTAAACATCATTGCATAACAATCTATTCATCTAACTAGAATAGATAGTTTATGTGTTTGTACAATAAAACACAAGGTTTCTATGTTGGGCCACAAAACATAGAGGGAGTAGTTGTACCCTTGGAAAAGAACTTGACATCAAGCTTAGTGTCGGAAATATTGCATAGGCGACGTTAGGAGTGGTTGTACCTTTGTAAAAGAACCCGGTATTTAGCTTTGTATCGGATAAATTATAAGCGACGATTGTAAGGTTTTCTCCGCCAAGAAGGGAGCTTGTTGATCGAGTGAAGTAACTCTCGAGTTGGGTACTCGAGGAGTGGAGTAGGGCGGAGAGGAGATCTGTGACCGAACCACTATAAATCCTCGTGTTCGGTTTGCGCTTTCTTTTACTTAATTCTTTGCTTTTATACTTGCATTATATCATTGCTTGTGGTGTGACTTGATAGTTATGCCTGTGTGACAACTTGCTATATGCTTTATATTCGTCATAAGACTATTATTAGCCTTTTACATATTATGGCAAGCTTGATTGGAAATTTGATACAACAAGTTTGAAGTTTTCAAACGGTAACGTATTCACCCCCTCTACGTCTTCACAATTGATTTCACAATCACTTCTAGGCTCAATTATGTTATCCCCCCCCCCCTCATGATCGTTAGACTCATCTCCTTAATCTCTAAGCATTTGTTGCTTAGTACGTTTCCAAACGTCATTCTTCTTGATCCCTCTAGTCTTCTTCCTACTTCTCTTAATTTTTGGTCCTAGTTGGGCGCTAGACTCGACTTTAACCTTATGTGCATCTGGGGTAGGTCCGCTCGGTTTTGAGCTTTCCAGATATCAAAAATGATTCACCATTTGCTAAACAGGAAACGATGTAAAAAGAAATTTCTCAACCATATGAAGCCAACTATAAAGAGCTTAATTTTTAATAAATCAAAATATCTCACCATCCAATTGCTCCATGAGGTTCAGTGTACTTTCAGTTTTTGTTTACTTGGGTTACTATATTTTTTGTTGCTTTTTAGCTCATTGTAATATGTAAGATGTTTGTTACCATCGTTACACTATCAAAATTGACAAATACCCTTATTTAGAGGTTAAGGATGTAGTCAAAATATATCTATATGGAAAGCTATAAGATAAATTAATCACAAAACCTTTTTTTTTTCTTTGAGCGCGAGGAGCTATAACAAAGAAATTTAAGATGAAATTTACTAAAATGAGTTACAAGTGACGATGTTTGAAGACATGACACGTGATTTTGACGGTTTAAGAGAGTAATCAATTGATATTAGGTATACGGTTACCGAACTAATCTAAACTTTCGTTTTGTAAGGGTGCGTTTGGTTTGAGGGAGTAAGATTTGGTTTAAGGGTTGATGCCAAAATATGATGTTTGTTATGTGTGTGTGGCCCAAATATTGGGGATGAATACCGAAAATAAAGGGTTGCAGAATTCTCTAGTCTAGTGACTCATTTTGTCTATATTTATTATTTCATGTGAGCCTTTTTCTAATCTCATCCATCCATTTTGTTTTTTGTTTTGAACAATAATCTCATCCATTCATAATAATTTTATTATACTTCCACAATTGTAATATCTTTAAATATATAAATTATATTTATTTAAAATATAAATAATATATTATTTAATTATATTTTTCTCTCTTCTAATCTTAATCCAAATCCAAAACCAATTCAAATCCTAAACTCATCTACAAACCAAACGGGCCCTAAAACTATAGAAATAGTTTAGTGGCGACACAATCAGGGGCGGAGCCAGGATATTTTCCGAGAGGGGGCAAAAAAAATTTTTTTACGGCAAGCCGTAAAAGAAACTAAATTATGTGTGAGCGTGGGAAAAAAAAGGAAAAAACGATGTCCAAACCAATAAGTATACTAAATACCTCAAGTTAAACCAAATTAAATCGAGAATCTTACATTGCGAACGACAAAAATTATACCCCGACTTGATTACATAAACGAAAAACCACTCTCTTTAAGTGATTTAACACACAAACAAAAATATGAAGTAAACAAAATATAAGTTTTAAACAAAATAGTAATTATCACATGCATAAATATGTAACCTGCATTTTAAAAGGAAAATTATATCAAACATTTAATAAAAGTTTTGAGAACTCATCCGCTGATATAGTATATATATAGAATCTCCTAATTATATATTTTTATCACAAAAAGAAAGTCAATTAAATGTTAAAAATAAAAAAGGAAAAAGAAAACTTAGGAGTAAAAAAAGCATAGGTAGTATAAATGAGTAGGGTTTGTCGGACAGCGGGGTCTCACAGAAAAGGACATAGGGATTCACGAAACTGTACTTTTCTGTGGATCCCTATATTCTTTTCTATGGAGTCCTGTTGTTTTTTAGTGTGCTTAACTTGTGCCTTTAAGGCACAAGTTAGAAAAATCCAAATGAGTAAATGAGTTCTTTTTTCATTCATTGCATCACGTGAAGAGAGAAGTTTTGTATCATCTTCCTTTCATTCGTTTCTTTAACTTTCCGGCAAGATCAATTTTTTTCTTTCTATTTTTCTGCTTTTCCGATCTTTTATTCACCTCTGCTGACTTTGTTTCGCTTACTTGTAAGGGGGCAAAATAATGAAAAACTCGAGAATCAATAAAAAGATTACACTACGCCGAAAAGTATGGAGGGAGCAGTTGCCCACCGTGCCCCCTCCGTAGCTCTCCCTGGACGCAATCATTTTATTTATTTATTTATTTTTTTAATTTAGAATAATCAATTTATTACCAAGTTTTGATAATACATTGCCTGAAAAAATTACTAAATTAGTAGAGCAATCTAGTCGAACAAAAACACAAAGTACAATGAACTTTTGTTTTTGTTGGTATTAACCCGTCTAATTTTGTATCTTTAACTACTATAGTTTAACACAAACTTGTACAATAACTAGCTGCTTTATTTATTTGAACTTTAAACACAGACATCAACCAAATAAGCAATAGTTTTATTATTTGGCGTACACATAATTTGAGCTAGCCTTAATCACAATTAATAATACTTATAAAAATACATATATACTTCACACCTCCAAGTGCAAAGTTCAACACTATACAACCTCCGGCTTCGATCAAGAACCCCGGTAGCCTTTGAATATAAGCAAAAGCGAGCCCCGGAACTATGCATGATACTCCTTGTTATGATCATGCCACCCTACAAACACAGTTAAGTTGTAATTAACCACCGAGTAAACTATAAATAAATTTAGCAACACCACCGAGTAAACTATACATAAATTTAGCAACCAGCGACGAACAATACTGCTAAGCTAGGTTTATGTCATAAAATAACAAACATATTTTTTCAAAGTCCTATCATAGAAAATATCATTAAATATACCATCTCAAATCCTTTGGTTTAGTGGTATGTGAGTTTCCCACCAACCTAAGGGTTGTGGGTTCAAGCCTTGTTGGAGGCATTTATAAGACAAAAAGTATAGATGTGAAAAAAGAGGTTTGCTAGAACCACAAACAATCCACAAAAGTGACTAGCCCATGTGTGATTGTTTAATTAAAAAAAAGAGAGAGAAAATATAGTAAGATATACCAATGAAAACAAGACAACTCGTTTTGTGGATACTTTTGTAGGAGTTTTTTTTTTTTAGTTCTAGCAAAACTCGTGAAAAAAATTGTCATTGTAAAAATAATACTACATCAGTCCTAAAATTATTGTCAATAGACGGACACTTTGATATACTTTCGAAAAATTAAAAAAAAATCGTTTTTTTCACCTTTTTTTTTCGTGACCGAAAAAAAATCATATATGATATTGCATATCATATATGATATTACATATAATATCATATATGATATGTAATATCATATATGATATGATATGTAATATCATATATGATATGTAATATCACATATGATATGATATGTAATATCATATATGATTTTTTCGGCCACGAAAAAAAACATGAAAAAAACGAAAATAAAAAATTTTGTCGAAAATATATCAATTATCATATCTATAGAAAGATAATTAAATGCTCGTCGTAAAGGTATATTTTTCTTCGCTTAACGATTAACGGTTTGAAAGATATTAATATTCGAAAAAAAAAATGATGAAAGTGGGTTTTTTAAATTGTTGGGATTAATCTCATTCATTAGATCAAATAAAGATGAAAGAAAGATGAAAGGTAAATATTAGTCCCTTAGTATGTAAAAAAAGTTTAGTCCTCAAATGATCTTATATCATATTACTAAATCCCTAATAATTGAGTCACGTTAACTTTGGAACCATTTGTCTAGTGGATCGCAAGGGCTCATATGATTTTAATTCTATCTTTTTCTTTTAGCAAGCTTTTAATTTAATTCTATCGAAAAGATAAGATTTGTATGGTTAGTTAGAATCCAGTGAGTGTAGAAACGAGTTAAATGAAAAAAAAAATTACATTACAACATAAATGTTACTTTTACACACATTATTTTCTTAGAACGACAAGTTGATTCAATAAACTAGCAATAAGTTAAGGACAAATTACAAGGTTTTTGCACAAGCTTTCAATAGATCAATTATCCAAATTAACATACCAATTGATGTCAATATCAATACAATACAATTTCTAAAATTCTCCGCACTTAAAAGTGTCGACTTTTAAATTTAAAGATTGTAATGATTGTTTCTACTGTATATCTTTACACATTTTGACGTAATAATTTTAAAAGTGTAGAAGAAATTGTGAGTAAATTACATTGTTGAAATCATAATTATTCTAAAAGAACGGAATTATTCATTCACTCAGTTTAGCATTTTTGAGATGATTTCTTCCAGGGTTAAATCCATCTAACAACAACGTACTTTAATTTCTCACATATAATTGCCAAACATGAACTAAAAAATTACCGCACTACTTTACAAGCTTTCGCGTTACATGTTAGACCGATAAATTTAGCTTAGGTGAAATTTCTTTTTGAAATGTTATCCAACTATTTCTTCCTTATATCACATACCACCATCATCACCATGCCCGACCATCACTATCTCTGACAAACATCGTCCATTCTGCCATTACTGGCCACCATCTCAGCCACCACCGTCCACCATCTTTATCATCACCGTCTATCTTCTCAATCTCCAACCATCATCAATACAGAAGGCTTCTCATGATTGTGATTTTGGATTAGGTCTTTTTTAGTAGTGATAAGATGGTAGCAGTGAAGCACACTGAGCTGGTTCTTCCATTAAACATCTTGGTTTTCTTGTGATCGGTCAATATTGTTTAATTTGTCGTTGCTTTATAAAATTTAAAGTAGTTTGGACTGCTGTAGGCTGGTTTGTTGTGGAGGCTTTAATAATTGAGTCGCGTTAACTTTGGACCCATTTGTCTAGTGGATCGCAAGGGCCCATATGATTTTAATTCTATCTTTTTCTTTTAGCAAGCTTTTAATTTAACGAGGAACGCTGCGAGCCGCCGCGTTGCGGCGGGGCAGCGATCATTCGTTCTTATGTGTACGTGATCCGGTAAATGAAAGAGTGGCTATATACCTACGACGTTTATCTGTGAAAAAAAAAATTGATCAGCCTAATGACTTTTCAGAGAAAGCTGAGTGGATGACAATCAGTGATAACGAAAAAGGCGTTGTGACTGGATGTGATTTAGCAGCGCTCTCTCTGAGATTGGTAAGCCTCTTCTTTTCATTGTACCTGCAAAAGAAGAGCATAATGGTTTTTAGTTTTAGAGGCGTTGTTGTGATATGAACAATCTTACATAAGGAAGTGTTTGGAAGAGCGTTTTTTAGGGCCGGTTTGGACAGCCAAAAACTGCAGATAACCATTACAAAAATGTGGGTTACAGGCTGTTTGGACATGACATTTTGCGAACATTATGAATTATTATACTATTACTATCCAAAGACCTCTCTCCGTTTAGCATACCTGAATCAAATAGTTTGACGGTGGACCTGAGAGTTGAGGTATCGTAAATGAGCATTGCATCTAGTGTCTTTAAAGCATTAATGGTTTTCCGTAGTTTGCCTCTTTATTTTATCATCATAACCTGCAGGTTAAGACACAAATTAATATTCCTTGTAGATAGATATTGCAAGAATAAATGTGTGAGCTGCTCTTACTTTAAGATTATAAGCTTGTCGTGAAGACAACATTCTTAATGAGCCATGTGAATAGATATTGCAAGAAGAAATGATAAAGATTTATGTTAAATCCTATATTGTTGAATATAACTCGTCGAAAACCTTATTATGTGAACATTTTCATTGAAATACCCAGATTGTTATATGTTACCACTTATTTACTTTAAAAAGCATAAAAGCGCTTTATCCCGACACTTCATTTCTTGTCTAATTTTGGAATAAGCTGTAAGTACTTATATAAGCAATCCATAACACATTTGCCCCAACTCAGATGAACAAAATTTTGGGTCATGACGAATCGCATATAATCCTTCAGTCAAGCTGTTGAATTTACCAGCATTCATCAGTTAGAGTCTTATGCTGAAAAAGCTAATTAATTACCTGATGTGGGAGAGGAGTAAGGGGTTAGTAAGGCCATGGAAGATTCATAACGAAGCTTTGGATACAGATTTGAGACTACAGTTGTAAGCATCCCGAGGATAAGAGAACATGTGGTTAACACTTTAGGACTGTTTCGACCATTTTAGGCATCACCGCGAGGCTCGGCAGCAACTCCAATTCTATACGCATACGCACAGTATGCTGAAATTAATGAAGCAGGCAATAGGCTACCATTCACCTGTTAAAGACAAATAACACAACATATTATAAAGTTACGGTTTGAGAAAGCAGCTCAAATGGGTGGGAAAGCCAATAGGCACCAAAGCGTATGTTTGTACCAAAAGAGCGCGTTGCAATGCTGGCAGAGTTAGTCACGGCTTCCCAGACATATATAGCCCGACTGTGGTTCTTGATAATCGATACAGAAAAAATAGACAAACGAATACAATATTCAAACCGAATACAGCTGACAATGATGGTAATATTCCATTTTACCTCCAGCCGAAGAACGTAGACGCGCTATCAGCTTTGCACATTGCAACCACTATTCTGTAGCTCCATGGTGACGCCTATTCCAATAACAGATTATAAATAAGCAGTATAGATCCATGGTGACACCTAAGAAATTAATATTCATGAAATGGGCAGTCATAGTTATGGAATAAATGAATGGTACAGTGAAGTAAGCGTAATGACTAACCATTTTTAGAGAAGTAGTGACTGTGGCAACATGTAAGATGTATTTCTCCTTCGGATAAGGCAATAATAGGCAATGGTTTTTGTACCTTCAAGAATTTGCTGAAGCTCTCGTTTGTTGTCGTTGTACCTGGTCTCCATAAATAAGATTCATGATCGTTTGACTGCAATAAGTATAATTGGAGAATTTCGTTATGAAGAAGATTGTACCATTGATTCATCTGTAACTCTTCTTTTACTCGTGGATTGTTGAGTATTCTATAGGTTCTTTTCATAATGAATGAGAGACCTGTACAAAGATACCAAAGGTAGTAAAAACATAATGGTAATACGGAGTACTATGTAGGTAACTCGTAATTATATATATATATATATATATATATATATATATATATATATATATATATATATATATATATATATATATATATATATTGGAAATAGAAAAAGAGTATGAATGGTACCAACTAAAAGAAGTTCATATCACCTCTCAAATACCATCCATTTTTCGCCTTTGCATCTTCATATGTGGCCAAAACCATTGTGCAGCTGTTGACCCATATTAGTCTTTTTTTCATCTTTCATAAGTAAAGACGAAATTGCAAACACCACAAAATTGCTTAGTTGTAGCTATCCTGGAAAAAGCAACCACGGCGGCGGCTGAGCTTGCGGTTGGGAGGCTTTGCCTTCTGCGAGGTATGTTACGCCTACCTATAAAAAGGATAGGCAATGACAGAAACACTTCACCAATGTAAACATGGCGGTGAACACGAAAGATGAGGCTAAAAAACACATAATAGTAAGACATTACAAATACATTGAGGAGCAGTTGTAGTCGGGGGTGGATGTGCAAATGGCACAGCACCAATACCCGATGTGGCGGCCGCGCCTGTTCCGAGGAGAGGCTGCAGAGGATGTGTACTATAGGTAGAAGAAACGGGTACGGGAACACGAAATTCACCTGTCAAGATAATGCCAAAAGATAAATACATGTAACAAAAGAAAGACATTATGTGCAGCCGCTAAGAAGAGACATTCCGCTCACATTCGTAAGTGTTTGATGGATGCACATGTAGAGTGTGAGAGCTGTAGTGAATATCTGAACCGGGCATTGTAGCTGCAAAAATAAAACAGAAAACTTGAGTGATGTAAACCACCGAAACACTGAAGGAAGAGTATGAATGAGAGATAACAGCTAACCCTCGTTGATGTTAGCAATGAAACCACCACCATTCCCAACTCCAGCCTCACCTGCGAAAATAACACCGAATACCCAATTACTATCACATGCTTTGTAACCATAGGTTGTGATTCTATCTATATAGTATAATCATATTCACTATTATTTTTTATTGAGTTTAGTTAAAGGACAAAAAGAATTTAGGCACATTTCCAAGCTTTCACCATTAGGCGGTTGCGCCGAACTCTGTAACTTCTGTATCAGTTGTGAACTTGGTCCTTCCCAAAAATTTCATCAGGAGTGTTTGGCATTATCCTTTGTACCCTATTTTCGTCTTCTTTTCAGAAGGCTCCATTATGCCTTCACTTCCCGTTTGCTGTTCTTGCGCCTTCTTACGCGTTGTTATAAAGCCCGTCTTCTTCGTAATATCTTTTGTTGCCTTAAACAATCATTCAAGATTTCAAGGTAACAACTTAATACCTCAACTTCATACTATGACTTTCCTGTAAATTATAAAAAAAAAAAGAAAAAAAAAAAAAAAAAAAAAAAAAAAAGTAAAATTAACTTTACCTGAGAACTTGTTAGATACCTTGGTCTGTAGTAGTATGAGGCAAGAGAAGGGTTGCATATTTCCTGGAAACAAATGCCTGTAATATGTTTAATACACAATGTACAAATACAGAAAGCAGTAACTAAATATCGTCCACATAACTGGAAAATAAATGTAAATATTAGAAAACCATTAGACAATACACTTATTCTAGAAATGCATGTAGTGTAAAGTTATTCATGTACCGCGGATAATGTAGCATGTAGTTCCTCAAGCAGGCCCCGGGAAATTCTTGTTGTGAGTTCGTGATATGTTTTCGTGACAATCTGTTGCTAGTAGCATTCTAGAAACAAAACAAAATAATTGAATACCCAAACAGCCTATAACTGGAAGTGTTTATCTAAAGAGTTTATCGACCTCATAAGCATAAGTTCTAAATGTAACCGCAAGCAAATTAATTCTCAAATTCAAATATGATATGGTGATGCCAGGTAAATAGTAAACTTAAAATATGATTTCTGAACTCGTACAGACTATAGCTTTATGTATTATTATACTATACCTTGTTAGTACTAAACGTTTGCTGACACTTTATCGCAGTTAATTATTCTGCACAGCACCAGCAGATAGCACACCATCATAGCGGCGGTTAACTGTCCTCCTGTTCCTTGATTGCCTGGAACTTTTTTATTTTGTAGGCATCGAGTAAGGAATCTGCAAAATAAGACAGAAGATTCACTTAGCAATTAAACCCTTGTGCAATAGATCTTCAACATTAATAACATGATCATAATATAACTAACACAAACAAAAACCAAGGAGTGACTGAGAAGTACAACTTGAACCTGAATATCAGACAACCTCTTGTTTTATGTGTAACTGCAAAACAGAAATGTAAAAGCATAAAACTAAAGTGGGACAAAACTATAAAAAGAATTGATTAAAGATGAACCGAAAGTATTGATTTATAGTTTATTTACCCAAGTTAACTTCTCCAACGGCTTACGCCGCTCCTTACTTTTCTCATCATTCGCCTGGAAAACACCCACATTTCATGACCAATACATTGACACCGTAAAAGAAACTTCAAACATAATTATAGAAAAACCAAAACTTAAAATTAACTTAAAGTCCGTAAAAACAAACTTACCACAATACTTAGTGCGTCAATACTTTAGTTTTGTCCTCATCTAATGTAATTTTTCGCGATTTTATGTGTTAAAATTTTTTTTGTTTCACCTCGGCTCTCCCATCTAATGTATTTTTAGAAAAAAAATTGTTTCGGCCCTCTCACAAATCTTTTTCTAGCTCGGCCACTTATACCAATATATCCACTTTAGATTCCTTACTCCTATTCGAAATCTAAGTATGGGACAAGATTCTTGTTAGTTTGACGGATAATAAATTAATATATCATGACCGGATTCGAACTCGAGACTTCGGGATTGCACACTTTACGTATGAGTTTCAATGAATTAATAATTATTGTTTTAGTGACGAATAATTATTAAATACACGAAATATAAACTTAACGGTAACTAACGACCGTTGGACGAAGCATGAAGGACTTGATTTGGAAAAGAGTGAAAGTTCGGTTCGGGTTGGGCTTTGTGTACCCAAGGCCGGCCACCCTCCCTCTCTTAGGGTTTGGGATGGCTTTTGCTCCAAGTCTCTTGAATGCTATATAATGAGACCTCCTCTCATTCATTTATTCATCCCTTGGTTCCAGAGCAACCAAATCACTTCCTTCTCTTTCTTTGTGTCTAATCGATCTTTGATTGATAGGACCAATAGTTTAATCTTTTCGTGTAAAAGCGAATCTAGCATTTCTGTTGAAACGCTATTAGTACGTGTGTGTGAGAACGAAGTGTTAGCATACTTTTGCTAACGGTGATCTTGCCTTGTGACTTGCCCTAGTCGATCCATATAAGCCCTCTCCTAGGGTTTATAAGTTCTTGTTCTTGCTAGTGAATAAGAGGTACGCTTCTATTTATATTCGGTTAATTTATTATTTGTATTTGATCTATTCCGCTGCGTACTCTTTGATGTTTATATGTTTATAGTTTATTATTATTCATATATTCCAACAGTGGCATCAAGAGCCGTTAATACATTATAATGAATTACCGAAACACATAAAAATTGAATCGTTTGATTAATCACATGCTTGGTGTTCTTATGTTTTTATATTTTTCATAAACCCTAGATTTTATTTTTTTAATTTTCGAAATTTATTTTTTACATAAATGTCGATTTTATTTTTTTATTTAAAAGAAATTAGGGTTTGATGAATTATGTGATAAAAACTTGTAGAAACCCTAGGTTGCATGTAATTTATGTGTATATAAATGGATATTTGTGATATGCCGTTTGGTTGCGTTCCTTGATTGACATGATTATTTGTTATAATATGTGCAATATGGGCATCCATGACAAACCATGCATGTGTTGTTATGGATTAATGATTGTTATGATTTCATGCTTGTTTATACGATTTGGTTATAATTGATGTGATGATTTAGTAAATATTATGATTAAAGATTACTAAAATTTAATTAATTATAAAATTAGGGAAGACACTATTAATCGTATATTAAATCAATTGTGTGTTTTAAATTGATTTTGATTTGCATGTCCATTATTGTTGTTGTTTGTTTATTTTATTTATTACTTTTGTTTTATATGTTATTGTGACATGATAGTAACAAAGGGTAATTTCATAAATAAAATATTAAACGGACTTAATAATGGTGAAATCTTGTTTTGAGCTTATATATAAATCTTGGACTTTTGGTTGATTGATTGCGACTGTATTAAGTGGTTGTAAGGTGAAACTATTTTGACAAACTAAAAAGTGGGTATAAGGATGCCTTAGTGAGCCTCCATTCTGGCTTACCGCTCGCCTGTGAGTCAAATTTAGTTTTACCTAACATCCATGATAACTATGAAGCACTTAAGGCAAAGTTGCAAGTTTCTCAACGCCTCAATCAAAACTTTGGAGATTTAAGCTCGTAAAGAAACTAAATGAGTAAAAGTTTTTTACATGAAACATATGCTACAAGATGAATGCATGACATCTTTGTACATATATTTGATTACACACATCAAATTTACTACCCTTAAATTTAAGTTATATGCCATCCAATGAAACAGAAACACCTAAAATTGGGTCTACGTCAGGGCGTAACCTGGCTAGATTGCAATGGAAGGGTGTAATTACATGATTTCATCACTAGCAGATCAACTGGTGTGGTGTAATTATGTAAGTTTGCTGTTTCTTAAGTTGGTTAACTTAATTGAGTTGATAGCGGGTTCTGATCACTCAAGGCATAAGAAGATGGGGACAAAACATGCTTACATTGCAACTGCGGTTGGCAAATATGTAAATCCCATCGTTTCTAGGAATTGCAATTGAATATTGGCAATTGGGACACGTCTCGTACCTTGTTGAATACCGTCATCACTAGCAGATCAACTGATGTGATGAACCTATGTCAATTTGGATCCTAGTTTTTCATTGTAAAATTAAATGGTTATATGATTATGAACCGAGGGTATTTAATTTTCTTGAAATTTTATTATCGAAAGTACTAACTTTTGAATTTTTTTCTGTAGAAATGGCTACACCCGAAAACACTAATATGAGCAACATGAGTCCTGCGTTCAAGCAAATGATTGATCGAGACAAGTTGACTGGTGAAAATTTCAATGATTGGCATCGATCCTTAAGAATCACCTTGAGGATGGCCAAAAGATATGATTATCTTGGTGAACCACTTCCTGCAAAACTTGCTGAGGATGCAACACAAGCACAGAAGGATGCTTATAATGTTGAATATGAAAAGCACAATGATGTGGCATGTCTCATGTTAGCTGGGATGGATACTCAATTGCAGAAACAGTTTGAGCAATTTGGACCCATGGACATGATAAATGAACTCAGACGAATGTTTGAGAAACCACCTGCTGCAGAATTATATGATTTAATAGAATCTGTGCATAATTGTAAGCAGGAAGCAGGTAAATCCGTGAGTGCCCACGTATTGTCCATGAAACACTATATGGATCAATTGGAGCGACTTGGCTGCGGATATCAGGAAAGCATATGTATTGGTCTCATCTTGCGATCCCTTAATCAGGATTTGTATAGTGATTTTGTACGCAACTATAATATGCATTGCAAGGGGAAGACAGTTAGTGAAGTTCATGCAATGCTTATTGAGTATGAGAAAGGCCTGAATAAAAAGGCACCTACACCAGCTGTAATGGCAATACAGGGTGGTAGGATCACCAAGAAGAAACCCAACAAACCGCAAAATGCGAATTTCAAGGGTAAAGGCAATGGTAATGGTAAAGGCAAACAAATTGCGACTCACCAACAGAAGCCTAAGAAGCAAAATCCTCCTGCTGCTAAGAAGAAGGAAAATTTCAATAAGGATTTGGCTACTTGTCACTACTGCAACACTCCTGGTCATTGGAAGCGGAGCTGTCCATTGTTACTAGAGGAGTTGCGCCTCAACAAAGGTAAAATGCCTGGTAACGTCGCAAGCACTTCAGGTATGTTTATGATTGAGTTATTTTCTTTTCCTCGTAAGAATAATTCCTGGATCTATGATACAGGATGTGGTACTCACATCTGTAATACGTCGCAGGGACTTAGAGGAGCAAGGAAGCTGGCCTATGGAGAAAGATACTTGTACGTAGGAAATGGTGTACGTGCAGCAGTTGAAGCCATAGGGACTTTCGATTTAGTTTTACCTTCGGGAATGATACTAGTATTGAATAATTGTCATTTTGCACCCTCTATTGTTAGGGGTGTCATTTCAGTTTCCTTGTTATTGGATAATGGTTTTGTTCACACATTTATTAATAATGGAATTTCTGTTTCTTTAAATAATGTTTTTTACTTTAATGCAATTCCAATAAATGGTGTGTTTGAAATTGATATGGAAGATTCCATGTCCAAGAGAAATAATTCTGTGTATAGCATTAGCAATAAGAGAATCAAGTCTAACTTGGATTCGTCTTATCTTTGGCACTGTCGTCTTGCTCATATAGGCAAGGATCGCATGGAAAGCTGCAACATGATGGGCTTTTGCATAAGATCAATGATGATTCATTTGATAAATGCGAATCATGCGTATCTGGGAAGATGACAAGGAAACCTTTTTCACCTCAAGTGGAAAGGGCTACAGATCTACTTGGATTAATACACACTGATGTGTGTGGTCCACTTAGACATGTGTCAAGACGTGGTGCTACCTACTTCATAACCTTCACGGATGATTATAGTCGTTATGGTTATGTTTATTTACTTAAACATAAACTGAGGTCTTTAATACCTTCAAGGCTTTTAAAAGTGAAGTAGAATTACAACTCGGTTAGAAGATTAAGGCACTTCGATCCGATAGAGGCGGTGAATATTTAAGCCAAGAGTTTAAAGATTATCTAACTGAGTGTGGCATAGTCCAGCATCTCACGGCTCCTTATACTCCACAGCAAAATGGTGTATCTGAAAGGAGAAATCGTACTTTGCTAGACATGGTACGATCAATGTTTAATCTTACATCTCTACCTTTATCCTTTTGGGATTATGCCCTTGAAACTGCTATTCGCATATTGAATATGGTTCCAACAAAGAAGGTTGATAAGACTCCATATGAATTATGGACATGAAAAGCTCCCAACTTTTCTTACTTAAAGGTCTGGGGTTGTGACGCGTTTGTTAAACGTGATTCACCAGATAAACTCCAACAGAGATCTGTTAAGTGTATCTTCGTAGGATACCCAAAGGAAACGATGGGTTACTACTTTTACTTTCCACCAGAGAATAAAGTCATTGTAGCTAGGTATGGAGATTTCTTTGAAAAAAATCTCATATCTCAAGAATTCAGTGGGAGAGTTTATGATCTAGAGGATGAAGATACATCACCTTCTGAAAACACTAGCACACTTCCTGTGGAACCTGAAAGTTTAGGTCCTCCACCTGAAGTGGAAGTGGTACCCATTCGCAGATCTTCAAGAACTGTGAAAGCACCCGAACGTCTATTTCTTAACGTAGTATGTGAGGAAACGATAACATGGGATCTTAGTGAACCTACTAGTTATAAGGCTGCTATAAATGGTCCTGAAAAGGAGAAATGGCAGAGTGCTATGAATGGGGAAATGCAGTCCATGAAAGACAATGAAGTCTGGGAAGAAGTAGACTTACCTCTAAATGCTAAGGTAGTTGGAAGTAAATGGCTCTACAAAATGAAAACAGATATGGATGGCATTGTACACATCTATAAGGCTCGTTTGGTAGCTAAAGGCTATACTCAAACATTTGGTGTTGACTACGAGGAGACCTTTTCTCCTGTAGCTGACATTAGAGCTATTAGGATTCTCTTAGCCATAGCTGCCTACTATGACTATGAGATATGGCTAATGGATGTCAAAACCGCCTTCTTGAATGGTCGCCTAGATGAAGACATCTATATGGCGCAGCCTGAGGGGTTTGTGAATCCAGAATTTCCAAACCGTGTATGCAAACTTAAAAGATCCATTTATGGATTAAAGCAAGCATCACGTCAATGGAATAAGAGATTTGACGCAGAAATCAAAAGTTTTGGATTTAGTCAGAATCTTGATGAGCCATGTGTATACCAAAAAGCTAGTGGGAGTAATGTTACTTTCCTTATCCTATATGTCGATGACATATTAATATTAGGAAATCATATACCAAGTTTAAACGAAGTTAAAGCTTATCTTGGTAGATGTTTTTCTATGAAGGATTTAGGAGAAGCAACATTCATCCTTGGAATCAAGATCTACAGAGATAGATCAAAGCGGTTGATTGGATTAAGTCAAAGTACTTACATTGATAAAGTATTGAAGAGATTTAATATGCAAAATTCCAAGAAAGGATATTTGCCAATGCAAGTAGAACATGGCTTAAGTAGCAAATTGTGTGCTTCAATACCTGAAGAGGTTGCACTCATGAAGAAAGTTCCATATGCTTCAGCAGTAGGATCTATCATGTATGCAGTTAGATGCACAAGACCTGATGTGGCGTTTGCACAAAATATGACCAGTCGTTATCAACAGAATCCAGGTGGAAAGCACTGGCACGCTGTTAAAAGCATTCTTAAGTATTTAAGGAATACTAAAGATATGTTTCTAGTGTATGGGGGAAATCCAGAAGCAGAACTTGATGTTACAAGTTACTGTGATGCGTCCTTTGAAACTGATAAAGATGATACGAAGTCACAGACGGGTTATGTCTTTGTTATTAATGGAGGAGCAGTTGACTGGAAGAGCAAGAAGCAGACAACTATTGCGATGTCTGTTACAGAAGCTGAGTATATTGCTGCATCAGAAGTTGCGATGGAAGTTGTTTGGATTAGGAAATTCATTTCGGGGCTTGGTATTATGCCGTCAATTGAATTACCTATTAATATGTATTGTGACAACTCTGCCGCAGTTACATTCGCCAATGAACCTGGAGTTATGAAGGGCGCCAGACATTTTCCTAGAAGATATCACTATGTTCGAGAACAAGTCGATATAGGTGAAATCAATTTACTCAAAATTCACACAGATAACAATCTAGCTGATCCATTTACGAAGGTTTTATCTAAGGAAAAGCTTACTCATCATGCTAATGGCATTGGACTTCGTTTAGCTAGTAGTTTCATGTAAATCTGTGGTTAGTATTTGGATAAAGGATATTGTAAGCAATAATTATTCGAATGAAATAAAGTATTGTGTTATGATTATTTCTATTCATAAATATTGTATCCTATATTTGCATGTTTAATCCATGAATAACTTTAATGTTATTCTAAATAGTCCGTTGTCAATTAATGATATGGGAGTATCATTGAACTAAGACAAATCTGAGTTTTGGTATAATATATTAAATATATTGATGCATAGACATGCCAATTTCACATGATATTCAATACTGGATAAATTGGATATAGGACAAAATCCCAATTACATGATTGTACTTATGGATGTTGTCATTAGAGTAAATCGTGAATATTTATCCTCAGACTTGAGATACCAGGTAACAACTGTGGATGTAGCTCATTTTCTGTGAGATAATCTAACGCTATCCGTAACTGGTAGTTATAAGGATTATTTTCAGAGGTGATGCGAAGTTCATAGCTTACGCTTGTAGTCAATACGGGATTTGGTTCCTTCAAATTTGTTTTGAAGTTTAATACTGTTTGGCCACTCGTAGGATTAACAAGATGTTTGCATGGTCATGCCCAAGGTCTATCTGGAATGCGTTCAGAAGAATTGGTAATCTTGCTTGATCATAAATAACGAGAAACATTAGTTAATTATGGAATGACTTCGATCCATATCCATATTAACATAGTATTAGAATCAAAAGGATAAGTATGATGATGAATCATCAAAAGTGGTTTTTTCCAGGAAAACCATACTCGTGATCGTTCTGGGGACATTGGCGTGTTATGCTAGACTAACCATTGTCATTGTTACATTAATCTATATCCGAGTAGGAGCTGTTAGTTTGACGAATAATAAATTAATATATCATGACCGGATTCGAACTCGAGACTTCGGGATTGCACACTTTACGTATGAGTTTCAATGAATTAATAATTATTGTTTTAGTGACGAATAATTATTAAATACACGAAATATAAACTTAACGGTAACTAACGACCGTTGGACGAAACATAAAGGACTTGATTTGGAAAAGAGTGAAAGTTCGGTTCGGGTTGGGCTTTGTGTACCCAAGGCCGGCCACCCTCCCTCTCTTAGGGTTTGGGATGGCTTTTGCTCCAAGTCTCTTGAATGCTATATAATGAGACCTCCTCTCATTCATTCATTCATCCCTTGGTTCCAGAGCAACCAAATCACTTCCTTCTCTTTCTTTGTGTCTAATCGATCTTTGATTGATAGGACCAATAGTTTAATCTTTTCGTGTAAAAGCGAATCTAGCATTTCCGTTGAAACGCTATTAGTACGTGTGTGTGTGAGAACGAAGTGTTAGCATACTTTTGCTAACGGTGATCTTGCCTTGTGACTTGCCCTAGTCGATCCATATAAGCCCTCTCCTAGGGTTTATAAGTTCTTGTTCTTGCTAGTGAATAAGAGGTACGCTTCCATTTATATTCGGTTAATTTATTATTTGTATTTGATCTATTTCGCTGCGTACTCTTTGATGTTTATATGTTTATAGTTTATTATTATTCATATATTCCAACAATTCTGATATCATTTCCGAGTGAGCATTGCAAGGAAGTTTCGTGTTGAAACAAACGCTATTCGGATATCTTCATACAATCTAAGTAGTTATTGAATTACAACAACAAAACAAGCGTTAGTCAAGGTGTTGAAATTGGCCGAGTCACTAAGTTTTTGATATCATTTGGCATGTTAACCAAACCCACCAGTTCGTGACCGAAAGTCATAGATCACAAGCAATCTTGCAGTCCATGATTATGTGTAAAGGTTTAAGATTTAGAAGCGGTAGCTGAGATAACAATTCCCAAAAGGGCGTGTCTCCTTTACCAAGAAAACTATAACCATCTCGGTTTCTATCATGGACCATGATTAAATGCTAGTGGATCAATATAAGTTAAAAGAGACTTGACCAAAAGCTAGTTGTGGTTCCTTAATTTGGGACCACCTAGTAATAATTGATGAACAATATTGATGTCGAAGGTAGGTAGTATTTTATTGGTGTAGGGTTAATCGTTTGTTCAAGGGTTCATGTGCATGCATGGCTGGACTTGCATGAATATATCATGGTTTTAGATATTATGTTTTAGAGTAGTTAATAGGTAGAATTGGTATTTGGTCTGACCGGTTCTCATGGAAGTGATGTTGGACTACGCATGTTTAGAAAAGTGGGTTATTGTTACCTGGTCTTTAGGTAGGGCACTTTACCCATGTTCTCCTTATTGGTTAGTTGCTTAGTTTTAGTATAAATAGGTTAGTAGGCTTTATTGTAAAAGGTTGTATCAGTTTTCCTCTTTTAATATATATAAACCAAAAATCATTTCGTTGCTGTTTTGATTGTGGTTTCTGGCGTGGGTTTTCGGGTTCTAAGAGGACTGATTCCAACATTTGGTATCAGAGCCGCGTTCAATTAAAGGGCGGGTTTGAGAGTCGACTTTTGAAGGTGAGGAGCCTTCGGGTGCGAGGCTGCCATTGCAGCGGAAGCATGAACAGCAGGGGCTGTTGTCAGGACTGTTTTACAGCAGAAGACGGAGACCAATAAGGTGTTTCGGGCGATCGTTGTCGTGGGAGAGACGGGGAGTACCGTTCAAGACGACGGGGTTGACCAGTGATAAACATAGGCAGTCCGTAGCTGTTAGTCGTGATCAAAGGGGCTGTGATGTTATGATCACAGGTTCGTGGAAGGGGTTTAAGCAACCTTGATCAGTTGTTTCGTGATAAGAGTCTAACCGACGGAGGTGCGTGAAAAACGAACGTGGAGGATCCGTCAAAGAAGGTGGCTTTGGATTTTGTTCGTTTAGCAGGTTAAAGAAAACGGTAAAAGCGGTAGCTCGTTTTCTTGGTCGGTGGAATAGGGCTCTTGGAACGGGTTTGATCGGAAAAGGGTTGAAGCTATCGTAAAGTGAAGACATAGAAGGCGGTAAGTTGTAGGTCATCGGAAAATGGAGAGATTAACCGGTTCGCGGGATAAACGGACGTGAAGAGTCGTGAAAAGCAGGGAGCTTTGATTCGGTTCGTTTGGCGGGTGAAAGAAAACGGTAGAAGCGGGTGGCTTTGTTTTCTTGATCGGTGTAATGCTCTCGTGTCACAGAAGTGTTATGAGCAAACGGGTTCTGTGTGGTGACAACAATAGTCGGGAACGGAGAAACAACACGGTGTGAACATTATGGCGTTGGAGTTCAAATCGGGTGGCTTTGGATGTGGCCGGGGAAGAGGTCGTCGATCCGTGAAGAGTCAAGATGTTAATGAGCGGTTCCAACGGGATGCCATGTTACATGTTACAAGTGTTGTGAAGAATCGAAAGGGGTGAGCTAAAGAAGACTTTGGACGTGACCGTTGTGGAGGTCGGGTGTCCGGGAAAGGTTGAGAATCAAGATGGTGATTATCGATGCTGTGATGAAGAATTGAACAAATGATTAAAGGGGTGAATGTAGGGTTAATCGTTTGTTCAAGGGTTCATGTGCATGCATGGCTGGACTTGCATGAATATATCATGGTTTTAGATATTATGTTTTAGAGTAGTTAATAGGTAGAATTGGTATTTGGTCTGACCGGTTCTCATGGAAGTGATGTTGGACTACGCATGTTTAGAAAAGTGGGTTATTGTTACCTGGTCTTTAGGTAGGGCACTTTACCCATGTTCTCCTTATTGGTTAGTTGCTTAGTTTTAGTATAAATAGGTTAGTAGGCTTTATTGTAAAAGGTTGTATCAGTTTTCCTCTTTTAATATATATAAACCAGAAATCATTTCGTTGCTGTTTTGATTGTGGTTTTTGGCGTGGGTTTTCGGGTTCTAAGAGGACTGATTCCAACAATTGGCACTGGCAGGCCAATCAATTATATCATCAGTTTAAGGTTTGAAGATACTTGCATAATACTTTCTTGAGTTATAACCTATCTCGGACTATGGGTTTAGTTTGTACTCTCTGCGCCCATCTGAACATTTCAGTTGCAAATTTGCAATGGTTAGCAACCGATTGGCAATTATACATGAATGAAATTGGTTATGTTTCTTGCTAATTTCACTCATCAGTTTGTAATAACTAGCTGATTTCGCGTCTAAGTTTGTAAGCATATTTACTATTGACAAGAAAGTTTTTTCATGGTGTCCCTTGTATTGTAAAATATATATCCTTTTTTAATAATGAAGTGATTTGTACATTATTTTTATTTGTCATCCATCACTAAATTATGCATAGCGATGTTATACTGTGTGCATTACTGATGTGATTTAGTGGAGTATAGCCAAAAACAAAATGGTGCACAAATAATCTCCTTTTTTTAATATTTTCTTGTCATTTTACTCTATAGCAAGATCACACCTATACTGAAAAGCAATATTGTAATAATATTGTATATCCCACTTAACACGGATACAAAAAACTGACACTATTAAAAGAACTATTATTACTTCAATTATTCGAATGGAGGTAACCAATAATTCAACTTTATAGTACAGTACATATTTTAGGACTCCACAAACATTCCTTTCAAGTAGATGTACGTTATCCTGCTTCTGCTGGTTCATTGAGGGATACTTTTGTCTTCTATCCCATCCTCGTTCATTGTGGTAACCTCTTCTTGCATAAGAAATGAAACTTCTTGGTTTTCTGACATTGCGTCACTAACATTTCCACCAATTTTCTGGGCACCCTTTTGAAGCTCCAATGCAAACTCTAGTCCCCAAACTACCTCGTCCATAGCTGGTCGTTCACAACCTTCTTGATGTAAACAGCTATTCGCTAACTCACCAAACTTCATTAAACACTCTGGTGCAATCTGGTCACTTATTCTTTCATCAATTATCTCAAGCAGCGTTCCCCTTCGATAGCAAGTCTTGCCCCATTCTGCCAAATTCACTTGTTCGTCTGGTACCCATGGAACAATAACAGCTCTTGCACACAGCACTTCATTGCATACACCAGTACCATCTCACCATTTTCATTGCAGTATCCAATCAAGGACACAAGATGAACGTGACGTAGTTTAGACAACAGCTCTATTTCTGTATGGAACTCATGAAAACCTTGGCTTGATGATGGGTTGAGCCGTTTTATTGCAACAGTCGTTGCCGCGTTGTCTATATACCCTTTGTATACCTTACCAAACCCTCCATTGCCAATAACACAATTGTCGTTAAAGTTGTTGGTTGCAGCTTTCACTTCTGCGAGTGTAAAATGACGAGAACGGTCTGATGGCAGTGACAAATCACTAGGGGTTGAACCCCTTGACGGCTTTTGGTTGGTTGTACTATTGTGATTTACTCTCTTTCGCTGACGTAAAACTATACAAAGTAAAACAGACAACAAGACTAAACCTCCCCCGACAGTACCTCCAATGATCGTGACATAGTGCAGATTCTTCTTCTTATTCTCTTTTATGGGAGATACCGGGCTTGGCGGTTGGTGTACAGAACTACTTGGTTCCGGGTTTGGGCTAGAAAGATTTCCGTTCATGCTCAACTTAAAGGCTTTCATCCCATTTAAATAACCATCCGCATATCCTTCAGTCTTGGGGTTAGGATGCACTGCGAGCCACAAATCCTGCTTGCTTTGGTTGCCATCTGGATCGTCGACAAACACAACATAATCCTTGATTACAGGATACCCGCTACCGGGAGTCCACAGGAGTAGATCAACTTCCAACTCGGCAGTTTGATTATTAATGAAGACTGTAAAGACCGTTTGACCTTGTTTTGTGTAATTTGGTATAATGTTGCAAAAATGGAGCCGAAGCATGTAATAAAACCCAGAATCAACCTTAAGAATCCATGTCAGATTGTACAGGTCAGACATATTGCCCATACTTCTTTGTGTTTGATAAACAGGCTCAGGTGCGGTATAATTCGGAGTCTCTGCATTATATGTGATCGGATTTTCATAAGTAGGCGTTAACCCAATTGGTTCATATATGTAGCTATTATCTTGATCCCATGACCGGTACATACCTGTATCATCGTTACCGGGTATTTGTCCCCCACCCATGTTTAACCTGTAAACAGTTTCAAGTGCAGTGTGTTTATTAATAATGGGTCCTGTACTCATCCCAACAGGTTTCTGATTCTTAGAATTAAAATACAGATTTCGTGGCATTGAAACAACTTCAATACCATTAATGAATGCATATGAGTTGGGTGAGGGTGTAAAGGTAACTTGTAGGATTTGGGTATCGGTTACATAAATTAGAAATTCTTTGACAAAGTGAGGAACTGAAGGACCATCAAATCCTGCATCAGACCGGGTCTTACCCAAAAAGGAGGCAGTTAGGAAAGCACTGAAGTTTGTTAAAAGAGAGTACCCATTGGATGATACAGAAAAGAAAGATAGGTTTGCGTTGAGGCCAGAATATGTGGCAGGATAGAAATAGAGGTGGACGAATTTTGGCCCTTCAGAGACTGGAAACGTGTAGGTAAATGAAGAAGTGTTAAAAACACGAGCAGTGGAATAAGGAATTTGGGGAACTGAAGTATCTAGGAACAAGGGAGTAGATGAAAATGAACTTGTAGTGATGTTTGATGGTACAAATTCAGAACGCTCGTTAGAGGTGGCCAAGCGATCCGGTTCCGGAACCGTAACCGGATAATTATCCGGAACTGAATCCGGTCAACACCGGTTCCGGCAAGATCCGGTCCGGTTCCAAAATTATCCGGCGATTCGTGTCCGGTTCTACATTTTTGATACTAGATCCGGTTCGGAACCGGATAATCCATCACCGGTTCGCGATCCGGTTCCTGGGAACCGGTTCCGATCCGGTTCCAACAGTTCATTTGTTTTCCTGCATATTCTTCACAGTAGCAGGAGGCTAGCAGCTTTCCAACTGCAATATAGCCATTTTTCTGGGTTTTTGACCATTTTCCAACGGATTTGTCCCCCCTTTTGTCCCATTTTAACCTCCTAAACATTCCTATAAATACCCTTGATGATTTTGGTTGAATCACAACAATCGGGAAGCCCACTGTGAAGAAAAGAGCACCGGTTCTTTGGAACCGGTCCGACCGGATATTGGGACCGAACCGGATTGGAACCGATCCGGAACCGGGTAGACCGGTCCCTGTTTTTAGACCCCGGATCCGAAAGGAACCGGATCGGATTGGAACCGGATCCGGTTCTTTGACTTTGACTGCTGAACCGGGCCGGATTGGAACCGGATCCGGTTTCTGGCGGAACCGGCTTTTGGCCACCTCTAACGCTCGTCTCCATCCCATTTCTGCTCAGAAGTGATGTTGGAGGATATATGAACCGCAGTTGAGGAGGAAATGTTCCGTGGCTTTGTATGGTTGTGAGGTGGTTCTGGTGGTGAAAATGAGGAGCAAACAAAAGAGTGCATGGAAAAGGAAGAAGTTAAACATGGTGTAGTTGATAATTTAGCTTTAGCTTATATTATATCCTTAATTGGAGAAGAGTATTACTATACTGGTCTCTTATAGATATAGCATTTACGTTTTCTTTTGTAAGGGTAGACTTCCAAGTCTTTCCAAAGAAAAATGAAAGAGTAGACTAACAAATACGAAAAATACACCATGAATTACACCATTTTGATTATAGTACGCACGTGACAGAAAGTTACTAATTTGTTATTTGGTGTGGAAAAAGGCTTTGAGATATAATTGGCTGAGTGAAGTGGAAATTTCGTCTCTTAGTTTATTTAATTTTGCACTATCTAGTTTTTATACTATTCCCAAATATCATCTCTAAAGGTCAAACGTTTAACTAATTACATCCCTTCTCGACTTGAAATGAACATTTACATGCTATTTCTGTTTGTTAATAAGGCGTATAGGCTTGACCTAATTGTTTAAGCCCGTCTTGCACTTAGGGTTAAGTTTACTCATTTTCTATTTAATGTCTTTTGTATTGTATTTAGTGACATTGGCAGGTACAGTTCATTATGATAAAATTTTGGAAAAAAAAGTCCATTTTAGTAATTTGTATTTTTAACGATCTTTTTCTCACGACATGAAATAGCAACACTGATTGTCATAAAAGGGAATACATACGCAAAAGTTAAAATAAAGGTAAAAGGCATTTATAGCATATAAAATTTTTAGGGAATACGATAGATATATTGCAAATAAGTGGTGTTATAGACTATAGAGAATATAAATACGAATTTCCCAAAAAAATAAAATAAAAACTATGTAATAGATAATCATTCAAAGCTTTTAATTAACACCCACAGATTTCCCTCATCTCCTTCATGAGGTCTTTGTGTATGTTACGTACATTGTATAGCTGGTTTCCAGCGCAGTTATTTCCGCAAGCTTGATTAGTAGGTTCTAGACCATTTAGAACGACATGTTTACCACCTTTGTTACTCCTTAGACCATCGGAATATGTTATCACTAGATTCCGCCTATGTTCTTCTGTATCCATTAGATACTGATCTTGCTCTTGTTCCACGAAAACGATCTGGCTGCACTCCCGTGTCTTGCACACCTCAACGTACCGTCACAATCTTTTATATCATCGTCAAGAAGATGATTGATAGTGACAAGATGGCTATTCTAGTAGTAGTGAAGCTTCTTCATTTGAACATTTTTGGTTTGATAATTTTGGATGGTGCTTCTAGCTGATTATATAGAACCTGTTAATCGAGTCTTGGTTTGGTGGACTGATACGGTTACTACATGCACTAAACCGAACTGGCTTACTCTCCATTCAGTTTCAAGTTTGAATAATAAAGATACCAAGTCTCTTGATTTAGTTCTCTTATTTTGCACATGCATATTTGAATAATTCCATGTTGCCATGCATGTTAGACGTCTTTGCATCATTTTAGGAGGAAGTGGCCAGTTACTAGCTACTTTCCACCCATGTCTATGTTTTATTCCTAAAGTTTAGGATAGCATTACTGCATTTGTTTATCTATTTAAGCTGTAATTTTCCATTGAAGTTATGGAGAAGAAAAATTGCAGAAAAGTTTATTCTTTTAGTTGGTTAATTTAGAAGGATAATAACCATCTCGGTTTCTATCATGGACCATGATTATTAAATGCTAGCGGATCAATATAAGTTAAAAGAGACTTGGCCAAAAGCTAGCTGTGGTTCCTCAAATTGGGACCACCTACAGTAATAATTGATGAACAATATCCATGTCGAGGGTAGGTAGTATTTTATTGGCATTGGCAGGCCAATCAATTATATATATCATCAGATTAATGTTTGAAGATACTTGCATAATACTTTCTTGAGTTGTAACTTGAACATTTCAGTTGCTAGTTTGCAATGATACAGGAATGAAATTGATTATATTTCTTGCTAATTTCATTCATCAGTTTGTGTTAACTAATAAGTACAAGATTTCGCCTCTAAGTTTGTAAGCATATTTACTATTGACAAGAAAGTTTTTTCTTGTTGTCCCTTGTATTGTAAATATATAACCTTTTTTAATATTTTCTTGTCATTCTCTATATATACTATAGCTAGCGTACTTATTGAACTACGTGCTGCTAAAAAAAAAAAAAAAAAAAAAAAAAGTTTCTTTCACAGGTTGTTGCTTAGCCCCTTTGGTTGAATATCTTAGGCCCAATAAAACAACAAACAAACCATTGAAAAAGTGCCTAACACCCCCCCCCCCCCCCCCCCCCCCCCCCCAATTTATAAAAAGTTTAGAAATAAAAATAAAATCTTAATTCAAACTAAGCTTGCAACTTCTATTTAAATAACAAACAAAAAAATTTTATTTTACATACCAAAAAAAAAAAAAAAACATATTAACTTATATCAAAAGAAACGTTGTCTTATAATAGTATCGCAAAACAATCAAGAAAATACACGCTGCAACATAGCGGGTGCCCCCACTTGTTTTACTTTATAGTAAATCACAACTATACAGAAAGCATTATTGTAATAATATTATTTATCCCACTTAACACGGATACAAAAAACTGACACTATTAAAAGAACTATCTTAGTTCAATTATAGGAATGGAGGTAACCAATGATTCAACTTTATATTACAGTACATATTTTAGGACTCCACAAACATTCCTTTCAAGTAGATGTACGTTATCCTGCTTCTGCTGTTTCATTGAGGGATACTTTTGTCTGCAACATTTCCTTTGTCTTCTATCCCATCCTCGTTCATTGTGGTAACTTCTTCTTGCATAAGAAATGAAACTTCTTGGTTTTCTGGCATTACGTCACTAATATTTCCACCAATTTTCTGGGCACCCTTTTGAAGCTCCAATGCAAACTCTAGTCCCCAAACTACCTCGTCCATAGCTGGTCGTTCACAACCTTCTTGATGTAAACAGCTATTCGCTAACTCACCAAACTTCCTTAAACACCCTGGTGCAATCTGGTCACTTATTCTTTCATCAATAATCTCAAGCACCTTTCCCCTTCGATAGCAAGTCTTGCCCCATTCTGCCAAATTCACTTGTTCGTCTGGTACCCATGGAACAATAACAGCTCTTGCACACAGCACTTCAAACAGAACCACCCCAAATGAGTACACATCAGACTTTTCTGTGAGTTTCTGATTTCGGCAGTATTCAGGACCAATATATCCGATACTACCCTTCACCATTGTGCTAATATGTTTATGTAACGGATCTCTTGAGCCTACCATTGACAAACCAAAATCAGATACTTTAGCAACCCAATTCTCATCCAGTAAGATATTTGTGGATTTGACGTCTTGGTGAATTATTGTTCGTTTTGCACCCGTATGGAGATAATGCAACCCTTTGGCCGCGCCAATGCAAATATTGAGACGTGCTTCCCAGGATAAAAGAGGGTTGTTTGCCTTGTAGAGATGTTCCCGTAGGATCCCGTGAGTCATGTAGTCATACACCAGTACCATCTCACAATTTTCATTGCAGTATCCAATCAAGGACACAAGATGAACGTGACGTAATTTAGACAACATCTCTATTTCTGTATGGAATTCATGAAAACCTTGGCTTGATGATGGGTTGAGCCGTTTTATTGCAACAGTCGTTGCAGCATTGTCTATATACCCTTTGTATACCTTACCAAACCCTCCATTGCCAATAACACAATTGTCGTTAAAGTTGTTGGTTGCAGCTTTCACTTCTGCGAGTGTAAAACGACAAGAATGGTCTGATGGCAGTGACGAATCACTAGGGGTTGAACCCCTTGATGCATGGCTTTTGGTTGGTTGTACTGTGGTGATTTATTCTCTTTCGCTGACGTAAAACTATACAAAGTAAAATAGACAACAAGACTAAACCTCCCCCGACACCTCCAATGATCGTGACATAGTGCCGATTCTTCTTCTTATTCTCTTTTATAGGAGATACCGGGCTTGGTGGTTGGTATACAGAACTGCTTAGTTCCGGGTTTGGGCTAGAAAGATTCCCATTAATGCTCAACTTAAAGGCTTCTAAACCATTCAAATAGCCATCTAGATATTCAAAACTAAATTTGTTTGGATGCACTGCGAGCCACAAGTCCTGCTTTCTTCGGTGGCCATCTGGATCGTCGACAAACACAACATAATCCTTGAATACAGGATATCCGCTACCTGGAGTCCATTTGAGTGGATCAGCCTCCTCCTCAGCAGTTTGATTATTAATGAAGACGGTGAAAACTGTTTGACCTTGTTTTGTGTATTGCGGTATAATGTTGCACAAATGGAGCCGGAGCATGTAATAAAATCCAGAATCAACTGGAAGTATCCATGTCAGATTGTACAGCTCTGACTGATTGCCCATACTTCTTTGGGTTTCATAAACAAGCTCAGGTGCAGTATAATTCGGTGTCTCCCTAGTAAAAGTGATAGGAGTCTTATTAACAGGTGTCAACCCAATTGGTCCATATATGTAGCTATTATCTTGATCCCATGACCGGTACATACCTGTATCATTGTTACCGGGTATTTGTCCCCCACCCATGTTTAACCTGTAAACAGTTTCAAGTGCAGTGTGTTTATTAATAATGGGTCCTGTACTAATCCCAACAGGTTTCGGATTCGTAGAATTAAAATACAGATTTCGTGGCATTGAAACAACTTCAATACCATTAATGAATGCATATGAGTTGGGTGAGGGTGTAATGGTAACTTGTAGGATTTGGGTATCAGTTACATAAATTAGAAATTCTTTGACAAAGTGAGGAACTGAAGGACCATCAAATCCTGCATCAGACCGGGTCTTACCCAAAAAGGAGGCAGTTAGGAAAGCACTGAAGTTTGTTAAAAGAGAGTACCCATTGGATGATACAGAGAAGAAAGATAGGTTTGCGTTGAGGCCAGAATATGTGGCAGGATAGAAATAGAGGCGGACGAATTTTGGCCCTTCGGAGACTGGAAACGTGTAGGTAAATGAAGAAGTGTTAAAAACACGAGCAGTGGAATAAGGAATTTGGGGAACTGAAGTATCTAGGAACAAGGGAGTGGATGAAAATGAACTTGTAGTGATGTTTGATGGTACAAATTCTGAACGCTCGTCTCCATCCCATTTCTGGTCAGAAGTAATGTTGGAGGATGAACCGCAGTTGAGGAGGAAATGTTCCGTGGCTTTGTATGGTTGTGAGGTGATTGTGGTGGTGAAAAGGAGGAGCAGACAAAAGAGTGCATGTAAAAGGAAGAAGTTAAACATGGTGTACTTGATAATTTAGCTTTAGCTCTAGCTTATATTATATCCTTAATTGGAGAAGAGTATTACCATACTGGTCTCTTATAGATTATAGCATTTACGTTTTCATTTTCAAGGGTAGACTTCCAAGTCTCTCCAAAGAACCACTAACAAACACGAAAGATACCCCATGAATTATACCATGTTGATTATAGTGTGTGACAGAAAGTTAACGACTACTAATTTGTTATTTGGTGTGGAAAAAAAGGCTTTGAGATATATTTGGATGAGTGAAGTGGAAAATTCGTCTCTTAGTTTGTTTAATTTTGCACCAACTGTCTAGTTTTTTACTATTACCAAATATCATCTCTAAAGGTCAAACGTCTAACGAATTACATCCCTTCTCAACGTGAAATGACCATTTACGTACTAATTCGACATATCCAAACACCCCGGCCATTACAAACAATATCCTTCCCCACATTTTACCAGTAACTTAATCCAGCAAGGGATATAACGTGTTAAATGTTTAGGCTTTTAATGATCATACTTGCCACTAGTATCGGCAATCAAAAATTAGTTTGCAATTCAAAAAATCACATCCATAATTAGTGCAGCACTCTAATATGGAGTATATATATACCGTGAGACTGACAACCTTCCTCAATTTTAATAGTGTTTTTCTAGTTTTATTTGTGCTTTTAATACTCGAAATTTGGCTTATTTACTTGTATTTGCTTAAAAATCTATTTTTGATAGTCTCAAAAAATTAATATGAGAGATGGTTAAAGATGTATTATAAAGTAGTATAGATTATATCCTTAAATTGGAGAAGAGTACCGGTCTCTTATAGATTATAACATTTACGTTTTCGTTTTCAAGGGTAGACTTCCAAGTCTTTCTTAAAAAAACAAAAAGAGTAGATTTAGAAATGTATAATGACCACAAACAAATATGAAAGATACATGAATTATAACATGTTGATTATACTACGTGACAGAAAGTTAACGACTACTAATTTGTTATTTGGTGTGGAAAAAAGGCTATGAGATATAATTGGCCGAGTGAATTCAAAAATTCGTCTATTAGTTTGTTTAATTTTGCATAACTGTCTAGTTTTTATACTATTGCCAAATATCATCTCTAAAGGTCAAACGTCTAACGAATTACATCCCTTCTCGCCGTGAAATGACCATTTGCGTGCTAATTCGACATATCCAAACGCCTTTTTAACACCCCGACCAACATTACAAACAATATCCTTCCCCACATTTTACCAGTAACTTAATCAAGCGAGGAATATAATGTGTTGAACGTTTAGGCTTTTAATGATGATACTTGCCACTAGTATCGGCAATCAAAAATTAGTTTGCAATTCAAAAAATCACATCCATAATTAGTGCAGTACTCTAATATGGAGTGTGTATATATATATATATATATATATATATATATATATATATATATATATATATATATATATATATATATATATATATATATATATATATATATAGGGAAGGGATCAGGTGCATTTTTCCTTTTTAGTGCGGATGGTACGGATGAATGTGGACCACACGATCATCAGTCCATCTCAGATTCTGATAAAAAAAACACGGTGGCAATATCGTAAATATCCCGTCTTTTTTAAAAAACGTTACTATCGTATTAGCTTTTTTTCTGAAAAAAATTCAAAAAAATCTGAAAAAATTAAAAATATAAAGAGGACAACAAATAATTAAGAATCGCTGAAAAAAATTTCAAAAAAAAAATCGTTTTCATCGTTAAAGGTATTGTGATATTAGTGTATGATTTTGACTTTTTTACAAAAGTCAAGATCTGATCTTGACAAAGTCAAGATCAGATCTTGACTTTTATAAAAAAGTCAAAATCAGATTCTGAAAACTTTTTTTTTTAATAAAAAATTTAATATCACAATAACTTTTTTAATATCGTAAAAACTTTTTCTTAATAAAAATTGTTAATATCGCCGTAACTATCATGCTTTCTTAATATCAAAGTTAATTTTTTTTAATATCACTAACTTTTCTTAATATCGTAATATCACGGTTCATTTTTACATGTAAAAAAATTAATATCACGGTACCACTCATAATATTTCTCCATCAGATTCTGATATCACATAAACTTTTTTACTATCGTAATAAAAAAAGTCAAGATCAGGATCAGATTCTGATATCACATAAACTTTTTTACTATCGTAATAAAAAAAGTCAAAATCAGATTCATAATATTGTTAATATCACGGTAGAACTCATAATATGGTTAATATCACGGTAGCACTCATAATCAAATAACAAAAAGTTCTTAGAAAAATCTGAAAAAATAAAAAAATGAAAGAAGATAACAATATTAAGGATCGCTCAAAAGGAAAAAAAATTAAAAAAAATCGTTTGAATGGTGATTTGATACCGTGATAGTTGCGTAGATCTTGACTTTTTTACAAAAAGTCAAGATCAGATCTGGATTGGACGGGGTAGATCTATCCGCACGTCCGCACTAAAACAAAACATCCGCACGTGATCCTCACTCTATATATATATATATATATAGATATGGGTTAAAATAAAAAGGATCTTATAATAAAAAGTGTAGGAAGGATTGTGAGGGCGACATGTGTCACCCCTATGCCACATCATATGACACATGTCACCACCCCCCACCCCCCCCACCCCCCCCCCCCCCCCCCCCCCCCGCAAAAAAAAAAAAAAAATTTTCCCGCCAAAAAAAATTTTTTTTGGGGCAAAAAAAAAATTTTTTTTTTTTTTCCCGCCAAAAATTTTTAGTGCATCACAGTTATAAAGTTACTGCATCACAATTATAAAAGTTACTGCATCACAGTTTTAAATTTTAGTGCATTAAGGTTATAAGTTACTGCAACATATCTGATGCACTAAACTATTAACTATGATGCAGTAACTTATAATAAAGATGCACCAAAACTTAAAAAAGAATCGTATTTTAATTGTGATGCAGTTACATACATATATGATGCATAAAACTTATGATAATTCAGTTTCTTTATAACCATGATGCAGTAACTTTATAACCATGATGCAGTAACATTAAAACCATGAATGCAGTAACCGTGATGCAGTAAAATCATAATTGTGATGCAGTAAACGTGATGCAGTAACTTTATAACCGTGATGCAGTAACTTTATAACTGTGATGCACTAAAAAATTTTGGCGGGGAAAATTTTTTTTTTTTTTTTTTGCCCAAAAAAAAAATTTTTTTTTGGCGGGAAAAATTTTTTTTTCGGGGGAGGGGGGGGGGGGGTGGGGGGGTAGGGGTGGGTGGGGTGACACGTGTCATATGATGTGGCAAGGGGGTGACACATGTCACTCCCACAATCCTTCCTACACTTTTTATTATAAGGCCCTTTTTATAATAACCCACCCTATATATATATATATATATATATATATATATATATATATATATATATATATATATATATATATATATATATATATATATATATATATATATATATTGTATCTTTATTTTCAGAACCCTATTAAGTGCGGGAACTGCGAGAACTCCAATTTTGCATTACAAAACATGTATGTTCATATAAAGCATGTATGTTTTCTTACATACACCTTAAAAAACATACCTGCGTAACATACATGTTCATATAAAACCAATGAACATGCATTTTTTCTTACATACACCTTAATATACATACCTGCGTAACATACATGTTCATATAAAACCCTGTTAAGTGCAACATATCAATGAAAAATGGTTTTATAAGAACATGTATGTTACGAAGGTATGTGTATTAAGGTGTATGTAAGAAAACATACATGTTTTATATGAACATGCATGTTTTCTAATGCAAAATTGGAGTTCTCGCAGTTCCCGCTCATAACAGGGTTCTAAAAATAAAGCCCCTATATATATATATATATATATATATATATATATATATATATATATATATACCGTGAGATTGACAACCTTCCTCAATTTTAATAGTGTTTTTTTAGTTTTATTTGTGCTTTTAATACTTGAAATTTGGCTTACTTACTTGTATTTGTTTAAAAATCTATTTTTGGTAGTCTTAAAAAATTAATATGAGAGATGGTGAAAGATGTATTATAAAGTAGTATAGATTATATCCTTAAATTGGAGAAGAGTACCGGTCTCTTATTGATTATAACATTTACGTTTTCGTTTTCAAGGGTAGACTTCCAAGTCTTCCTTAAAAAACAAAAAGAGTAGACTTAGAAATGCATAATGACCACAAACAAATACGAAAGATACATGAATTATACCATGTTGATTATACTACGTGACAAAAAGTTAACAACTACTAATTTGTTATTTGGTGTGGAAAAAAGGCTATGAGATATAATTGGCCGACCGAACTCGAAAATTCGTCTCTTAGTTTGTTTAATTGTGCACTAAGTGTCTAGTTTTTATACGATTGCCAAATATCATCTCTAAAGGTCAAAGTCTATCGAATTACATCCCTTCTCGCCGTGAAATGACCATTTGCGTGCTAATTCGACATATCCAAACGCCTTTTTAACACCCCGTCCAACATTACAAATAATATCCTTCCCCACATTTTACCAGTAACTTAATCCAGCGAGGGATATAATGTGTTAAACGTTTAGGCTTTTAATGATGATACTTGCCACTAGTATCGGCAATCAAAAATTAGTTTGCAATTCAAAAACTCACATCCATAATCAGTGCATTACTCTAATATGGAGTATATATATATATATATATATATATATATATATATATATATATATATATATATATATATATATACCGTGAGACGACAACCTTCCTCGAGTGTGCTACCTCACAAACCTTAGCCACTCAATTTCAATAAGTAATATAGTATAACGAGTAATAATATTTCAATAACTTTGTTTCAAAGTAATATTGTGGAAAATTCATAAATCCATGGTTTTGTAATGTTTAAGATTTTTCTATAAAATTATATTAAATTTGTAATACTTATATGGTTATAATACTCGTATACGCACGAGCTTTTACATAGTTTTTCATTATGTTAATATCGATTAATGTTTTGTATAGATTTTTGTTGCACGAAAGATTTGACTTTGTTTAACTGACATGGTGTTTAGGTTAATCTTTTTTAATGTTTATTATAGATATTATGTTAGACATTATATGTGTTTAGGTAAAAACATTATATGTGTTTAGTATTACATAATGACCTTAAAAAAATATGTGTCATTTTTAAATGTAGAATCTCTTCTATTTATTTTTATCTCCTAGTAATGTGTTGGTCGTGCTTTCTATTTGATATTTATATCTTGTTAATAATTATTTAGCCGATATTTAAATCAATATGTGGGTTAAACTTACAAATAGGAATGAGTCGTTATTGTAGGCGGAGAGTTAAAAAAGAAAGCTTTTCCGATATCCTTAAATAATCTTAGAAAAAGGAATAACATTGTCGTTCGTACATGTATAATCTCGCATAGTCATTTACATGTCACAACAACTCGTGTTTCGGCCTTCTTATATTTATAACTTCATGCAAATACATTAGTTTAATATATAATGATAATAATATTTATAAATAATAAAAATATATTGTTCTAATTTTTATATAATATAAAGTATATAGGGGATAAAGTCTAAAGAGTATTTATTAAATAAAATTACTAAAAAAATACGAAAAACTGATAAATGTAATTAATTTCATATAATTTATTTAAGATTTAACAACTAAAGTTTAATTATTTAACCTCTCATTTTTAAATGTTTTTAAAAAGTTGACAATTTCTTTTTTTAATCACATTTTATAAATTAGATGAAAACTAAAGAGTTCGACCCATGAGTTTTAATTTTGACTTTTATTAACCAATAGAATACTTATTTTTCCCATGTAGGGAGAACTGTGTACTTTCATTGGTACAATTGCAATTTTCTAACTTCTTTTTTCATTTTCATTATGTTTTCTTATTAGATTTAATTACTTAAATAGACGAAAATAATGTTGATTTCTAGCCTATAGATGTTCGACTTTTTTTTTTCCTCATTATTGGATTCGAGCAAAATTATAGTGAAGTCGAGCAAAAAATAAAAGCGGAGTCGAGCAAAAGAAAATTCGTGCAGTTGAGCATTCTATATTTGAAATTTTTTTTTCCAAACATAGATCATGATTTGTGCGGTGAATAAAAAATTTCTCCTAATCTATTTAACATTGACCCTTCTTATTATACAAGAAAATTTTCCTTGCCGTCATACAAGTGGAGATAAACCAATGCAAATGAAAATATAGATTGCTTAATTGACTTGAACATGTCTTCTCTTAGAAAAAACCCATTTAGATAATATCAAACTTTCTTCATACACTTGGATTTCAAGTAGTAGTGAGCCTGAGCCTGAGCCTGAGCCTGAGCCTGAGCCTGAGCTCGATTCATTTATATATAGAAAGCTCGAGCTCAGCTTGAGCCCGGGCTCGATCGAGTCTCATATTTTGAGCTCGAGTTTGGTTGGTGAAAATTTTCACAAGCTCAAGCTCGACTCGGGTCCGACTAACTTATATGACGTTTTGAAGGAAATAATGCTCAAATAAAACTCAGATTGTTGATCACACTAGGCTCGAGCTCGTTTATCTCTTTTAAGCTCGTTTATACATAGTTATATGTATAGACAATATCAATACGTGTATGTATTTTGGCTCGTTTAGGCTTGCGAGCATATTTGATCTTTATATATTAAGCTCGGGCTTGAGCTCGATTATTAAATTAGCCCAAACTTAGGCTCAAACTCGTTTACGCTCAGCTCATTTAAGAATTTTACGGATCCGATCCCGAGCTTTTCACGAACAGCTCGGCTCGTTTCCACCTCTAATTTCTAGTAGATAAAAGAAAGTCTCACAAAAATTGATAGATTGGTGTTGTAGTCCTGCTAACGTTATATCCGTTTATATGTATTTCTCTTTAGCTTCTTCTAGTGTTTTTATTTTAGAGAAGTGATTTGGAGACATAAAATTAATGTCTAATTTTATGCCTAAATCTGTGTGGCAATAATTTATTGGTTGCAGCAACCGAGTTTACTTATTGACAACTCAATAAGCTAATGACATTTAAGTTAGGGATAAAATTAATCATGAGTTTTATATCTATCATCTTTGAAGATCTCTGCTATTCAAAACAAAATTGACTTGTATATATAAAATCCTAAATTAACAAAGCCCTTGGTTCACTAGTACAGATTTGGCCTTTCGTCACACATAGCGTATTTCGAATGGTCACACAGCAACATATTTACGTGACTAAATGTACCAGCCTTAAATAAACAGCCACATTTGATCCGACTTGTGTTACCATTTCGTAAAATATATGTCACACATTTGTGTATATATGTGACCAGAGGGTAACTGGTAAATATTTTTCGACATTTTAGTCACTTTTAATTCGGGACGTGTGACAGATACAAATCAGCTCGAAACATTAGTCACACTATAGATATACATATGTGATAAATATATGTCACACAATTGAACAGTGTGACCAAAAAGATATATGGTCACATGAAGTACTTGCGTATGTGGCTAAATTATATAGTCAAGTTTGTCACATATTATATAAACGTGACTGCTATTCTTTGCTGAATAGTTAGCCACATATGAATTTGAAATGTGTGACAACTAAAAACTCAGTTTGAAGCGTTAGTCACGAAATGCATTTAAGAGTGACAAATATATGTCACACACTTGAAGAGTGTGACCAAATGTAATATATATGGTCACACTAAACCATAGAAACATGATTAAGTGTAACTAAAATTCGATACATATGGTCACGTAAGTTAATATGTGTGTCTAAAGTTTAGTGTGTGTTTGTTTGCCAAATCCTAATGTGTATAGCCACACTTAATTGAAGCACGATCATGTGACTATAGGCTTTACAATAGTCATACCATATCACACATGTGTATCTAAATGATGTTTATGGCCACATCATAAGGGTATTATATGTGACCAATACATTCAAAATAGTCACATTGTGAAATATTTATGTGACTATTATTTATAGCAAAATGTGAAGTCAGTTATCATTAACCTTGATATTAGTCACATTGAGTTTTTGTGTGACTAAATTAAAGATGCTATATATATGGTCACATGAAGTATTTATTTATATGTCTAAATCATAGAGTCATATTTTGTCACACGTTATTTAAGTGTAGTCACAAATTGATACATATGGTCACACATTTCTAATAACTTATGTACTTTGTAACCCCTATAGGAACAGTGTTACTTGATTTTCTAAAGTCAATTTTCAACTTTAATGAAGTAACATGTTACTAAATTGCCTGCAAGTGCTTATACATGATAAATGGAAAATGCAAATAGAATAAAGCTTGCCTGCAAGTAGATATACTAGTGAAAACTGCAAATTTTTTCATTGCCATAGAAAAGCTTGACTTTTTGGAGTCAAAATCCATTACAATAGGCTAAATTACACAAACAACTATTGTAATAGCAGTAGTAACTTAATAATAGCATTAGTAATTTTGTACAAACAACAGAGTTGTAATCTCACAAAAGGTGAATTATATTACTTACCAAAAGGTTTTTTGCAACATAAACAATTGCTGATATGGGCATTCCGAAGATCAGATACAAAGAAGAACACACAATTCTCTGTTTAATGAAAACAGAGAAGCTACACCCCTGCTACCTCCAAATACCTTATCTTCTTTTATTCCGTTCTTGCATTTGTCTCTCACACTGAGCACAAATTCTTTCAATGAGATCTTTAACTACCTCTGTACTTTATTTACATATGATCTTTATAGATATCATCACAACAAGTAAATTAGCACTCAAAGGATACTCTTTTTCTTCAAGCATAAAAACATCAACTCCACCTTGTGTTGATAACTGATGTACATTGCAGCTATCAGAAAACTTCCATGAAGTTGAGAGATCATGAATTGGGAATTTCCAATAGATATCAGCTGGATCAGGTTCATATAACCTATGTAACTCAACCCACAGCTCTTGCTCTTTCACATCTGGCTTCTTGATTATTTTGAGTTTTTTTTAACGAACTCCTATAATCTGTCTAAGTCTTCTCTGTCACTTCTTCTTATCAATTCCTGAAAACTTTTGCACACTGCTGATCCTCCACCAAGCCTGATTATCTTCCAAGCCTTTCCAAATTTATCTTTGTAAATCTCCCAGTCTATGATTGGATGTCTAGATTGAATAGGATCAACATATAATGTTTCAGGAACAATCACCATCATCTGATCAAGAGAAGAGCTGTCTTTATTTCTTTGTGAATCATTGTTCTTCTCAGCATGCTTGTCTTCAATTATCTTTTGTTTCTTTGATGGTGTTTCTTCTGTACTCATGGGGATAAACTTTTCTTCAATATATCTCTTGCAGTGGTAGTATAGATGTGCAATTTCGTCATATGTCTTTCCCCTGAGTTGACTAAGTTTATAAAAACATTGATTTTTTAAGTATGTCTTCATTACATTCATGAGCGGAGACTTTGTGGGATTTCTTTTCCTCTTCTGAATTTGACCTTGCTTCATTGACTTACTTAGCTGACTCAAATCTAATTCTACACCTCTTTCATTTATCAAATCAGCAAGTCTTTGTACTCTGTTATCATCACTTAAAATCTTATCTTTGTAAAGTTCTGCAACTCTAGCCTGTAGAACTTCATCCTCATCAATAAAAGCTTGCATTTTTTCTGCATGAGCTCTTTTTTTCTCTTTTTCTTGAAGAATGAATGCTACTTGCTCTTCTGTTTCAAATTCAGACACTCTAGATCTCCTTTTCTCATCCATAAAGTTAGCTATTTCAGCTTCATCAACTCTCTTTGCAACCTCTTCAGCGGTAGAAACTTCAGCAGTAGAAACTTGATTTGTTGTAGTAGCAGAAACATCTTGTACCACCTTAGCCAGTTGTTCAACATTACTAGTAGCAGCAGTTTCTCCTAAACTAGTATTAGTCTCCACCATGATCTTTGACGCTTGTACAATATTTTCACCTGGAAATTCCACTACCTGCTTTTTATTTACATCTTCCAAAACCATCTCATTACCCTCATTGAAAGCAACTACATAGTCATCATCGATATTATCACCACTATCAATCCCAATATCCATATCCACATGCATATCAGCACAAACACCTTCAACATTTGTTGTTTCCTCCCCTGAGACTTTGCTTTCATTCCTCCCTTGTTTGGGAGCATCCTCCAAACTAACAGCCTTAGAAGAACTCATCATGTGTGCTGTGCCCACCTTCTTCAAACGTCTGAACTGAGTTTTTCTTGAGCTATGTTGACCTTCCAAATATCGAAGTCTCTTTTTCAACTTTTTGATCTTTTCACCTTGTTTTGTTGTGCGCTTTTGGAGGCCAAGAACATCCTTTTCTAACTGGGTACAATTATCCTTCAAATCCTGTATAAGTTTCATTCTAGCCTCACGACTTCGGCTTGTGTTACCTAGCCCGAGAGATGGATCATTGGAATTGACATTTTGTACATCAATATCCATCAATTCATATGTTTCAGATCTACCCTCATCACTTCGGGATGTGTTACCTTCCCTGAGAGGTGAATCAACGGCTATATACTCAGTCTCATGTATGTTACCACTGGCCTGCTCTGCTTCTAAGCTAGCAGCAGAAGTGGCAGCCCCTTCTATGACATCCTCACCCTTGTTTTGTGGAAGGTTCACCATATATGGAAAAAGTGGTGTAACCCTTCCTGAAAAATCCTTGCCATTATTTTTCAGATTTGAAAATACTTTCTTTTGTAGTGAGGTGGCATAAAAAGTTCCTCTATGTGTCTTAATAGTAGTCAATTGATTTGGAATAATAAGCTGCAAAAACCTTGGATATAATAAAGAGTTACCATCATCATCCAAGATCTTGATCATACCCTCCAAAATCATTTTTGAAAAATTAAAAGGTTTTCCTTTACTAAGGCATATCACAGCTGATGCCATGGTAGTACCAAACTCATTCCAACCTGTTGTTTTAGGACTCAAACAATGTAAGAGAGTATGAATCAAGAATTTCCACTGAGATGAGAAGAGACCTTTGTAAAATTTTTATTTATTATTCTTCTTCTCATACCCCATTTTTTTCAAACCTTTGAAAATGGCGGCATTTTCAAGACACACAATCACTTCATTATATGGTAGGTTAAGAGATTCCCTAATAGATGACTCAGTTATGAGTATATCTTGGCCATCTACCTTAGCCTTAATATGTTTTTCTTCATTAAAAGTTATGACCTTAGCAGTAGCCCAAAACTGCTTAATAAAAGAAATGCATATAGGAGGATTCACAGTTAATACATACCTAATAGGGGTAGCATTCAAGAAATCGATTATCTGTGTGAATCCTTCAGAACCATATGGTTTCTTCAAAAAAGTGACCATGTTGTGCCTGTCAACAAATGTGCGTTTTGATTCAATTGGCAACACCATCTTGAATTAGGGTTTTGTGATTTAGGGATTTTGAAAATGATTGATAAAAGATGTTAGTGTTTGTGATTATAGAGAAATTATGTGTGCGTGAAACTGAATTATCGATTTGATTGGGGATTTAAACCGTTAAGTGTAAATGTTACCAATCCACCGCTGCACTCTCAGTTCTAGCAGTACAAACCCAGCTGCAGTAACGTTTTCTTAGCAGCAATTTTTTTTTTTCTTTTTTTTTTTTTTTTTTTTTTTTTTTTTTTTTTTTTTTTTTTAGTTCAAAGGGTGAATCATTATATTAATATCAACAAGTAATGAGAAAATTGAGCAATGAAAAAAGTACGGGAACTAAGATTAAACATTTTCCTTTAAAACTTGAAATGAAAAAATACAAAATAATGAACAAAACCAGCTGCAGTAACGTTTTCCTAGCAGCAAAATCTTTTTATAGTGCAAAGGGTGAATCATTATATTAATATCAACAAGTAATGAGAAAATTGAGCAATGACAAAAGTACTGGAATTAAGATTAAACATTTTCCATTAAAGCTTGAAATGAAAAATTATAAAATACTGGAAATAAAAGTTACACATTTTAAAAATCTACTAATCTAATTTTGGAGATTTCTTCAGGTCAAATGCCACATGTGCATCTTCGTAATCCAATCCATCAAACTCCACATCAGACAAATCATCATCATCCAATGTCTTGTACGCCTTGTGATGTTGTTTGAGAGATGATTTTTTTTGTTGCTTTGTACTCCTTTTCATCCTCAGCATGTTGTTTGATAGATTGTGTTTTTCCTGCTTTCTTTCTTTCAGCACCCCACCAATTGTACCATGCATTTCCATCCCATTTAAATTTTTTTACACTTTTTGCCGCTTTCTTTTTTGAAGCAGAACTGCTTGAACCTTCTCCTTCAACCCATTGTGCTGATCTCTTGTTGTTTGCAGACATTTTTTATGAATACTTCTTGCAGGTTTTTGTCTAGATATTTCAGAAACTAGGATTTGTGATTTGAGATACACATGGAAACGAGTATAAAAAGGGGATATGGGAAAACCAAAAGACCTATGTTTAATGCAGGAAAGGATTGATGTTTCCCACAGGTTGCTTGAACCTTTTCAACACCTTCAGGACAATCATGATCCATTGGGACGAGCGTTTGCCAGGGATCAATGTTTATAACTCTTGACAGAACTATATACATATTAGTCACCAACAAAGACTGGCTACAATAGAACATGATTGACTTGAATAAATCTACAAAATTTCATAATCTTTGGGCATTTTTGTTTCCCATGGTGCCTGATCCAAATATCCCTTTGGAAAGTAGTCTGTCCACGGATTTGGAGGACCTTCAGAACTACTTGATATGTGAAATGAACTTGAGTCACTGCTGTCAATGTATGATTTCTGCAAAAAACATAAAAAAAATATATTAAAATTTTAAAAAATATAGTGTAAATGAAATAAAAGATAATGTTGCAATTCAGGGTGTGTTTGAAACAACCTTTGTTCTTGGAACTCCAATGGCCACATTACTTAGTGGATGGTTGGTTTTAGATCATAAAAAAGAATGGAATGCAATAAACCAACATACGTAACCCTTCTTAGTTCCCGCTACAGCTCCTTTTGTCGTTTCAACTCCCTTTGAGCAAAGGACTGCACCAGCCGCATTGCTAGATTGTTGAAAAAACAAAAGGAACTGTATGGGAATTGAGAATGGAAAGGTATGTTGAAATCGACACACAGGTTGAGTAAAGAATAGATACAAATTTTGAGTAAAGAATAGAGTCTAAGTAACATCACTCATCTTGAATGCGATAATGAACTAGTGTGGCCTGTCATGAACAATACACACTTTATCATTATTGCATTGAAGACGTTTCAATTATCAGGCGAGATCCATCTAACGTTACAGAAAGGTTCCATTGCTTTGTTTTTTGGACACCGTCTAATAATGGTAGTGTGCTTGATCTTGATCACGCTTTGGCACTTTCGAGAATGTATCTTATTGAAAGAGCCAAAACTGGTGATCAAGATCAATCACACAAACGATAGTAGACGTTTTCCAAATCAAGCAAGGGAACCAATCTACAACGTTAGATAGATCTTGCCTGATAATTGAGCTTTATGTTATTAGAAAACAGATTCTTACTATCATTTATATTGCTCCCTTAGATGTGACGAACATACATATTAATTATGTAGATTCTACGACATTAGAGAGCTAATCGTGCATGAATGACAAGTTGAACATATACTTTATAATTGTTTCTGTATTTTGGGAAAGAGCAAAGATGAATGAGTAATGGATGAAATACCAGAACAAGTTTATGTTCATACTTGAAAGTGGTGTCTTTTCATCCATCACTCATACTTCTTCCATCTTTGATACATAGATGTTTTAGCCTAAATATTCGCACACACATCCGCCACTTTTTTATCTTATTCTCTCAATACGAATGCAACATAAGTCTTATAACAGATAGTAAACCTAAGCCTAAGATAAAATAGCCCTAAGGGAATGCCAACTCCCAAAACAGCCATAAACCCTAACAATAAAAGACATGATATACAGATACATATTAAGGTTTCCAAGGCATAAAAACTTGAAAATTCTTTCTCAAGCATCGAACCCGAATTATTATTTACAACTTATACTTGATAATTTTTTCTATATTTTGACAAAGAGCAAAGATGAATCAATAATGGATGAACAACACCAGAACAAGTTTATGTTCATACTTGTAAGTGGTGTCTTTTCATCCATCATTGATACTTCTTCCATCTTTGATACTTGGATGTTTTAGCCTAAATATTCGCACTAAAACTAAAAAACAACCATAAACCCTAACAATAAAAAACACAGTATACAGATACATAAACCTAACACTAAATAACCCTAATTAAATAAACACGAACAATGAAATAATCAGATAAACAAAAAAAACAACTAAATAATCAGATAAACCAAATCATCTGTCAAACTTAGGGTCAATATAGAAGCCATCTAAGTATGTTACCATATGTTTCCGATCTAAGTATGTTAGGGTGGAGTAGTGAGAGAGAGAAAGAAAGAACAACGCATGCAGCTGTGACATAATTGTGAGTGTGAGATAGAAAGAGTATTAAGTATATGTTGAAGTGTGTGAAGTGTGTTTGATAAGCTTTGCATATACTATATATTATAAGTGAAGTGTGTTTGATAAGCTTTGCATATATTATATATTACTAGCGGGGCACACGCGCGTTGCGGCGGCAGGTACCCTGTAATTAAAGTTTTGGTGAATAATGTTGCTCTATTAGTATTTATTTACGATGAAAATTACTTTACAGATAGCGAAAATATTTTTAGATGCATGATAAACTGTTGAAGTTATGAGAAAATGATATATTATCTGAGTGACCGAGTCCAATTAGAACTCTATTTTTTATTATTTTTTATTTTTTTTGGAAAATTCGAACATAAAAACCATGTAATTTAGAGGTAGGTTTTTTTTTATTATTTTTTTTTTAATTTTTTTCGCCCAAAGCCACTTGATATATATATAAATATGTTACTATATCTATATCTATACTACATATAAAAGAAAAATGGTCAAAGTGGAAAAGTGGAAAAGTGAAAAGTCAAGAATGTGAAATGTTGAAAAATCTTATTAAAGGAAATTATGAAATGTAATTAATATTCTTATTAAAGCACCCCATTACTTAAAAGTACAATGATTTATTCACATTGTACAACTAACTAAAAACATATCTACCAAATTAAATACAATCAATTAAAACAATTAATACAAATCACAAACCGGGTTGACCCTGGACGCTTCAAACCTGACGTGTTGAACCGGTTTAATTTGACCCGTTTTCGACCCAACCTAGCAAGTTGACCCGGTTTAAATCGATCAATTTTTCGACCAGAATGGTTCAACCGGTTGAACCACCCGGGTCGAACCGGGTTTCAAAACCTTATGTTTAATTCCCAAATCTTCAAACTTTTATTATTTTTCATTTATAACATATATTTTTTTATCAATAAACTATCTGTCGTTATAAAATACACGTCTAAAACCGGGTTGACCCGGGACAATTCAACCCGTTTTTTCGACACAACCCGTCGGGTTGACCCGGTTTAAATTGACCCGTTCTTCGACCGGAACGGTTCAACCGGTTGAATTACCCGGGTCGAACCGGGTTTCAAAATATTATATTTAATCCCCAAATCCTCAAATTTTTTTTATTTTCGTTTATAACCCATAAACTTTTTTTATCTCGAAACTATTGTTGCTATAAAATCCCGTTGCTATGCACGGGTACTCGTCTAGTGTAAGAAAAAGGTATATTATTAAATAAAAAAACTATGCATAAAATGTCTTACAAATTTTATGAAGAGAGTGTTTAGCCGCTTGATTTGTTTATACATTGTGGTTTATAAATGATACTTTTAATTGAAAGGGTGTTTTAAATGTTATATATATTAATTATAAGTGTTGACCAGTCAATATGTGTTGGTGATAATGCTTAAATTGATTGTACATATAGCTTAATTTGTTGTATTTATCTAAAATGTATAAATGTAAATCTTAAAAAATTGGAAGAGAGAGAGTCAAAGATGCATTATAAGATGTATAGATAAGTTTAAAAATGATTAAAAGTATAAAAACTAAAAGTATTAAAAGTTTAAAAACTAAAAGTATTAAAGGTACGTACATTTGTATTTTAGTGTATTTTGTATTTAAAAAATCGCCCAAAGAGTACATATGGTAAGATGCAAGGTTTTCAAGATCGGGATCGGATCCTACCTAGGATCGTTTTCGTCTTTGCAAGATCGTGATCGTATGATCAGATCGAGATCTTAAGATCCTATTAGCTATAATGTCATTTTCTTAATAGTTTTTGTAATATATTATACAAATTAACAAATTATTATATATCATAGACACAAAATTATATGAATGTTTCATCGAAATGTTTTCCTAAATTATGGTTATTAAATGTTATTGTTTAGGTTGAATTTTATTTTAGTTTAGGTCTACTCATTAGATTCATATCTAGTGAGATTTTTTATTTTCTTTTCATAGGTTTTCTTTAGTCTAGCTACCTTTCTTCTTGTTTCTGATTGTTAGCACTCTCGATGGATAACCATAACATTGATCGTTTGGTTCCTCGATGCATGAGAATGGCCCTTTTTATTACTCGCATTCCGAAGAGGACTTAGGTGACGGTGATGGTGATGTTATTGATGAGGTTAGGAGAGAAGAGGAAGTTGATCCTCTTAAGTATGTTAACCGTAGGACAAGAATTGAAAAGGACAGTCTCTTTAACATGCAGTTTCCTTGTAAAATTGGATACATAAACTTTCATGCCTACCTTAACTCATCCTTACCCATGCATGTACATAATCTCTCGTGCTAATTATAATAAAATTATGGTAGAGTACGTATCAAGGAAATAATGTGTTGTTGCTAGCTAGGGTTGAGCCATTACATGTTTTTGTAGGAAGTTTTGTGTATTTGGTTGATTTTATGGTAATGGAGGACTTAGCGTACATATTAGTACTTGTTTGAGTCAAATGCGTGTATCGAGTCATAATGAATGTTTTGCAGGATTTTTAGGAATGAAAACATATTTTATATTACTTACAAGCTCGAGAACTCAACAATAACTCGAGTCGAACTTATATAAGGTTGAGCTCAACTCATTAAGCAATTCGGTGAGTTAATTTGATAGGTTTTCAATCTCCAAAATTTTAATAACGCGCTCAAGATCCCGCCCCTTAATTTTCCCCAATATTTCGATCTCCCGCTCAAGATGCCGGCCCTTTTTTCTCCAAAATCAAAACCCAGACACTAGTCAGATCTATCTTCTCTCTATTCATCTCTTCTCCTTCTCTCTCGAACCCGACACGCACCACCGCCACAACGTATCCAGGGACCTCCCGATCATGTTATCCGGGATCGAGAAAGTTTCAACTCGGCTTGAGCTTGAATCAAAAAGCTCAATTTATCTGTAAATATGTGTTTTCTTACACAAATTAAAATTGAAATATAACCTAAGAATTGAATTCGATTTGACTTCAGCTCGAAAAGCTTGATACATTAATCAATAAGTATTTGCACTTATGTTGATATAAATAATGCTTAAAAACGTTATTAATATTTCTCAATAACACTACGTTTTGATAATCACAAAATGTAAACTAAATTAAATCAAAATTATGACGTAAACAAGTATTTAGTAACAAATATTTACTTCTACAACAAATATCACTTAAGGTATGCATAAACTAAGTATCTTATGCATTACATGATCAAAGGAAGTATTTTCTTAAAACAAAACATTTTATAAAATGACATTAACATTTTATATATTTTAGTAAATAATTTTTGGTATTGCTTTATTAAACCACAAAGATATGAATTCAAATTTCCAAACAAAAAAGGGCAAAATCTCTCCAGAAAAACATTCCCCATAAAAAGACAAACAAACCCAACATTTTGGAGGGGGCGGCCCCCTTAATGATTAAGGGGACCAGCCCCTGATTAAGGGGACCGGCATGCTCCAGAACAGTATTTTTTAGCCCTTTAAATACTGGTTCATTTCACAAATTTTCCTCACCTTTTTGCACTCAAAACTTTCTGATCTCATCTCCATTTCTATCCCAAAATCCTTTGATCATACAATTCATAAGTCTTTGTTTCCAAGTGATCCAAAGCTTCATCCACACAAGTGCAAAAAGAATAACACACCTCTACATCCATATAATTGTAGGAGTGTTGTGATTAGTTAGTATCATCTTGTAGTAGTGCTAGATATTTGTAAAGTGTTGTGTGAATTAGTTGATTGTAGATAGTAGGTGTGTTGTAAAGTAGTGTAGAAGTTGTGAATTAGTTGTGCATTGAAGAAGGTGTGAAGTAAATGAGAAGAAGAGGTTGTGGAGCTATCTTGAAGAAGTTGTGAAGGTGTGAAGAAGGTGTGAAGTTGTGAAGAAGTTGTGAGATTGGTTCTAGCTACGATTAGAACTCGACATTTAGCTTAGTGTCGTTAATAGGTGTAAGCCAAGGTGTGTAAGGTTTCTTCGCCATAAGGAGTTTGTTGCCATAGTGAAGAAAACTCTCGAGTGTGGTACTCGGGGAGTGGAGTAGGGGAAGGAAGGTGTCCTTGTAGCCGAACCACTATAAATTCGTGTGTTGTGGTTTGATCTTTCTAATTCTATCTTTACTTCATTTCATTTCAATATTTACATTATTAGATTTGACTTGCTTATATTTGTTGACACTTGAATTCACGTAAGATCGAATCAAAGTTTTTATATGCTACAAAATATTTTGAAAATAAATTTAAAAAGACGTAAAACTATTCGACCCCCCTTCTAGTTTTCCACAATTGGTATCAGAGACACGTCTAGCAAGATCTTTAAAATATATTGTATTTTAAAACTTGTAACGATCTATGGAATTTGAAAAATATTTAGAAGGGCAATCTATGCAAAGACCACCACTATTTGAAAGTGATGGATTTTTATATTGGAAAAATCGATTCGAAACTTATGTTAAATCAAAAGATCTAGATCTTTGGCATATTATTACCAATGGTGATTTTTTACCTATTCAAAATAACCCCGAAACAAATAAAGATGAAATCGTACCTTTTGAAAAACAAAATGATGATTTAAAAAGAAAACTTGCTAAAAATGATGAAGCAAAACTGGTTATTTACAATGCGCTACCACGTAAAGAGTACGAAAGGATCTTTATGTGTGAAACCGCAAAAGAAATTTGGAACTCTTTATTAATAACTCACCAAGGTAATAGTCAAGTCAAAGATAATAAAATAGATCTACTTGTTCAACAATATGAGCAATTCACGATTCCGGAAGAGGAATCAATTGATAACGCTTTCGCTAGATTTAACACTATCATCACAAGTTTAAAAGCACTTGATGAGAATTTTTCTAGTAAGAATTTTGTTAGGAAGTTTCTTAGGGATCTTCACCCAAAATGGCGAGCTAAACTGACGGCTATTGAAGAATCAAAGAATTTATCAACGTTACAACTTGATGAATTAATTGGAAACTTGAAAGTCTACGAAGTAATTATAAAGAAGGACTCCGAAATGGTCAAAGGGAAACGAGAGCAAAGCAAGTCAATCGCCTTGAAGGCTAGAAAGGAATCTAGTAACGAAGATAGATCATCTTCCCAAAGTGATAACGAAGAATACGCCATGGCCGTAAGAGATTTCAAGAAATTCTTCAAAAGACGAGGAAGATTCGTTAGACAACCACACGATGAAAGGAGAGCATCTCAAAAGAATAAAGATGACAAGAATAGAAAGAATGAAAGAAAGTGTTTCAAATGTGGTGATCCAAATCATCTCATTGGAAAATGTCCAATGATGTCAAGAGATCAAAATCAAAGAGCATTTGTTGGAGGAGCTTGGAGTGATAGTGATGAGGAGGAGGAAGAAACGACAAAAGAAGAAAAGTGTCTTATGGCAAAAACATCAAGCGAGGTACGTTCCGAAACCGAATATTTTAGTGATGAGAATTTATCATTAGACGAAAATGATTTAGATAGTGAGTATAATAGACTATGCAAATTAGGACAACAAGTAATAACTAAAAACAAATCACTAAAGCATATAAACAACCAATTAGAAAATGAAATACTAGAACTTTAAACTAAAATACATAAATTAGAGAAAGGCAAAGAAATTATTGAAGAATGTCAAGAGCTTAAATGTGAAAATGAAATACTTAGAGAAGAAATTTGTAAATTTGACAAATTTGAAAATAATAGTAACTCACTTAAGAAAATAATAAGTATTCAAAGAATATCCGGAGACAAAACCGGCTTAGGATTTAACCCAATTGAAGCTTCATCTAGTGAAACAAAAAATGTTAAGTTTGAAAGCGAATCTAGTAAACCAACATCCTTAGAAAAACATCCCAAATACATACTCATAAATGATAAGAAAATACCTCTTGCTAGTGATGAAGAAATAAAAACGTTTTATAAACCATCTTTAAAGACCGATGTAGGATCCTCTAAACCTAAAACAAGATCTAAAACTCCACCACCTAGGAAACCAAATAATTCTTATCCTAGATCTAAAACACCACAACCAAGAAGAAACCAAAATAAACAAAACTACAACAACCCTAGTAATCAAATGTTGAATTATCAACCAAGTTACAACCCTTGGGGAAAAAGGCAATGGGGACCAAATAGCTAGATCAACATTCCTTACTACTATCTTGGAGTTCTATTGCCATAGACTTTTGCAAAGTTTATTTATCATCTAGAAGATTTAGAAGATTGTCTTTTTGAAGACCGCCGGGTACGCCATTCTTTCTCTACTTATTGCCATGCGTAGATAATTTGTTTTATTGCTTTGCTTGCGTAGATATAATTTACTTCCTTATTTCTCTTGTACACACACAAACATATATATATATATATATATATATATATATATATATATATATATATATATATATATATATATATATATATACTTATCCCTATACTTATAATACTATATAAATAATACATATATATATATATATATATATATATATATATATATATATATATATATATATATATATATATATATGTTGATATAAATAATGTTTGTGAATGTTATTAATATTTCTCAATAAACCTATGTTTTGATAATCACAAAACTTAAATCAAATTAAGTCAAGAATAAGACATAAACAAGTATTTGGTGACAAATATTTACCTCTACATCTTATATCACTTAAGGTATGCATAAACTTAGTAACTTATGCATTACATGATCAAAGGAAATTTTATATTAATACATAACATTATATAAAATGATTTTAACATTTTATATATATTTGTAAATCATTTTTGGTAAAGCTTTATTAAACCACAAAAATATGATTTCAAATTTCCAACCAAAAAGGGAAAATTTTATCCAGAAAAACTTTTGAAACGTTCAGGAGGGCAGCCCCCTTAATTTTACTAGGCGGCCCCCTTAATCATTAAGGGGACCGGCCTACAATTAAGGGGACCGGCACGCTCCCGAACAGTAAAATCTGGCCCTATAAATATTGGATCATTTTACACATTTTTCTCACCTTTTTGCACTATAAACTTTCTGATCCAATCTTCTTCTCTAGATCTAAAATCCTTTGATCATATATTTCATAAGTCTTTGTTTCCAAGTGATCCAAAGCTTCATCCATTCAAGTGCAAGAAGAAGAACACTTCTCTACATCCATCTTATTGTAGTGGTGTTGTGTATAGCTAGTTTCGTATAGTACTAGTGATAGTTATTTGTTAAGGTGTTGTGTATATTTGTTGATTGTAGAATCTTGGTGTGTTGTAAACTAGTTTAGTAGTTGTGACTTAGTTGTGCATAGAAGAAGGTGTGAAGATTGACAAGGTGTGAAGACGGTGTGAAGTCTTGAAGAAGGTGTGAAGGTGTGATTAAGGTGTGAAGATCACGTGGTGTGATATTTGGTGTGAGATTGGTTCTAGCTACGATTAGAACTCGACATTTAGCTTAGTGTCGTTAACTTGTGTAAGCCAAGGTGTGTAAGGTTTCTCCACCATAAGGAGTTTGTTGACATAGTGAAGAAAACTCTCGAGTGTGGTACTCGGGGAGTGGAGTAGGGCAAGGAAGGTGTCCTTGTAGCCGAACCACTATAAATTCACGTGTTGTGGTTTGATCTTTCTAACTCTATCTTTTCTTAATTATATTCCAATACTTTCAATATTAGTTTAGACTTGCTTATATTGGTTGTTGCTTGAACTCACTTAAGATCGAATCGAAAGTTTTTATAACCAACAAAATATTTTGGAAATAAATTTAAAAGGACATAAAACTATTCAACCCCCCCCCCCCTTCTAGTTTTCCACAATTGGTATCAGGAGCCACGTCTAGCAAGATCTTTAAAATATATTGTATTTTAAAACTTGTAACGATCTATGGAATCTGAAAAATATCTAGAAGGGCAATCTATGCAAAGACCACCACTATTTGAAAGTGATGGATTTTAATATTGGAAAAATCGATTCGAAACTTATGTGAAGTCAAAAGATCTAGATCTTTGGCATATTATTACTAATGGTGATTTTTTACCTATTCAAAATAACCCCGAAACAAAGAAAGATGAAATCGTACCTTTTGAAAAACAAAATGATGATTTAAAAAGAAAACTTGCTAAAAATAATGAAGCTAAAATGGTTATTTATAATGCGTTACCACGTAAAGAGTACGAAAGGATCTTTATGTGTGAAACCGCAAAAGAAATTTGGAACTCTTTACTAATCACTCACCAAGGTAATAGTCAAGTCAAAGATAATAAAATAGATCTACTTGTTCAACAATATGAGCAATTCACGATTCCGGAAGAGGAATCAATTGATAATGCTTTTGCTAGATTTAACACTATCATCACAAGTCTAAAAGCACTTGATGAGAATTTTTCTAGTAAGAATTTTGTTAGGAAGTTTCTTAGGGCTCTTCATCCAAAATGGCGAGCTAAAGTAACGGCTATTGAAGAATCGAAGAATTTGTCAACTTTACAACTTGATGAATTAATTGGAAATCTAAAAGTCTACGAAGTCATCATTAAGAAGGACTCCGAAATGGTCAAAGAAAAACGAGAGCAAAGCAAGTCAATCGCCTTGAAAGCTAGAAAGGAATCTACTATTGAAGATAGCTCATCTTCCGAAAGTGATGACGAAGAATACGCCATGGCCGTAAGAGATTTCAAGAAATTCTTCAAAAGGCGAGGAAGATTCGTAAGACAACCGTATGATGAAAAGAAAACATCTCAAAGGAGTAAAGATGATATGAACAACAAGATTGAAAGAAAGTGTTTCAAGTGTGGTGATCCAAATCACCTCATCGGAAAATGTCCAATGATGACAAGAGATCAAAATCAAAGAGCTTTTGTTGGAGGTGCTTGGAGTGATAGTGACGAAGATGAGAAAGAAACGACAAAAGAAGAAAAGTGTCTTATGGCGAATACATCAAATGAGGTACGTTCCGAAACCGAATATTTTAGTGATGAAAGTTTATCATTAGATGAAAAAGATCTAGATAATGAATATAATAAACTATGCAAATTAGGACAACTAGTAATGGCCAAAAACAAATCACTAAAATACATAAATAATCAATTAGAAAGTGAAGTACTAGAACTAAAATTTAAAATACATCAACTAGAAAAGGGTAAAGAAATTTTTGAAGAATGTAAATCATGTCAAGAGCTTAAAGGTGAAAACAAAACACTTAGGGAAGAAATTTGCAAACTTGACAAATTTGAAAATAGTAGTCAATCACATAGTAAAATAATAAGTATTCAAAGAACATCCGGAGACAAAACCGGCTTAGGATTTAATTCAAATGAAGCCTCAACAAGCGAGATTAAAAATGTAAAATTTGAAAGTGAACTCAACAAACAAAAACCTTTGAAATCTAATCCTAAGTATACACTTATTAATGATAAGAAAATACCTCTTGCCAACGATAAAGAAGTTAAAGCTTTTTATAAACCATCCTTAAAGACCGAAAATAGGCAAAACTATAATAACAATAGTAATCAAATGTGGAACTACCAACAAAGCTACAATCCTTGGGGCATTCTACCACCTTTCATGCACCCGAGCCAAATGTTAAACATGCTTGGACTAAACAACTTTGGACCAAAAGGACAATGGGGATCAAATGGCTAGATGAACATTCCTTGAGGCAATCTTGATGTTTCTATCTACATGGACTTTTTCAAAGTCTATACTTCATCTTGATGATGTTGAAGATTTCTTTTGAAGACCACCGGGTACGCCATTCTTTCACAACTCATTGCCATGCTTAGATAAATATGCATTATTTGTTTTCATCGTTTGTTTAGATATAATTTGTTATAATCTTCTATTGGTTAGATCATATATATACTTATATATATATAAATATATACTCTTATACGTAATATATTAAATATATTTATACTTATATAAAATTACTTGCACATAACCTAGATACGTCATTTGTTGACTTTCTAGAACTCCGGGAAATTGTTCGTTATCGAACCCTTTCCTTTCCCCCTCGCGTTATTCCTTTAAGTCCTCTTTTAGAAGACTCATGATGATGAAGAGATATGAGTCAAGTGGACTTTTATCATGCAAGAACGCCTTCGCACGCAAACACTATGGATGAAACAAACTCCTCTCGCCGACTATATCCTATCTCCGCTAATACCTTTCAAACCTCACCATCAACCCATCCTTCACCTATATTTACACTTATATACATATATACATATATATATATACACTTATTCACATATTCCTAACACACCTCAAACCCCTCATCATCTTAACACTTTGATCATTTTATCCAAAATTGTCAAAGGTATATTTTAATTATCGAAACGGTAATTAAAAATTGTTAAGAATTGTGTCATCGTCCCAATAAACGTTTACGTATTTTTGATATATTATAAATATAACTATATACGTATAAATATGTTTGTTCCAGAAACTTATTCCGAGAAATTGCAAAATTTCAAAGGCGGCCCCCTTAAAGATTAAGGGGACCGGCTTGTTATCGAAGGCGGTCCCCTTAATGTTTAAGGGGACCGGCCATCTGACACTTCCAAAATTCATTTTCCTCCTTAATTCCATTCCCAAACACTCCATTTGCTCATTCACTTCTTCCCCACTGCTGCTGAGTACGAACCAAAACACCCAAAACCATCAAAATCCTCCATCATATCACCAATCCGGGGTTGTTTCGCAAGGGGCAAACATCAACCAAACATATAACAACATCTTTTGTAAGTTTTCCAACATGCATTTCATCACATTTCATTCGATTTGGTGTCTAATCAATAATTATGCATTTTATTAAAATTCATTTTAATTCGATTTTAAGTGTTATTGAAGCTAGAAATTGAATTACCAAATGCTCCCCATAGGATTAGGATGATGTTTTGCAACTCAAAATTAGTATAACATATCATCTGGTCAAAATCATTAATCGCCCATAAACCCTAGTCGAATTTTATTTTTCAAAAGGCACATTGTTGATATAACTCTTAAAAACCACTTAAAACTTACTACATTACATTGTTTTAACGTCCTAAACAATCAAAACATACTTTTCAATTTATTAGAAAATGGTTCATGAAGACAACATGGGCGTTTGGTTCATGAACAAACTATAACTATATGTAGTTATTTGAAACTTAAAACCTGTTCATAAAACTTGTTAATACTACTAAAATCAATAGACGTCATCAAGATATATAATCAATATATATACTGATGTTTTAGGATGTTTTTATCTAGTAAGGGAGCGTTTGGTTTATCTCAAAAATGATATTTTTGAAAACTAAAATTCGCATTTTAATCTTTTAGACAAACTTATGTTGTGTCAAACTCTTATGGAATGGAAGATATATAATCTAATATATATCTAGCCTTATTTCAAAATGAATTATGATATCATACTCTTCGATATTATATATTCTAAACGAGTTTAAAATCAAAATAAAAGGAACATCATGAAACTACTTCATTGAATATTTTTTTTTGTGTCGAAGTAGAATTTCGTTCCACATATAGTGCATATAATTATATAAATATATAACATATGCATGATAGTTGTTTTTATATTAATTTTATTTTTGTTGTTATATTGTTTAGGTGAAAATGCCTAAGACCACGGTTGGTGATGTCTCCAAAACCAAACAGTACATTCCAAATGTCTCTTCTACTCCCGGCATGTCTCCTTCAGTTGCATGTTTCTATCGTCCTATTGAAAATAGAAACATTCACGAAGGACGAATTGTCGATCCATCTTTCTATGAAAATGATCAAACCGAACGAATGTTCACCAATATTCGTTTTGAATGTCTTTTCCAAATCAACGAACCTATCATTCCTCGTTTTATCCTCGACTTCTGTAGCCAAGTGACGGTGCAAACCGATCCCTATGGTCATCTCCTCATTTCCTTCATGATTCAAAATCAATTCATCACTCTTACTCTTGCTCAATTTGGGCAAATTCTTAGAATCCCATTCAACGGCCAAGCCGTTTTCTCAAATGAATGGGATCTTTCCACTCTTGAAAGAAATCGTCCTCAGGATAGCCCCTACTATTCTGAGATTCCTAGTCCTGAAGACATTCGTCGAATGCTTGAACTAGAACGTCGTACGACTAGTCGAGTAATCAAGTCGTAGAATGTCGACATTCATGCTAATCAAATCCTCCTCAAAGAGCTAAGCCCCGACATGAAGAAGTGGGAAGAACTCATTCGCGAGAATGCGTTTGGTACGGGTGGTCACCGTGATCATGTCACGGCGAGCATTGCCCACATGCTTTACTGTATTATTGCTGAAGAGCAATACAATTTGGCTTATCTTTTTGTTCATCGAATAATGTCCGCCAAAAACACCCCAAATGCCAATCTTCCTTATGGTATGTTTCTCACACGACTTTATCGTTATGTGATGGAACATTACCCACATCTTCAAAGAGACTACTACGTTCATATCCTTCCCACTTTGAATCAACTTACTTGTGTTCGTACTCGTCGTCCTCGTAGTGACAAAGGAAAATCTCGTGTTCCTTTGTACTCTAGGGGTCGTGGTTCTACATCTCATCGTGATGACGATGATGATGAGGATGAAAACACCTCACGTGTTAGTACTCCATCCCCCACGACCTTTGTTGATGATCTTCCTGATCTTGATTACTCCGAATATTCAGTTCCTCTTCTTCACGAACGTACCGATGAACTTCTCTTCACTCGCCAAACCTCCATCATCAATCAACAACAACAAATGCATGAAGAGATGCGAGGAGGATTCAAATCCGTTGGGAAGATGTTTAGGAAGATGCTTGGAAAGAAGAAGAAGTAGAAGATTTTGATGTATTTCTATTTGTTACTACTTGTTTCTATTTGACATTTGTATGGTTTGCTACTTGTCCGACTTATTCGGAAATACTTGTGTTAGCTCTTCTTTATCTCTTGAATAATTTTTAGTCTTTGAATAATTATCATGCTATGCTATGCTTCTTTTCAAATATGGATTATAACATGTTAATTTGCATAAAAAATTTGGTTATACATATATGTTTATATATCATCATTCCTAGTGTATATGCTTCTAATAGAGCTTGCTGGAAAAACAAACTTGAAAAATGGCCAAATTCTGCAAATTTTGGGTTTCTGGTCGTCTGAGAAAACACCAGATGGGCGGCCCTCTTAATTCCCTAGGCGGTCCCCTTAATGATTAAGGGGGCCGGCATACAATTAAGGGGACCGGCCATCTGGAACTGGGTTTACTGTATTCTTTTGCATCTTGTGAATCCTTTCTCTAGTTTCAGCTACCATTTCCCATTTTGACCCAACTGATTTTAGAATCTCTTTCAACCATTTCAAACATTTACCTAAATCACCCACTTCCATACTATAAATTCCCTCCATTATCACCATTCTTCATCTCATCATTCATCATATCATCATGACTCCTCCAAGCACCTCAAACTCCAAAACCTCCAAGAAACAAAAACTTGTGGTCATCCCCCCAAAACAACTCTTCATTAACTTAACAAATGAAGACAACAAAACACCATCACCTCCACCCAAATGATCATCCCCAAGTGCACCCAATGCACCATCTAAAACACCTTCCACTCATGGAACTTCTTCATCATCCATACCCTCAACCTCATCAATCAATGACTACATCAACTTACACTTGTCACCACAAGTATCATCACCACCTCCTACACAAGAACCCATGTCTACTCATCTTACCATCTCACTTTCACCAATAACACCACTTGATGCTCATCTCTCATCACCACAAATTACACCACCATTCTTTGCCAATCCCGTACCTTGGAGGCTACTTGAATCCCATGGGGATACTTGTCTTTGTTGCATCCACAACCGCACGGTCATCTTTGGCCTTAGAGATGAAATTCAATATATGTTTTCATATATTGAACATTTGCTTACCAACCCACCACCACCACCATCCTCTCCAATAATCCCTCCACCACAATTCTCACCCATTACTCCACCATCACCATCATGCTCTCCAAATTAAGCATATGATATGCTTAATAAATAAAGCCTTTACCATCCCTTTTGCTTGCAAGCTCTATGAAGTCCATGTACCCTTTGCATGATGATGTATTTCTATTGTTGTTAGCTTATGTAATTGCTAATATCTTGTACTCTTCATTACTGGTACTTGTATTGTTGTGTCTTGACACAACCATTGCTCTAATATGAATGCTTCTTTCTTTCCTTATTACATTATATTTGTGTGCATGTCTATACTTGTGCTTCTAATATTTTTGTTTTGCAAGCATTCCATAGCTCGTTCTCTTGGTGCCCCCAAACGAGGAGGAGTACTCATCAAGGGGGAGTTTCTACCCGTCAAAATTTTCACGAATGAAAACTTGTCGGCATAACCTTTTTGATGTTACAAAAAGGGGGAGAAGTATATATAAACTCACTAAAATACTTGTTTAAAAACTAATTTTTGAGTTAATGAGTTTAAGTTTTGTAATCATCAAAAAGGGGGAGATTGTTGATATAAATAATGTTTGTGAATGTTATTAATATTTCTCAATAAACCTATGTTTTGATAATCACAAAACTTAAATCAAATTAAGTCAAGAATAAGACATAAACAAGTATTTGGTGACAAATATTTACCTCTACATCTTATATACTTAAGGTATGCATAAACTTAGTAACTTATGCATTACATGATTAAAGGAAATTTTATATTAATACATAACATTATATAAAATGATTTTAACATTTTATATATATTTGTAAATCATTTTTGGTAAAGCTTTATTAAACCACAAAAATATGATTTCAAATTTCCAACCAAAAAGGGCAAATTTTATCCAGAAAAACTTTTGAAACGTTCAGGAGGGCGGCCCCCTTAATTTTACTAGGCGGCCCCCTTAATCATTAAGGGGACCGGCCTACAATTAAGGGGACCGGCACGCTCCCGAACAGTAAAATCTGGCCCTATAAATATTGGATCATTTTACACAGTTTTCTCACCTTTTTGCACTATAAACTTTCTGATCCAATCTTCTTCTCTAGATCTAAAATCCTTTGATCATATATTTCATAAGTCTTTGTTTCCAAGTGATCCAAAGCTTCATCCATTCAAGTGCAAGAAGAAGAACACTTCTCTACATCCATCTTATTGTAGTGGTGTTGTGTATAGCTAGTTTCGTATAGTACTAGTGATAGTTATTTGTTAAGGTGTTGTGTATATTTGTTGATTGTAGAATCTTGGTGTGTTGTAAACTAGTTTAGTAGTTGTGACTTAGTTGTGCATAGAAGAAGGTGTGAAGATTGACAAGGTGTGAAGACGGTGTGAAGTCTTGAAGAAGGTGTGAAGGTGTGATTAAGGTGTGAAGATCACGTGGTGTGATATTTGGTGTGAGATTGGTTCTAGCTACGATTAGAACTCGACATTTAGCTTAGTGTCGTTAACTTGTGTAAGCCAAGGTGTGTAAGGTTTCTCCACCATAAGGAGTTTGTTGACATAGTGAAGAAAACTCTCGAGTGTGGTACTCGGGGAGTGGAGTAGGGCAAGGAAGGTGTCCTTGTAGCCGAACCACTATAAATTCACGTGTTGTGGTTTGATCTTTCTAACTCTATCTTTTCTTAATTATATTTCAATACTTTCAATATTAGTTTAGACTTGCTTATATTGGTTGTTGCTTGAACTCACTTAAGATCGAATCGAAAGTTTTTATAACCAACAAAATATTTTGGAAATAAATTTAAAAGGACATAAAACTATTCAACCCCCCCCCCCCTTCTAGTTTTCCACAATATATATATATATATATATATATATATATATATATATATATATATATATATATATATATATATATATATATATATATATATATATATATATATATACACACACACACACACATATGCGTGCACATAACCTAGATACGTCATTAGTTGACTTTCTTGAACTCCAGAAAATTGTTCGTTTTCGAACCTTTTCCTTCCCCATTGGCCCTTTTGAACTTTGACGTTCAACTCGAAAATCTTTTATGTCCACTATTTGAAAACTCATTATGATGAAGGGATGTGAGTCAAGTGGATCAACAGAAAGGAAGAGCGCCTTCACACAAGAATGCTATTGATGAAACAAACTCCTTTCGCTGACTCAAACTTATCTTCGTCATCATTTCTCAACTCCACCTAATAACCCACCATTTATCCACACTTACACATTATCTATATTTATATTCACATATTCACATATTCCCGAACACATCTCAAATCCTCCATTAACTTGACACTTTGATCATTTTATCCGAAATTGTCAAAGGAACATTTTAATTAACGAAACGTTAATTAAAAATTGTCAAGTACTTCATCATCGTGCCAATAGATTCTTACATATTTTTGATATATTATAAATCTAATTATATATATATATATATAAATATGTTTGTTCCAGAAACCAAAACCGCGAAAAATTCAAAAATCAATGGGCGGTCCCCTTAAAGATTAAGGGGACCAGCTTGTTATCGAGGGCGGTCCCCTTAATGTTTAAGGGGACCGGCCTACTGAAACTTCCTAAATCGTTCTCCACCTTAAATCGTTTCCCAAACACTCCATTTGTTCATATTTTCCACACTCACCACTGCTGTGAACGAACCAAAACCACCAAAATCTTTCACCAAATCACCAATCCGGGGTTGTTTCGCAAGGGGCAAACGTTAACCAAATGTATAACAACATCTTTTGTAAGTTTTCCAATATACATTTCATCACATTTCATTCAATTTGGTGTCTAATCAATAATTAGGTATTTTATTAAAATTTATTTTAATCTGAATTTTAGTAAAATTGAAGTTAGGAATTGAATAACCAAATGCTTCCCATAGGATTAGAATGTAGAATTGCAACTCAAACTAAATCTAACACATCATATTGTCAAAGTTTTTAATCGCCCATAAACCCTTGTTAGTATCATTCTTCAAAAAAGCACATTGTTGATATAACTCTTAAAAACTAGTTAAAACTTACTACATTATAGTAGTTTAATGTTTTAAACAATCAAAACATACTTTTCAATTCATTGTAAAAAGTTTCATGAAGACAACATGGGCGTTTGGTTCATGAACAAATCATACTTATATGAATTTATTTAAAACTTAAAACTAGTTCATTAAAATTACAAACATAATTCGAGTCTATGGGTGTCATCAAGATATATAATCAATATATATATTGATGTTTTAGGCGATATTCATCTAGTTAAAGGAGCGTTTGGTTTATCTTGAAAAAGACATTTTGAAAACCAAAATTCATATTTTAACTTTCTAAACAAATTTTATGTTTGTCAAACTTGTAAGAAAAAGCAAGATATATAATCTAATATATATCTAGCCTAATTTTAAAATGAATTATGATATATAAAGTGATGTTTGGATAGTATTGATATTATACCGAACCTGTTCCACAACTACACTTTGACATCATAATATACATTCTAAACGAGTTTAAAATTAAAAATAAGGAACATTGTGAAACTACTTCCTAGGATATGTTTTTTTTGGCGAAGTAGGCTTCTGTTCCACATGTATTGCATATATATATATATATATATATATATATATATATATATATATATATATATAACATATGCATGTTAATTGTTTTTGTCTTAATTTTATTTTTGTTGTTATATTGTTTAGGTGAAAATGCCTAAGACCACGGTTGGTGATGTTTCAAAAACCAAACAATACATTCCTCAAGTTTCCTCTACTCCCGGCATGTCTCCCGCCGTTGCATGTTACTATCGTCCCATTGAAAATAGAAACATTCACGAGGGTAGAATTGTCGATCCATCCTACTATGAATCCGATCATATTGAACGATCGTTCACCAATATCCATCTTGATTGTCTTTTCAAAATCAACGAACCAATCATTCCTCGCTTTATTCTCGACTTCTATAGCCAAGTGACGGTGCAAACCGATCCCTATGGCCATCGCCTCATTTCTTTCATGATCCAACGTCAATTCATCACTCTTACTCTTGCTCAGTTTGGACAAATCCTCAAAATCCCATACAACGACCAAGCCGTATACTCTATTGAATGGGATCTTTCCTCACTTGAACGAAATCGTCCTCAGGATGGTCCATACTATTCTGAGATTCCTAGTCCTGAAGACATTCGTCGACTGCTTGAACTAGAACGTGGTACGACTAGTCGCAAAATCAAGTCAAAGAATGTCGAAATTCATGAAAATGAAATTCTTCTCAAAGAGCTAAGCTCTGACATGAAAAATTGGGAAGAACTCATTCGCGAGAATGCGTTTGGTACCGGCGGTCACCGTGATCATCTCATGGCTAGCATCACCCACATGTTGTATTGTGTAGTTGCTGAAGAAAACTACAATCTGGCTTATCTCTTTCTCCATCGAATCATGACTACCAAAAACACTCCAAATGCAAATCTTCCTTATGGTATGTTCCTCACTCGACTTTATCGTCATGTCATGGAACACTACCAAGATCTTCGAAATGATTTCTATGTGCAAATTCATCCCACTTTGAAACAACTCACTCTTGTTCGTACTCGTCGTTCTCGAAGTAACAAAGGCAAATCTCGTGGTCCTTTGTTTTCTATGCCTCGTGGGTCAACATCTCATCGAGGTAATGATGATGATGAGGAGGAAAACACCTCGCGTGTTAGTACCCCATCTCCCATTACCTTTGTTGATGATCTCCCTGATCTTGATTACACCAATTATCAAATTCCTCTTCCTCATGAGCGTACCGATGAACTCCTCTTCACCCGTCAAATGTCCATAATTAACCAACAACAACAAATGCATGAAGAAGTTAAAGGAGGATTCAAGTCCATAGGAAAGATGTTCAGGAAGATGATGGGCAAGAAGAAGTAGAGTTGTTGATGTGTTGCTACTTTATAATATTATTACTCTATTAGACATTTGTATGTTTTATTTGTCCGATTTATTCGGAAATAATTGTGCTCCTCCATGATTGTCTCTTGAATGTTGCTTAGGCTTTAACTATTATCATGCTTGGACCTTGATTATAACTTTATGCTATATTTATGCTTCTCTTAATTTGGTTTATAATATATTAGTTTGTGTTGGGTTTTGGATTATGCTGCTGAAGAGTCAAACTGCTGCTGAGATGAAACTGCTGCTAAGGTTAAAGATTCTGCTGCTATACATTCAAAGTGCTGCTATGGGAAAATACTGCTAGTGGAATGTACTGCTAAAGAGATATGCATGTATACGGAATGGATAATTATAGAATAGATTGTGTGTATATTTTATACGTCTAGAATATTCTTATCTTGTGTAGAAAGGTATTGTAAACTTAGTAGGACTCCTTGGCCTATAAAAGGAGGATCCTAGGGTTAGATTGAGTACGTATTGTTTAGTTTTCGTTTACACTTCAAGGTTGTAAAACCCTAGCATTGTCGAGTGCTCGTATTATTAATATATTGAAGTGTTGATAGTGAATAATTATTCTTCTTAAGTTAAGCTTTAATATTCCGCGTTCTAGCTTAAGTGTTAACTCAAGTCAACTTCTATATAAGATCGTTTGCTCAACTGGGATCAACAGTTTGCATGCATGATTTGTTATTTATGCTTATATTTCATCATTCCTAGATTATGTGCTTCAAATAGAGCTTGCTGGAAACACACATTTGAAAAACCACCCATTTCTGCAAATTTTTGGTTTCTGGTCGCCTGGGAAAACACCAGATGGGCGGCCCCCTTAATTTTCCTAGGCGGTCCCCTTAATCATTAAGGGGGCCGGCCTACAATTAAGGGGACCGGCCATCTAGAACTGTATTTACTGTTTTCTTTTTGCATCTTGTGACCTCCTTCTCTAGTATAAGCTACCATTTCTCCTTATAACCCAACTGATTTTAGAATCTCCTTAAACCATTTCAAAAACATACCTAAATCAACCACTTCCATTCTATAAATTCCCTCCGAATTAACAATCTTCATATCATTATTCTTCATCTCTTTCAACCTAAACCATCATGTCTCCACCAAGCACCTCTAACTCTAAGGCCTCAAAGAAACAAAAGATTGTTATCATCCCTCTAAAACAACTCTTCATTGACCTAACTAATGAAGACAACACAACTCCATCACCTCAACCTAAATGCTCATCTCCAAGTGCACCTAATGCACCATCCAAAACACCTTCCACCCATGGAACTTCCTCATCCTCTGTACCCTCAACTTCCTCAATCAATGACTACATAAACTCACACTTGTCATCACCACAAGCATCATCACCACATCCTACACAAGAACCTCTTTCCACCCATCTTACCATCTCACTTTCACCAATAATACCACTTGATGCTCATATCTCATCTCCACCAATTACACCACCATTCTTTGTCAATCCCGTACCTTGGAGCTTACTTGAAGCTCATGGTGATGCTTGCCTTTGTTGCATCCACAACCGAACCATAATCTTTGGTCTTAGAGATGAAATTCAATATATATTTTCATATATTTAACACTTGCTTACCAACCCACCACCACCACCACCTCCACCATCCTCACCCATTATTCCACCACCACAATCTTCACCCATTTCTCCACCATCACCATCATGCTCTCCAAATTAAGCATATGCTATGCTTAATAAATAAAGCTTTTACCACCCTTTTGCTTGCAAGCTCTATGAAGCCCATGTACTCTTTGCATGATGGAGTATTTTTCTAGTTGTTATTTTATGTAGTAGTTATTCTATTTGTAATCTCTTTTGATGCTACATGTATTGTTGTGTTTTTACACAATTTTAGCTTTAATATGAACGCTTCTTTTTAATGATGCTTGTTTATATTGTTGTCACTTTATATATAATTGTATGTATATACTTGTGCTTCTAACATTTTTGTTTTGCAAGCATTCCATAGTTCGTCTCCATGGTGCCCCCAAACGAGGGGGAGTACACATCAAGGGGGAGTTTTCATCCCGTCAATATTTCATGATTGAAACTTGTCGGCAAAACCTTTTTGATTCTACAAAAAGGGGGAGAAGTAAATATAAACTCACTAAAATACTTGTTTAAAATCTAATTTTTGATTTAATGAGTTTAAGTTTTGTAATCATCAAAAAGGGGGAGATTGTTGATATAAATAATGCTTAAAAACGGTATTAATATTTCTCAATAACTCTACGTTTTGATAACAAAAAGTGTAAACTAAATTAAATCAAAATGATGATGTAAACAAGTATTTAGTAACAAATATTTACTTCTACAACTAATATCACTTAAGGTATGCATAAACTAAGTATCTTATCCATTACATGATCAAAGGAAGTATTTTCTTAACACAAAACATTTTATAAAATGACATTAACATTTTATATATTTAAGTAAATCATTTTTGGTATTGCTTTATTAAACCACAAAGATATGATTTCAAATTTCCAACCAAAAAGGGCAAAATCTCTCCAGAAAAACCTTCCTCATAAAAAGACAAACAAACCCAACGTTCTGGAGGGGGTGGCCCCGTTAATTCCTGGGCGGCCCCTTAATGATTAAGGGGACTGGCCCCTAATTAAGGGGACTGGCACGCTCTAGAACAATATTTTTTAGCCCTTTAAATACTGGTTCATTTCACAAATTTTCCACACCGTTTTGCACTCAAAACTTTCTGATCTCATCTCCATTTCTATCCCAAAATCCTTTGATCATACAATTCATAAGTCTTTGTTTCCAAGTGATCCAAAGCTTCATCCACACAAGTGCAAAAAGAAGAACACTCCTCTACCTCCATATAATTGTAGTAGTGTTGTGATTAGTTAGTATCATCTTGTAGTAGTGCTAGATATTTGTAAAGTGTTGTGTGAATTAGTTGATTGTAGATAGTAGGTGTGTTGTAAAGTAGTGTAGAAGTTGTGAATTAGTTGTGCATAGAAGAAGGTGTGAAGTAGATGAGAAGAAGAGGTTGTGGAGCTATCTTGAAGAAGTTGTGAAGGTGTGAAGAAGGTGTGAACTCGTGAAGAAGTAATAAGATTGGTTCTAGCTACGATTAGAACTCGACATTTAGCTTAGTGTCGTTAATAGGTGTAAGCCAAGGTGTATAAGGTTTCTCCTTCATAAGGAGTTTGTTGACATAGTGAAGAAAACTCTCAAGTGTGGTACTCGGGGAGTGGAGTAGGGCAAGGAAGGTGTCCTTGTAGCCGAACCACTATAAATTTGCGTGTTGTGGTTTGATCTTTCTAACTCTATCTTTACTTCATTTCATTTCAATATTTACATTATTAGGTTAGACTTGCTTATATTTTTTGACACTTGAATTCACGTAAGATCGAATCAAAGTTTTTATAAGCTACAAAAGATTTTGAAAATAAATTTAAAAAGACTTAAAACTATTCAACCCCACTTCTAGTTTTCCACAACTTAGTAAACTTACATATTAAAAAAAAAAAAAGAAAAAAAAAAACATATTTTATATCACTTACAAGCTCGAGAACTCAACAATAACTCGAGTCCAGCTTATATAAGGTTCATAACGCTCAAAGTTAACATGTTTTTATAAATGTTATTAGTGTTTTTGTGTATGTTATTTGGTTGTTTTTATATGCTTTTGCCACTAAATCGTATCAAAGTATGCTTTTGTAGCATATGTAGCCAAATGTAGGAAAAATGGAGAAAAAGTGAAGAAAATGAAGTATATGCGATTACACGAAGATTCCCAAGTTCAAAAGTCCAATCTGTGATGCATTTCATAAGGAGAACCTAAGTTTTGTCATCTCAAAGTTCCAAGTTCAGAGTTAATCAAGTTTGGATAGTGCATAAAGAACTACACAAGGAAAAGTCAAAGTCGAAAGCAACCAGAACCTACCATCCGATCGGTTGGAGTACAACCGATCAGATAGCCACAATTACCACATCCAACCGATCGGATAGCCACAATTACCACATCCATCCGATCGGTGCCAACCCGCAACCGATCGGTTGGACATCTCTGCCTGTTTATACCAACTTCTTGTGCATGAATCTTGGTCTTTTGTCCCATTGTTCTAGTCCCTTCTTAATATCTTGTTGTCCAAGCTCCAGCATTTATGTCCCTATTCATTACTAGGAGTATTTGACAAGCCTAAAAGGACCCCAAGAATACACAATTGAAGAGATCATTTACTCTCATTACTACTCTCAATTATTATCATCATCTAGCTCTCAAAGAAGGGAAATTCGTGCAGAAAGAACCAGGAACTTTGGAGGACCAAGGAAGCAACATCTGGAGGCCAAAAATCTCAAGAAATCATCACCAATACTTAGGTTATCAATACCTTGTCATTTGTTATCAATTCCAAAGCATTGTAAGACTTAAAACCATGGATTCTAATGTTAAATATTCTGAGTTTATTTGCATGTTTGCTATGAGTGGCTAGTAGTCTTTTTACACTTGTTTTGATGATGTTTTATGCTTAGTGATAGTTATGATTGTGATAACATGTTTTAATTCAATTTCAAGTCAATCCTAAGAACCAATTGTACCTTAACTTTCATAGTGACATTTGTTGAGCCAAGGTTAACTAACTGATAATAGTTTCAAGGGTCGAAAAATTTGTTATTATTCAACTAGTTATAATCATTTGTCTATGAATGATTGTTTTTCACCATAATTATTCTTGACTAAACAAAGAAACAAGAAGTATGATTGTAATGAGAATGCTTTTATAACATCAAATCAGATTGTTTGTAAACCTTTAGTTGGACGAAAGTTTAGATGTTTATAAATAATTGTAACCTTTTTGTCTATGAATGGGTTACATTTTGTAATGACCATTTCCTAAGAGTATTTGATTTGTAATAAGAGTTTGTTCTTGTGTTTAAGATATTCACGATACCTTATGAACCTTGGATGGATCTTGAATTGATTGGTTTACACCTAAAGCTTGTTTTTATGAACTAAAATCTTGACGAAGGTTTAACTTGTAGAAACAATAGATTAGACCATCATCTAATTATCACAACCAACATGTTATCAAAAGTTATCACAATCATGTGTGTCATTAAGTAGAAAACTAGTCTAAACAAGTGTAGTTTTTAAATTATTGAATTTTCTTATTATCTTATTTGCGTACATTAGAGATTTACTTTTAGACTTATATTTTGATTCACTCACAAATCCCTGCGAACGATCCCGACTTACCATCATATCTTGCTATAACGGACGAGTACACTTGCTCGTATGTGTTGTTTCTAGATTTGGTAATTCACCCTTATAAATTTAAAACTTGCACTAACAAAATGCACATCAAAGGTTGAGCTCAACTCATTAAACATTTCGAGCTCATTTGATAGGCTTTCAATCTCCAAAATCTCCAAAATTTTAATATAGCGCTCAATATCCCACCCCTTAATTTTCCCCAAAATTTCAATCTCACGCTCACTCCCACCCCTTTTTCAGCGAAAATCAAAACACTAATTAACACTAGTCAGTAGATATATCTTCTCTCTATTATTCATCTCTTCTCCTTCTCTCTAGAACCGACTCACACACCACCGCCACACTTCACCGCCTTATCTCGCCGTCGTTCCACCAACCATCGCTCCTCCACGCCATCACCGTCATCAAGACAAGGGAACTGTATGGGAGATTTTGTTTGCTTCGGTTGTTTGGTTCGAGATAACCACCACATCCACCACCATCATAGTCAAGCCACCATCACCCTCATCTCACCTATCCTACTCTTTTCAAGGGTATGCTCAAACACATATTTAATTTATATTTTCTTGAATGTGTAATGAAATATAAAACGATTTATATTGATTTTCGTGGATTAAAATTAACCTAAAACATGTTTTTGATTATAAATTCGTGTGGTGATAATCGTTGCAGGTAGACTTATTAAGACGGCATAGTTTTCCTGTTTATTGGAATGGAGACAATCGACGTGTTCTAAGAGGCCACTGTTTTGCTCGTAAAGGGAGTCTTACTTGGTTTCCACTCCGGGAGGATGTTGTTGAACAGTTGGAGTTTGCTTATCGCAGTTGCGTAAGTTATCTATCAAAAGATTAACATAACATCTGTTATATAGGAAATTAACTCAAATATGGTTGCTTTTTGTGAAACTATTTCATTTGTACCAATTGTTAGTGATTTGCTTGCTTGGTAATGTGTTTGACATTTATTCGTTCCAGGTTTGGCACTGCAGAACATTTCAACCAATTGTATATTATTTGTTGCCCGAGTTGATATGCAACCCGTATGTTTGTTTTTGAGGCTAAACTTATATTTGGGACATCTAATGTTGTCGTCTTTTATGTTAGCATTAATCACGTTACTTGTTTCTTGCAGGGGCTACATGCTATTTTCACATGTGAGGATGATACATGGGATGCCTGGCTAAAAATTCCCTCAGCTAGATTTTCTAGCACACTTCATTTTCGAGGCGTGGGTATGCTCCATCTCAATCACCAAATCCAACCCATGTATATTTTTACTATTTCATGGTTGGCAGATCTTATATTATGCAGCGTTATTAGTGCCTTGGTTTCTTACATTTCCCATATTTTTTTTGCAGAAAGAAACAACCGTTAGCCTCGGATGTAAGCCATTTTTTATGTTGTTAACAATTTCATTTTCTAACGCTAATACCATTGTATTTCTTAATTTATATTGCAGGTGACCACTCCAATGGCCATTGAAACTTTGGAAAACGTACCAGTAATGGAAACAGTGGTAAGTAATAAAACATCCACCTTTGATTTTTTTAGTTTTACATACATGACTAATGTACCGTTTTTTATATATACATACAGTAACCTGTTAAAACTATCGGACATATGAAAACGCTTAAGCCACAACAAACCGGTTCTACAGGTTACACCACCAACTATGATACCAAATATTAGTGAACAAAATACTGGACTAAAATTAGTACCAACGAAGCGAAAACATTTGGTCTCTAGTGAAACCTTGCGAAAGCAAGCTATGGCGGCGAAGAGTCAACAGGTTTTAACTTATGATAGTTGAGAATTTGATTATATACGACATTACAATTTTATATATATTTGCTTCATTTATATACATTCGATTTTTATTGAATTTGAAATACAATTGTATATATATTTGCTTCATTTATATATATTCTATTATATATATATATATATATATATATATATATATATATATATATATATATATATATATATATATATATATATATATACACTAGCAGTAGTAACTCTGCTCCAGCAGTACTAACATGGTACTAGTAGTAACTCTCCTATTATGTTTGTGCAGATAGTTAAACCAGTGGTTCATCTAGTTCTGTTATGTTGTGAACTTTGACATGTTCTAGTTCTGCTCTTATCCTGATGTCTTGACATGCAGCAGCCTACATTTTCAAGGCTTTTATATCCAGATGATGAGATTAGATCAATCGGAGAAAAACTTGTAAGTTTAACTGCAAATTTTATTATTATGTTCATTGTTTTGGATTAAAAGTCTTCATGATGTTGTTTGAATTACTGCTGATCATGTTTATGTTAATATTGCTTAGATGGATTTAGTGCAGCTCATGAACTTCAAAGAAAATGTGCCAAGTATTTACTACTGCTAGTACAAAAGTTACTACTGCTAGTGAAAGTTGGTACTGCTCAGAGCTTAAGACCGCTCGAAGTTGCTAGTTGCTTATGGAAAAGATTATAGATACTTAGGAAACTATTGTAAGCCGACTAGGACTCCTTGGTGTATAAAAGGATGTCCAATTTTATATTTTGTTCAGTTATATACATTCCAATTTTATTGTATTTGATTTTGTTTTGATATATATTTGAATTGTTTTGATATATATTGATTTTTTAAATGTGACTAAAAGATGCATATAGTCACACTTGTTAACACTTTTGGTCACTGTTTGTTTAATTCGTTGTGTGACTAAATATTACAAAAGGCCACACAAACATAAAATTCATGTGGCTGTTGGATGATCAATAGTCACACAAAATACACATTTCTTCACTTTAAACAGCATATGGCCACACTTATTAACACTTTTGGCCACTGTTTCCTAAATTGTATGTGACTATATACCCAAAACAAATATGCTTTGTGTGACTAAATATTACAAAAGGCCACACAAACTGAAAATTCACGTGGCCATTGGATGATCAATAGTCACACAAAATACACATTTCTTCACTTTAAACAGCATATGGTCACACTTATTAACACTTTTTGCCACTGTTTACTTAATTGTATGTGACTAAATATACAAAACAAACATGCTTTGTGTGACTAAATATTACAAAAAGGCCACACAAACATAAAATTCATGTGGCCATTGGATGATCAATAGTCACACAAAATACACATTTCTTCACTTTAAACAGCATATGGTCACACTTATTAACACTTTTGGCCACTGTTTGCTTAATGGTATGTGACTAAATACCCAAAACAAACATGCTTTGTGTGACTAAATATTACAAAAGGCCACGCAAACGTAAACTTCATGTGGCTATTGGATGATCCATAGTCACACAAAATACACATTTCTTCACTTTAAACAGCATATGGTCACACTTATTAACACTTTTGGCCACTTTGTGTTATATTGTATGTGACTAAATCCAAAAAAACAACACCCATTGTGTGACTAAATCATCACAAACGTCACATTTATTGTATATTCATGTGGCCACAGGACGAGAAATAGTCACACAAAATACACATTTACTTGAATATATCATCTCAAATGTCACATATATTATATATTGATGTGGCCAAAGGTTGAAAAATAGTTACTCTCAAAAAACATTCGCGTGACTATAAAGTATTTACGGTCACTGATAATGACTAATCCAACAAAACTTGTGCCTAATTTGTCACACATATTCGGGGTTTTCGTCACTCTTTTTCGATGGAAAAGGCCACGAACTCAACAATGTGACTATATACCACCTACGGTGGCGGGACCTTTAGTGACACACAACGAAAAAAACGCGTGTGACTATATGCATATCGTCACACATTTTTGGCGTGACCAATACAACTTTTTGTACCAGTGGTTATAGAGTTGGTTGATTAGTAGTATTGTCCATTATGTCGTAATGCTAAAACTAGAACTAGATGAAGATGAAGCTATGCTAAAATTAACAACGGGACGTTACAAGTGTTTGATTGTTAACCAACACTGTCATGTTAGAGAAGTGATGAATATGTCCCTAAATAACTGTCGCAAACTTTGAAAATGGTGACAGATTAGAGAGGCTTAAACTGTCATTTCTACTATTGGATCTTTCGTCCTAAGCTTTTGCTCTTTTCGACGATTCTTGTTTGTTGGAATCAAGTCTGTCAATAAGTTGCTACTTGCAGATATTTAGGCATAAAAATATGAATTGTATACGAAAAGTATGTTATTATCTTTGAAGTGATGTAATAGGCTGAGCTTTAAGTTTGTGGTTAAAATCAACTTTTATTTATAAAAAAATTTATATAATAAAGGGTTCTGCCTTTCAAAAAAAAAATTTATATAATAAAGGAACATATTTTGGGTTACAATTGATAAAGAATATTCGAACTATCAACCAATCAGATGCTATGATTTTGTAACCGTAAACAATTTGAACACAAGATCAGATGATATAGTATTGAGTACTTGACAATTCAAACACATATCATGAAATTTAATATACTAAATGAAATTCGTGTAGCTTGTATGAAACTAACTATCCAAAAACCAATTTGTTTATTCTTGAAAAAAAGAAGTTTTTAGGTACTAGAAGACTCCTCTGCCAACTTCAGTACTGGATCATGAATGGGCACCTTGGTGTGCTAGAATTTCCCCGTCTTCTATCCCATCGTCGTTCATTGTGGTCAGTTCTACTTGCATCAGAAAAGGAATTTCTTGATTTTCTAGCATTTCTTCACCAACAATTCCACTCATTTCCTCACAAGCTTCTTGCAGCTGTAATGCAATTTCCAGCCCTTGAACGACAACATCCATTGTTTGTCGTTCACTCCCTTCCTCATGCAAGAAACTATTTGCTACCTTGCTAAACTTCCTTAGACACCCTGGTGCAATCTGGCCACTTAGGTTCTGGTCAATTATTTCAATCACGGTTCCTCTTTGATAGCAAGTCTTTCCCCATTCTACTAAATTCACTTTTTCGCTAGTCAGCCCTGGAATGATAACCGGTCTTGCACACAATACTTTGAACAATACCACTCCAAATGAGTACACATCAGACTTTTCTCTCAGGTGCTGGATTTTGCAATATTCAGGATCAATATACCCGATACTACCTTTTACCATCGTGGTAACATGTGTTTGTGATGGATCTTTGGACCCTAGCTTTGACAAACCAAAATCAGACACTTTAGCAACCCAGTTCTCATCCAGTAAGATGTTTGTGCACTTGACATCCTGATGAATTATTTTGTTCTTTTCACTCGTGTGGAGATAATGCAGCCCTTTAGCTGCCCCGGTGCAAATATCGAGACGTGTTTTCCATGACAAAGGAGGGTTGTTTGTCTTGTAGAGATGCTCCCGTAGATTTCCACGAGCCACGTAATCATACGCTAGTATCATCTCTCCATTGTCATCACAGTATCCAATTTGTTGGATCGTAAACTTGATTTAATCCAATAAAGATTGGACTACCCATAAAAGCCCGAGCCCATGATCAAGAAGCTTCTAGAATAATGAAGAATGATCATAGCATAGAAAAATATCTAGGTGAAATATCTAGAATGATGTTAGAAATATCTAGATAAACTTATCTAATAGAATTTATCTAGAATTAGGTATGTTGATAAGTATGATGTGTGTTAAGAAAAATCTAGATTATGTAAGAAGATCCATGGAAGTATCTCGGTTCTAGAATCTTCTATGGATTAGTATAAATAGGTGATGGTGTATGCATTGTAAGCATCAAGCAAAGTTTAATCAATAAAGTAACAGTGTAAACTTTCTCTAAGTATTCCTCTCTTTATCAAATATAAGCTTAAAAGGCCTTCACGTTTCCAACAAAGTGGTATCAGAGATAGAAGATCGAGATGTCAAGGGCAATGAACTTGTTCCGAAGGGTGGAGTTGCAAAAGGCAAGAAAGAAGGATCAAAGTGCTAAAGGTGATGATGAAAGGTGTTGAGAAAGTTGATGATGAAAGGTGTGGGAGAGAGTCGAGAAAGTTGTTGAGAAAGTTGATGATGAAAGTTCGTTGAATGCTGCCCGAAGGGTGGAGTTGCAAAAGGCAAGAAAGAAGGATCAAAGTGCTCTTACACTCATCTATCAATGTCTTGATGAGGCGATGTTTGAGAAAGTTGCAAATGCAACCACTTCTAAGGAAGCGTGGGAGATCCTTCAAAATGCTTTCAAAGGAATTGACAAGGTAAAAAAGGTACATGTTCAAACTCTTAGAGGAGAGTTCGAAAAGCTCCAAATGGAGGAATCCGAAACCATTTCGGATTATTTCACTCGTGTCTTAACCATTTCAAATGAAATAAAGAGAAATGGTGAATGCTTGAGTGATACAAGGGTGATAGAAAAGATTCTTTGCTCTTTGCCATCAAGCTTTGATTACATTGTCGTGGCCATAGAGGAGTCAAAAGACATAGAATCTATGACCATTGATCAAATCATGGGATCTTTACAAGCCCATGAAGAGAAGTTGAAGAAAAGAAAGGGGAAAGAACCCTTAGAGCAAGATTTATACTCAAAGGTCTCTTTCAAAGAAAGAGAAAAGAGCTTTCTACATGGAAAGGAGCAAGGGCGTGGACGCGGTACTTTTCGAGGTCGTGGTGGTTTCCAAGGCTGAGGACAACAAAGAGGAAGAGAAGATGGCAACAAAGAAGATGAAAACCAATGGTATTCATATCGAAGAGGTCGTGGGAGAGGCTTTCAATCTCAAAGAGAAGGTAAGCCCCATATACAATGTTATAATTGTCGCAAATATGGTCATTATACCAATGAGTGCAGTAACTCAAGACAAGTTGAAGAAAAAGCCAATCTTGTGGAGGTAGAAGACAAAGATGAGCTTACATTGCTAATGGCAAGACTTGACGAACAAGAGAGGATAGAGCCATGGCATATAGATTCCACTGCAAGTAACCATATGACGGGTGAAGAAGACTTGTTCATGGAGATAAAGGAAGGTAAAGGTAATGTCACCTTTGGAGACGAATCAAAGGCACCGGTGAAAGGAAAAGGTAAGATACTTATCCGAGCTAAAGAATGAAGTCACCAATATATTTCGGACATATGCAGTGTGCCCAATCTTAAAAGTAACGTTTTAAGTGTGGGACAACTTTTAGAGAAAAATTATGATATTCATTTCAAAGATCGTAGTGCTACAATAAGAAATCCCGAAGGAAAGCTCATAGCAAAAGTGCTATGACTAAAAACCGAATGTTCCTTCTAAACATTCAACATGATGAAGCTAAGTGCTTAAAGGGTAGTTTGAAGGATTATTCGTGGCTTTGGCACATGAGATACGGGCACTTAACTTTTGGTGACTTAAAGTTATTATCCTTAAAGGGAATGGTGAAAGGGTTAGATCAAATTGATCATCCCAATCAAGTGTGTGAAGGATGCCTTCTTGGGAAGCATGCTAGAAGTTCATTCCTGAAAGATGCGACATCAAGAGCTAAGGAGCCTCTACAACTAATTCACACGGATTCGTGTGGTCCCATTACTCCACCCTCTCATGGTAAGAATCTTTACTTCATGTTTTATATTGATGACTTTTCAAGAAAAACTTTGGTATATTTTCTAAAAGAAAAATCCCGAGCTTTTGAAGCTTTTAAGATATTTAAGGCTATGGTTGAAAAGAAGAAAGGTTTAAAATTAAATCCATGAGATCCGATAGAGGTGGAGAATTTTTATCAAAAGAATTTAACAAATTTTGTGAGGATAATGGGATCCGGAGATTTCTAACGGCTCCTTACTCCCCACAACAAAATGGAGTGGTGGAGAGAAAGAATAGAACCATTCTTAATATGGTCCGAAGCATGTTGAAAATTAAGAAGATGCCAAAGGGGTTTGCGGCAGAAGCGGTTGATTGTGCGGTATATCTACTAAACCGGTGTCCGTCAAAGAGTTTAGATAACAAGACTTCACAAGAAGCATGGAATGGGTTGAAGCCTACCGTCTCTTACCTAAGGGTATTTAGAAGCATAGCGTTTGTTCATGTTCCAAGCTAAAGGCGATCCAAGCTTGATGATAGAAGTGAGAAGCATGTGTTCGTTGGCTACGAAAAGCAGTCAAAAGGTTATGAGCTCCATAATCCAATCACAAGGAAGGTGGTAGTAACTAGAGACGTAGAGTTCGATGAAGAAGAAGCATGGGATTGGAGCATTAAGGAAAATGAAACGTATGACTTTCTTCCTATAAATGACGAAGAAGAGACAGGTGAATCAAGTGAAGAAGTCCAACTCCAACCCAAGACTCACATTTAAGTTCAAGTGAAGAAGAACCAAAGACAAAAAGTTTACGGGAGCTCTAGGAGGTAACTGATGAGATACCCCTTATTTGTTTATTTGCTAACTGTGATGTAACAATTCACATTTTCGGATTACTATTCATTTTTACTATTCACTATTACTATTTACTTTTTACTATTCACTTTCACTATTCACTCCCGAAATTTTTATTTCATATTCTTGTAAGTTAAACTATTTTAATGGTAATCCGAGAGTTTGACACTCGTCGGATCATTTCTGCAAAAATCACGAAACCGTGTCCGAGATTTACTTTTAGGTTTAAACGTGATTCCAGCATCCCGATATGTCCATAAAACACTATAAACAATAGAAATATGATTTTCTTTCATTTTATGACAATTCCAAAAGTTTTGGAATTTTACGTTTTCCAGTTCAGCGTTTTACGCGAATTACGCGTTTTAGACCCGCGTTTCCAGTTTTAACAGCGTTTAAGTAACCCGATAGAACTTGTCACTCATTAAATATGCTAAGATAGGTTATATTAATAAGTTCTAACATTTTTATAAGTTTCATATTTTTAGAATACCCGATTTTGAGTTTCGTGACTTTACGACTTACAGTTAGCGATTACCGGGACTAAACGACCTCCGTAAAACAAGATAATACCAAAACTATTTACCTAGTCACCGTAACCATCATATGAACGTGTATAGGAAGCTTCACCATGCCTTGGTGGCTTATGATAAGTCTTGATTCATTAAGATGATCACACTTGTTTGTATACCTAGCTAAGTAAACTAAAACTTCATCCTTAAGTCTTGAAAATATCCTAAGTCTTTAACCTCCTCAAGGAAACTTCCTAACACCTTCCTAGCACCTCCTCAACTCACTATAAAAGCCCTCCCCATCTCTCTTGGTCGTTCATAACCTCACACACACAAACACACTCCTAATTTTCCCTTTACTTCAAGTTTATTAAAGGAATCAAGTACTATATCTCTAGTAGGGTTTTGATTAATTAAACTACTTCAAATCCTTTGAAACTCTTGGTGATTCTCTTGAGTTTAGATCCACTCAAGTCACGTAAACCTTCACCACAAATCCTTCAAGAATACAAGGGTGTAGAAGGATTGCTAAAGTGAAGTGAAGCTTGCTCAATAAAAGTCCTATCCTTATTCTTAGTTTCCTTTCTTTAGAAAGCCAAAAGTTGTAAGAAACCCTAACACACTCTCTTGCTCAACATCATTTACACACTCCTTATACCTCATTTATTGTATATATGGTCTTTATATTGTGTTCATGATGTATACAAACCCTTAAAACAAGTTAAGAACACTACATGTTAACCTATGTTAAGAAATCAAGGAAACTAGTGACTTATATTGAAAACCACGACCAAAATATTATAACCATGATATTAGAAACTTTCCTACTGTTAAAGAGGGTTTTAAAAGGAAAATATAGCAATTTGAATCACCTAAAACGAGTACACAAGTCACAAGATACGACCAAAAGAAGTTAGCAAAACCAAAACGCCGAAACTGCCAAAACAAGCTGTTAAGCAACTGACCTTTTTGAAAGAGGCCCTTCTACTCCGTTTCATCAAATAGTTAAAACACGAAATTTGTCCGGAACGACGTTTTCGTTCAGCACTCACGAAGCTCGAACCCTGAAAACGCATAACGAGTGATATTTTTCTTCAAATTATTAACAGCCCCTTTTAATACCCAAAGTACCATGTATTGGTTATGGCTAAGTAAAACCAAGAGGTCTAATGACCTTAAAGCCGAGACCAAAGCCATGGCTAAGGCCAAGGATGAGTCTCAAGACCATGGTAGCCATGACCAAAGTCACGGCAAAACCACGGCTAAAGACCTTATGGCCTTCTAAGTCGAAAACATGAACTCAAGTGTTATGGTAACATAAACTTCCAACTTGGATCTACTCCATCAAAATAACCATGAGACTTTACAAGTAATATTCATACTAGACTTAAGAAACTCATTGAAATAACAATCTTCATTTAAAAGTAAACTTTCCTAAGTTTATTCAATTATTTGGACATGTAACTTTTCGGATCAAAAACTTATATATTTTTATCAAATACTACAACACTAGTGTAACAATTCGCAATTTCAGGTTAACTTTTATTCCCGAAAATTTCACTATTCACTTTTTACTATTTACTTTTACTATTCATATCCAAAATTTTTATTTCATATTCTCGTAAGTTAAACTATTTTAATGATAATCCGAGAATTTCACACTCGTCAAATCATTTCTGCAAAAATCACGAAGCCGTGTCCGAGATTTACTTTTAGGTTTAAACGTCATTCTAGCATCCCGATATGTCCATAAAACATTATAAACAATAGAAATATGATTTTCTCTCATTTTAGGACAATTCCAAAAGTTTTGGAATTTTACGTTTTTCAGTTCAGCGTTTTACGCGAATTGCGCGTTTTAGACCCGCGTTTCCAGTTTTTAGCAGAGTTTTAGCACCCGATAGAACCTACCACTCATTTTATATTTTATTATGGAGTATATTGATAAGTTCTAGCATATTTATAAATTTCATATTTTTAGGATACCCGGTTTTACGTTTCGTGACTTAAAAACTTACGGTTAGCAATTTACGGGTCCAAAACTAGCTACATAAGTAGGATAATACCAAGTTTTTGCATCTAGTCACCCTTATCTCTATATGGCCGACTTAGGGGGGGAGGATTCACACTTGTGGCATGATCTCATGACTTTAGCCATTAGATCAATACTTATTTACAACTTTGTCTCCAAGTTTAGCAAAAATATCCTAAAAACTAACCTCCTCAATGAACCTTCCTAGGCACCTTCCTAACCTCCTCTTCATAGTATAAATACAAGCTTAATCTCTTCCTTTCTTCATCAATAAAAACGCCACAACATAAATCCCTAGCACCATGATCCTTTGATCTTCAATATACAAGTTACACTACAAAGTTCAAGGTCTTAGTATTCTCTACCTAGTTCTTAAGTTTGTTTGGTGATTCCATGGTTGAATTAGGAGCCACACAAGGTTGCTAGGGCTGAATTTAAATGGTTAGCAAGGGTTGTGGTGATTGGTTGAAAGCTTAGGTTTAGTGTCCTAGTTCCATACTTGACTTCCTTTCTTAAAGAGAAAGCCAAAAGTTGTAAGCAAACCCTAACATACTCCTTGCTTAATTATCATTTTCATGCTCTTTGTGTTCCTTTCATGCTATATATGTTCTTGTTATTGTGTTCATGATGTTTAAAAATGGATAAAACAAGTATTGATATACATATGTTAACTTATGACAAGCAAACAAGCAAACTAGTGATTTTTATGGAGAACCACGACCAAAATAGTACAACTATGATATTTGACACTTAATTACTGTTAAATAGGACTTAACAAGGAAAACATAGCAATTTGAATCACCCAAAACGAGTACACGAGTCAAAAGTTATGGCCATAAGAAGTTGGCGAAACCAAAACGCCGAAACTGCCTATAACCTACTGTTTTGCATTCTGCCAATTTGAAAGTCACCCTTCTGGTCCGATTCATCAAAAAGTTAAAACACGAAAGTTGTCTGGAACGACGTTTTCGTTCAGGTTTAAAGAAGCTCGAGCCCTGAAAACGCTTTCTGAGTGATAATTTTCTTCAAATTCTTAACAGCCCATTTTTAGACCAAATGTCACTATATAATAGTTATGTTTTACTAAGACCAAGAGGTCTAATGACCTAAAGCCAAGACCACAACCATGGCTAAAGCCAAGGTTGAGTCTCAAGACCATGGTAACATGACCAAGGTCACGGCAAAGCCACGGCTAAAGACCATATAACTTTTAAAGATCAAAACTTATATATATGTTATCAAGTACTACAATAGTAGGGAGCCTCATGTGAGGAGTTCATTAAGTAAGCCGTCGAGATGAGTTGTGGATTTACGAATTAAAGTGTCCTGGCTCCTCGAACGTTACGCCATGACTTCTGAATTATGTCGGCCTGAACGGTAGTAAGAGATATACAACCTATACATGTTTCATAAACCATTTATATTCAACGACTTACACTATATACTAAGTACTACATCATGAACATTATGCAAGACATATATTGGCAATTCTTCGTATTCTTAGACGTTACTCCAAACCTAAGTCGCAACGTTCTATTATAGGCTGCTCTTAGAGACTTTCGCGATTCGACTACCACTTTCATTTCTCATTACATAAGCTTAAGGTGAGTCATAGCCCCTACTTTTTCATACTTGTTTTAACTCTTTGGGGGAGATACATGCTCAACTACTTGCTTACTTGTACAAATACTCAAAACATTTATACTTGATTGTTTTATGCTTGATTGTCTTATACTTGATTGCATTATACTTGATTTCATACATACATGATTGTGTTATACTTAACTGCGTTATACTTGATTGTGTTACTGCCAGTGGCTCCAGATTAAGTTGCTGGATGACCATTGAGACTGCCAGTGGCTCCAGATTAAGTTGTTGGATGACCATTGAGACTTCCGGTGGCTCCAAATTAAGTTGTTGGATGACCATTGAGGCTATTGATACATCCTAACATTTGCGAATGTTGGATACATCATAAACGTGAGGTCTTCGGAGATGAAGTGTAGACTCACGACTAATTGCTTAATTTTTTTTATGAACTTATACATGTCTTTATTATACTATATGTTAGCAGTGGGTTGTGAACACACAGGTTGCAAGTCTCTTATGGCGGGAGTTGCAACTGAGTGGATTCACAATGCCTTTGCTATGTGAACATTCTTTTGAGGCTTTTCAACTGTTTTAAGACAAACTCTATGAACTCACCAACCATTGTGTTGACACTTTAGCATGTTTATCTCAGGTTAGTAAGGCGATAGCTAGTGCGTGGAACTTAGAGTCAAGCTGCATATTCTGAAGACTTACGCTTTTATCATTTACCATTCAAAACATTTTGTATACATTTATGTATCATACTTTGGAATCTCATGTTTGTAACTTTGAATTCATTAATCGAATGGTAACTTTTCAAAACGTCTCATTTAGAGTTCGTTTTCTATAACTTGTACTTTGTATTATGAAGTAGCACCCCTGTGATACAGTCTTCCGCTGCGGTATTTTGGGGGTGTTACAACTAGGGAGCTTCATGTGAGGGGTTCATTAATGTAAACCGTCAAGATGAGTTGTGGATTTACGAATTAAAGTGTCCTGGCTCCTCGAACATTTAATACATGGCCTCTGAATTATGTCGGCCTAAACGGTAGTAAGCGATATACAAACTATACATGTTTCATAAACCATTTTTATTCAAAGACTTACACTATATACTAAGTACTACATCATGGACTAAATGCAAGACATATATAGGGAATTCTTCATATTCTTTGATATTACTCCAAACCTAAGTCGCAACATTCTATTATAGGTTGCTCATAGAGACCTTCGCGATTCGACCATCATTTTCACTACTTACTACATAACTTAAGGTGAGTTCATAGCCCCACTTTCCATTACTTAATTGTTTTACAAACCCTTGGGGGGAATACATGCTATTTTAAACCGAACACAATGCGTTGAAATTGTATGCTACCTGATTGTTTTATTATTACTAAGTACCATCCTTGCTAAATCCAATATCCCTTATTATGAACTATTTAATCACTAGTAATAGTGAGCACGAGTATTGTGAATAGGCCTATTGGGATTGACGAATCCCATTTGTATTGACTAAGTTCAAACAAATGTACTATATTTGAGATTTAGGTATGACAGCAAAGTACCTACCGGGATAACTCCGCCGATTGATATTGGTACCCGTTAACGTTTTGGTGTCATGAGCTTAGTATAATAATATCTGTTTTGTTTACCAACCATTGGTGTGAGTCTAATTAACTTACACTACCAACATATTGTGTTCACTATTTAATAAACTCTATGAATTTCACTTAACCTTTGTGTTGACAGTCTAAGCATGTATTTCAGGTCCATAATGATCAAGGCTAGGACGGAGGAGCACGGATATTCAAGAGGGCTATAAATTTTATTATCATTCGAAAACTCATTTAATGTAAATTGTAAACATGGAACCATCTGGGACCTCATTTTGTAATCTCTGATATTTATATAATTTGAATGATAAATCTTTTAAAACGACTCAATTAGAGATCGTTTTCTATTAATATGACTGTTGTGCCGTCGAGTAACACCCAGTTTGAATTCCGCTGCATCATTGAATTAGGGGTGTTACAGATTGGTATCAGAGCCATGGTTATAGAGAAACGGGTCTAATTGAGACCTAAACTATAACCACACTTACAAGCAAAAAAATTTTATAGCCTTCTGCTCTCCGTGTCTTTCACCCTCCAGATGATTATGGACATTTTAGACATTTTATATAATGCAAACATTTTAGCATATTGATATATGTACCCTTAGTATAAATGAGCATTTCTCCGTAAGTTTTAGAGTTGTTTTAACATAGTAATTCTTCTCATAGAAATCATGTGCGTACCCACTTCTCCCGATTATGTTCCTACTCTACCTAATAACTTCCAAGTCTTACCACCCTCACCCGAGTTCGGATTTGACTTCGTAAATGCCTTCGCTTCTGATGACGAAGAAGAACCTTTCGAAGATTTAACCAACAAAGAAGAAAAGGAACCAATGCCAACTATTTTTGCGCCGAATACTTCTAATTATTTGGAACAAAATTGGGTTGAGGCAGACTCCGAGGAGGATAATGAGTATGAATATGTACTAGCGCCATTATCACCACCACTATCACTTCCCTTTTATATCCCTACATGTGATGAGTTGGATCACTCATTATGGATCGCATCACAACCGTCATCGATCCAACAAGAAAGTCAGCATGGATACTATAGCCTCTCAAACTTCATTGACTCGTACCTCCATGACAGACTAAACCAAGAAGTTGCCAATCAATCAGAGCTGCTAGGACCTTCTAACCCGCAATAGGCTAGTGTGATGATACTAGTTATCTTTTGTACTACTAAACTGAATAGACTCAGTTAGTAAACTCTGTTGAATCCATGTAATAGCTAGCAGTAGTTGTAAAACGTTGTAATTACTAAACTGAAAGTATCAGTTAGTAAATTTTGAAGAAACTTGTAATAAGTTTCAATCTTGTAATCAATCAACGTTTTATGAATAAAACTCTTGCTTTATGCTATCATGTGTTATGATTCAAACCTCCAACGTAATTATTCTATCATTTCCCATAAAAAAATCATGCTTGTTTCGCAACTCTCTACTCACGACGTATCTTTTATATAATAGAATCATGCCGCCAACGAAGAAAACGCAACACCATTATCAAAAACCCACTTATCATATCTCCCATGTCTTCTTTACCCAGCTTCATCTCAAACCACTAAAACTCATCAAACCAAAATGAAGAACACAAGCCTCGTTCATCTTTTCACCATCATTATCTTCACAACCGTTGCAACCACAAGCTCATTAACAGATCTTGATGCACTTTTAAAGCTCAAATCATCCTTAGTTACACCACAAGCACCCTCATCAGCTTTACAAGATTGAATACCATCTAAAACTTTTAAGAAACACAATACTACGTGACTAAACCGAACACAACATTATCGGTCCTAAATTATATATAGCCTGATCACCTATGTCTAATTTAAGAGGGATCATGTTATGCTGAGAATAGTCACCTATACGTTTTATTAGAAACAAACTTCTCACCTATAATCTTAAAACAGATTTCGTGTGAGCATAGGCAATTCATAAGTATTCATACGATAGACTACTACAATTAATCACGCTTACTCTTCCTTTCCAACATGAAAGTAAACCTCATCCTACGCCATACACTGAAACAACGAATCAAACTACATCACTAGCTACCTTAGAAACCATTCGACACAAGAAAACCTATCTTTTCACCGACGTCGCTTCAACCCCAGACATAAACTGAACTTCGGGACGAAGTTCCCTTAAGGTGTAGAGACTGTAACAATTCACATTTTTGGATTACTATCCATTTTTACTATTCACTATTACTATTCACTTTCACTATTAACTATTCACTCCCGAAATTTTTATTTCATATTCTTGTAAGTTAAACTATTTTAATGGTAATCCGAGAGTTTGACACTCATCGGATCATTTCTGCAAAAATAACGAAACCATGTCTGAGATTTTCTTTTAGGTTTAAACGTCATTCCAGCATCCCGATATGTCCATAAAACACTATAAACAATAGAAATATGATTTTCTTTCATTTTACGACAATTCCAAAAGTTTTGGAATTTTACGTTTTCCAGTTCAGCGTTTTACGCGAAGTACGCGTTTTAGCCCCGCGTTTCCAGTTTTAATAGCGTTTAAGTAACCCGATAGAACTTGTCACTCATTAAATATGCTAAGATAGGTTATATTAATAAGTTATAACATTTTTATAAGTTTCATATTTTTAGAATAACCGATTTTGAGTTTCGTGACTTTACGACTTACAGTTAGCGATTACCGGGACTAAACGACCTCCGTAAAACAAGATAATACCAAAACTATGTACCTGGTCACCCTAACCATCATATGAACGTGTATAGGAAGCTTCACCATGCCATGGTGGCTTATGATAAGTCTTGATTCATTAAGATGATCACACTTGTTTATACACCTAGCTAAGTAAACTAAAACTTCATCCTTAAGTCTAGAAAATATCCTAAGTCTTTAACCTCCTCAAGGAAACTTCCTAACACCTCCCTAGCACCTCCTAAACTCACTATAAAAGCCCTCCCCATCTCTCTTGGTAGTTCATAACCTCACACAAACAAACACACTCCTAATTTTTCCTTTACTTCAAGTTTATTCAAGGAATCAAGTACTATATTTCTAGTTGGGTTTTGATTAATCAAACTACTTCAAATCCTTTGAAACTCTTGGTGATTCTCTTGAGTTTAGATCCACTCAAGTCACCTAAACCTTCATCACAAATCCTTAAAGAATACAAGGGTGTAGAAGGATTGCTAAAGTGAAGTGAAGCTTGCTCAATCAAAGTCCTATCCTTATTCTTAGTTTCCTTTCTTTAGAAAGCCAAAAGTTGCAAGAAACCCTAACACACTCTCTTGCTCAACATCGTTTACACACCCCTTATACTTCATTTATTGTATATATGGACTTTATATTCTGTTCATGATGTATACTAACCCTTAAAACAAGTTAAGAACACTACATGTTAACCTATGTTAAGAAATCAAGGAAACTAGTGACTTATATTGACAACCACAACCAAAATAATATAACCATGATATTAGAAACTTACCCACTGTTAAAGAGGGTTTTAAAAGGAAAACATATCAATTTGAATCACCTAAAACGAGTACACGAGTCAAAAGATACGACCGAAAGAAGTTAGCAAAACCAAAACTGCCAAAACAAGCTGTTAAGCAGCTGACCTTTTTGAAAGAGGCCCTTCTACTCCGTTTCATCAAAAAGTTAAAACACGATCCGGAACGACTTTTTCATTCAGCAATCAAGAAGCTTGAACCCTGAAAACGCATAACGAGTGATATTTTTCTTCAAATTCTTAACAGCCCCTTTTAATACCCAAAGTACCATGTATTGGTTATGGCTAACTAAAACCAAGAGGTCTAATGACCTTAAAGACGAGACCACAGCCATGGCTAAGGCCAAAGATGAGTCTCAAGACCATGGTAGCCATGACCAAAGTCACGGAAAAACCACGGCTAAAGACCTTATGGCCTTCTAAGTCGAAAACATGAACTAAAGTGTTATGGTAACATAAACATCCAATTTGGATCTACTCTATCAAAATAACCATGAGACTTTACAAGTAATATTCATACTAGACTTAAGAATCTCATTGAAATAACAATCTTCATTTAAAAGTAAACTTTCCTAAGTTTATTCAATTATTTGGACATGTAACTTTTTGGATCAAAAACTTATATATTTTTATCAAATACTACAACACCAGGGAGCTTCATGTGAGGGATTCATTAAAGTAAACCGTCGAGATGAGTTGTGGATTTACGAATTAAAGTGTCCTGGCTCCTCGAACTTTTTCTACATGGCCTCTGAATTATGTCGGCCTGAACGGTAGTAAGCGATATACAAACTATACATGTTTCATAAACCATTTTTATTCAAAGACTTACACTATATACTAGGTACTACATCATGGACTAAATGCAAGACATATATAGGCAATTCTTCATATTCTTTGATATTACTCCAAACCTAAGTCGCAACATTCTATTATAGGTTGCTCATAGAGACCTTCGCGATTCGACCATCATTTTCACTACTTACTACATAACTTAAGGTGAGTTCATAGCCCCACTTTCCATTACTTAATTGCTTTACAAACCCTTGGAGGGAATACATGCTATTTTAAACCGAACACAATGCTTTGAAATTGTATGCTACCTGATTGTTTTATTATTACTAAGTACCATCCTTGCTAAATCCAATATCCCTTATTATGAGCTATTTAATCACTAGTAATAGTGAGCGCCAGTATTGTGAATAGGCCTATTGGGATTGACAAATCCCATTTGTATTGACTAAGTTCAAACAAATGTACTATATTTGAGATTTAGGTATGACAGCAAAGTACCTACCGGGATAACTCCGCCGATTGATATTGGTACCCGTTAAGGTTTTGGTGTCATGAGCTTAGTATAATAATATCTGTTTTGTTTACCAACCATTGGTGTGAGTCTAATTAACTTACACTACCAACATATTGTGTTCACTATTTAATAAACTCTATGAATTTCACTCAACCTTTGTGTTGACAGTCTAAGCATGTATTTCAGGTCCATAATGATCAAGGACGGAGGAGCACGGATATTCAAGAGGGCTATAAATTTTATTATCATTCGAAAACTCATTTAATGTAAATTGTAAACATGGAACAATCTGGGACCTCATTTTGTAATCTCTGATATTTATATAATGTAAATGATAAATCTTTTAAAACGACTCAATTAGAGATCGTTTTCTATTATTTTGACTGTTGTGCCGTCGAGTAACACCCAGTTTGAATTCTGCTGCATCATTGAATTAGGGGTGTTATAGATTGGTGTTAGAGCCATGGTTATAGAGAAACGGGTCTAATTGAGACCTAAACTATAACCACACTTACAAGCAAAAACATTTTATAGCCTTCCGCTCTCCGTGTCTTCCACCCTCCAGACGATTATGGTCATTTTAGACATTTTATATAATGCAAACATTTTAGCATATTGATATATGTACCCTTAGTATAATTGAGCATTTCCCCGTAAGTTTTAGAGTTGTTTTAACATATTAATTCTTCTCATAGAAATCATGTGCGTACCCACTTCTCCCGATTATGTTCTTACTCTACCTAATAACTTCCAAGTCTTACCACCCTCACCCGAGTTCGGATTTGACTTTGTAAATGCCTTCGCTTCTGATGACGAAGAAGAACCTTTCGAAGATTTAACCAACGAAGAAGAGAAGGAACCAATGCCAATTATTTTTGCGCCGAATATTTCTAATTATTTTGAACAAAATTAGGTTGAGGCAGACTCCAAGGAGGATGATGAGTATGAATATGTACTAGCGCCATTATCACCACCACTATCACTTCCCTTTTTATATCTCTACATGTGATGAGTTGGATCACTCATTATGGATCGTATCACAACCATCAACGATCCAATAAGAAAGTCAGCATGGACACTATAGCCTCTCAAACTTCATCGACTCGTACCTCCATGACACACTAAACCAAGAAGTTGTCAAACAATTAGAGCTGCTAGGACCTTCTAACCCGCAATAGACTAGTGTGATGATACTAGTTATCTTTTGTACTACTAAACTGAATAGACTCAGTTAGTAAACTCTGTTGAATCCATGTAATAGCTAGCAGTAGTTGTAAAACATTGTAATTACTAAACTGAAAGTATCAGTTAGTAGATTTTGAAGAAACTTGTAATAAGTTTCAATCTTGTAATCAATCAACGTTTTAGGAATAAAACTCTTGCTTTATGCTATCATGTGTTATGATCCAAACCTCCAACGTAATTATTCTATCATTTCCCATAAAAAAATCATGCTTATTTCACAACTCTCTAATCACGACGTACCTTTTATATAATAGAATCATGCCGCCAACGAAGAAAACACAACACCATTATCAAAAATCCTCTTATCATATCTCCCATGTCTTCTTTACCCAGCTTCATCTCAAATCACTAAAACTCATCAAACCAAAATGAAGAACACAAGCCTCGTTAATCTTTTCACCATCATTATCTTCACAACCGTTGCAACCACAAGCTCCTTAACAGATCTTAATGCACTTTTAAAGCTCAAATCATCCTTAGTTACACCACAAGCACCCTCATCAGCTTTACAAGATTGAATACCATCTAAAACTTTTAAGAAACACAGTACTATGTGACTAAACCGAACATCACATTATCGGTCCTAAATTATACATAGCCTGATCACCTATGTCTAATTTAAGAGGGATCATGTTATGCTGGGAATAGTCACATATATGTTTTATTAGAAACAAACTTCTCACCTATAATCTTAAAACAGATTTTGTGTGAGCATAGGCAATTCATAAGTATTCATACGATAGAGTACTACAATTAATCACTCTTACTCCACCTTTCCCACATAAAACTAAACCTCATCCTACAACATACACTGAAACAACGAATCAAACTACATCACTAGCTACCTTAGAAACCATTCGCCATAAGAAACCCTATCTTTTCACCGACGTCGCTTCAACCCCTGACATAAACTGAACTTCGGGACGAAGTTCCCTTAAGGGGTAGAGACTGTAACAATTCACATTTTTGGATTACTATTCATTTTTACTATTCACTTTCACTATTCACTCCCGAAATTTTTATTTCATATTCTCCTAAGTTAAACTATTTTAATGGTAATCCGAGAGTTTGACACTCGTCGGATCATTTCTGCAAAAATCACGAAACCGTGTCCGAGATTTACTTTAAGGTTTAAACTTCATTCCAGCATCCCGATATGTCCATAAAACACTATAAACAATAGAAATATGATTTTATTTCATTTTACGACAATTCTAAAAGTTTTGGAATTTTACGTTTTCCAATTCAGCGTTTTACGCGAATTACGCGTTTTAGACCCGCGTTTCCAGTTTTAACAGCGTTTAAGTAACCCGATAGAACTTGTCACTCATTAAATATGCTAAGATAGGTTATATTAATAAGTTCTAACATTTTTATAAGTTTCATATTTTTAGAATAACCGATTTTGAGTTTCGTGACTTTACGACTTACAGTTAGCGATTACCGGGACTAAACGACCTCCGTAAAACAAGATAAAACCAAAACTATGTACCTAGTCACCCTAACCATCATATGAACGTGTTTAGGAAGCTTCACCATGGCTTGGTGGCTTATGATAAGTCTTGATTCATTAAGATGATCACACTTGTTTATATACCTAGCTAAGTAAACTAAAACTTCATCCTTAAGTCTAGAAAATATCCTAAGTCTTTAACCTCCTCAAGGAAACTTCCTAACACCTTCCTAGCACCTCCTCAACTCACTATAAAAGCCCTCCCCGTCTCTCTTGGTCGTTCATAACCTCACACACACAAACACTCTCCTAATTCTCTCTTTACTTCAAGTTTATTCAAGGAATCAAGTACTATATCTCTAGTAGGGTTTTGATTAATCAAACTACTTCAAATCCTTTGAAACTCTTGGTGATTCTCTTGAGTTTAGATCCACTCAAGTCACCTAAACCTTCATCACAAATCCTTCAAGAATACAAGGGTGTAGAAGGATTGCTAAAGTGAAGTGAAGCTTGCTCAATCAAAGTCCTATCCTTATTCTTAGTTTCCTTTATTTAGAAAGCCAAAAGTTGTAAGAAACCCTGACACACTCTCTTGTTCAACATCTTTTACACACTCCTTATACTTCATTTATTGTATATATGGTCTATATATTGTGTTCATGATGTATACAAACCCTTAAAACAAGTTAAGAACACTACATGTTAACATATGTTAAGAAATCAAGGAAACTAGTGACTTATAATGACAACCACGACCAAAATAATATAACCATGATATTAGAAACTTACCTACTGTTAAAGAGGGTTTTAAAAGGAAAACATAGCAATTTGAATCACCTAAAACGAGTACACGAGTCAAAAGATACGACCAAAAGAATTTAGCAAAACCAAAACGCCGAAACTGCCAAAACAAGCTGTTAAGCAGCTGACCATTTTGAAAGAGGCCCTTCTAATCCGTTTCATCAAAAATTTAAAACACGAAAGTTGTCCAGAACGACGTTTTCATTCAGGATCAGAGAAGCTCGAACCCTAAAAACGCATAACGAGTGATATTTTTCTTCAAATTCTTAACAGCCCCTTTTAATACCCAAAGTACCATGTATTGGTTATGGCTAAGTAAAACCAAGAGGTCTAATGACCTTAAAGCCGAGACTACAGCAATGGCTAAGGCAAAGGATGAGTCTCAAGACCATGGTAGCTATGACCAAAGTCACGGCAAAACCACGGCTAAAGACCTTATGACCTTCTAAGTCAAAAACATGAACTAAAGTGTTATGGTAACATAAACATCCAATTTGGATCTACTCCATCAAAATAACCATGAGACTTTACAAGTAATATTCATACTAGACTTAAGAAACTCATTAAAATAACAATCTTCAATTAAAAGTAAACTTTCCTAATTTTATTCAATTATTTGGACATGTAACTTTTCGGATCAAAAACTTATATACTTTTATCAAATACTACAACACTAGGGAGCTTCATGTGAGGGGTTAATTAAAGTAAACCGTCGAGATGAGTTGTGGATTTATGAATTAAAGTGTCCTGGCTCCTCAAACTTTTTCTACATGGCCTCTGAATTATGTCGGCCTGAACGGTAGTAAGCGATATACAAACTATATATGTTTCATAAACCATTTTTATTCAAAGACTTACACTATATACTAAGTACTACATCATGGACTAAATGCAAGACATATATAGGCAATTCTTCATATTCATTGATATTACTCCAAACCTAAGTCGCAACATTCTATTATAGGTTGCTCATAGAGACCTTCGCGATTCGACCATCATTTTCACTACTTACTACATAACTTAAGGTGAGTTCATAGCCCCACTTTCCATTACTTAAATGTTTTACAAACCCTTGAGGGGAATACATGCTATTTTAAACCAAACACAATGCTTTGAAATTGTATGCTACCTGATTATTTTATTATTACTAACTACCATCCTTGCTAAATCCAATATCCCTTATTATGAACCATTTAATCACTAGTAATAGTGAGCGCGAGTATTGTGAATAGGCCTATTGGGATTGACGAATCCCATTTGTATTGACTAAGTTCAAACAAATGTACTATATTTGAGATTTAGGTATGACAGCAAAGTACCTACCGGGATAACTCCGCCGATTGATATTGGTACCCGTTAATGTTTTGGTGTCATGAGCTTAGTATAATAATATCTGTTTTGTTTTCCAACCATTGGTGTGAGTCTAATTAACTCACACTACCAACATATTGTGTTCACTATTTAATAAACTCTATGAATTTCACTCAACCTTTGTGTTAACGGTCTAAGCATGTATTTCAGATCCATACTGATCAAGGCTAGGACGGAGGAGCACGGATATTCAAGAGGGCTATAAATTTTATTATCATTCGAAAACTCATTTAATGTAAATTGTAAACATGGAACCATCTGGGACCTCATTTTGTAATCTCTGATATTTATATAATTTGAATGATAAATCTTTTAAAACGACTCAATTAGAGATCGTTTTCTATTATTATGACTGTTGTGCCGTCGAGTAACACCCAGTTTGAATTCCGCTGCATCATTGAATTGGGGGTGTTACATGTGAACCTTTAGTTTTTGAGGAGGCTAGGAAAAGTAAGAAATGGAGACAAGCCATGGACGAGGAGATAAATTCAATAGTAAAGAATGATACGTGGGAGTTGACGACCCTTCCGAAAGGCCAAAAGGCTATTGTAGTCAAGTGGGTATACAAGGCCAAGAAAAACGCCAAAGGCGAAGTGGAAAAGTACAAGGCAAGACTTGTTGCAAAAGGTTACAAGCAGAAGCATGGTATCATATACGAAGAGGTATTTTCTCTTGTTGCTCATGCAGAAACTATTAGAATGATTATTGCTATTGCTGCTCAATATAGGTGTAAAATCCACCAAATGGATGTGAAGTCTGCATTTCTAAATGGACTTGTCAAAGAAGAAGTTCATGTGGAGCAACCGGAGGGATATGTTGCCAAAGAGCAAGAAGGTAAAGTGATAAGGTTGAAGAAGGCCTTATATGGTCTAAAGCAAGTACCACGTGCTTGGAATACTAGAATTGACAAGTATTTCCAAGAACATGGTTTTTCTAAATGCCTAAGTGAATATGCACTTTACATGAAATTTGAAAGTGGAGGTATACTGCTCGTCTGCTTGTACGTGGATGATTTGGTCTTTACAGGAAACTCTCAGAGTATGATTGATGAGCTCAAAAAGTCAATGGCGAAAGAGTTCGAGATGACAGACATAGGACTTATGTCTTATTATCTTGGCATTGAGGTGAAGCAGACGGGTGATGGCATTTTCATAAGTCAAGAAGGATATGTCAAGGAGATATTAAAGAGGTTCGGAATGGATAAATGCAATCCCGTTGGCACCCTCATAGAACATGTGGAAAACTAGAAGGGGGGGTTGAATAGTTTTACTATATTTTTAAATTTATTTTCAAAATCTTTTGTAGCTTATAAAACTTTGATTCGATCTTACGTGAATTCAAATGTCAACAAATGTGAGCAAGTCTAATCTAATAATGTAAGTATTGAAATGAAATGAAATAAAGATAGAGATACAAAGATCAAACCACAACACGCGAATTTATAGTGGTTCGGCTACAAGGACACCTTCCTTGCCCTACTCCACTCCCTGATTACCACACTAGAGAGTTTTCTTCACTATGTCAAGAAACTCCTTATGGCGGAGAAACCTTACACACCTTGGCTTACACCGATTAACGACACTAAGCTAAATGTCGAGTTCTAATCGTAGCTAGAACTAATCTCACAACTTCTTCACAACTTCACAACTTCTTCGCGATAGCTCCACAACTTCTTCTTCTCGTCCACTTCACACCTTCTTCTATGCATAACTAATTCAAAACTTCTACACTACTTTCCAACACACCTAATATCTACAATCAACTAAATCACACAACACTTTACAAATATCTAGCACTACAACAAGATGATACTAACTAATCACAACACTACTACAATTTTATGGATGTTGAAGGAGTGTTCTTCTTTTAGTACTTGTATGGATGAAGCTTTGGATCACTTGGAAACAAAGACTTGTGAATTATATGATCAAAGGTTTTTGGGATAGAAATGGATATGAGATCAGAAAGTTTTGAGTGCAAAAAGGTGAGGAAAATTTGTGAAATGAACCAGTATTTATAGGGCAAGAAAATACTGTTCTGGAGCGTCCCGGTCCTCTTAATTAGGGGCCGGTCCCCTTAATCATTAAGGGGGCCGCCCAAGAATTAAGGGAGTCGCCCCCTCCAGAACGTTGGGTTTGTTTGTCTTTTTGTGGGGAAGGTTTTTCTGGAGAGATTTTGCCCTTTTTGGTTGGAAATTTGAAATCATATCTTTGTGGTTTAATAAAACAATACCAAGAATGATTTACTAAAATATATAAAATGTTAATGTCATTTTATAAAATGTTTTGTTTTAAGAAAATGCTTCATTTGATCATGTGATGCATAAGATGCTTAGTTTATACATACCTTAAGTGATATTAGTTGTAGAAGTAAATATTTGTCACTAAATACTTGTTTACGTCATAATCTTGACTTAATTTAGTTTACATTTTGTGTTTATCAAAATGTTGAGTTATTGAAAAATATTAATAACGTTTTTAAGCATTATTTATATCAACAATCTCCCCCTTTTTTATGATTACAAAACTTAAACTCATTAAATCAAAAATTAGTTTTTAGACAAGTATTTTAGTGAGTTTATATTTATTTCTCCCCCTTTTTGTAGAATCAAAAAGGTTTTGCCGACAAGTTTCAACCGTGAAATATTGACGGGACGAAAACTCCCCTTGATGTGTACTCCCCCTCGTTCGGGGGCACCAAGGAGATGAGCTATGGAATGCTTGCAAAACAAAAATATTAGAAGCACAAGGATATACATGCAATAATATATAAAGTGACAACAATATAAACAAGCATCATTAAAAAGAAGCATTCATATTAAAGCTAAAGTTGTGTAAAAACACAACAATACATCAAGAGATATTACGATGAGAATAACAACTAGAAAATACAACAACTAGAATAGTACTCCATCATGCAAATAGCATATGGGCTTCAAAGAGCTTGTAAACAAAAGGGTGGTAAGAGTTTTATTTATTAAGCATAACATATGCTTAATTTGGAGAGCATGATGGTGCTGGTGGAGAAATGGGTGAAGATTTTGGTGGTGGAATAATATGTGAGGATGGTGGAGGTGGTGGTGGTGGTGGGTTGGTTAGCAAGTGTTCAATATATAAAAACATATATTGAATTTCATCTCTAAGACCAAAGATTATGGTTCGGTTGTGGATGCAACAAAGGCAAGTATCACCATGAGCTTCAAGTAAGCTCTAAGGTACGGGATTGACAAAGAATGGTGGTGTAATTGGTGGAGATAAGACATGAGCATCAAGTGGTGTTATTGGTGAAAGTGAGATGGTAAGATGGGTGGAAAAAGGTTATTGTGTAGGATGTGGTGATGATGCTTGTTGTGATGACAAGTGTGAGTTTATGTAGTCATTGATTGATGAAGTTGAAGGTATGGAGGATGAGGAAGTTCCATGAGTGGAAGGTGTTTTGGATGGTGCATTTGGTGTACTTTGAGATGATCATTTAGGTGGAGGTGATGGGGTTGTGTTGTCTTCATTAGTTAAGTGAATGAAGAGTTGTTTTGGAAGGATGATAACAATCTTTTGTTTCTTTGAGGCCTTAGAGTTGTAGGTACTTGGTGGAGACATGATGGTTTAGGTTGAAAGAGATGATGAATAATGAGATGAAGATTGTTTATTTGGAGGGAATTTATAATGTGAAAATGGTTGATTTAGGTATGTTTTTGAAATGGTTTAAGGAGATTCTAAAATCAGTTGGGTTATAAGAAGAAATGGTAGCTGATACTAAAGAAAGAGGTCACAAGATGCAAAAGAAAATAGTAAACCCAGTTCCAGATGGCCGGTCCCCTTAATTGTAGGTCGGCCCCCTTAATAATTAAGGGGATCGCCTAGGAAAATTAAGGGGGCCGCCCATCTGATGTTTTCCTAGGCGACCAGAAATCAAAAATTTGCAGAAATGGGTGGTTTTTCAAATGTGTGTTTCCAGCAAGCTCTATTTGAAGCATATATTATAGGAATGATGAAATATAAGCATAAAGTAATAAATCATGCATGCAAACTACTATATTATAAGCCAAATTAAAAGAAACATAATATTAGCATTAAGTTATTGATTGGCTCTAAACAGTCAACTTATATTGACCAAGAATGGTCAATAAAGTCAAATAGCCTAAAGTCAATCTCCGGGTAATATAGGAAATCACCAGGTCGTTATACCCCGACGAGGTGTGAATTGTATATGAACGTGCTTGTGATCGGGTGATTATTCACAGAAAAGGGTTATGATGAGAATTATTTAAGAATTATGAAAAGAAATAGCTTAGGAAAGCTATGTGATTGATTACTTGAATTGAGATTAAGAGGAATCTAGCTAAAACCTAAAAAAAACGTACGTTTGCTGAAAACGGGAACAAACGTACGTAAATAAAAAGTGAGTGAGAGTATCTAAAAAGGCTACTGGTATAAAAATGATATTTTTACAAACCTAATGATTAAAGAAAATTTTTGGAAAATTAAAACTAATTTTTACACTATTTTTATAATTATTATTAAATAAATACTAATTTCCTATTTAATTTTAATTAATTAAATTAACCTAAAATACAAATAATTATGAAATTAACCTAGAAAAATAAAATTTAAACTTAGAAAAATCTAAAATACTATAAAACTAATTTTAGAACTGAAAATATATTTTTAAGACTTTTTAATTAATTATTACTAATTATTAACTATTTATTAATTACTTTTTAATTATTTAAATTATCCTAAATTCTAATTATTTATGAAATTACACTAGAAAATTGAAAATAAAATTTGGAAAAATTAAAAATAACTAAAAACTAATTTTAAAACTAAATTTGTATTTTTCTGATTTTCTAATTAATTAATATTAATTATTAATTATTTAATAATTATTAAAAACTAATTTAAATTAAGAAAAATACCAAATGATGCAAGAAAAATCTGAGAAAATTACTAAAATTATTTTTAACTACCAGAAGCCTAGGAAAAATATAAAAATGAGATTAGCTTAAAAATAAGCTGAGGTAATAAGCCAACTGGCTTAAATAGAAGCTATCACTTCCAATAAGTTGGGCTTTTTGGGACTTTTCTATTTCAAACTTGCTTATGGAATGTTTTTGAACAACTTTTGTGAAGCAAGTTTGCTTGAAGATAAAAAATAAGCAGTATGATGAGCTTATTAATTTGACAGATGAGCTTTTAAGCTTATTAGACCTTTGATTGAAATGAAAAAGCTACCAAATTAAGTTGTAAACACAAATAAGCTTGAAACAGATGTATAACTACTCAAAACAAGCCAAATGGAACAGATAAGTACAAGGAATAAGCACCAAATAAGCAATAAGCAATCCTAAACACCAAACAGTCCAAACAGGTCCAAGGGGGGCACCTTTGAGGGCCTATGGGGTCCACTAGGGACTCTGGAAGTCCAAACAAAGTTTTGAACCAATAAGTTGAGGTGATAAGCTGTCTAAAAAGCTAAGGGTTGGTCACTGGGTCCCACAGGTGAGGTCAGGAGAGGACATGGTATATTGGTACAAAAGCTGAGTTACCAGCTTAAGTCAGAAAAGGGTCAAACTTTAGGGCACTTGCAGCCCTATCTAATGAGATCTAATCCACAAAATAAGCTCAAATCCTAAAAGCCTAGCTTATTGGCTTTCTATTAAGCCAAAAATCAGGTCATGGGGCCCACCGGTTAGGCCTGTGGGGTCCAATAAAGTTGGGTCACTTGGACTGATGTGAGTGCATAGGGGAGCACCTTCCCCTGCAGCTCACTTTGAGCTTGTGCACAAGTTTGTGAAAAATTCACAAAAATAAGCCATGCATGGGACTACACTGTTCAACTGAGATATTTCAATATCTAAAAAGCTCAAGACCTGATAGCTGTTACAAAATTCTAGAAAATTCTTCCAAGAAATGGATTTCTGCAAACACTAGAAACTTTGACTTTTTGATTGAACACTTAAAGTTGACTATCCTGAACTTTGAACTTGATTTTATGATTTGATATGATAAGTTAAGCTACAAAGAGACTAAAATGAGCTAGGACATGTACTTATGACTTAAAATGAAGCTTATGCTTTACTAAATCCTTCACAGACAGTATCTAGGCCATTTTGTGTGAGATTTTGAGTTTTTGGCTATGGGTGACTGATTATATGCTTGATTTGATGTATTTAGGCACTAAGTGAGTTGTGTGAACAAGCAACAAACACTGAGACCAACTGTGGATACCAACACAGTCAAATCCAAACACCCTCTTAAAACACAGAATGCAATAAAACTTGATACAAATTATACTAAACTACAAACTAATGATCACAATTAACCTAAAACGTGATAAACAAGCAATTTAAACAATAATCAGCAACAAATACTACTAATATACTTAAAAGAGTAAAAATCAAAAATCAAAGCTTACAATGGCCTTCCAACTGAGAACAAGGAACCAGGACCAAGAATCAACCTAAGTGGCTTCCACAAGCCTCTAATACCATCAGCAACCACCAATCATTGAGCTCCAATCTTCTTCAACCCTTGAGCATGTTTTTTTTATTTTATTTTGATTTTCTTTTATGGTTTTTTATTCTTATCAAACTGTGGTAAACACAATCCCATAAACTTAAAAAGCTTATGAAAACAGATACATTGGTCTTATATGAGTTTATAAACAGTTGAATATCATTGATGAACCCTAAACAAGCAATTTGAAATTCTTAAACAAACTTGAAATTTTCAAATTAGAGGTAAACTAAGAATAATACTTTCATTGACTTAAAATAAATTACGGGAGGTAAACACTAGTACAAAACGTGGATTTGGTCACACATGGTCAAAATTGAACAGCCACACATTGACATATTTGTGTGGCTGAAGGTCCAAAAATTAACAGCATTTACTAATTAGTCACACATGAATGTTTTGATTGTGTGACCATAAGGACTCTATTGCCACACAATCGATCGTTATGTGGCCAAAGGTATCTGGTAGTTTTGTTACAGATCATTTAGCCACATATGAATTTGGAACGTGTGACAAATACAAGTAACCTTGATACATTAGTCACATGACGTAATTTTTTGTGTGTCTAAATCATACAATCAAGTTTGTTACACATTATTTAAGGGTGACTGATATGTTTTTCTAATTATTTAGCCACATATCAAATTGGATCGTGTGACTAATGGAAAGTAAGGTTGAAACATTAGTCACAATATACATATAAAGAGTGACAAATATATGTCACAAACTTGAACACTGTGACCAAATGCCATATATGGTCACACTAAACGTTTTGTCACACATTGGTTAAGTGTAGCCAAAATCCAGTACATATGGTCACGTAACTTAATATGTGTGTTTAAAGTTTAGTTTGTGTTAGCTTGCCAAAAGCTTATTTACATAGTCACATTTACTTCAAATAGTATGACCAAATGTCATATATGGTCACACTAAACGTTTGTCACACATTATTTAATTGTAGCCAAAATCAAGTACGCATGGTCACGTAACTTAATACACATTTCTTCATTTTAAGCATACACATTATGGTCACACTTATTAACCGTTTTGGTCACTTTATTCGTAATTGTATGTGACAAATTACCAAAACAAACATAAAAGCCACAAAAAAACAAAATTCATGTGGCCATTGGATGATAAATAGTCACACAAAATACACATTCCTTCACTTTAAACATCATATGGTCACACTTAATCAAACTTTTGGTCACTTTAAGCTAGGTTGTATGTGACTAACTATACCCCAAAAGCATGCTTTGTGGGACTAAATGTTAACAAAGGCCACACAAAAACAAAGTTTATGTGGCCATTGGATGATCAATAGCCACACAAGATACACATTCCTTCACTTTAAACATCATATGGTCACACTTATTCACACTTTTGGTCACTTTATGCTGGGTTGTATGTGACTAACTACACCCCCAAAAACATGCTTTGTGTGACTAAATGTTACCAAAGGCCACACAAAAACAAAATTCATGTGGTCATTGGATGATCAATAGTCACACAAGATACACATTCCTTCACTTTAAACATCATATGGTCTCCAATAGTCACACAAGATACACATTCCTTCACTTTAAACATCGTATGGTCACACTTATTCAAACTTTTGGTCACTTTATGCTTACTTGTATGTGACTAAATATACCCCCAAATTCATGCTTTGTGTGAATAAATGCTACCAAAGGACACACAAAAACAAAATTCATGTGGCCATTGGATGATCAATAGCCACACAAGATACACATTCCTTCACTTTAAACATCATATGGTCACACTTATTCACACGTTTGGTCATTTATGCTAGGTTGTATGTGACTAACTACACCCCCAAAAACATGATTTGTGTGACTAAATGTTACCAAAGGCCACACAAAAACAAAATTCATGTGGCCATTGGATGATCAATAGCCACACAAAATACACATTCCTTCACTTTAAACATCATATAGTCACACTTATTCATACTTTTGGTCACTTTATGCTAGGTTGTATGTGACTAACTACCCCCCCCCCCCCCCCCCCCCCCAAAAAAAAAAAAAAAAAAAAAAAAAAAAAAACATGCTTTGTGTGACTAAATGTTACCAAAGGCCACACACAAAACAAAATTCGTGTGGCCATTGGATGATCAATAGCCACACAAGATACACATTCCTTCACTTTAAACATCATTTGGTCACACTTATTCATACTTTTGGTCACTTTATGCTTACTTGTATGTGACTAAATACACCCCCAAAATCATGCTTTGTGTGACTAAATGCTACCAAATGCCACACAATAACCAAATTCATGTGGCCATTGGATGATCAATAGCCACACAAGATACACATTCCTTCACTTTAAACATTATATGGTCACACTTATTCATACTTTTGGTCACTTTATGCTTACTTGTATGTGACTAACTACACCCCCAAAATCATGCTTTGTGTGACTAAATGCTACCAAAGGCCACACAAAAACAAAATTCATGTGGCCATTGGATGATCAATAGCCACACAGGATACACATTCCTTCACTTTAAACATCATATGGTCACACTTATTCATACTTTTGGTCACTTTATGCTAGGTTGTATGTGACTAACTACACCCCCAAAAACATGCTTTGTGTGACTAAATTTACCAAAGGCCACACAAAAACAAAATTCATGTGGCCATTGGATGATCAATAGCCACACAAAATACACATTCCTTCACTTTAAACAGCATATGGTCACACTTATTAACACGTTTGGTCACTTTATGGTTAGTTGTATGTGACTAAATACACCCCAAAACCATGCTATGTGTGACTAAATGTTACCAAAGGCCACACAAAAACAATATTCATATGGATGATCAATAGTCATACAAAATACACATTCCTTTACTTTAAACAGCGTATGGTCAGAGTTATTAACACTTTTGGTCACAATATGCTTAGGTGTATGTGACTAAATACACCCCAAAAACATGCTTTGTGTGACTAATTGTTACCAAAGGCCACACAAAAACAAAATTCATGTGGCAATTGGATGATTAATAGTGACACAAAATACACATTCTTTCACTTTAAACAGCATATGGTCACAGTTATTAACACTTTTAGTCACTATATGCTTATTTGTATGTGACTAAAAACACCCAAAAACAGGCTTTGTGTGACTAAATGTTACAAAAGGCCACACAAAAACAAAACTCATGTGGCAATTGGATGATCAATAGTCAGACAAAATTCATGTGGCAAATGCATTAGGGTCGGGTTGAATCCGTGCCAAATAGTATTTGGCACGATCTTTGGGACGGTTTTGCTTTTGTGTGCCATGAGTTGGTATTTGGCACGGTAAGTAATTTACCGTTTTAAATCCGCATTCAACACACTTTCTTCTCTAGTGCCAAATGCTTATTTGGTACGATCTCATCCCTCGTGCCCAAAGTATTTGGTACGAATTCATTTTTCGTGCCAAACTTATTTTGGCACATTTTTTATCCATTGTGCCAAAAATATTTGGCTCGTTTTTATGTCCATTATAAGGAGCATCTGGCATATTTGGCACGCTTTTAGCAATTATTCCAAGCATATGTATTTGGCATTGTTTTTGTCCATTCCAAACAGAATGGTTACATCTATCATATTAGTTAGTTGTTTCACATGTGTAAATCAAGTTCAACTAGGTAGCCAAAATTCATTCAACTAAAATTTCATTAATCATTCATTAAATCAAGGCTATATAGTAACTTGAATCCCATACAATTACGTATACCCGGTTAAACTAGACATAGTAAGTCAATGTATATAGATACAACAATGTTTTCTATCAGGTTTATCATTTTAAACCCAAATCGACCACCGTGAGACAACTATATATGATCGGTAGCTTACAACTTGTATACATGAATCTAGATCATCTTAATTAATCAAGTTGCATGACTGAAGCCTCACATTGACCTTGCCAATATTATAAAGATGGTCTACTAGCTGCTTGTTATCGACTTACCCACTAGGCCTCATCCACAACCTTGCCAGGATTATAAACATCAAATAACTTCCCTACTAGGCCTCATCTATAACCTTGCCAGGATTATAAACATCAGATACTATCAGGTTGTTCTCAACTACTTCCCAATTTGGTTGTGCCAATGTACATACAACATACATCTTCTATTAATATATTCATTGAATCCAACTTTTTTTCTCAACAAAGTGATCATAGGTGCTCAACAAAGCTCTGTCAAGACTTTTACGTTTACCTTTGAGTTATTCTGATGGACATATTGCTATCATTTTCTACAATGTTCTCCAAAACCTATGAAATATCAGCCAAAGATCAGAGGTCTAAATCTCCAACTAAATATATGCTAACACATCGGCCACTTGAATATGACACAAGTAGCAATTTAACAAACTTACTTGAACATGGGTCAATTTGGTTTGTTCTTTAACATAATAATTTCTTCATTGGCTCATTGCTGAAACAATATTGGAAACATTAGTAATGATATAATATAATGCAAGTTAAATTATTACATAGACTACGCTATATTTTCACCATGCCAAGTTCATATCAACAATTAGAGTACTTGATTATTAACCTTCCAAACCTGAAAATTAAAACAAACCATTTAAGATCCTACAAAGTAAAGGAAACGAGCAGCACAAATTATTTGTCATCATGCCTCGAATATACATGGCACCAATTTCCTACAAACTTAAACATAATTAACAAAACGTTTTAACCTGTGACGACTGATAACAACATCAGCAGTAGCACATCATGGCAATAAGGACCTCACAAGGCTTCCATAACTGCATTTCATAGACATAAGCATGAACCATTAACCATATATAAGATTCAGAAAAGGAATGAGGTTCGGTTCCATTATTGAGATTACATATTGATGATTATATACGAGGTTACCTTAGCAGCCGACTTGGGTGCATTAGCAATTTTAAACTACCTGCGCAGGCTTGTGCTAACACAACCTGAAAATAAAGTGTCGCATAGTATTTTAGCTTATAATCATTGCTTAAAAAAGAACTATTTTTGCAGAAAACTTAAAGCAACAAAGAGTACCCGAATCATTCTTAGAATAATAAAAATAATGCGTATTTAGTCGAAAGGAGTAATAAAATTCAATGAGAACAAAATTATAAGAATATGATCACGAACCCTGCAGGCTGCAATATAAAAAGACCAAATAGCAAACCTCCAAGTATTCATTCTTCTTATAAGACGTCAAGAATTGGCCGACACCAAATAACATTGTTGCAGGTTACCCAGTGATGCCAAAAACCCTATAGAAATCGGCATTATTAGTTCTCAAGTACAAGAGTCAGAAAATGAATATAAGAGAACGTAATGCCTAAGCGCTTTTAACGACAGCAGAAGCAAAACTTTGACATAAATAATAGTGTTCAACAAATTAACAACTTTGTGGAAAACTAGAAGGGGGGTTGAATAGGTTTACGTCCTTTTTAAATTTATTTCCAAAATATTTTGTAGCTTATAAAAACTTTCGATTCGATCTCAAGTGAGTTCAAGTAACAACCAATATAAGCAAGTCTAATCTAATAATGAAAGTATTGATATAGAATGAAGAAAATATAGAGTTAGAAAGATCAAACCCAGCACGCGAATTTATAGTGGTTCGGCTACAAGGACACCTTCCTTGCCCTACTCCACTCCCCGAGTACCACACTCGAGAGTTTTCTTCACTATGTCAACATACTCCTTATGGTGGAGAAACCTTACACACCTTGGCTTACACGAGTTAACGACACTAAGCTAAATGTCGAGTTCTAATCGTAGCTGGAACTGATCTCACAACTTCTTCAAGACTTCATACCTTCTTCACACCTTCACAACTTCTTCAAGACTTCACACCTTCTTCACACCTTGTCAACTTCACACCTTCTTCTATGCACACCTAAATCACAACTACTACACTACTTTACAACACACCTAGTTTCTACAATCAACAAGTTCTCACAACACTTTTACAAATATCTAGCACTACTACAATATGAAAATAGCTAATCACAACACTACTACAATTAAATGGATGTAGAGGAGTGTTCTTCTTCTTGCACTTGAGTGGATGAAGCTTTGGATCAGTTGGAAACAAAGACTTATGAATTATATGATCAAAGGATTTTTGAGATAGAAATGGAGGTTAGATCAGAAAATTTTTAGTGCAAAAAGGTGAGAAAAATATGTGGAATGATCCAGTATTTAAAGGGCCAAAAAATACTGTTCTGGAGCGTGTCGGTCCCCTTAATTAGGGGGCGGTCCCCTTAATAATTAAGGGGGCCGCCTAGTATAATTAAGGGGGCCGCCCTACTGAACGTTGGAAAAGTTTTTCTGGATAAAATTTGCCCTTTTTGGTTGGAAATTTGAAATCATATCTTTGTAGTTTAATACAACAATACCAAAAATGATTTACAAATATATATAAAATGTTAATATCATTTTATAAAATGTTATATCTTAAGACAAGGTTTCCTTTGGTCATGTAATGCATAAGATGCTTAGTTTATGCATACCTTAAGTGATATTAGATGTAGAGGTAAATATTTGTTACTAAATACTTGTTTACGTCTTAATCTTGACTTAATTTGATTTGAGTTTTGTGATTATCAAAACATAGATTTATTGAAAAATATTAATAACGTTTTTAAACATTATTTATATCAACAATCTCCCCCTTTTTTATGATTACAAAACTTAAACTCATTAACTCAAAATTAGTTTTTAAACAAGTATTTTAGTGAGTTTATATTTACTTCTCCCCCTTTTTGTAGAATCAAAAAGGTTATGCCGACAATTTTCAAACGTGAAAATTTGATGGGAAGATATCTCCCCCTTGATGTGTACTCCCCCTCGTTTGGGGGCACCAAGAGAACGAGCTATGGAATGCTTTGCAAAAAAAAATATTAGAAGCACAAGTATATACATGCTAATATATATATAAGGTGATAAGAATATAATTAAGCATGTTTGAAAAGAAGCATTCATATTAAAGCAATAGTTGTGTCAAGACACAACAATACAAGTAGCAATAATAAAGATTACAAGTAGGATAGCTATTACATAAACTAACAACTAGAAGAATATTTCATCATGCAAAGAGTACATGGGCTTCATAGAGCTTGCAAGCAAAAGGGTGGTAAAGGCTTTATTTATTAAGCATATCATATGCTTAATTTGGAGAGCATGATGGTGATGGTGGAGGAATGGGTGAGAATTGTGGTGGAGGAATAATTGGAGAGGATGGTGGAGTTGGTGGTGCTGGTGGGTTAGTAAGCAAATGTTCAATATATGAAAACATATATTGAATTTCATCTCTAAGACCAAAAATTACGGTTCGGTTGTGGATGCAACAAAGACAAGTATCCCCATGGGATTCAAGTAACCTCCAAGGCACGGGATTGACAAAGAATGGTGGTGTAATTGGTGGAGATGAGAGATGAGCATCAAGTGGTGTTATTGGTGAAAGTGAGATGGTAAGATGGGTGGAGATAGGTTCTTGTGTAGGATGTGGTGATGATACTTATGGTGAAAAGTGTGAATTGATGTAGTCATTGGTTGATGAGGTTGAGGGTATGGAGGATGAGGAAGTTCCATGAGTGGAAGGTGTTTTGGATGGTGCATTAGGTGCACTTAGAGATGAGCATTTAGGTGAAGGTGATGGGGTTTTGTTGTCTTCATTTGTTAAGTCAATGAAGAGTTGTTTTAGAGGGATGATGACAATCTTTTGTTTCTTAGAGGCCTTGGAGTTTGAGGTGCTTGGTGGAGTCATGATGATTTAGATGAGGAATGATGAGATGAAGAATGGTGATTATGGAGGGAATTTATAGTATGGAAATGGTTGATTTAGGTATGTATTTGAAATTGTTGAATGAGATTCTAAAATCAGTTGGGTTAAAATGGGAAATGGTAGCTGATACTAGAGAAAGAGTTCAGAAGATGCAAAAGAAAACAGTAAACCCAGTTCCAGATGGCCGGTCCCCTTAATTGTAGGCCAGCCCCCTTAATAATTAAGGGGGCCGCCCATCTGGTGTTTTCCCAGACGACCAGAAACCCAAAATTTGCAGAAATAGGTGATTTTTCAATTGTGTGTTTCCAACAAGCTCTATTAGAAGTATATACTCTAGGAATGATGATATATAAATATATATATAAACAAATTATGCATGCAAACAAACATATTATATTCCACTTTTAAAAGAAACATAGCATAGCATTAAAATATGATGAAGATATCAGCATGATAATAGTTAAAGTCTAAGCATCATCCAAGAAATAAACAAGAGATAACATAAGTATTTCCGAATAAATCGGACAAATAACAAGCCATACAAATGTCTAATAGAGAATAATAATAATAAGTAGCAATACATCAACATCATCTACTTCTTCTTCTTCCCAATCATCTTTCTAAACATCTTTCCAACGGATTTGAATCCTCCTCGAATTTCTTCATGCATTTGTTGTTGTTGGTTGATAATGGACGTTTGACGAGTAAAGAGAAGTTCATCGGTACATTCATGAGGAAGAGGAACTTGATACTTGGTATAGTCAAGATCAAGAAGATTATCAACAAAGGTCGTGGGGGATGGAGTACTAACACGTGAGGTGTCTTCCTCCTCATCATCATCATCGTCATGATGAGATGTAGACCCACGAGGCATAGAAGACAAAGGAACACGAGATTTTCCTTTGTCACTTCGAGAACGACGAGTACGAACAAGAGTAAGTTGGTTCAAAGTAGGAAGGATTTGCACGTAGTAATCTCTTTGAATATGTGGGTAATGTTCCATGACATAACGATAAAGTTGTGTAAGGAACATACCGTAAGGAAGATTGGCATTTGGGGTGTTTTTGGCGGACATGATTCGATGAACAAAAAGATAAGCCAAATTGTAGTTTTCTTCAGCAACTACACAATATAACATGTGGGCAATGCTTGCCGTGACATGATCACGGTGACCACCAGTACCAAACGCATTCTCGCGAATGAGTTCTTCCCACTTTTTCATATCGTGGCTTAGCTCTTTGAGGAGGATTTGATTTGCATGAATATCGACATTCTTCGACTTGATTACTCGACTAGTCGTACGACGTTCTAGTTCAAGCAGTCGACAAATGTCTTCAGGACTAGGAATCTCAGAATAGTTTGGGCCATCCTGAGGACGATTTCTTTCAAGAGAGGAAAGATCCCATTCATTTGAGAATACGGCTTGGCCGTTGTATGGGATTCTAAGAATTTGTCCAAATTGAGCAAGAGTAAGAGTGATGAACTGATTTTGGATCATGAAGAAAATAAGGAGATGACCATAGGGATCGGTTTGCACCATCACTTGGCTATAGAAGTCGAGGATAAAACGAGGAATGATTGGTTCGTTGATTTGGTAAAGACATTCAAAACGAATATTGGAGAACATTCGTTCGGTTTGATCAGAGTCATAGAAAGATGGATCGACAATTCTTCCTTCGTGAATGTTTCTATTTTCAATGGGACGATAGAAACATGCAACTGAAGGAGACATGCTGGGAGTAGAGGAAACATTTGGAATGTATTGTTTGGTTTTGGAGACATCACCAATCGTGGTCTTAGGCATTTTCACCTAAACAATATAACAACAAAAATAAAATTAAGACAGAAACAACTATCATGCATACGTTATATATATATATATATATATATATATATATATATATATATATATATATATATATATATATATATATATATGTGGAACGAAATTCTACTTCGACCAAAAAAATATTCTATGAAGTAGTTTCACAATGTTCCTTGTATTTTGATTTTAAACTCGTTTAGAATATATGATGTCAAAGAGTATGATATCATAATTCATTTCGAAGTAAGGCTAGATATATATTAGATTATATATCTTGCTTTTTCATAAAAGTTTGACTCAGCATAAACATGTTTAAAAGGTTAAAATATGAATTTTGGTTTTCAAAATATCTTTTTCAAGATAAACCAAACGCTCCCTTGACTAGATTAATATAACCTAAAACATCAATATATATATTGATTATATATCTTGATGACATCTATTGACTCTAACAGTTATAACAAATTATATGAGCTAGTTTTAAGTTTTAAGTAACTACATATGATCATAATTTGTTCATGAACCAAACGCCCATGTTGTCTTCATGAACCATTTTATAACAAATTGAGAAGTATGTTTTGATTGTTTTCAACATTAAACTAATATAATATAGTAAGTTTTAACTAGTTTTTAAGAGTTATATCAACAATGTGCTTTTTGAAAAATGAAATTCAACAAGGGTTTATGGGCGATTAAAGATTTTGACAAAATGATGTGTTATACTAAGTTTGAGTTGCAATACATCATTCTAATCCTATGGGGAGCATTTGGTTGTTCAATTCCTAGCTTCTATTTTACTAAAATTCGAATTAAAGTAAATTTTAATAAAATACCTAATTATTGATTAGACACCAAATTGAATGAAATGTGATGAAATGTATGTTGGAAAACTTACAAAAGATGTTGTTATACGTTTGGTTAGCGTTGGCCCCTTGCGAAACAACCCCGAATTGGTGATTTGGTGAACGATTTTGATGGTTTTGGTTGTTTTGGTTCGTACTCAGCAGAGGTGAGGAAGGGAATTATGAACAAATGGAGTGTTTGGCAAAAGATTTAAGGTGGAAATCGGATTTGAGAGTATCAGATGGCCGTCCCCCTTAAACATTAAGGGGACCGCCCCCGATAACAAGCCGGTCCCCTTAATTATTAAGGGGGCCGCCCTTTAAATTTTTGAATTTTCGCGGTTTTAATTTTTGGAGCAAACATATTTATATGTATATATTTAGATTAATAAGAAATTAAAAATACGTAAGCTTTTATTGGCACGATGACGAAGTACTTAACAATTTTTAATTAACGTATCGATAATTAAAATGTTCCTTTGACAATTTTGGACAAAATAATCAAGGTGTTAAGTTAATGAATGGTTTGAGGTGTGTTCGGGAATATGTGAATATATATATATATATATATATATATATATATATATATATATATATATATATATATATATATATATATATATATATATATATAAATGTGACTGAATGATGAGTAGATAGGTGAGGTTTGAGAGATGATAACGAAGATAGAATATAGTCGGCGAAAGGAGTTTGTTTCATCCATAGTGTTCACGTGTGAAGGCGTTCATACATGATGATAGTCCACTTGACTCATATCCCTTCATCATCATGAGTTTTCTAAAAGTGGACATAATAGAATTTCGTGTTGAATGTAAAAGATCAAAAGTAACACGAGGGGGAAGGAAAGGGTTCGATAACGAACAATTTCCTGGAGTTCTAGAAAGTCAACTAATGACGTATCTAGGTTATGTGCAAGTATGTATATATATATATATATATATACATGTATATATATCTAATAAAATAAGTATGAGAATATATATATATATATATATATATATATATATATATATATATATATAATCGAACAAATAATCAAACAAAGCATATTTATCTAAGCATGGCAATGAGTTGTGAAAGAATGGCGTACCCGGTGGTCTTCAACAAAAATCTTCAAAATCTTCAAGATGACATATAGACTTTGAAAAAGTCTACGTTGAGAAAAACTTCAAGATTGCCTCAAGGAATGTTCATCTAGCTATTCGGTCCCCCTTGCCTCTTTGGTCCAAAGTTGTTTGGTCCAAACATGTTTAACATTTGACTAGGATGCATGAAAGGTGGTAGTATACCCCAAGGATTGTAGCTTTGTTGATAGTTCCACATTTGATTACTATTGTTATTATAGTTTTGCCTATTTTGGTTTCTTCTTGGTTGAGGTGTTTTAGACCTAGGATGAGGGTTATTTGGTATTCTAGGTGGTGGAGTTTTAGATCTTGTCTTAGGTTTAGAAGATCCTACTTCGGTTTTTAAAGACGGTTTATAAAAAGCTTTTACTTCTTCATTGTTGGCAAGAGGTATTTTTCTATCATTAATAAGTATATACTTAGGATTAGATTTTAGAGGTTTTTGTTCATTAAGTTCATTTTCGAATTTGACATTTTTAATCTCGCTTGTTGAAGCTTCATTTGAGTTAAATCCTAAACCTGTTTTATCTCCGGATACTCTTTGAATACTTATTATTTTACTAAGTGAGTGACTACTATTTTCAAATTTATCAAGTTTGCGAATTTCTTCCCTGAGTATTTCGTTTTCACCTTTAAGCTCTTGACATGATTTACATTCTTCAAAAATTTCTTTACCTTTTTCAAGTTGATGTATTTTAATTTTTAGTTCTAGTACTTCATTTTCCAATTGATTGTTTATGTATTTTAGTGATTTGTTTTTGGCCATTACTAGTTGTCCTAATTTGCATAGTCTACTATATTCATTATCTAAGTCTTTTTCATCTAATGATAAATTTTCATCACTAAAATATTCGGTTTCGGAACGTACCTCATTTGATGTCTTCGCCATAAGACACTTCTCTTCCTTTGTCGTTTCTTTCTCATCTTCATCGCTATCACTCCAAGCTCCTCCAACAAATGCTCTTTGATTTTGATCTCTTGTCATCATTGGACACTTTCCAATGAGGTGATTTGGATCACCACACTTGAAACATTTCCTTTCATTCTTGTTATTCTTGTCATCCTTACTCTTTTGAAATGCTTTCTTTTCATCATGTGGTTGTCTTACAAATCTTCCTCGCCTTTTGAAGAATTTCTTGAAATCTCTTACGGCCATGGCATATTCTTCGTCATCACTTTCGGAAGATGAGCTATCTTCGATACTAGATTCCTTTCTAGCTTTCAAGGCGATTGACTTGCTTTGCTCTCGTTTTCCTTTGACCATTTCGAAATCTTTCTTTATAACTGCTTCGTAGACTTTTAAATTTCCAATTAATTCATCAAGTTGTAATGTTGACAAATTCTTTGATTCTTCAATAGCCGTCACTTTAGCTCGCCATTTTGGGTGAAGAGCCCTAAGAAACTTCCTGACAAAATTCTTACTAGAAAAATTCTCATCAAGTGCTTTTAAACTTGTGATGATAGTGTTAAATCTAGCAAAAGAATTATCAATTGATTCCTCTTCCGGAATCGTGAATTGCTCATATTGTTGAACAAGTAGATCTATCTTATTATCTTTGACTTGACTATTACCTTGGTGAGTTATTAATAAAGAGTTCCAAATTTCTTTTGCGGTTTCACACATAAAGATCCTTTCGTACTCTTTACGTGGTAGCGCATTATAAATAACCATTTTTGCTTCATTATTTTTAGCAAGTTTTCTCTTTAAATCATCATTTTGTTTTTCAAAGGGTACGATTTCATCTTTCATTATTTCAGGGTTATTTTGAATAGGTAAGAAATCACCATTAGTAATAACATGCCAAAGATCTAGATCTTTTGACTTCACATAAGTTTCGAATCGATTTTTCCAATATAAAAATCCATCACTTTCAAATAGTGGTGGTCTTTGCATAAATTGCCCTTCTAAATATTTTTCAGATTTCATAGATCGTTACAAGTTTTAAAATACAATATATTTTAAAGATCTTGCTAGACGTGGCTCTAATACCAATTGTGGAAAACTAGAAGGGGGATTGAATAGTTTTACGTCCTTTTTAAATTTATTTCCAAAATATTTTGTAGCTTATAAAAACTTTCGATTCGATCTCAAGTGAGTTCAAGTAACAACCAATATAAGCAAGTCTAATCTAATAATGAAAGTATTGAAATAGAATGAAGAAAAGATAGAGTTAGAAAGATCAAACCACAACACGCGAATTTATAGTGGTTCGGCTACGAGGACACCTTCCTTGCCCTACTCCACTCCCCGAGTACCACACTCGAGAGTTTTCTTCACTATGTCAACAAACTCCTTATGGTGGAGAAACCTTACACACCTTGGCTTACACGAGTTAACGACACTAAGCTAAATGTCGAGTTCTAATCGTTGCTAGAACCAATCTCACAACTTCTTCAAGACTTCACACCTTCTTCACACCTTCACAACTTCTTCACACCTTCACAACTTCTTCAAGACTTCACACCTTCTTCACACCTTGTCAACTTCACACCTTCTTCTATGCACAACTAAATCACAACTACTACACTACTTTACAACACACCTAGTTTCTACAATCAACAAGTTCTCACAACACTTTTACAAATATCTAGTACTACTACAATATGAAAATAGCTAATCACAACACTACTACAATTAAATGGATGTAGAGGAGTGTTCTTCTTCTTGCACTTGAGTGGATGAAGCTTTGGATCACTTGGAAACAAAGACTTATGAATTATATGATCAAAGGATTTTTGAGATAGAAATGGAGGTTAGATCAGAAAGTTTTTAGTGCAAAAAGGTGAGAAATATGTGGAATGATCCAGTATTTAAAGGGCCAGAAAATACTGTTCTGGAGCGTGCCGGTCCCCTTAATTAGGGGGCGGTCCCCTTAATGATTAAGGGGGCCGCCTAGTATAATTAAGGGGGCTGCCCTACTGAACGTTGGAAAAGTTTTTCTGGATAACATTTGCCCTTTTTGGTTGGAAATTTGAAATTATATCTTTGTAGTTTAATACAACAATACCAAAAATGATTTACAAATATATATAAAATGTTAATATCATTTTATAAAATGTTATGTCTTAAGACAAGGTTTCCTTTGATCATGTAATGCATAAGATGCTTAGTTTATGCATACCTTAAGTGATATTAGATGTAGAGGTAAATATTTGTTACTAAATACTTGTTTACGTCTTAATCTTGACTTAATTTGATTTGAGTTTTGTGATTATCAAAACATAGATTTATTGAAAAATATTAATAACGTTTTTAAACATTATTTATATCAACAAACTTTAGATACTTAAAGGTAAATATTTCTGAACCGAATTAAGTCTAGAAGAAATTTAAAACAATCAATTTACTCACATTTATCAGTCAAATATATTTCTTAAAAGGATTAACAAGAGTGCTTGAAAAAAACATACTTTATCCATCACAACTATGTCACATTTGGTATTCAACTCCTCATCAGCAAGTTTACAAAAAAAATATCATCACAAAATAAACAAATAACTAGAGTGGCCATTGGCAAACCATTAAGTATCTCTAAGTTTACATATGGCTCTGCCTTAAGAGAAACTACTACTTATAGTTACATGTATCTACGTGTGTATCTTATGGTTCGGTTCAACGAGAGCAGAAACTGACGTTCAACATAGTACATTTTATGGAAAACTATCTGTTTCCTATTCATATTTTCATATAGCTGATTGGCTCCAAACGGTCAACCTATATTGACCAGGTGATGGTCAACTAGGTCAAACAGCTTAGAATCAATCTCCGTGGAAGTATAGGGTTTGCCCGGGTCGTTATGTCCCGACGAGGTGTGATGGTATAAAAACGGGTTTTGTGATCGGGTGAATTTGGACTGAAAAAGGGGTTTGAGTGATTTGTATGTTTACACTAAGATATGAGGAATGAAAATAACTTAGAAACACTATTGGAACAATTACTGACGATCAGATAACCTAGAAACGTAAGTTAACCTAAAAACGCGCGTTTGGATTTAAAATAAACGCGAACGCGCAAAATAAAAAGTGAAACAAGAGCAAATAAAGTCCTACGAATGTGAAAATTATATTTTTACAATCCTAATGTAATAAGAAAATTTTTAGAAAATTAAAATTATTTTTACAACTATTTAATTAATTACTAATTTCCTATTTACTTTTAATTATTTAAAATACCCTAAAATACAAATAATTATGAAATTAACCTAGAAAAATGAAATTTAAATTTGGAAAAAACTAAAATATTATAAAACTAATTTTAAAACTGAAAATATATTTTTAAGACTATTTAAATAATTATTATTAATTATTAACTAATTATTAATTAATAAAAACTAATATTAATTATTAAAAATACTAAATTAAAAGAGAAAAATATGAAAAAATTACAGAAATTATTTTATAACTATAGGAACTTTGGAAAATTATAAAAATGAGAAGTGCTTTTTGAAAAAGCTGAAAATAAGCTAAAAAACTTAAATAGAAGCTATCACTTTTTGAAAATTGCTTTTTCTTTGAATTTTCTTTTTCAAAACTCTTAAGCTACTGAGAATATGAAACTTTAATGAAGACAAAAAGTTTGGAACATGAGAATAAGCTCAGTGAGAGCTTAAGAGCTTATCAGCTTGAGCTTTTTGGCTCAACTTGATGTTTCAAGCTCAAATAAGCTATCCACAAGCTATTAAACAGGGACCAAAGGAAAAATAAGATAAACTCAAGTTAGATGTATAGGAATTAAGTTAAAGGGACAAGAAAGAAGCACTGATAAGCTTGAATAAGCTAATAATCAAATCCAATACCTACTCAGACCAAACAGGCTACAAGCCTGAGTTGTAAGCCTCTGCAAGCTTATCAGATAAGCTTGGGAGGATACAAGAAGCTTGGAACCAAAGATTTGGGTATAAGGGCTTCTCAAAAAGCCCAAATCCACATGATAAGCTCCAAAAATGAGCTTTCAAGAAGCTTGTGAATTGGGCTCACTCACACTGATTACTCAGTGTGTGTGAGTTACCATGATCATTTGAAGGCACCAATTAAGAACATGAATAAGCATGAAAATGAGCATTTAACACATAAATAAAGAGCTAGCCATAAGGGCTTTACAAATCAACAATAATCTAGGGCTAATATGAACTATTCAACAAGCTTTTGTCACCAAAGGTGAGCTTATGGGACAGGGTGCCATGCACAGGGTACAAACTCAGGGGTGAAATAAGCTGTGGGCAAGATGCCTTAAGCTCAAGATAAGCCTGGAAAAGACAAGCTAGGTAGATAAGCTTCTCAATAAGCCATTAAACTTGGAATGGGTCCCACAGGTTAGTACTAGGTGAACTAAGGAACCTGACTGCTTGACCATGGTACAGGGCAACAGAATGAGCAAACAGTTGACTTAGAGCTTAATTTTAAGCTAGCAAACAAGTTTCAAACCCCAACTTTCTGGTTGAAATAGATTCACAGGCAACAAAATAATGTAAAACCACAAGATTCAGCCATTTCCAATCTATAATGAACCTAGTGCATTAACTAGAAACTTTGCCCATTTTGACAGATAATACTTTTGACTTTTTATGAACATGAACTAGTTTGACTTATATGACTTTCTAATGATCCATGATTACTTAAAATGAACTAATAAACTGATAAGAAGCTAAATTATGATAAGCTAACACTTAATGCAACTAAATCATGAAAACTTGAATCCTAATCTACAACAGTGAACAAAAAATAAGGATTACAAAGAGATTTTGACTTTAAGACAAAAGAGGTCTGGTTTTTATTGTTTGTAAATCCTAATCAAACCTAATGTGGTGTATTTAAACCAAAAATATCAACTGAAACTTAGTCCACAGTGGGCAAATCCACTATTCCAAACACCCCTTTAAAGACAGTACTTTGAGATTTTCAATTCAAATTGATGCTTTAAACTATGAAACTGATTCCCATGACTACAATATCATAACATAAGCTAGTATGAGCACAGAAACACAGGTAATAGCAACTAACACTCCTAAAGCCATATGATGATCATTTTACAGTCAACAAAGCAGTAATGAGTATCCAATTAAAGCATTGAACAAGCACTATATTTTAAACAACAAATTAACTAAAAAAAACTTCAAATAAACATAAATCAGCTAAAGAAAGCAGATTATAAGCACTTGAATAAAATTATACAATATATGAAAAAGAAGAGCTTACAATTGACACAACTAAGAGATTAGGCACCAAGAGTCAAACCACTATCCTAATGCCTCCCATGAGGACCTATTACCCACAGAAATCCAAAGTATTGTGCTCCACCCATCCTCAATTCATCCTGCACAATTTTTTATCTTCTTTTCTATTTTTCTGAGTTTTTCTTTTTCTTATTTTTTTTATTTTTGCTTTTTAAATACTAACTGAGTCTAGTGTTTCTAAAAGCTTAAATAAGCTTTACAGAGAACTATGTGAGATTATGAATCCAATATATTTGCTAGAAATAACAATCACACTCTTTGAGTAACAACAATACTAAGACTTAAACTAAAACTAATTTCTACTTAAATTAACCCTACTTCCTACTACCATTCAATGGCATACATCATGTTCTATTTATACTCCAAATTAAGCTAGGTTTTCCATTCTTTCCTTCTTGTCTCTTTCCCATCTTTCTTTATGGACCATTGGATGATTGGGTTAAATCTTGACCCTTCAATCTTGTTTTGGCAGGAAAAGGATATAATCCTTTTGGCAGTTTTCTTTTTGGCAGGGGGGTGAGTATTGGAGTTTTGTGGAGGAAAGTGAGTTGTAGGGGTTGAGTGGAGGAGTAGAGGTGATGATGGTGTTTGGAGATGGCAGGCTAGGGTTGCAGGGGGGGGGGGGGATTCACGTGTGTGGTGAGGTGGGGGATGGTCAAATGTTTTGACCCTGGGGATAATTAAAAAAACAAGGTGGATGTTACTTGAGATGGGAGTGGGCTGGTGGTGAGGGAAAATTGGGCCAGGGAGTATAAGGATGGGTGGGCTTGGGTAGTTGTGGGCTAGTGAGGGTGTTTGGTTGGTTTAATAACAACACAAAAAGGGTCCGTTTGTATTATTAGCTTAACAAAGCACAAGGACCATTCATGTAATAATCTCAAACTTCAGGACCGATTTTGTCATTTTTCCAAAGTGTATTCCAAGGGACCATTCCTGCTAATTTTTATTTATGAAAGGACTATAAAAGTTAATTTCCAAAATTGTAAATCCCGGGGACCTTTTCTGCCAATTATGAAACATCAGGGACCAAATGTGTAATTTCTCAAACTTTTTACCCAATGATCGTTTTAATAACATTTGACTTTTAAATGCCTTGGGTTGACTTTTCTTTCGTTTTAAACTTTCAGGGACTAGTTTGGTCAATTTTTGAAACTTGAGGGAGTGAAACTGCCAATTATGCAAACTTTGTTCGTTTTTCATTTGTTTTTAAACATTTTGCATCTAAAACATATAAAACACACTTTTGAGATAATTTCTGTATTTTGATGCATTTCTGAGTGTTTTTTGATGTTTTGGCAGTTCAGATACGATAAAAATGATGAGTATTTACACACTCATCAATCCTCCACTCTAAACTATTGCTAGTCCCTAGCAATCTTTTGAGAAAAACTTAATGGATTTGAAACTCTTTACCAAAAGCCATCACTTCTGGAGTAGCCAGATGTATCGATTCAAGTAAGAACTATGGTCCACCTGATAACCATGTGATTTTGAGCAAACCACCAGCTGTCAACGGATTTGATTAGTCTTTACCAAAAGTCGTTTGCTTCTGGACTAGCCAACTATTGATGGAATAGTCAACATCTTGGTGAGCTGATTACCAATTATGGTTTTTCCACTGCCTTTACCACAAGCCATAATCTTGCGGGCTAGCCAACTCATTCACTTTTTTGGATATGGCGAGTTGATTTACCATACAATTTTGGGCAAATTGCAGGCCATCAACGGATTTGAGATATCTTTACCAAGAGCCGTTTGCTCCTGGATTAGCCAATCCTTTTGTCGTTCAGACATGGCGGACTGATAACCACAAAAAATTTTGAACTCAAGTGAAAAAATTTTAAAATTTTTGGTCAAAAACGGGGGTACTAGATAGTAAAATGTGATAAAATTCGCTAGAATAGCGAAATACCCCCCCCCCCCCCCCCACACTTTGAATGAATATTGTCCTCAGTATTCAAAGTCCCGGCGATTATGCCGACTCTTTGAACGGAAAAGGGCAACATTACAAGCTAAATGTGGAAACACAATTTTGTTTTTCACTTTTTTTTGTTTTTTTGTAACCATAGCAGGGGTAATTCCCCCACACTTAGGGTGAAAACCCTAAGTACATGCTACTGTTTTTGTTTACCGAGTCGCTAGCTTGACTCGACCCCGAATTCAATTGTCCTTGAGGAAGCATGATGTGGAAGAAACAATCTCAATCGGACTTTCATTCAAGATGTTTGGACAAACATTTGAAGCACGTGAAAGTTCCACACCGATGAGATATAATCCCGGCTTAAGATAGTATAAACTATAAGCGGTGATGCCGGGGTCAAAGATAATGTCTTCATTCCCGAAGGAATGAAGAACAGGAGAAGTCACCCGGTAGGTGAAGAAGGGTAGAAAGATCTTGATGACAATCAAGATAAAGTCATCATCATCAAAAAGAGAATCCATAATTGGTGTATCATGAATCTCATCATTTAAGCTCGTATGATCTAGACATATTATGGGTGGGAGGGTTGGGATTTTGATATCAATAAAATTCTCAAGGTTGAGAATATTTCCCTCCGGAACATAAAGATCAACTTTGTCTAGATCAAAGTGAAAGTTATCATACTCTGGTGGAGATATGATATGAGTGAGTTCACCGGAGAACTCCTCAAAGGTGAATGAATCATATTCGGGGAGAGAAATTTGAGAATGAGAAGTGGTACTGCCACTAATCTTCTCTCCCATCTGATCAAAGGTAAAGGCTTCAAACTCCGGAATAGGATCATCGGAGAAAATGTCACTATCCTTAATGGGGATAGAAGATGAAATAGGTTTCTCTTTGAAAGCCTCGATTTTAGAAATGAGGAGATCGACATTCAATAATGTTGCACGAAGTGCTTCATCCTTGATTTCAGTGTCAATCTCATCATTCTCTTCTTCTAAGCTAACTAGCTTAGAAGGTAATTCTTCCATAAAAACGATGTCTCCACAAGATAACGAATCGTCATCAGTAGAATCGGAGAACATCTCAACATGATTACTTGGGAAGATAAGAGGAGGAGGGATATCACACATATGATCAAGAATTCCCTGTGACTCTCTTGGGATTGGAACAAGGTTCTCAACACTAGACTTTATGAATTCGTCTGATTCCTTTGCAGGAACAGTGTCAAGATGCTCGTCCCCCATGCTCAGAGAGTGAGTGGGAACCTCGGGTGTGATAACAGTGGATTGAGATGGAATCTCAACTGATGGAATTTCATCTGATTAACCTGATGAATCTTTATAAAATCCAAGGATATCAGGGGTATCTTCATCATCACTGTCATCAGGAATGAAACGAAATCGAGAGCTAGATCTAGCTGCTTTTTCTTTTGCAATTGATTCCCTGATAGATCTTTCATAGGCATCTTGGGAATTTATTTTAGCAGCCTGTTCTTCAGCTAACAATTCTTCCATCGATTTTTGGTTTGGATTATCTGGGGTATGTGTTATTCCTTTCAAGTCTTTCACTAAATCCAAAAGATCAAGGAGAAGACTTTGAGGAATTGGTGGAGATGGAGGTTCGTCATAATACAATGTGTCAAAAGTGTTACAAGGAAATGGATTCCTTGTTTGACAATCGGAGCTGAAGTGTGGACCTCCACAGTAATCACAACAGTAAAGCTGATGTGGCTGTGGGTTGTATGTGCTAGAGTCATAATCGTTATCAGGAAACTGCTCATAGACAAGCGTGTTTCCCGATTGACAATCAAAACTGTAGTGTGAACCACCACAGTACTCAAAACAGTAAAACTGCTGAGTATCATGGTGTGGTAGCTGGTGGAATAAATCAGTCGTGTCATGGTGGGAATAGGGATCTTGGTTATAGACAGACCCGTTTCCCGACTCTACCATGCCACAACTGGGGCAATTACCACCATTGTGAGGATTACCACACCACTGGCAGATCAGAAAGTGTATATGAGACATAGAGAGAATCAAAAGGTTTGGGAGGGGTAGGGATGAAGAATCAAAGATGTGAGAGGGTTAAGGTGAATATTTTTGGATTTTTGGATAAACATTTTGTACAAATAGGAAAGAAAATGTTTTTGTGTTCGTTGAAAACAAATTTTAAAAAGTTTTCAGGAACTGTTTTGTTTTTGTAACAAGAAAATATGAACACAGGATGGTAAATATACAATGAGTGTATAACCAGATTCACTAATCCGTAAAACCGTTTAGAAAAACGCGCACAACCTCCCCGGCAGCGGCGCCAAATTTTTGATTGGCTCCAAACGGTCAACCTATATTGACCAGATGATAGTCAACTAGGTCAAACAGCTTAGAATCAATCTCCGTGGAAGTATAGGGTTTCCCCGGGTCGTTATGTCCCGACGAGGTGTGATGGTATAAAAACGGGTTTGAAATCGGGTGAATTTGGACTGAAAAAGGGGTTTGAGTGATTTGTATGTTTACACTAAGATATGAGGAATGAAAATAACTTAGAAACACTATTGGAACAATTACAGACGATCAGATAACCTAGAAACGTAAGTTAACCTAAAAACGCGCGTTTGGATTTAAAATAAATGCGAACGCGCAAAATAAAAAGTGAAACGAGAGCAAATAAAGTCCTACGAATGTGAAAATTATATTTTTACAATCCTAATGTAATAAGAAAATTTTTAGAAAATTAAAATTATTTTTACAACTATTTAATTAATTACTATTAATTAATTACTAATTTCCTATTTACTTTTAATTATTTAAAATACCCTAAAATACAAATAATTAGGAAATTAACCTAGAAAAATGTAATTTAAATTTGGAAAAATCTAAAATAATATAAAACTAATTTTAAAACTGAAAATATATTTTTAAGACTATTTAAATAATTATTATTAATTATTAACTAATTATTAATTAATAAAAACTAATATTAATTATTAAAAATACTAAATTAAAAGAGAAAAATATGAAAAAATTACAGAAATTATTTTATAACTACAGGAACTTAGGAAAATTATAAAAATGAGAAGTGCTTTTTGAAAAAGCTGAAAATAAGCTAAAAAGCTTAAAAAGAAGCTATCACTTTTTGAAAATTGCTTTTTCTTTGAATTTTCTTTTTCAAAACTCTTAAGCTACTGAGAATATGAAACTTTAATGAAGACAAAAAGTTTGGAACATGAGAATAAGCTCAGTGAGAGCTTATCAGCTTGAGCTTTTTGGCTCAACTTGATGTTTCAAGCTCAAATAAGCTATCCACAAGCTATTAAACTGGGACCAAAGGAAAAATAAGATAAACTCAAGTTAGATGTATAGGAATTAAGTTAAAGGGACAAGAAAGAAGCACTGATAAGCTTTAATAAGCTAATAATCAAATCCAATACCTACTCAGACCAAACAGGCTACAAGCCTGAGTTGTAAGCCTCTGCAAGCTTATCAGATAAGCTTGGGAGGACACAAGAAGCTTGGAACCAAAGATTTGGGTATAAGGGCTTCTCAAAAAGCCCAAATCCACATGATAAGCTCCACAGATGAGCTTGCAAGAAGCTTGTGAATTGGGCTCACTCATACTGATTACTCAGTGTGTGTGAGTTACCATGATGATTTGAAGGCACCAATTAAGAACATGAATAAGCATGAAAATGAGCATTTAGCACATAAATAAAGAGCTAGCCATAAGGGCTTTACAAATCAACAATAATCTAGGGCTAATATGAACTATTCAACAAGCTTTTGTCACCTAAAGGTGAGCTTATGGGACAGGGTACCATGCACAGGGTACAAACTCAGGGGTGAAATAAGCTGTGGGCAAGATGCCTTAAGCTCAATATAAGCCTGGAAATGACAATCTAGGTAGATAAGCTTCTCAATAAGCCATTAAACTTGGAATGGGTCCCACAGGTTAGTACTAGGTGAACTAAGGAACGTGGCTGCTTGACCATGGTGCAGGGCAACAGAATGAGCAAACAGTTGACTTAGAGCTTAATTTTAAGCTAGCAAACAAGTTTCAAACCCCAACTTTCTGGTTGAAATAGATTCACAGGTAACAAAATAATGTAAAACCACAAGATTCAGCCATTTCCAATCTATAATGAACCTAGTGCATTAACTAGAAACTTTGCCCATTTTGACAGATAATACTTTTGACTTTTTATGAACATGAACTAGTTTGACTTATATGACTTTCTGATGATCCATGATTACTTAAAATGAACTAATAAACTGATAAGAAGCTAAATTATGATAAGCTAACACCTAATGCAACTAAATCATGAAAACTTGAATCCTAATCTACAACAGTGAACAAAAAATAAGGATTACAAAGAGATTTTGACTTTAAGACAAAAGAGGTCTGGTTTTTATTGTTTGTAAATCCTAATCAAACCTAATGTGGTGTAACACCCCCAAAATACCGCAGCGGAAGACTGTGTCATAGGGGTGCTACTTCATAATACAAAGTACAAGTTATAGAAAACGAACTCTAAATGAGACGTTTTGAAAAGTTACCATTCGATTAATGAATTCAAAGTTACAAACATGAGATTCCAAAGTATGATACATAAATGTATACAAAATGTTTTGAATGGTAAATGATAAAAGCGTAAGTCTTCAGAATATGCAGCTTGACTCTAAGTTCCACGCACTAGCTATCGCCTTACTAACCTGAGATAAACATGCTAAAGTGTCAACACAATGGTTGGTGAGTTCATAGAGTTTGTCTTAAAACAGTTGAAAAGCCTTAAAAGAATGTTCACACAGCAAAGGCATCGTGAATCCACTCAGTTACAAGTCCCGCCATAAGAGACTTGTAACCTGTGTGTTCACAACCCACTGCTAATATATAGTTTCTCAGGATTATATTCACCCATGGTCACGTCATTTTGGACCCATAGGCGGGGAACCACCTTCCCAAATAGTACATGTCACCCAACGTCTCGAATCTTGGACTTGGGTGGGGGGTGTAGGCCCATACTAGTACTATTAATACCTCTCCTTTGACAGCATAGAGTATTGTGTATGTACGTAAATACAAATCTTGTATTTAAATTAAGCAAGTACAGTGTAACAAGTATGTATAACGCAATCAAGTATAATTATCATGTATAACGCATTCAAGTATAATGCCAATCAAGTATAACACAATCAAGTATAAATGTTTTGAGTATTTGTACAAGTAAGCAAGTAGTTGAGCATGTATCCCCCCCAAAGAGTTAAAACAAGTATGAAAAGAGTAGGGGCTATGACTCACCTTAAGCTTATGTAATGAGAAATGAAAGTGGTAGTCGAATCGCGAAAGTCTCTAAGAGCAGCCTATAATAGAACGTTGCGACTTAGGTTTGGAGTAACGTCTAAGAATACGAAGAATTGCCTATATATGTCTTGCATAATGTTCATGATGTAGTACTTTAGTATATAGTGTAAGTCTTTGAATATAAATGGTTTATGAAACATGTTTAGGTTGTATATCTCTTACTACCGTTCGGGCCGACATAATTCAGAAGTCATGGAGTAAACGTTCGAGGAGCCAGGACACTTTAATTCATAAATCCACAACTCATCTCGACGGCTTACTTAATGAACTCCTCACATGAGGCTCCCTACTATTGTAGCATTTGATAACATATATATATATATATAAGTTTTGATCTTTAAAAGTTATATGGTCTTTAGCCGTGGCTTTGCCGTGAACTTGGTCATTGTTACCATGGTCTTAAGACTCAATCTTGGCTTTAGCCATGGTTGTGGTCTTGGCTTTAGATCATTAGACCTCTTGGTCTCATCTAATTATAATCATTATATAGTAACTTTGGTCTAAAAATGGGCTGTTAAGAATTTGAAGAAAATTATCACTCAGAAAGCATTTTCAGGGCTTGAGCTTCTTTGTTCCTGAATGAAAACGTCGTTCCGGACAACTTTCGTGTTTTAACTTTTTGATGAATCGGACCAGAAGGGTGATTTTCAAAATGGCAGAATGCAAAACAGTAGGGTATAGGCAGTTTTGCCGTTTTGGTTTCGCTAACTTCTTATGGTCATAACTTTTGACTCGTGTACTCGTTTTAGGTGATTCAAATTGCTATGTTTTCCTTGTTAAGTCCTCTATAACAGTAAATAAATGTCAAATATCATAGTTATACTATTTTGGTCGTGGTTCTCCATAAAAGTCACTAGTTTACTTGTTTAAATATCATAAGTTAACATATATATACATAACTTGTTTTACTAGTTTTTATACATCATGAACACAATACAAAGACCATATATAGCATGAAAGAAACATAATAAGCATGAAAATGATATTGAGCAAGAAAGTGTATAAGGGTTTGCTTACAACTTTTGGCTTTCTAAAGAAAGGAAGTCAAGTATAGAACTAGGACACTAAACCTAAGCTTGTAAACCCTTCACCATAACTCTTGTAACCCTTGCTAGCCTTGATATAACCCTTGTGAAAACCCATTAACTTCAGCCCCTAATCACCTTGTGTAGCTCCTAATTCAACCATGGAATCACCAAACAAACTTAAGAACTAGGTAGAGAATACTAAGACCTTGAACTTTGTAGTGTAACTTGTATATTGAAGATCAAAGGATCATGGTGCTAGGGATTTATATTGTGGCGTTTTTATTGATGAAGAAAGGAAGAGATTAAGCTTGTATTTATACTATGAAGAGGAGGTTAGGAAGGTTTATTGAGGAGGTTAGTTTTTAGGATATTTTTGCTAAACTTGGAGACAAAGTTGTAAATAAGTATTGATCTAATGGCTAAAGTCATGAGATCATGCCACAAGTGTGAATCCCCCCCCCCCTAAGTCGGCCATATTGAGATAAGGGTGACTAGATGCAAAAACTTGGTATTATCCTACTTATGTAGCTAGTTTTGGACCCGTAAATTGCTAACCGTAAGTTGTTAAGTCACGAAACGTAAAACCGGGTATCCTAAAAATATGAAACTTGAAAGTATGGTTAAATATGTCAATATACTCCATAATAAAATATAAAATGAGTGGTAGGTTCTATTGGGTTGCTAAAACCCTGCTAAAACTAGAAACGCGGGTCTAAAACGCGTAATTCGCGTAAAACGCTGAACTGGAAAACGTAAAATTCCAAAACTTTTGGAATTGTCCTAAAATGAGAGAAAATCATATTTCTATTGTTTATAATGTTTTATGGACATATCGGGATGCTGGAATGACGTTTAAACCTAAAAGTAAATCTCGGACACGGCTTTGTGATTTTTGAAGAAATGACCCGACGAGCGTCAAACTCTCGGATTATCGTTAAAATAGTTTAACTTACGAGAATATGAAATAAAAATTTCTGAGATGAATAGTAAAAAGTGAATAGTGAAATTTTCGGGAATAAAAGTTAACCTGAAATTGCGAATTGTTACATGTGGTGTGTTTAAACCAAAAATATCAACTGAAACTTAGTCCACAGTGGGCAAATCCACTATTCCAAACACCCCTTTAAAGACAGTACTTTGAGATTTTCAATTCAAATTGATGCTTTAAACTATGAAACTGATTCCCATGACTACAATATCATAACATAAGCCAGTATGAGCATAGAAACACAGGTAATAGCAACTAACACTCCTAAAGCCATATGATGATCATTTTACAGTCAACAAAGAAGTAATGAGTATCCAATTAAAACATTGAACAAGCACTGTATTTTAAACAACAAATTAACTAAAAAAAACTTCAAATAAACATAAATCAGCTAAAGAAAGCAGATTATAAGCACTTGAATAAAATTATACAATATATGAAAAAGAAGAGCTTACAATTGACACAACTAAGAGATTAGGCACCAAGAGTCAAACCACTATCATAATGCCTCCCATGAGGACCTATTACGCCACAGAAATCCAAAGTATTGTGCTCCACCCATCCTCAATTCATCCTGCACAATTTTTTATCTTCTTTTCTATTTTTCTGAGTTTTTCTTTTTCTTATTTTATTTTTTATTTTTGCTTTTTAAATACTAACTGAGTCTAGTGTTTCTAAAAGCTTAAATAAGCTTTACAGAGAACTATGTGAGATTATGAATCCAATATATTTGCTAGAAATAACAATCACACTCTTTGAGACTTTTTGAAATAAGATGGAATTCCACAAACTGAGAATTAAAGAAACTTGAATTTTATAGATTAGCAACTTGAAACTTACAAGGTTACAACTGAAATACAACTTGCTAATTAATTAAAAACTAAAAGACTTGAACAGAAATTTTGACATAACTAAAAATAAGCTAAAACTACTAGCCTCTTAAAAATGCTCAAAATTACTAAAATACAACTTACCAAACTGATTTAAATCTCAAATAAACTTGAACCAGCAACAAAAACAAAGAATACGGATTTTTACTTTTTCTAAACCTTAAAACCAAACACCCCTGCAGATAACTGTCTTGAGTTTTATTTGAAAGGGAGTGTGCAAGAGTGACAAATGGGTTCAAGTTTGACTAAGGAAGTCAACTACAGACCTCAAATAAATTAACTAACCTAATTTTAACTATCCTAAGGCAAAATAACCACCACTAAGGCTTGAGGGGGTGCAAGGGATGCTGCTTGCAGCAGGCTCACAAAGTGGGTCAAAAGGTGGAATTTGATTAAAAAGCCCTAGGTACCAATTTACTACGTTCATTGTAGACTCTCTGTGACTATACTAAACCTAAAACAACAATGGCACAACCAAAACTAACCCTTATCTTAATCTACTTGTGTGAAACATATTGCATAAAATAAAATTGAGAATTCAACAGAACTACTTTGAAACTATTTGAGAATATTAAAATTTACTTGTAAACTACTAAAAGCAACAAACCTAAGCTGATCTAAATTGGATTAATGGGTGAAAACAATTCTAAGCTAGGACTAAGGGATGTGCCAAACATTAGTTATCTTGACTGTTTTGAGGACTTAAACTACCAAGATTTTCACAACCTTTAGAAACTGAAAGCAATGATCCAGATAAGCTATGAAGTAGTAAATTAAACACAAACTTGTACAATAATAAATAGTTCTAAATAAGCAGAACAATGATAAGCAGTTGAGCATAAACAAGGTTTTGAATTTTTATTGAATAAAAATAAAGGAAGATTACAACTGAGATTGAGCAACAACAATACTAAGACTTAAACTAAAACTAATTTCTACTTAAATTAACCCTACTTCCTACTACCATACAATGGCATACATCATGTTCTATTTATACTCCAAATTAAGCTAGGTTTTCCATTCTTTCCTTCTTGTCTCTTTCTCATCTTTCTTTATGGACCATTGGATGATTGGGTTAAATCTTGACCCTTCAATCTTGTTTTGGCAGGAAAAGGATATAATCCTTTTGGCAGTTTTCTTTTTGGCAGGGGGGTGAGTATTGGAGTTTTGTGGAGGAAAGTGAGTTGTAGGGGTTGAGTGGAGGAGTAGAGGTGATGATGGTGTTTGGAGATGGCAGGCTAGGGTTGCAGGGGGAGGATTCACGTGTGTGGTGATGTGGGGGATGGTCAAATGTTTTGACCCTGGGGATAATTAAAAAAACAGGGTGGATGTTATTTGAGATGGGAGTGGGCTGGTGGTGAGGGAAAATTGGGCCAGGGAGTATAAGGATGGGTGGGCTTGGGTAGTTGTGGGCTAGTGAGGGTGTTTGGTTGGTTTAATAACAACACAAAAAGGGTCCGTTTGTATTATTAGCTTAACAAAGCACAAGGACCATTCATGTAATAATCTCAAACTTCAGGACTGATTTTGTCATTTTTCCAAAGTGTATTCCAAGGGACCATTCCTGCTCATTTTTATTTATAAAAGGACTATAAAAGTTAGTTTCCAAAATTGTAAATCCCGGAGACCTTTTCTGCCAATTATGAAACATCAGGGACCAAATGTGTAATTTCTCAAACTTTTTACCCAAGGATCGTTTTTAATAACATTTGACTTTTAAATGCCTTGGGTTGACTTTTCTTTCATTTTAAACTTTCAGGGACTAGTTTTGTCAATTTTTGAAACTTGAGGGACTGAAACTACCAATTATGCAAACTTTGTTCGTTTTTCATTTGTTTTTAAACATTTTGCATCTAAAACATATAAAACACACTTTTGAGATAATTTCTGTATTTTGATGCATTTCTGAGTGTGTTTTGATGTTTTGGCAGTTCAGATACGATAAAAATGATGAGTATTTACACACTCATCAATAGCATAAATATGATAATGTTCTTTCAAAACTGGCATTACCTTTCGCTTTCACCACACTTCTCAATTGTCCTCCAAAAGTTGCACTCAGCTCTGAAGGAACAAAGTTTTGTGTTCTTGTCACAACAGATTTGTTCTTAGGACCAACAGTCTCCCAACCATCCTCTTCGACAGATGAAACAAGTGATGAACCATGACCGTTTGCACTTGTCAGTTATCCTTCAAGCTTTAATAATTCATCATGCATCTGATGCATTATAAAACTTAAAAACTCATGTGCATTTTCTTGCCTAAAATAGAAATAATTTTCATTACAAATCACAAATCAAGACGGTAAATCCAACTAACTGATCTGATTGGGTATTGCGATTATAGTGACTGCAACTGTTAGCATATCAGTACAAAGACCAGTTTCAACTCAATGTTGCAGAGGTTTTAATATAAAAAAGGGTTGCCTCATTGTACATCACACTAATCGCTCAAATAAACTATTTGGATATTCATAATTTCAATTCTGATAACAAGTATATTTTAGAAGGAAAATGTTATAAAGATAGTATTAACATGTGCCTAGGCCTTCCTGAGATGCTATTAGGAATATCAGGAGTAAAATTCTTCAGGACTACTTCAAACATGGCTGGGCTGATGAGCCTGCCAGTTTGCATAGGATTCATGTCCTTTGGATTTGCTCCAACCCGCATCATGAATTCATAAATAAATTCCGTAAAAGTAGCTAAAGTCAGATAGCCAGCCTAGATAAAATAATGCAAGACCACCCTTTAGCTACGTACAAAAATCTACATTAATGAACTATCACCACTTATAAAATGCTTTGCACTAACACTTGTTTTCCATGTTATATGCTTCGGTGCTTCCACCATTAATCCATTATATCCTTGCAATAAACACAAAAAAGAGCTAACAAGAACTCCAAGAAACTATACAAAAAATAGATTAAAGCATGGCTGTGAATGAATAACTAGGGTAAAATAGTTATATAAAAACTTCAGAAATATTTATTCACTTATATCATTTGGAAAAGAAGAAAACCACAAACCTCTACAAAACATGTATCTAACAAAGCATCTCAAAAGGATTAGAATATCAAAACTTTAAAAATAAAAAAGCTAAACCAAACCGCCCCAATTCTCAAGAAACCCTAAGAAGCTATTTTCCCAACATATCTTAAGTCATAACATGTACTGTAAGATTAAACAACCAAAAAGCATAAATAAGCATAAACTAAGGACTAATTAGACAAAATCAAAGTTTAGGATTCTTGTTGGGAAGATCCGTAATTAGGATCTCTTTAGTAATTGTGTTGCATACCTAATAATTGTTGGATTCGAGCTAAACTTGTGGATAGGAAGTTACAATCTTTGAATGAGAGGGTTTTTTTAGTTTAGCGGTTTGTGAAAAAATTGAAGTTTCATTTGGCCGCCTAAAACAAAAGTGAAAAACAAAGTTATTTGGCAGGGTGTTTTTACCTAGCAGGTCTATCAGGCAAAGTCATTAATACCAATCTTTTGAAAACCGGCTTTTAATCGACCCAGTCGAGTCATCGGGTTATCGGGTTATCAGTTCAACATGTTCGATCACCGGTCAACTCGGTTTTCTTTGAAAAAAAACACAAAACCGGTCGGGTTTTGAGAACTGAGTTGACCCGGGTCACTTAAAACCCGACGGGTCTAAATGGTTCAACCATTTTTTATGACTCGGTTTAATATGACCCCTTTTTTTCCGAACCGGTTAACCCTGTCGGGTCGAGCCGGGTTTCAAAACATTGTTTGATACTATCCGGTCTAAATAAAAGTTTAATATATGGACCGGTGTTCAAAATTAAAACTTGTCTATATTAGTTTTGGTCATGCAGTACTGGTGTTGGATAACTTTTTGCCACTCGAATTACGAATGAGTATCAGTTGTGCAATGACTGATACCCATTAGGGTTTACCGTTGATGTCTCGTGTACACTATTTATAATTGATTAATAATATTAAGAAAGATATGAAGTTCAAATCATTCTAACACGTGCATCTAAGTCAAAGACATGCTATGCCAAGTAACATGAACATAGATGAACTAATCTATCATTTGTTTATCCGTTTTTGTATATATAATATGAGTATTTTTAACTTGATCCTAAAGGAAAAATATTTATTTATGAAACAACAAAGTTAGCTAACCAAAAATTAAAAAGCGACGCTTTTTAAGTAATATGATAGATACTAATTAGATATATAAATTAATTATAGAGATTAAAAGTTAATGACAAAAGGCAATATAGTAAATTAATAAAATCGATTATAAATTTAATTTGATGTCCAAAATAATAAAAGCATAATATAGTCAACACGTGAGGGAAAAAAATGTAAATTGGGTCTTTTTTCTTCTAAATACATAAGAACTAAAAGCAATTTTAAAAAATCGCCTCAAATACATTTGTATTTTTCATAACCTATAAAAACCGTTCCAAATACATAAGTATTTGGCACCAGCAATAGATAATGTTCCAAATACATATAGGTATTTAGCACCATTCGTACCAACCGTTCCAGATACATGAGTATTTGGCACCAACGGTAGATAACTTTTATTTTAGCAACATATCGTTGGATCTTCATGACCATAGCAATGAAGTAACCCACCCCTCTTACTGAGAACTTTTTGGTTGAAATCAACCAGTCTTTTTGATCACGTATATGAAGTGGTTTGTTTTGAACGCACCAGTTTTGTTGTGTGTTAGATCATAGATACCGGTTTCCATCACAAAACAGGTCTCTTGTACTTCCATTCCTACTATTTTTTTACATTGGAGACAGGTCTTTTTATAACCAGTCTCTATTATGGGGTTTTTATAGCAATTTTGTAGTAGTGGATATGCCTTATCGACCACTACAAATGACTACCTATTGCTTTGGTCTGGGTACTAGTTAAAGTGTCAATTGTGCATTAATTAATCTACTTGCTTAACAATTTCACAAGCCAACACTGTTTACTGCTAGTGGAGGAAGACCTCCTAGGGATAAGAGACATAGTGCCAAACAACTAATGAGAGAGCCAAACAAGGATCTTTCGTGTATAATCCTGCATAATCTCGAATCTTCTCAGTTCCGAAACGTAAACCAAATAAGGAAATGCATGTATTGTTCGGTCACAAACTTGCTTAGAAGGTCACTCTCTAGGCATCTTATGTGACATCTTGAGCTTGGTGGTTATGAACTTCGACCCTTTTTTCCAATCTTCATTCAAGTGGGCCCATATGTTGTCCAAATCATCCAAATGCATAGGACTCAACCTAAAAACAAAATTTGAAGGAAATTAAGCCAAAACAAAAATAAAATAAGGTAAAATGCTTAATAGCATAAGGTAAATGAATTATAAAATCACTATGAAGATGCACTTCATCACTTACATACACAAATAAGAGGTAGGGAACCGTCATGCAAGTTCATCAAAGAACACCCAAACAATAAGACGTGTGTAGAAAGATTGGTATACATTTACCCACAAATTACCCACAAAAATTACCCATGCACAAAAATAAGTATTTAGTATGTGGGAAATATGATTTACCCATGATATTACCCATACTTTTACTCATGACAACAAAGCTTGGGCCAATACTAATGATACGCTATTAAGTCTCTCAGTCTAGTATTATGTCATGTACAAGTGAGATGATGTTGGATTTTGAAGTAACCGTTGAGTCGAGTTCTACCTCGAGTTACTAAAAAAAACTCAATTCGTTTACACCTTTATTATATACACTATTTAACAAAGTTTTTTGAATTATTAAATTTTAGTTATTCCTTTTTATTTTTTTTAAGAATTATAACTTGATAAACTTTTTTTACTTTTTTTAATCTATTTATATAGTATTAAAAATTATTTCATTCTAAAATCAAATATTTAGTCCCGCATAAATAAAAAATTTCACTTCCCCCCAAAATTTTGAGTACTTTCCCCCAAAAAAAACTTGAACGAAAATTTAATTACACCACAAACTAAAAATGTGAGCACCAATCCAACAGGTTCTTTTTATATTACCCATCTAGGTTTTTGAAAACCTTAAACACACATTCTTATAACTCTCCACCCTCCTCCTCCCATAACAACCATAACCACCAAAAATTCAGCCGCCACCTTGGTCACCTCCAGCAGTCGCCATCACCATCAACACCACAACCACCATCACACCTAATCATCCCCGTTATTTTTGTATTAATTGTTTATTTGTTAAGATCGAGCTCGGCTCATGGTACATGTATGCTATATAGGCTTGGGATTGGCTAGAGCTCGGCTCGTTTATGCGATTCGGAAATAAAAAATTATAGTTTGGCTCGAGCTTTTCTCGTAATATATCTATTTTGAGCTCGTTAATAAGCTTGTTATCGAGCTTTTTAATAAGTTCACCTATAATACAAATGCATAACATTTTATATATGTTTAATATGTAGAATATCATAGTGTCAATTAGGCTCTTAAGCCCAATCAAGTTTTGTATGTAAAACTCAGGATCGAGCCCAATTGATAGATAATTTGCAACTTAGGCTCGAGCTCGTTTAAGCTCGATTTATACAAGCTTTTTACTGATATGATCATGAGCTTTTTACAAATGGCTCGGCTCATTTCTGCCTCTAAAAAAACAAAGATTAAAATATTTCATGTGTTAAATTTATACGGAGTATTTTATATGTTCCACATTTAATTTTTCCAAAAATAAAATTTCCACTCAACTTTTCACAAGCCCGCCTAAAATTTTCCCCGAAATCAAATTGCACCTCATCTCTTTTTCTCAGATCTCACATCATCTTCTTAATTTTTTCTCAAAAAACACACACTAATCTTCCACCATTTTCTCATTCACACACAACACCTAATTTAATAGTCTTGAAGAACCAAACACGGATCGCTTTCATTAATTCTTCACACCTTCATCAAATCAATCAATAATGGGTTTAGGTAAACCCTAATCTTCACAAATTACTTAATCTACTGCTTTTAATTCATTTCACTAAATTGACCTAATCTTAAAGTTGTGTCTTGTGTAAAACAATTGGATCGGAGTGTCAGTTGCGCTGATTTAGCTGTCATTCGTGTTCTGTACAACTCCTTTATGCATTTTGTGTGATTTTACATCTTTGAAAGAAAGAAAATAGAAATTATAAAGGGTTTACGAGGATTGGAAATTTGCAAATACCTTAGATGCATATATGAAATTGGGATTCCTAGAAACGTGAATGACCAGCATCAAGATTGAACCAATATAGGATTTCGAAGTGTATATTTTTTGCCACTTTTTATATTTTGGGTTATCTGTATTACCTCTACTTAGCCTTGATTTATGGTTGTTTCTACTCAAAGGTGGAAGTAAGACTTTGACCAGTATGTTCCTCTTTATCTGTTTTGTCTACCTTAAGCAATTCGCTGTTATAACTTTAATTGTAGCTGTGTCGAACCGTTAATAAGCCAATTACTATATCCTTAGTGTATATATGATTGGTTACTTTATTGTTGTGGTGCATAATAAATCATAACTTGCGTCTGTTGGGAGCCAATTTCGCTTCAAATATAGTGAAAGAGATTTGTAAATCATTTGAATAGGATGTCGATCTTAGCTAAATTGAATTTATGTTTCCAATACTTGATTTCTTGCTTTAATAGGTCTATATCTGCTAATGTCTTGTTTCAGTTGAGACAGTCCTATATTAATTCCTTTTGAGCTACTTCGAGTTATCTTTGGGCCAATGCAGTTGCACTTGGTTTACTTAAATCTAAAATAGACCTTTAATACGAAACAACTAGCAGAAAAAATCTTCATTGATTTTATCATTTGTTGTACTATAGCCTCCGTTTTATGTAGTAAGACATCTGTCATGTATATCGCGATACAAGACAGTTAATTGGAAGCCATTATTTGTTGTTGACAGGTTTGGTTGAGACTAATCCAGAGGGTGCACTTACTGGTTTTGCTGAAGTAGTTTAGATGGAACTTGAGAAAGCAGAATGGTAAGTCTATTAGAACTTCTGTTAAATCCTCACTTGGCCAATCATTTAACATGCATAGTATCTATATGTTTTATGCTTTCAATACTGGTTATAAATCCTCACTTACAAATAAACCCTTTTAAGTTGCTTGGTTGAGCTTATGGATTATTCAGTCACTTTTTTCGGCTTATGGGGTCGCTTGGTTGACCTTATGGCTTATTCGTAGGACATAGGTTGAAGATGATAAGCTCATGTGTCGAATTGTGCATCATTGAAGCACAAGGTTAACAAGATTTTTGGAAATTATACTGTTATGATTAATTTTAGGCTTTATTTTAATATTTACATTAGCATTTAAGTTTTCTTTACTCTTTAAACTATGACTGATCTACTGATCACATATCTAACCTTAAGCTGTGTTTTCTTACCAAGAACTTGCACCAGGTTTTATAATTTTTGAAGAGGTTGTTCATAACTTCCTGAATAGCTCTATCATCCAGCTGCATCATAGAGACTTAGAAAGTTAAAATTTATAATATACCTTTGTGCAAAAAAATTAAAGAGTTAAAGACAAGTAAAACATGATAATAATTCATAAGCAGAGAGTGTGCTATATCTTTCACAATTTAAGTATTCTGATTATCTATGTAGTTAATCTCGGCGAGATCTCGCCGAGATCTCGTCGATATCTCGGATCTCGGGCTTAGAAAAAATCTCGGTTCAAAATATCGGCCCAAAATCTCGGAGGCGATAATATCGCCGAGATTGGCCGATATTTTTCCGATATTTTGAAATCGGAGCCGATATTCTCTCCGAAATTGGCCGAGATTTTGTCTAACCCTTCGATTGCATAAAAAAAAGGTTTTTATAATCTTGATTTGGTACATGAATCAATCTTTATTGATGTATAAAATGATATATACGCATCTGAGTGAGGTGGTGGTGACCGGTGACGAACGCAACCGCGTTTAGACGATGGCGAATAAACTGCTCGCCGGAATGTAAACACTTCTCGATCCGACTCCGATAACAGAATTTCCTTCTCGTGTTGTTTCTTGTTAAGATTTCATAGATGGATAAATGGATTTGAAAGGATTTTTGTTAAGATCAATGTTGCAAAAATCGTGAATCGGTACTGAGGCGGTCGGAGGCCTTGTAGCGTTTTTTAGCCGATTAATCGGCCCAAAACCTTGTAATCGCCGATTAATCGGCCGATTACCTTGTAAAACTCACCAAGTTCCAGGGCCTTGTAGCTTGTAATCGCCGATTAATCGGCCTTGTAGGCCTTGTTTTGCAACATTGGTTAAGATTAGATGAAGATCTTGAGAAGTTTTTAAGATGAGAGAGAAAAAGAAATCAAGGAATAGTTAACTTGTAAAACTGTGAAAAAGGGATGGGTGTGTTGTTGTAGGATATGTGGATATAATTTAATAATGTGTTACATCACAAGTGTAAGGGTCAACAGTTATTCATTAACTACTACTATTATTATTTTGCATTGGATAAGACTCCAGCATTTTTAAGCATTTAATATTAATTAGAAAATACCTTCAATAAAGATGACAAATTTTATAAAACATTCGTTTACGTAGATGTAAAAACCGATATCTCACCGCGATAACCGATATTTCAAATCTCGGTCCTTGAACGATACGAGATTTTTGACCGAGATAACTACATAGCTGATTATTTGCTATGTAATTCTGAAGCCATATGTGACCAGGATATTGACACTGTCATGCTATCCGTTCAGATGGCGTATGAACTTCATGGCTTGTTAGCTAGAAACGTCAGCATCATGATTGGAGAAAATATTAAGCCTTCTTATGGTAGGGACGATGAAGCCTTCCTTCGGAAAGTTATAACTCCAATTTCTCGAGTTATAGGAAAGGTACTCCTGCTGTAATAAAACCTGTGTACATATAATTAAATTTACTGGGTGGTTTTTACAATTTAGTGTAATTGTACTTCTTGCAATCATCAAGGAAAGCAATAGAAACAAAAATGGAAAGGCTCCTCACTCTGCTTGGTGCAATTATGATGATCTCAATGAATATTTCTGGTAAAGTCTTCTAACAATTAGTGTAAATTTATGATCTTAAACCTCAATATATTCTGAAAAATATTTTTTTCTTTGATATTAAAGGTCATCGGATTGTTTTGCTTTGGGTTGGGCCATGCATGATGATGGTGATATTTTTAAGTCAACATGTGATATGGCGCAGGTTCTCTTCTTCTATATATGACTACTGTTGGTTTCAACTGATCTATGGGATTGATAAAATATTGTTGTCATTACAGGGAAACGAGCCATCTCATAATGCTAGAAGCCTTGGAAATTAAGATATATCAAGATGACTATTGTTGGTTTCAAATGATCTATGGGATAGATAAAATATAGCAGCTACAAGTACGTTCTTTTGAAGAAATTAAGATATCAACCGGTGTATTTGGTAGTGAAAACTTTATGCAAGAAGACACGAAGGCTACTTAGGTGCTCGCTATGTAGCAACCTTTCCCTAACCATCTTGTGTAAATATTTTGTTGCAGTTAGTAAACTTTGTGGTTACGCTTTGTATCTAGTACAATTGTGATACCATAATACAATATTTGAGTATCAATATGATTATTAATTTGATTTGGATTGTGGTTTGTGTCTGTATCATTACGAAGAAAAAAAATTAATAGTTATTTGTATTAATTTTTTCAGCAGATTTTTGGTTGCAAAATCACTTTCTTCAAAGTCGTCGCAAGCTTATTACGATGCAATTAATATTGGTCACTTTTTGCTTAATTGTATGTGACTAAATCTAATAAAATATGCTTTGTGTGACTAAACATTACAAAAGGCCACACAAATATAAAATTCATGTGCCAATTGGATGATCACTAGTCACACAAAATACACATTTCTTCTTTTTAAACAATATATGGTCACACTATTAACACTTTGTCACTTTATGCTTAATTGTATGTGACTAAATACACCTAAAAAACATGTTGTGTGTGACTAAATATTACAAAAGGCCAGAGAAACATAAAATTTATGTGACCATTGGATTATCAATAGTCACACAAAATACACATTTCTTCACTTTAAACACCATATGGTCACACTTATTAACACTTCTTGCCACTTTTTGCCCAATTGTACATGACTAAATACCAAAAACAAACATGCTTTGTGTGACTAAATAATACAAAAGGCCACACAAACATAAAATTCATGTGGCCATTGGATGATCAATAGTTACACAAAATACACATTTCTTCACTTTGAACAGCATATAGTTACATTTATTAACACTTTTAGTCACTATATGCTAAATTACATGTGACTAAATACCCAAAATCAAACAAGTTTTATGTGACTAAATGTTACAAAAGGCCACACAAACATAAAATTCATGTGGCCATTGGATGGACAATAGTCACACAAAATACATATTTTTTCACTTTAAACAGCATATGGTCACACTTATCAACACTTTTGGCCACTTTATGCTTAATTGTATGTGACTAAATACCCAAACGAAACATGCTTTGTGTGACTAAATGTTACAAAAGGCCACACAAACATAAAATTCAAGTGGCCATTGGATGATCAATAGTCACACAAAATACACATTTCTTCACTCTAAACACCATAAGGTCACACTTATTTACACTTTTGGCCACTTTATGCTTAATTGGATTTGACTAAATTCCCAAAAGAAACATGCTTTCTGTAACTAAATGTTACAAAAGGTCACACTAACATAAAATTCATGTGGCCATTCTATGATCAATAGTTACACAAAACACACATTTCATCACTTTAAACACCATATGGTCACACATATTCACACTTTTGGCCACTTTATGCTTAATTGTATGTGACTAAATACCCAAAAGTAACATGCTTTGTGTGACTAAATGTTACAAAAGGCCACACAAACATACAATTCATGTGGCCATTGGATGATCAATAGTCATACAAAACACACATTTCTTCACTTTAAACACCATATAATCACACATATTCACACTTTTGGCCACCTTATGCTGAATTGTATGTGACTAAATACCCAAAAGAAACATGCTTTGTGTGACTAAATGTTTCAAAAGGTCACACAAACATACAATTCATGTGGCCATTGGATGATCAATAGTCACACAAAACACACATTTCTTCACTTTAAACACCATATGGTCACACTTATTCACACTTTTTGTCACTTTATGCCTAATTGTAAGTGACTAAATACCAAAAAGTAACATGCTTTGTGTAACTAAATGTTACAAAAGGCCACACAAACATACAATTCATGTAGCTATTGGATGATCAATAGTCACACAAAACACACATTTCTTCACTTTAAACACCATATGGTCACACTTATTCACACTTTTGGCCACTTTATGCTTAATTGTATGTGACTAAATATATAAAAATAAAATGTTTTGTGTGACTGTACAGTGTTTATGTTCACTAATACTGCTTAATCCAATAAAATTTGTACCAAATTAGTCACACATATTTAGGTGTTGGTTACTGTTTTGTAATCGAGACTAAAAGGAACTCGAACACGTGACCATAGGTACCCTATGGTCACGCGACCTTTAGTCACACACACTCGAAAAATCATGTGTGACTATATGTATATCGTCACACTTATTGGGTGTAGCCAATTCCAGTTTTTGTTCTAGTGAAAATAAACACTAAAAGTAACTAAAAATACAATCCTACACATTTTCTAAGGCTCATATGAGCTACTACTTATGAAACGAGACTAATATAGGCCCCCACTTCTTCTACATGGCTCCTTGTTGATATTTTTCACTCCTTGATGAGGCGAAAAATGATCCGTTTTTAGAGGGTCATTTAAGCCCGGAATTGAATTTATTTGATCAAAAATTACCCTAAATCGTTCCTTTTGTGATTTTAGGTACTTTGGGAGTGAAATCTGGAAAAGGAAGCAATTTGGACGTTTTTGGAGCATAAAAGTGAAGAAAACGCCGAAGACTTAATTTTCCATGCTGGAAACAGTGTGTGACGGCGTCAAGAAGACTTTCCTGACGGCGTCAAGAGTAAAGACCATGACGACCCAGTACAGAAATGAAGGCGTCACAAGTAGAGCGTCAAGAGTTAAATGTGTGACGGCCTGCAAAAGTGGACTTCATGACGGCGTCAAATGTAGATCAAGGCAGTCCGAGGATTATTTTGGCGGCGAGATGACGGGGTCACAAGTTTGTTCTTGACGCCGTCAGCCTCTAATATCTATATATAGTTTTCTAATTTTCATTCATTATGAAGGAAGAAGTTTGGAGAAACCCTAAGGCCGAACCATATACGAATTTTACAGCTTTTCAAGGGTTTTCAACCCTTGAATCCTTACATGTGTTATTGAGATAAGTCTTTTCTTAATTCAATCAATATGTCTATGTGTTGGTTGTCTATATCTTGTGCTTGTCTTGATTCCACCATGCTAGGCTAGATTTATCTTGTGTTTGCTTAGATCTAATGAAACCTAAATGTTGATTATGTGTTGATTACTTGTTTATGGTTGTATTGGATGAATGATTTCAATGTTAGGCTTAAGAAAACTGGCAGATCTCCAAATGGTAACATGCTTGAACATCTTAGGAAACATGAACCGATGTGTACTAGGTTTTATTGGTGTATTTAATGCATGAGTAAATTCTAATGATCCCATGTTAGGAGCTTCTTGCAGGATCGACATAGGAGTGAAGTAGGCACTCATAGGATTGGGGAAGTAAGTATGCCACCCCATGAATGGTATTAAGGAATACAATCCGTCATCCACGCAACTATAACAAGTAATTAACGTGTAAAAAATGTCTAGGGAGTAGTCAAATCTAAGTAAACACATTTCTGCCACTTATTTCTCACAACCTTAGTTTAAATTAGTTTATTTTCATTTTTAGTATTTTATTTTGATTGCATCTTAGTATTGGGTTAGTTGACTAGCAACTAATTCCGCCCAAATCCTTCAAACCCGAGACTTTAATTTGCTTTCTAAAAAAATATAAAAATACCAAAAAGAATCATCCCTCATCTCTAGAACTAGTATTTAGGTTTTCTAATCCTAGTGACACTATTCCTAGCTGAACGATCAATCCCCCGGTACTTGTCACTATACTATACTACAACGATCAGGTACACTGCCTGGTGGGGGTTGTAAGCTTCTCAAGATCCCTTGAGAGGTAAAGCCTGGTGCGATCCCCACGTATCAAGTTTTTGGCGCCGCTGCTGGGGAATAGTTATTGTCTAGGTTAGAATCTCTTTTTATTAGGTCTACTTGCTAGATTCCTTTCTAGTAAGATTTTATTTTTTATTTTTAGGTTTTCTTTAGTCTATCTTATTTCTTTGTGTTTTTGTTCGTAACTTTTCACCACCCGACATCATGGACGATGGGAACATCTTTGAACCCGTCATCCCACCTCAACAAAACCCACCACTAGAACTTCTTAGGCCCTGAACCTTAGGAGAGTATTCCCGACCTAGCCACCAAGGCTACCGAAACACCATTGAGCTCACCGGAGCCAATGTGACCCCCTTGCGATCCGACACCATCCGGTTGGTGCAAAGCGGATGTGCATTCCATGGACTTCGTTCCGAAGATCCAAATCAACATCTTAAGGACTTCCTTAAAATCGTAGATTCCATAGACCTAGATGTTGCAACTAGAGAGACAACCCGATTACGCCTATTTCAATTCTCTCTACGTAATCAAGCTAGTCAATGGCTTGAGCGTTTACCCGCGGGATCCATCACCACATGGGATAATCTCACCAATCGCTTCCTTACTCAATTCTTCCCACCGGGGAAGACTGCAATGCTTAGAAATGACATTTTGATGTTTGAACAACATCAGGGTGAAACTTTCTACGAAGCATGGGCTCATTTTAAGGATCTACTCCATAAGGTCCCTCATCATGGTATAAACCTTTGGTTATTAGTTCAGATTTTCTACGACCATGTTGACTATCACACTAAACGTACAATCGATAGGGCCGCAGGAGGTAAACTGCGTGATAAGAACGTCGAGGAGTCCTAGGCAATTATTGAGGAGCTTGCCGCCGATAATCAAGAGATGTGGGAGTTTAATCATACGATAAAAGCGGCCATCAATGCAGTCTCAACATCTGGAGGGACCACCGAAATCCCCGATGAACTCCTATGCAAACTCGAGGTAAAAGTTGACTATTTTGAGGAAAGGCAAAGGAGACCTTTAAGTCCTAGACGGGCTACTGTCAATTCTGTCTCGAAACCGACTTCAACACCATTATCAGAGTCACCCTCTAAAGAAAATGTCGAGACTTTTCAAAACTATGCCCCACCTTATTCCCCTCCCGAGGAGCTTAGCCCGGAGTTTGAAGCTAGAATGAGAGAATATATGGCAACTCATTCAGATCGGCTTGCTAGATTTGAGGAAGCAGTTTATAAGCAAAAAGAGGAGATGCAAGAGAAAATGAATGAGATGATGAGTCTATTGGAGGAGTATGCCAACCAGAGAACCCCCGAAAGAATGATACTAAGGAAAGAAAGCGTCACCCCCACTACCCAATTTGTTAATTCCATCACAATTGTCCACAAGGATAATGAGAAGGTAGAAACCCCTATTAAACAAACCTTAGAAGAGTCACCAAAATCCCAACCTTTGAGTTACTACTTGAAACATGATATAAACAAAAACACTATAACAAATTGGATAAAGGGTGACGGGCGTAACCAACCTTCCAAACAGAGTTCTGAGAGGAGGAAGGGGGAAAAGATGAATATGATACATTGCCTGGGGGTAGGGGTGTTCACGGTTCGGTTAATTAACCGAATAAACCGAAAACCGAACCGAACCGAACCGAAATAAAACCGAACCGAACATATAACCGAACCGAACTTGTTAAAACCGAACCGAACCGAATTAAAATTTCGGTTTTCGGTTTGGATATGGGTTTAGCTATCTGAACCGAAAACCGAATTAATATAAATATATATATTTTTTATATATTTATATTATTTTAAATATAAAAAATATCCATTAAAATTTTATACTAATATAAAAAAACATTTTTTTATGCTTGAAATATTTTTGTTCCCAAAAATATATATAATTAAATTCAAAAAAAATATAAATAGTGTAATTTAAGTAAAAAGTTCGGTTTTCGGTTTTGACCCATAACCGAACCGAACTTCGGTTCGGTTCTCGGTTCGGTTCGGTTATAGATATTTTCGGTTCGGTTCGGTTTTCGGTTATGACCCAAAAAAATTTTTTAACCGAACAAACCGAACCGAATAAACCGATTAACCGATAACCGAACCGATGAACACCCCTACCTGGGGGGACAATATTCGAGAGGCTATTGGTACAAAAAGTGGCTACTAAGCAGATGGCGTGTGGGAACTTTGAGATACCAACTAGCATCGGGGATTTGAAATATCTTAGTGCTTTCGCCGACCAAGGATCGGAAGTAAATCTTATGCCCCTAACTATTTACATCCAACTAACGTCAAAAATGCCAGCCCCCACTCGTGTTAGGTTATCCCTCGCCGGACACTCGTACGTATACCCCCTAGGAATCGCAGAAGATGTATTAGTTAATGTCGCAGGATTCATGTACCCCGTTGATTTTATGATCATCGATGATAAGGGAGATGGATGCATGCCAATAATCCTTGGGGCACCATTCCTCACCACCGCTAGGGCTGTCATTAAGTATGAAGGCAGGAAAATTGAGCTTAAATCTGGAAAAAGAAAGATTAACTTCCCCATGACCCCGCGAAGTGGGCATGAGAATTTGAGTTGGAGAAGGCTCAAAAACAACATTGACACGAAACCCATTCGTGTTCAGAATAAAATTCTTGCATGGGAGGCAAGAATCAAAAGCTACAAGGAGGCTAAATATGAAGGAAGTAAAAGCAATAAAGTTCATGTCGAGTTCGAACATAATCGACCAGCAGAAAGTCATGTACCATTCGAGGAAGGGAACTTGGTACTCTTAAGACACTTGGAAACAACAATACCACCCGATAAACCAAGTCCTTGGTGGTATGGGCCTTTCACAATTGAGAGCATGAGCCAAGATGGGATGGCTAACCTGAGAAGTAAAGTGGGTGGAGAGGTGATTGCAAGTATCGACAGATTGAGGCACTACCACCACAACAATAATGATCACAACTACATGGGGTACATCATCTCCAGGGATGAGATCACGTAGTAACCCATTACCTTGAGTCTAGCTACAAGACTCGTAAATAAAGAAAAGCGCTTCTTGGGAGGCAACCCATGATTTTGTGTGATTTTTATTTTGTTTGTTTGTTATTTGCTTCTATATGCATGCTTTACTTTTATTGTTGGTAGGTCATGTTTCCAAAACCAAATAGTGGAAATACTTTACTTTGTTGTTTGGCCTAGTCTTAACTTCACCCAAAAAGGTATTTTTGCAAAAGATAAGTGTAAGGGGAAACCCCAAATATGTTTTTAAGAAACAAACCGATCATGATTCTCCACAATATTAAGTGAACATGTATATTCGTATTTGTTAGAGTCAAATGCTTGTATTGAGTCATAATGAAGTTTTGCAGGATTTTCCAGGAAGTAGGACCAAGTTTTTCCAGAAATTTTCTGAAAACTTAACATAAGAATTTCTGTAGGTCACTTATGACGGCGTCATGAGCTTGCTCTTGACGGCGTCACGTGTAAAAATATGGAAATTTTACCAGTTTTGTTTTTCTAACGGAGTTTTAAAGTTTTTGTTGAATTATTAAGTTTTATAATCTCCAGGAAATCTGCAAACTTCATTCCACAAGCATTATATCTTATTTTGTTTTCTAGGATTTAGTAACTTATGTAGATTGCCGCCGATTTTATGCGAGGTTGCTTTGTCTATTTTCTCAGGATTTACAGGTTATGTATGACAAGAAGATGATTTATTTTTCTGGAAGGGAAGCTTTGATTGTTCATTTTCTTGGAAGAAGATCTAACCTGGCCACCTTATTATCCATACCGAGCGAATCAGGGGAGTATTTGATTTCATTCTTTTTACTGTTTACTTTTACATTCTTTACTTGAACATTGGGGACAATGTTCATCCTAAGTGTAAGGGGAGGGTAAAATGATGATACCTTACAGATACACTTTCGCTTGAGTTTGTTTGTTTAATGGTAGATGTGTAATAAAACTATGAGAAACACTTGTTAGTGCAATTTTAGCGCCAAATTTAAATTTTTTTACAACATTTAGGAGTGAAACTTTAGCCATAGCAAGCGTCTCATGGATAGGAGATTGTATGACTAGCACATAACCGTACTTTCAGAAAAATTTTCCACCCAAATATGTGAGGTTCGCCTTTAGATTTGATAGGAAAAGCATTTACTATTAGTGCTTATGAGTGTACCGGTAGCATTTAGATTCTAGAACTTGCGTTAGTGATGCATCCCGAGACCGCTAGTGAGACTACATTCGTGTAGTAGGATTTACTACATGATAAGAGGCATTAGGATCACCCTTGTGTTAAACCCGTATCATAATTACTTGACCATTAAAGTCATATTACTTGGCTAGTTAAGTCAATTAATTTTTCCCACACCTTAGCGTTGTACTCATTTTTAGTACACGAAACCCCTAGTACACCCCTCCGAGCCTATCTTTTCGTTTCTAACTTTAAGCATTTTACTTTAAGGAATAATTTGTTACACCCCACTTAAATGTACACCCAAATCGCCTTAGCCTTCCGTGTATGCACTCATTTTTAGTGCATTATTGTTATTTGTTAAACCCTAAGTTAACTATCTAATTGATTACATGGTTGCTAAGTCGAGTCATATCCTTGTACATATTGTTTTGGGACGATTGGGACTCATGGGTAAAGTACTTATTTATGGAGTAATGGGGGAGAACATCATTTATTACCCCCATATGTACGTTAATCTTAAAAGTACTCTAAGTGTTTTGATTTTCTTAATTCGAGTCATTAGATTAGTTTATTGTAAAGTATGTAAAAATTCAAGTGTAAGGGAATTTCCATTCCCTATGATGTATTATTTTGGATGGTAGGGTAAGAGTGTATGCAAAAAAAAAAAAATCAAAAAAAAAAAAAAAAAAAAAATCAAAAAAAAAAAGAAAAGAAAAAAGAAAAGAGAAAAAACATACGGACTACCATCCCTATATCCAACAAAACCGTGTATTTCATATCCCTACACCTAACGTTACAACCCTTTAAAAGACCTCTTTGATAGTTTATCCTAGGTGCTTACGCCATGTGGTGGAGGTTTGATCCTTTCCCAAGCCTATGGTAATCTATTTTGCTATGACAGGTAGTGAGAGATATCTTCCGTTTCCATATTGTAATTTATACTTTATTACACCCGAGAGATGTGAGTATCTAAACACTATTTGTGAGGTGCTAGTATATGACCTCCGTGCTTGTCTTTGGTCTTTAGTGGAACGATTATTTGTTGTAATTACTTTTATATTAGTGTTAAATGACCCCTAACTTGTATTTTGATTAGAATAAAAGCGCATTTGCTTGAGGACAAACAAATCTCAAGTGTAAGGGTATATGATGAGGCAAAAAATGATCCGTTTTTAGGGGGTCATTTAAGCCCGGAATTGAATTTATTTGATCAAATATTGCCCTAAATCGTTCCTTTTGTGATTTTAGGTACTTTGGGAGTGAAATCTGGAAAAGGAAGCAATTCGGACGTTTTTGGAGCATAAAAGTGAAGAAAACACCAAAGACTTAATTTTCCATGCTGGAAACAGTGTGTGACGGCGTCAAGAAGACTTTCCTGATGACGTCAAGAGTAAAGACCATGACGACCCAGTACGGAAATGAAGGCGTCACAAGTAGAGCGTCAAGAGTTAAATGTGTGACGGCCTGCAAAAGTGGACTTCATGACGGCGTCAAATGTAGATCAAGGCAGTCCGAGGATTATTTTGGCGGCGAGATGACGGCGTCACAAGTTTGTTCTTGATGCCGTCAGCCTCTAATATCTATATATAGTTATCTAATTTTCATTCATTAGGAAGGAAGAAGTTTGGAGAAACCCTAAGGCTGAACCATATACGAATTTTACAGCTTTTCAAGGGTTTTCAACCCTTGAATCCTTACATGTGTTATTGAGATAAGTCTTTTCTTAATTCAATCAATATGTCTATGTGTTGGTTGTCTATATCTTGTGCTTGTCTTGATTCCACCATGCTAGGCTAGATTTATCTTGTGTTTGCTTATTTCTAATGAAACCTAGATGTTGATTATGTGTTGATTACTTGTTTATGGTTGTATTGGATGAATGATTTCAATGTTAGGCTAAAGAAAACTGGCAGATCTCCAAATGGTAACATGCTTGAACGTCTTAGGAAACATGAACCGATGTGTACTAGGTTTTATTGGTTGTATTTAATGCATGAGTAAATTCTAATGATCCCATGTTAGGAGCTTCTTGCAGGCTCGACATAGGAGTGAAGTAGGCACTCATAGGATTAGGGAAGTAAGTACGCCACCCCATGAATGGTATTAAGGAATACAATCCGTCATCCACGCAACTATAACAAGTAATTAACGTGTAAAAAATGTCTAGGGAGTAGTCAAATCTAAGTAAACACATTTCTCCCACTTATTGCTCACAACCTTAGTTTAAATTAGTTTATTTTCATTTTTAGTATTTTATTTTGATTGCATCTTAGTATTGGGTTAGTTGACTAGCAACTAATTCCGCCCAAATCCTTCAAACCCGAGACTTTAATTTGCTTTCTAAAAAAATATAAAAATACCAAAAAGAATCATCCCTCATCTCTAGAACTAGTATTTAGGTTTTCTAATCCTAGCGACACTATTCCTAGCGACCCAAGTATTATATTTTGTGATATTTGACTTTCAAAAGGCTTGGGTTGACTTTTCTTTCAAAATAAATGCATAGGGTCTATTTTTGACAAGTTTTGAAACTTGGGGGACTGAAACTGCCAATATTGCAAACTTTGATCATTTTTTATTTGTTTTTGCTCATTTTGCATTTAAAACACATAAAACACAATCCCTGGGATAATTTCAGTATTTTGATAACTTTTTGATTGTTTTTGTATGTTTTGCAGTTCAGATTTGATCAAAAATGATGAGTGTTTGAGCACTCATCAATCCCCCACTCTAAACTATTGCTAGTCCCTAGCAATCTTTTTGAGAAAAATTAATGGATTTGAATCTCTTTACCAAAAGCCATCACTTCTGGAGTAGCCAAATGTTTTAGTTCAAGTAAGAACCATGGTACACCGATAACCATGTGATTTTGAGCAAACCACCAGCTTTCAACGTTTTGATTTGTCTTTACCAGAAGCCGTTTGCTTTTGTACTAGCCAACTCTTGATGGACACAGTCGACATCTTGGTGAGTTGATTGCCAATTATGTTTTTCACTGCCTTTACCACAAGCCATAATCTTGCGGGCTAGCCAACTCTTTCACTTTTTAGGATATGGCGAGTTGAGATACTATACAATTTTGGGCAAATTGTAAGCCGTCAACGGATTTGAGATATCTTTACCAAGAGCCGTTTGCTCCTGGATTAGCCAATCCTTTTGTCGTTTAGACATGGCGGACTGATAACCACAAAAATTTTGGAATAAAGTGAAAAAATTTTTGAAAATTTTGGGCCAAAATAGGGGTACAAGAAAGTATTTTGTGATAAAATTCGCTAGAATCACCCCCCCCCCCCCACACACTTAGAATTGAATATTGTCCTCAATATTTAAAGTCCCGGCTATTATGCCGAATCTTTGAACATAAAAAGGTAATATTCTAAGCTAACTGTGGAAATATTATTTTTCACTTTATTTATATTTACAAACAAACACAATTTTTTTTTGGAACTTATATACATATATACTTTGCAAAAGGTAGGGGACGGCCACTCCCCCACACTTGGTTGTTAGAAAGTAGAAAGAAGTCAGAGATATGGGTGAAAACCCATATTGTGCTATTGTTTTTGTTCATCGAGTCGCTAGCTTGACTCGATCCCCGAATTTAATTGTCCTTGAGGAATGTTTGGAGATCCGGGACAACCATTGATGGTATGTACTCTCCAAAGTAATGCTTCAAACGATGTCCATTCACTTTGAAATTTGGACCGTCATTTTGAGATAATTCGACGGTGCCATAAGGATAAACCTTTGCGATAGTGAATGGACCAGTCCAACGGGTTTTTAGCTTTCCCGAGAAGATCTTGAGTCTAGAGTTGAAAAGAAGGACTCGATCACCAACGTTAAAAACGCGGTTCTAGATTTTCGAGTCATGAATCTTCTTTGTCTTTTCCTTGTAGATCAAAGAGTTCTCTTAAGCTTGATCACAAAGTTCATTTAATTCATTCAGTTGAACTTTTCGATGATCACCCGCAGTTTTCAGGTCAAAATTTGCATGCTTGAGGGCCCAATAGGCTTTATGCTCAAGCTCGATCGGTAGATGGCACGCTTTCCCGTACACAAGCTTGTAAGGCGTACACCCGATGGGTATTTTGTAAGCTGTACGGAAAGCCCAAAGTGCATCATCTAATTTATCCGACCACGATGCACGATTTTCACCTACGGTTCTTTCTAAAATCCTCTTAATGCCCCGATTGGAAACTTCTACTTGTCCACTTGTTTGAGGGTGGTACGCAGTAGAAATACGGTGAGTTACACCATACTTTTGCATGACTTTATCGAATTTGTCATTGCAAAAATGCGTACCACGATCACTGATAATAGCACGTGGAGTTCCAAATCGAGCAAAAAGAGCTTTCAAAAATTTACAACTACTCGGGCATCATTTGTGGGTAAAGCTTTCGCTTCAACCCATTTTGACAAATAGTCAACAGCCACGAGTATATACTTATTTCCATGAGATAACGGAAATGGCCCCATAAAGTCGATGCCCCAAACGTCAAAGATTTCACAAACTTGAATTGCATTTTGAGGCATTTCATTCTTTTGTGAAATATTCCTGTGACGTTGACAAGCGTCAAAGGATTTGACTAATTCCTGGGCATCCTTGTAAATCGTGTGCCAATAGAAACCGGAGTCAAACACCTTTTTGGCGGTGTAGTTTGGATTGTGGTGGCCCCCCGTGGGACCAGCATGGTAAGCCTTGAGAATTTCAGTGGCTTCTTGGCCATAAACACACCGCCGGATGACTTGATCCGCACAGATTTTGAAAAGATAGGGGTCGTCCCAGAAGTAATGTTTTACATCTTTGAAGAATTTATTTTTCTGTTGGGACGACATCCCTTTCACCACAAAGTTACCCGCAAGGTAGTTTGCAAAATCGGCAAACCATGGGGTAATAGAGTCTCCACGAAAGGTAACCGCATTGAGTGTCTCAAGAGGGAAAGTTTCATTAATTTCTTTCCTCTCGAAGACATCTTGGTGGGGGTTTTCCAAACGAGAGAGGTGATCAGCAACTAGGTTCTCAGCTCCTTTTTTATCACGAATAATGATATCAAATTCTTGCAAGAGGAGAACCCAACGGAGTAGTCTCGGCTTTGCATCTTGTTTTGCAAAGAGGTACTTCAAAGCCGAGTGATCCGTATACACTATGCTTTTGGTCAATATCAAGTATGGTCGGAATTTTTCAAAGGCATACACCACAGCTAATAATTCTTTTTCAGTGGTGGTGTAATGACTTTGAGCCTCGGTCATTGTCTTGCTTGCATAGTGTATAGGCTGAAAGTGTTTTGTTTTTCGTTGCCCCAAGACTGCCCCTATTGCATAATCACTAGCATCACACATAAGTTCGAAGGGCAAGTCCCAATCGGGGGCAACAAGAATCGGTGCCTCAGTGAGCTTTTTCTTTAATGTTTCAAAAGCTTCGATGCACTCGGGGGAGAAAATAAAAGGAGCATCCTTTTCGAGGAGATGGGTCATAGGCCGGGTGATTTTAGAAAAATCTTTAATAAACCTACGATAGAAACCGACATGACCCAAAAAGCTCCTAATACCCTTGACGGTAGTGGGATGAGGTAATTTTGCGATGACATCCACTTTGGCTTTGTCAACCTCAATCCCGTTCTTTGAAATTTTATGGCCGAGGACAATGCCCTCTTTGACCATAAAGTGACTCTTCTCCCAATTTAGCCATAACCTTGTGTCTTCACAACATTTGAGCATGTTGTCTAAATGGGAGAGACATGATTGAAACGAATCCCCAATGACCGAAAAATCGTCCATAAAGACCTCCATAGTTTTCCCGATCATGTCGGAAAATATGGCCATAATACATCTTTGAAACGTGCCCGGAGCATTACATAAACCAAATGGCATACGTTTATACGCAAAAGTTCCACAGGGGCACGTGAAAGTGGTCTTTTCCTGATCTTGCGGATCAATGGGAATCTGAAAGTAACCCGAGAAACCATCGAGGAAGCAATAATACTCATTCCCCGCTAATCTCTCGAGCATATGATCCATAAAGGGCAGAGGAAAATGGTCTTTGCGGGTGGCGTCATTTAACTTGCGATAGTCAATACAGACACGCCAACCCGTAACCAATCGAGTTGGAATCAACTCATTTTCCTCGTTTGTGACAATAGTAATGCCACCCTTTTTTGGAACACAATGTATCGGGCTCACCCAAGGACTGTCCGAGATAGGGTAAATCAATCCGGCATCAAGAAGTTTTAAAACTTCTTGTTTGATAACCTCATGAATTTTTGGATTCACCCTTCTTTGTTGTTGGACTGCTGGTTTGAAGTCATCCTCCATTAAAATCTTTTGGGTACAAAATTCAGGGTCAATGCCCTTGATGTCGGAGAGTCGCCAAGCAATTGCTTGTTTATGTGACTTCAAAACCTTTATTAGAGCAGCCTTTTCCTCAACACTTAAATCTTTAGCAATTATGACGGGTAATTTATCATCACCCTCCAGAAATGCATATTCAAGATGAGGCGGCAAGTCCTTAAGTTCGACCTTAGGAAAGTCATCAGTTTTCTCAACATTTTTGACTTCCTCTTTATGAAGTGTTTGTGGTAGAACAGGAAGAGGAGAGGGATCTTCGTTTAATAATTTATCAAGTAGGAGAATATCCCTCTCGGGGTCAATCTCTTGGTTATCGATTCCATCGGGAATCGAATCACTTTTGAGAAAGGCCTCAATTTCTTCTAAGACGAAGTCACTTCCCTCAAACGGAGTGAGGGAAGGAGAAGAATTGGCAATGATGGGATGAGAAGATTGAGTGAGGTTTTCACTCGAAGAATCATCAATGAAACCTAAAACCTCTTGAGCATACTCCTCAGCAGCAACATCGATGACATCTATTTGGTTCACTGATTCAGAGTCATAATTGGAGGAGTATCTCGAAGTTTGATTTAGGTTGAAGGTGATGGCTTCCGTTCCAACACGCAATGTGATCTCTTGCTTAAATACATCGATGAGAGCACACCCAGTTCTAAGGAATCCCCTTCCAAGAATGAGAGAAAATGGAACTTCCCCACTTTAACGAACACGTCCTCGGCAATGCCAAGTGGACGAGAAATCGATCGATCGGCAAGCTCTAAGGTCATGCACGTGGGAGTAAGTTCGGGAAGAGAGAGTTTCTTCCACACAGAATATGGCATCAGGTTAATGCTAGCACCTAGATCGGCCAAGGCGAAGCATTCAACCATACCCGGAAAAGTACAAGGAATGAGAAATTTCCCGGGGTCTCCAAGCTTTTCGGGAAGCGTTTTCAAAAGAACTGCTGAGCAGTTCTCATTCAACGGAGTTCTAGCCATCTTAAAGAGTTTTTCCATATTACTTAACAGATTCTTGATTGTTGATGCAAACTTGGGCATCAAAAGAATAGCGTCCGCGAAGCTAATGTCAAAGTGCAAATCTTGGAAGATTTGGAAAAATTTTTCCATTTGGTGATTAGCCTTTTCGCGGAGCTTTTGTTCATTGAGACGTAATGGGTAAGGAATAGAAGTTTTGGATTTAGGGTTGTCCACTGGAGTTTCTGGTGGTTCAAAGACAACTCCAGGCTTACATCTGGTTTCTGGAATAACCTGAGGTTGGACGTGTGCTGTACTTCGTGAGCTAGGAGTTTGCACCTTGTCCTTTGTTACCTCAGGTTCACGTTCCACTACCTTTGGAGGAGAGGAAGAAGAGGTAGTAGTAATCGCGGGTTCATCATATGAAGCACCACTTCTTGTTGTGATCGCCTTAGCATCGCCCCTCGGGTTAGCGATTGTGTTGCTCGGTAAAGTAGTACCTGAGCCCGAGGGTCGATCATTTAAAGACTTCTTGATATCAGAAATCTGGCTGACCAACATCTTGTTCAACTCTTCTTGGGACTTCATGAATTGTTTTAACAACTCGTCAGATGAAGGCCCAGTTGGAACAATGGCTTGATTCGGATTAGGAAAATTTGGAGCTCGATTGTTCGGATTAGGACATTGATTTTGAAAATTACCCTGATTAGGGTTGTTGTTTCCATGAAAATATCCCGAATTGAAATTACCCTGACCTTGGTTTCGATTAAAGTTTCCTTGATGTTGGAAACCTTGATTTTGGAAACCTTGGTTTTGATTTTGAAAACCGTGACCCTGATTGAAGTTACCTTGGTTTTGAAAACCTTGGTTCACTCTATTTTGATTTTGGTTACGGTTTTGGACATTTTGGTTTTGATTAAAACCGAGAGGTCCAGGGGAGTGGTGAGAACGATAGCTAGGGTCCATAGGAGGGCGATATTGATTGCCTCCTTGATTTTGGGACCCGGCTACAGCATGAGCTTCATATGAAGTACCATCAGTAGCTGTGCAATTGTAGTAGGCATGCGGCCCACCACAAGTCACACAGACTTCCACTTTTTTAACCTCAGCAGGTGGAGGATGTTGTGGAAATGAAACTTTCTTTGTTAGGGCGAGAACCAAAGCTTGAATCGCTTCAGTAAGCTTGTCAATCTTAGCATCCGTGCTAGATTGACTCACAGAAGATGAAGTGGAAGGACCCGCATTGATTTGAGAAACAATCGGCTTGCTTCGTGTAGAGCGGACCTTGGACTTGTTTTCTATGATTTGCAAAGCTTCTTTTGTGGTTCTACTCAAGAAATTACTTCCCGTGGAGGCATTGAGAGAATCCTGATCAGCTTGGCTCACGCCATTGTAAAAAGTATCGAGTTGCATCAACTCTGAGAAACCATGATGTGGACACTTGCGAAGTAATTCTTTGAAACGATCACACGCTTTACCAAAAGATTCATCATATTTCTGAGTGGACTTGGTGATTTCGTTCTTAAGACGTGGTCTTGGAAGGTGGGAAGAATTCATTCACAAATTTTTTGACAAGATCTTCCCATGTCTCAATAGATCTGGGAGGTTGTTTTTCAAGCCAAATCCGGGCTTGTCCCTCCAGTGAGAATGGGAAGAGGAGAAGTTTGATTGCTTCACAAGGGACATTCTTGTACTTGATGGTCGATGTGATTTTATTGAACCATCGAATGTGAGCATGAGGATCGTCCCTCTTAAAACCGTATAATGGACTTGAGGTTACAAGATTGAGTAACCCGGTTTTGAGCTCAAAATTATCAGCCACGATGGCTGAAACAACAATGGCATCTCCGTAACCCTCGATGGGTGCTTGGAGAAGCTTACACATGGGGCGGTCTTCCGCCATGGTGACAGTGGATGTGGCAACAGTACGGATCTCAGATCCGACTGTTGGTGCTGAACGTCTACGAGGTCTTCGAGGTTTCCTAACAAGCTCACGTAATGGGCTCGTGGACCTTGAAGAACGAGTGCGCATGCACTAGAGATAAAAACCAATCAATACAAAATCGAGGCAAATCCACAGTGAACTTAAACCAATAATCACAAGCAAGTGGCTTCTTTAAGAAAGGTACACCACTCACAGGGATACAAAGGCAAGTTTTGATCTTATGTTTGGGAACGTATTATGTCCACACCCCCAGTTGGTAGGTGTTCTGTCTTGGTTTGCGACGGTTTATTTTTATGTATATTTATTCACAAGAAAAGACGGATGTTTTTGGGTTTTTTTGTATGGGTGAAAAACTTTTGGACAATATTTTTGGTATCGTCCCGTAATCTAAAATCGTATCTCTTTAAGAATCACCTTAAAAGAAACCCGATTCAGAAAATGTTACAATCTGTTTTGTTGTTTTTAATTTTTTTTTTGGTTTTTTAACACTTTAAGAAAAGTGTTAATGACTTTTTTGTGTTTTGATTTGAAAATTTACAAAAGTGATGGATTTTTACAATGATTGTGGTGAAATAACACTAATCTCAAAAGACGCTGCAGAAATGCGCACACCTCCCCGGCAGCGACAACAAAATTTGATTGGCTCTAAACAGTCAACTTATATTGACCAAAGAATGGTCAACAAAGTCAAATAGCCTAAAGTCAATCTCTGGGTAATATAGGAAATCACCAGGTCGTTATACCCCGACGAGGTGTGAATTGTATCTGAACGTGCTTGTGATCAGGTGATTATTCACAGAAAAGGGATGTGATGAGAATTATTTAAGAATTATGAAAAGAAATAACTTAGGAAAGCTATGTGATTGATTACTTGAATTGAGATTAAGAGGAATCTAGCTAAAACCTAAAAAAAACGTACGTTTGCTGAAAACGGGAACAAACGTACGTAAATAAAAAGTGAGTGAGAGTATCTAAAAAGGTTACTGGTATAAAAATGATATTTTTACAAACCTAATGATTAAAGAAAATTTTTGGAAAATTAAAACTAATTTTTACACTATTTTTATAATTATTATTAAATAAATACTAATTTCCTATTTAATTTTAATTAATTAAATTAACCTAAAATACAAATAATTATGAAATTAACCTAGAAAAATAAAATTTAAACTTAGAAAAATCTAAAATACTATAAAACTAATTTTAGAACTGAAAATATATTTTTAAGACTTTTTAATTAATTATTACTAATTATTAACTATTTATTAATTACTTTTTAATTATTTAAATTATCCTAAATTCTAATTATTTATGAAATTACACTAGAAAATTGAAAATAAAATTTGGAAAAATAAAAAATAACTAAAAACTAATTTTAAAACTAAATTTGTATTTTTCTGATTTTCTAATTAATTAATATTAATTATTAACTATTTAATAATTATTAAAAACTAATTTAAATTAAGAAAAATACCAAATGATGCAAGAAAAATCTAAGAAAATTACTAAAATTATTTTTAACTACCAGAAGCCTAGGAAAAATATAAAAATGAGATTAGCTTAAAAATAAGCTGAGGTAATAAGCCAACTGGCTTAAATAGAAGCTATCACTTCCAATAAGTTGGGCTTTTTGGGACTTTTCTGTTTCAAACTTGCTTATGGAATGTTTTTGAACAACTTTTGTGAAGCAAGTTTGCTTGAAGATAAAAAATAAGCAGTATGATGAGCTTATTAATTTGACAGATGAGCTTTTAAGCTTATTAGACCTTTGATTGAAATGAAAAAGCTACCAAATTAAGTTGTAAACACAAATAAGCTTGAAACAGATGTACAACTACTCAAAACAAGCCAAATGGAATGGATAAGTACAAGGAATAAGCACCAAATAAGCAATAAGCAATCCTAAACACCAAATAGTCCAAACTTTGAGAACAAGGAACCAGGACCAAGAATCAACCTATGTGGCTTCCACAAGCCTCTAATACCATCAGCAACCACCAATCACTGAGCTCTAATCTTCTTCAACCCTTGAGCATGTTTTTTGTATTTTATTTTGATTTGATTTGATTTTTTTATTCTTATCAAACTATGGTAAACACAATCCCACAAACTTAAAAACCTTATGAAAACAGATACATTGGTCTTATATGAGTTTATAAACAGCTGAATATCATTGATGAACCCTAAACAAGCAATTTGAAATTCTTAAACAAACTTGAAATTTGCAAATTAAAGGTAAACTAAGAATAATACTTTCATTGACTTAAAACAGATTACAAGAGGTAAAATAAACACTAAAAGTAACTAAAAATACAATCCTACACATTTTCTAAGGCTCATATGAGCTACTACTTATGCAACGAGACTAATATAGGCCCCCACTTCTTCCACATGGCTCCTTGTTGATATTTTTCACTCCCAATGGGCTCTCTGTTGACCAATGACCAAATCCCAACCGTTCAATTGTCTTTTGATGCATCTGAGCCTTTGATTGTGTTTTCCCGCCAAAATCAAAACGGCGAGCATGAGTGGTATGGTTGAGGGCATTTAATGAAGATGGTGGGGGTTGGTTTGGTTGGATGGGGCGCATTAATTGTAGAAGGTTTGTTTGGTGAAAAGGTGGAGGGGGGGGGGGGACAGACTTGCAGGTTTTAGGGGGGAAGGGGACGGGTTTGACCCTGTTGACCCTAGGGTGTTTGATATTAAAAGGGGTGTGGGCCGGTTAGGGGTGGTGATGGGCCTGGGGGATTATTTGGGCTTGTGTTTGTGTGGATTGGATTTGGCTTAAAAATAACTAAAGGGTCCGGTTGGTTTTAGGAGTTATCACAAGGACCATTTTTGTAATTTTTCAAAAGATGAGGGCTGAAGTTGTACATTCCCCAAAGTGTTACCAAGGACCAATCATGCCAAGTATCATTATCCAAGAACCATTTTTGCCATTTTCCACTTTTCAAAATTCCCAGGGACTATTTTTGACAGATTTGAAATTTGAAGGACCAAACATGTCAACTTTTGAAACTTTTAACCCAAGTATTATATTTTGTGATATTTGACTTTCAAAAGGCTTGGGTTGACTTTTCTTTCAAAATAAATGCATAGGGTCTATTTTTGACAAGTTTTGAAACTTGGGGGACTGAAACTGCCAATATTGCAAACTTTATTTTTGCTCATTTTGCATTTAAAACATATAAAACACAATCCCTGGGGTAATTTCAGTATTTTGATAACTTTTTGATTATTTTTGTATGTTTTGCAGTTCAGATTTGATAAAAAATGATGAGTGTTTGAGCACTCATCAGTTATAATCAAGGTCCTAGCATGATAATAGTTAAAACCTAAGCAACATTCAAGAAACAAACATGAAGGAACACAAGTATTTCCGAATAAATCGGACAAATAATAAAACTCTATTTCTTCTTCTTGCCCATCATCTTCCTGAACATCTTTCCTACGGACTTGAATCCTCCTCTAACTTCTTCATGCATTTGCTGAGTTCGGTTAATTAAGGACGTTTGACGGGTGAAGAGGAGTTCATCGGTACGCTCATGAGGAAGAGGAATTTGATAATCGGTATAATCAAGATCAGGGAGATCATCAACAAAGGTAGTGGGAGATAGGGTACTAACACGCGAGGTGTTTTCCTCCTCATCATCATCATTACCTCGATGAGATGTTGAACCATGAGGGATAGAAAACAAAGGACCACGAGATTTTCCTTTGTCACTTCGAGATCGACGAGTACGAACAAGAGTGAGTTGGTTCAAAGTGGGATGAACATGCGCATAGAAATCATTTCGAAGATCTTGGTAGTGTTCCATGACATGACGATAAAGTCGAGTGAGGAACATACCATAAGGAAGATTGGCATTTGGAGTGTTTTTGGCAGTCATGATTCGATGGACAAAGAGATAAGCCATATTCTAGTTTTCTTCAGCAGCTACACAATACAACATGTGGGCGATGCTAGCCATGAGATGATCACGGTGACCGCCGGTACCAAACGTATTCTCGCGAATGAGTTCTTCCCAATTTTTCATGTCGGGGCTTAGCTCTTTGAGAAGAATTTGATTTTCATGAATATCGACATTCTTCTACTTGATTTTGCGACTAGTCGTACCACGTTCTAGTTCAAGAAGTCGACGAATGTCTTTAGGACTTGGAATCTCAGAATAGTATGGACCATCCTGAGGACGATTTCGTTCAAGTGGGGAAAGATCCCATTCATTAGAGTATACGGCTTGGCCGTTGTATGGGATTCTGAGGATTTGTCCAAACTGAGCAAGAGTAAGAGTGATGAATTGATGTTGGATCATGAAAGAAATGAGGATATGGCCATAGGGATCGGTTTGCACCGTCACTTGGCTATAGAAGTCGAGGACAAAGTGAGGAATGATTGGTTCGTTGATTTTGAAAAGACAGTCAAGACGGATATTGGTGAACATTCGTTCGATTTGATTAGATTCATAGTAGGATGGATCGACAATTCTACCCTTGTGAATGTTTCTATTTTCAAGTGGACGATATTAACATGCAACGGCGGGAGACATGCCGGGAGTAGAGGAAACTTTAAGAATGTATTGTTTGGTTTTAGAAACGTCACCAACCGTGGTTTTAGGCATTTTCACCTAAAGAATATAACAACAAAAATAAAATTAAGACAAAAACAATTAACATGCACATGTTATATATAAATATATGCAGTACATGTGGAACGGAAGCCTACTTCGACCTAAAAAAAATATCATAGGAAGTAGTTTCATAATGTTCCTTGTTTTTAATTTTATACTCGTTTAAAATGTATCTTATGATGTCAAAGTGTAGTTGTGGAATTAGTTCGATAAAATATCAATACTATCCAAACATCACTTTAGATATCATAATTTATTTCGAAATTTGGCTAGATATATATTAGGTTATATATCTTTCTATCTCTTACGAGTTTGACTAACATAAAGCTTGTTTAGAAAGTGAAATTATGAATTTTGGTTTTCAAAATATCTTTTTCCAAGTTAAACCAAATGCTCCCTTAACTAGATGAATATCGACCAAAACATCAATATATATATATATATATATATATATATATATATATATATATATATATATATATATATATATATATATATATATATATATATATATATATATATATATATATATATATATATATTGATTATATATCTTGATGACTTCTATAGACTAGAATTATGTTAATAAGTTTAACAAACTAGTTTTAAGTTTTAAATAAATTCATTTAAGTATGATTTGTTCATGAACCAAACGCCTATGTTGTCTTCATGAAACTTTTTACAATGATTTGAAAAGTATTTTTGATTGTTTAAAACATTAAACCACTACAATGTAGTAAGTTTTAACTAGTTTTTAAGAGTTATATCAACAATGTGCTTTTTGAAGAATGATATTAACAAGGGTTTATGGGCGATTAAAAATTTTGACAATATGATGTGTTAGACTTATTTTGAGTTGCAATTCTACATTCTAATCCTATGAGAAGCATTTGGTTATTCAATTTCTAACTGCAATTTTACTAAAATTCAGATTAATATAAATTTTAATAAAATACCTAATTATTGATTAGACACTAAATTGAATGAAATTTGATGAAATATATGTTGGAAAACTTACAAGAGATGTTGTTATACGTTTGGTTAACGTTTGCCCCTTGCAAAACAACCCCGGATTGGTGATTTGGTGAAGGATTTTAGTGGTTTTGGTTGTTTTGGTTTGTTCACAGCAGAAGATAGTGGAAAAAATATGAACAAATGGGGTGTTTGGTAAAAGATTTAAGATGAAAAACGATTTTGGAAGTTACAGTAGGCCGGCCCCCTTAAACATTAAGGGGACCGCCCTCGATAGCAAGCCGGTCCCCTTGAACATTAAGGGGCCGCCCATTAATTTTTTATTTTTTGCGGTTTTAGATTCTGGAACAAACATATTTATTCGTATATAATTAGATTTATAATATATCAAAAATACGTAGGAATTTATTGGCACGATGATGAAGTACTTGACAATTTTTAATTAACGTTTCGTTAATTAAAATGTATCTTTGACAATTTCGGATAAAATGATCAAGGCGTCAAGTTAATGGATGATTTGAGAAGTGTTCGGGAATATATGTGTGTGTATATATATATATATATATATATATATATATATATATATATATATATATATATATATATGGAGACTTTCTTACGAGAACCATGTTATCTGCGAGAACCACCAAAAACATACATGCACGGCTTTTAAAATAAAATAAAAATACATGCAAATCATCAATAATCGTAAGTATCAACCTATATTCTTCAATATCATCATGAACTCATCCTCTTTTTTCACAAAAACCTTGCATACGACCGTAATATTGTCGTTGCACGCCTTATAAGAACATACATGCACACCTTCAAAGAAAAATTTTGTATTTCCAATTTCTTATCAAATTCTTTAAAACAACTATGTTTTTTTTAAAAACATATATGTTGTTTTTAGAACATATGTGCAAAAATACAATTATTGAAGGCGTGCATATATGTTTTTAGTGGTTCTCTCAGTTCTCGCAGATAAGATGGTTCTCGTAAGAAAGTCTCACTATATATATATATATATATATATATATATATATATATATATATATATATATATATATATATATATATATATATATATATATATATATATATATTGATGAGGAGAAAAATGAACCGTTTTTAGGGGGTCATTTAAGCCCGGATTCGAATTTATTTGATCAAATATTGCCCTAAATCGTTCCTTTTGTCATTTTAGGTACTTTTGGAGTGAAATCTGGAAAAGGAAGCATTTTGGACGTTTTTGGAGCATAAAAGTGAAGAAAACGGCAAAGTCTTAATTTTCCTTGCTGGGAACAGTCCCTGACGGCGTCACAAGATTCTTAATGACGGCATCAAGAGTAATACAAGAGGTGGAAGTGGATGGTGCACATGACGATCCAGAAAGTTTTGAACTAGGGACATGACGGCGTCACCCAAGGCCATCATGATCCAAATGTTTGTGACGGCCCAGAGCAACTTTACACATGACGGCGTCAAAAGTGGATCTAGGCAATCCGATTTCATTATAGGCGGCGAGTTGACAGCGTCAGAATTTTCTTCTTGACACCGTCACCCTTTAAAATCTATATATAGTTTTCCAATTTTTATTCATTAGGGTGTAACTTTTAGGGTGCAACTTTGGAGAAAAACCCTAGTCCGATTTTCACAGCTTTTTCAAGGGTTTTTACCCTTTGAAACCTCTAATGTTCAATTGAGATAAGTACGCTTTCAATTCAATCAATATGTCTATGTGTTGCTTGAATATATCTTACACTTGTCTTAAATTTAACATGCTTGGCTAGATCTCTTGTGTGTTTGCTTAGATGTAGTGAAACCTTGATGTTAATTATGGGTTGATTGTTTGTTTATAGTTGTTACGGATGATTGTATTCGATGTTAGGCTTAAGAAAACTGGTAGACTTCCATTGGTAACATACTTGAACGTCTTAAGAAACATGATCAGAGGTGTACTATGATTTTTGGTTGTATTTAATGCGTTGGAGAATTCTAATGATCCCATGTTAGGAGCTTCTAACGGCTCGACATAGGAGTAAAGTAGGATCCTATAGAGTTAGGGAATATTGTACACGGCCCTACGACTAGTATTAAGGAATACGACCCGCCATCCATGCAATTGTAACAAACTATAAACCTGTAAAAGATATCTAGGGAGTAATGAAACCTAAGTAAACACAACTTTCCCTATCAGTGTTTACACCACACTAGTATAATTAGATTTATTTTCATTTTTGTTATTTTATTTTGATTGCATCTTAGTTATTGGGTTAGTTGGCTAGCAACTAATTCCTCCCACTCTTCAAAAAACCCGAGAATTTAGTTGCTTTTATAAAATATAAAAATACAAAAAGAATCATCCCTCACCTCTAGACCTAGTTTTTAGGCTTTCTAATCCTAGCGACACTATTCCTGAGTTGAACGATCAATCCCCCGGTACTTGTCACTATACTATACTACAATGATCAGGTACACTGCCTGGTGGGGGTTGTAAGCTTCTCGAGATCCCTCGAGAGGTAAAGCCTGGTGCGATTCCCAGATATCAAGTTTTTGGCGCCGCAGCCCGGGGAATAGTTATTGTCTAGGTTAGGATTTCTTTTTATTAGGTCTACTTGCTAGATTCCTTTCTAGTAAGATTTTATTTTTATTTTTAGGTTTTCTTTAGTCTATCTTATTTCTTCGTGTCTTTGTTTGTAACCTTTACCATCCGACATCATGGAAGGTGGTAACATCTTTGAACCTATCAACCCACCACAACAAAACCACCCACAAAACCCGCCACTAGCAAACCAACCTCTTAGGCCCCGAACCTTAGGAGAGTATTCCCGTCCTAGCCACCAAGGCTATCGAAACATTATTGAGCTCACTCAAGGAGCCAATGTGTCCCCCTTGCGATCCGACACCATCCGGTTGGTGCAAAGCGGATGTGCATTCCATGGACTTCGTTCCGAAGATCCTAACCAACATCTAAAGGATTTCCTTAAAATCGTAGATTCTATAGACCTTGATGTTACAACTAGAGATTCGACCCGATTACGCCTATTCCAATTCTCTCTACGTGATCAAGCTAGTCAATGGCTTGAACGTTTACACGCGGGTTCCATCACCTTATGGGATGATCTCACCACTCGTTTCCTTGCTCAATTTTCCCACCGGGGAAAACTGCGATGCTTAGGAAAGATATCTTGATGTTCCAACAACGTCAAGGTGAAACCTTCTATGAAGCATGGACTCGTTTCAAGGACTTACTCCAAAAAGTCCCTCATCATGGTATAAATCTTTGGCTATTGGTTCAAATCTTCTATGACCATGTCGACTTTCACACCAAATGTACCATTGATCGAGCCGCCGGAGGTAGATTACGTGATAGGAACGCCGAGGAATCTTGGGAAATTATCGATGAACTTGCCTTCGATAATCAAAAATTATGGGAAGTTAATCATGTTGTAAAAGCGGCTATCAACGCAATCTCGTCACCTGGGGAGACTAATCAAATCTCCGAAGAACTCCTTTGCAAACTTGAGGCGAAGGTTGACTATCTCGAGAAAAAACAAAAGAGACCTTTAAGAACTCCTTTGCAAACTTGAGGCGAAGGTTGACTATCTTGATGTTCCAACACCATTGTCTGAGTCACCCTCTAGAGAGGATGTTGAAGCCTTTCAAAATTATGCCCCACCTTATTCACCTCTGCAAAACCTCTGCCCGGAATTTGAAGCTCGAATGAGAGAGTATATGGCAACCCATTCTGAGCAGCTTGCTAGATTCGAGGAAGCAGTTTATAAACAAAAGGAGGAGATGCAAGAGAAAATGAAGGAGATGATGAGCCTAGTGGAGGAGTACGCAAACCAGAAAACCCCAGAAATGATGTTACTAAGGAAAGAAAGCGCTACCCCCACTACCCGGTTTGTTAATTCATTCACAATTGTCCACGAGGATAATGAGGAAAAAGAAACCCCTAGTGAACAAACCATTGATGAACCGCCAAAATCCCAATCATTAGGTTACTACCTAAAACATGATATAAACGAAAATACCATAACAAATTGGATAAAAGGTGACGGGCGTAACCAATCCTCCAAACAGGTTTCAAAGAAGGAGAAGGAGGGGGAAGACGAGTATGATACACTACCTGGGGGACCGGTATTCAAGAAACTACTTGTACAAAAAGTAGCTACTAAGCAGATGGCTTGTGGGAACTTTGAGATACCAGCGAGCATTGGGAATTTGCAATGTATGAATGCTTTCGCCGACCAAGGATCGGATGTAAATCTTATGCCCCTAACTATCTACACCCAACTAACCTCAGAAATACCAGCCACCACCCGTGTTAGGCTATCCTTCGCTGGTCACTTGATGCGTGGGAATTGCACCAGGCTTTACCTCTCGAGGTATCTCGAGAAGCTTACAACCCCCACCAGGCAGTGTACCTGATCGTTGTAGTATAGTATAGTGACAAGTACCGGGGGATTGATCGTTCAACTTAGGAATAGTGTCGCTAGGATTAGAAAGCCTAAAAACTAGGTCTAGAGGTGAAAGATGATTCTTTTTGTATTTTTTATGTTTTATAAAAGCAAATAAAAATCTCGGTTGTTGAAAGAGTGGGCGGAATTAGTTGCTAGTCAACTAACCCAATTACTAAGATGCAATCAAAATAAAATCACAAAAATGAAAATAAACTAAATTAAGGTAGTGGTGTGAGCAATATATGGGAGAATTGTGTTTACTTAGATTTCACTACTCCCTAGATATCTTTTACAGGTTAATTACTTGTTACAGTTGCGTGGATGACGGATTGTATTCCTTAATACCATTCATGGGGTGGCGTACTTACTTCCCCAATCCTATAAGCTCCTACTTCACTCCTATGTCGAGCCGGCTAAGAAGCTCCTAACATGGGATCACTAGAATTCGCTCATGCATTAAATACAACCATAAAAACCTAGTACACATCGGTTCATGTTTCTTAAGACGTTCAAGCAAGTTACACAATGGAGATCTGCCAGTTTTCTTAAGCCTAACATTGAAATCATTCATCCATTACAACTATAAACAAGCAATCAACCTAAAATCAACATCTAGGTTTCATTACATCTAAGCAAACACATGAAAGATCTAGCCTAGCATGTTGAAATCAAGACAAGCATAAGATATATTCAAACAACACATAGACATATTGAATGAATTGAAAGAAGACTTATCTTAGTTGAACGTGAAAGGTTTCAAGGGGTGAAAACCCTTGAAAATACTGTTACAAACGACCTAGGGTTTATTAGGTTCGGCCCTAGTATTCTCCACACAAGTTCCTCTCTTAATGAATGAAAAATAGAAAAGTATATATAGATTTTGTGAGGTGACGGCGTCAAGAGTAAATTTCTGACGCCGTCATCTCGCCGCCAATAAAGTTCTTGGACTGCCTAGATCTGGAGCTGACGCCGTCATATGTAATCCATTTTCAGGCCGTCACCAAAATAACTCTTGACGCCCTACTTCTGACGCCTTCATGTTTTCTCTGGTTCGTCATGGATTTTGCTCTTGACGCCGTCATATTTTCCTTCTTGACGCCGTCAGGTACTGTTCCCAGCATGGAAAATTAAGTCTTTGCCGTTTTCTTCACTTTTATGCTCTAAAAACGTCCAAAATGCTTCCTTTTCCAAAATTCACTCCCAAAGTACCTAAAATCACAAAAGGAACGATTTAGGGCAATATTTGATCAAATAAATTCAATTCCGGGCTTAAATGACCCCCTAAAAACGGTTCATTTTTCGCCTCATCATATACCCTTACACTTGAGATTTGCTTTTCCTCAAGAAAATGCGCTTTTATTCTAATCAAAATACAAGTTAGGGGTCATTTAACACTAATATAAAAGTAATTACAACAAATAATCGTTCCACTAAAGACCAAAGACAAGCACGGAGGTCATACACTAGCACCTCACAAATAGTGTTTAGATACTCACATCTCTTAGGTGTAATAAAATAATATCACAATATGGAAATGGAAAACATCTCTCACTACCTGTCATAGCAAAATAGATTACCATAGGCTTGAGAAAGGATCAAACCTCCACCACATAGCGTAAGCACCTAGGATAAACTATCAAAGAGGTCTTTTTAAAGAGTTGTAACGTTAGGTATAGGGATATGAAATACACGGTTTTGTTGGATATAGGCAATCTTTACTGGTGGCGAGTTAATAATCTTGGTTAATTACATGTACAATATGGCGTTGCTAAGCCAAGACTAGACTCGACTTAAGCTAATAAATGAAAATAACGAAAACATACAATAAACATAGAATGAAACGGGATGGTAGTCCGTATGTTTTTTTTTCTCTTTTCTTTTTCTAATTTTTTTTTCTTGATTTTTCAATTTTTTTTTTTTCTTTTTTTTTTTTTTTTTTTTTTTTTTTTTTGCTCTTACCCTACCATCCAAAATAATACATAATAGGGAATGAACAATTCCCTTACACTTGAATTTTTACATACTTTACAATAAACTAATCTAATGACTCGAATCAAGATAATCAAAACACTTGGAGTACTTTTAAGATTAACGCACATATGGGGGTAATATATGATGTTCTTCCCCATTAATCCATAACATTAGTACTTTACCCATGAGTCCCAATCGTCCCAAAACAATATGTACAAGGATATGACTCGACTTAGCAACCATGTAATCAATTAGATAATTAACTAAGGGTTTAAACAAATAACAATAATGCACTAAAGATGAGTGCATACACGGAAGGCTAAGGCGATTTGGGTGTACATTTAAGTGGGGTGTAACAAATTCTTCCTTTAAGTAAGATGCTTAAAGTTAGAAACAAAAAGATAGGCTCGGAGGGGTGTACTAGGGGTTTCGTGTACTAAAAATGAGTACAACGCTAAGGTGTGGGAAAAATTAATTGACTTAACTAGCCAAGTAATATGACTTAAATGGTCAAGTAATTATGATACGGGTTTAACACAAGGGTGATCCTAATGCCTCTTATCATGTAGTAAATCCTACTACACGAATGTAGTCTCACTAGCGGTCTCGGGATGCATCACTAACGCAAGTTCTAGAATCTAAATGCTACTGGTACACTCATAAGCACTAATAGTAAATGCTTTTCCTATCAAATCTAAAGGCGAACCTCACATATTTGGGTGGAAAATTTTTCTGAATGATACGGTTTTGTGCTAGTCATACGACTCCTATCCATGAGACGCTTGCTATGGCTAAAGTTTCACTCCTAAATGTTGTAAAAACTTTTAAATTTGGCGCTAAAATTACACTAACAAGTATTTCTCATAGTTTTATTACACACCGACCATCAAACAAGCAAACTCAAGCGAAAGTGTTTCCTATGAGGTATCATCATTTTACCCTCCTCTTACACTTAGGATGAACATTGTCCCCAATGTTCAAGTAAAGAATGTAAAAGTGAAATAAGTAAAAGGATGAAATCAAATACTCCCCTGATTCGCTCGATATGGATAATAGGGTAATAAGGTTAGATCTTCCTCCAAGAAAATGAACAATCAAAGCTTCCCTTCCAGAATATAAATCATCTTCTTGTCATATATAACCTGTTAAACCTGAGAAAACAAACAAGGCAACCTCGCGTAAAATCGGCGGCAATCTATATATGCTAACAAATCCTAGAAAACAAAATAAGATATAATGATTGTGGAATGATGTTTGCAGATCTCCTGGAGATTATAAAACTAAAGATTCAACAAAAACTTTAAGACTCCGTTAGAAAAACAAAACTGGTAAAATTTCCAGAATTTTACACGTGACGCCGTCAGGAATTTCTTCTTGACGCTATCAGAAGTGACCTGCAGAAATTCTTATGTTAAGTTTCCGGAAAATTTCTGGAAAAACTTCGTCATACTTCCTGGAAAATCCTGCAAAACAACATTATGACTCGATACAAGCATTTGACTCTAACAAATACGAATATACATGTTCACTTAATATTGTGGAGAATCATGATCAAGTTTGTTTCTTAAAAACATATTTGGGGTTTCCCCTTACACTTATCTTTTGCGAAATACCTTTGGATGAAGTTAAGACTAAGCCAAACAACAAAATAAAGTATTTTCATCATTTTAGTTTGAAACATGATCTACCAACAATAAAAATAAAGCATGCATACAGAAGCAAATAACAATCAAACAAAATAAAAATCACACAAAACATGGGTTGCCTCCCAAGAAGCGCTTTTTTTTTTATTTACGAGTCTTGTAGCTAGACTCAAGGTCATGAGTTACTTTTTCCTTTCCCACTTTTGTGCCGACTCAAAACATTTAACCCAATTCTCATCACGCTTGTACTCAGGGCCTAGATTCATGCAACCTGAATAGTATGTTCGCCTCCTCTCATAATAAGCATCATCATCAATTCCATCTTCCTTAACCTCATAAGGTCAAATCTCATCAATTTGTAGATTTTTGATGCCTTTTAATTCTTCCTTCATGTGAGGGATCATAAAAGTAATCTTCTCTATCCCATCAGTAAACTAAACTATCCCCTTCTCATGATCACAATACATTTTAGTCTTCTCAACAAAAGGTCATCCTAGAACTATCTCTCCTAGGTGTGGATCTATAATGCCTCTAACATCTTCGAGGACTACAAAGTCGCATTGATAAGTAAAATTTCCTATAAAGATGTGTACCCCTTTAACTCTCTTGATGAAATTACATAGCCTATTAGAGTTGTAAGGGTCTTTTCTAGGGCTTAACCTTTCGTTCATTATCCAATTGTAGTAGAGCCTAGACATAATATTCATGGGTGCTTTTAAGTTAATGTATGTATGCTCTCTAGACATGTACCCAATCACGCAAGGAATTTTTATGTTCCTAAAGTTATGCCTCCTAATCCATGGTACCTTTCTATATTTTGAGGGGCAGGGGTGTTGTAAAAGAAATCTATGGTAACTCAATTCATCAGGGGTTGGAGCGAAGTCTATAAACTCAATTTTCATTTGAAGGGGCTTAGTAAATTGCTTAAATGTGTTAACTTCTCTCTTTCTTCTTTTATGCGCTATAAGCCTCTTGCTAACTTCTAAACGGTGATTCTCTAAATCCATAAAGACCAACCTAATACGAACAAAGACACAAAGAAATAAGATAGACTAAAGAGAACCTAAAAAAAATAAAAAATAAAAATCTTACTAGAAAGGAATCTAGCAAGTAGACCTAATAAAAAGAAATTCTAACATAGACAATAACTATTCCCCGGGCTGCGGCGCCAAAAACTTGATGCGTGGGAATTGCACCAGGCTTTACCTCTCGAGGGATCTCGAGAAGCTTACAACTCCCACCAGGCAGTGTACCTTATCGTTGTAGTATAGTATAGTGACAAGTACCGGGGGATTGATCGTTCAACTTAGGAATAGTGTCGCTAGGATTAGAAAGCCTAAAAACTAGGTCTAGAGGTGAAAGATGATTCTTTTATATTTTTTATGTTTTATAAAAGCAAATAAAAATCTCGGTTGTTGAAAGAGTGGGCGGAATTAGTTGCTAGTCAACTAACCCAATTGCTAAGATGCAATCAAAATAAAATAACAAAAATGAAAATAAACTAAATTAAGGTAGTGGTGTGAGCAATATATGGGAGAATTGTGTTTACTTAGATTTCACTACTCCCTAGATACCTTTTACAGGTTAATTACTTGTTACAGTTGCGTGGATGACGGATTGTATTCCTTAATACCATTCATGGGGTGGCGTACTTACATCCCCAATCCTATAAGCTCCTACTTCACTCCTATGTCGAGCCGGCTAAGAAGCTCCTAACATGGGATCACTAGAATTCGCTCATGCATTAAATACAACCATAAAAACCTAGTACACATCGGTTCATGTTTCTTAAGACGTTCAAGCAAGTTACACAATGGAGATCTGCCAGTTTTCTTAAGCCTAACATTGAAATCATTCATCCATTACAACTATAAACAAGCAATCAACCTATAATCAACATCTAGGTTTCATTACATCTAAGCAAACACATGAAAGATCTAGCCTAGCATGTTGAAATCAAGACAAGCATAAGATATATTCAAATAACACATAGACATATTGAATGAATTGAAAGAAGACTTATCTTAATTTAACATAAAAGGTTTCAAGGGGTGAAAAACCCTTGAAAATACTGTTACAAATGACCTAGGGTTTATTAGGTTCGGCCCTAGTATTCTCCACACAAGTTCCTCTCTTAATGAATGAAAAATAGAAAAGTATATATAGATTTTGTGAGGCGACGACGTCAAGAGTAAATTTCTGACGCCGTCATCTCGCCGCCAATAAAGTTCTCGAACTACCTAGATCTGGAGCTGACGCCGTCATGTGTAATCCATATTCAGGCCGTCACCAAAATAACTCTTGACGCCCTACTTCTGACGCCTTCAGGTTTTCTCTGGGTCATCATGTATTTTGTTCTTGACACCGTCATATTTTCCTTCTTGACGCCGTCAGGTACTGTTCCCAGCATGGAAAATTAAGTCTTTGTCGTTTTCTTCACTTTTATGCTCCAAAAACGTCCAAAATGCTTCCTTTTCCAGAATTCACTCCCAAAGTACCTAAAATCACAAAAGGAACGATTTAGGGCAATATTTGATCAAATAAATTCAATTCCGAGCTTAAATGACCCCCTAAAAATGGTTCATTTTTCGCCTCATCATCACTCTTATGTGTACCCTTTGGGGATTGCAGAGGATGTGTTGGTCAATGTTGCAGGATTCATGTATCCCATTGATTTCATGATCATCGATGATAAAGCAGGTAGATGCATGCCAATAATCCTTGGAGCACCATTCCTCACCACCGCAAGAGCTGTTATTAGGTATGAAAAAAGGGAAATTGAGCTTAAGTCAGGGAAAAGAAAGATTAGCTTTCCCATGACCCCACGATATGCACAAGAAAGCCTGATGAACAGAAAGCTAAAAAACAACATTGACACATCACCTAATCATGTTCAAGAAAAAATTCTTGCATGGGAAACAAGGATCAAAAGTTACAAAGAAATTGAGCATGAGAAAGGCAAAAGCTGCAACAAAGTTCATGTCAAGTTTGAATATAGTCAACCGACGGAGAATCATGTACCATTCGCAAAAGGAGACCTGGTACTCTTAAGACACTCATAGATAACAGTACCTCCCGATAAACCAAGTCCCTGGTGGTATGGACCATTTACAATTGAAGGCATAGGCCAAGATGGGATAGCTAACTTGAGCAGTATAGGAGGAGGGGAGGTGACTGCGAGTATCGATCGATTGAAACACCACCACCACGATAGTGAGGATCATAATTACATGGGATACGTCATCTCGAGAGATGAGGTCACGTAATAGCCCATGACCTTGAGTCTAGCTACAAGACTCATAAAATAAAGAAAAGCGCTTCTTGGGAGGCAACCCATGTTTTGTGTGATTTTTATTTGTTTGATTGTTATTTTCTTCCGAATGCATGCTTTATTTTTTATTGTTGGTAGATCATGTTTCAAACTAAATTGTGAAAATGCTTTATTTTGTTGTTTAACTTCGTCTTAACTTCATACAAAGGTATTTTTCAAAAGATAAGTGTAAGGGGAAACCCCAAATTTGTTTTTAAGAACAAAATTGATCATGATTCTCCACAATATTAAATGGACATGTGTATTAGTATTTGTTAGAGTCAAATGCTTGCATCGAGTCAAATGATGTTTTGCAAGATTTTCCAGGAAGTAGGACATAAGTTTTTCCAGAAATTTTCCAGAAACTTAACGTAAATATTTCTACACGTCACTTCTGACAGCGTCAGGAATTAATTCCTGACGGCGTCATGTGTAAAATTCTGGAAATTTTGCGAGTTTTATTTTTCTAACGGAGTCTTAAAGTTTTCGTTAATTCATTAGTTTTATAAACTCCAGGAAATCTGCAAACATTCATTCCTCAAGCATTATATCTTACATTGCTTTCTAGGATTTGTTAGTATATATAGATTGCCGCCGATTTTATGCGAGGTTGCCTTGTTTGTTTTCTTAGGTTTAACAGGTTATGTATGACAAGAAGATGATTTATTTTTCTGGAAGGGAAGCTTTGAACGTTCATTTTCTTGGAGGAAGATCTAACCTTGTTACCACACTATCCACACCGAACGAATCAGGGGAGTATTTGATTTCATTCTTTTACCTATTTCACTTTTACATTCTTTAATTGAACATTGGGACAATGTTCATCCTTAGTGTAAGGGGAGGGTAAATGATGATACCTTATAGCATACAATTGCACTTGAGTTTGTTTGTTTGATGGTAGGTGTGTAATAAAACTAAGAGAAATACTTGTTAGTGTAATTTTAGCGCCAAATTTAAATTTTTTTACAACATTTAGGAGTGAAACTTTAGCCTTAGCAAGCGTCTCATGGATTGGAGTTGTATGACTAGCACAAAACCGTACTATTCAGAAAAATTTTCCACCCAAATATGTGAAGTTCGCCTTTAGATTTGATAGGAAAAGCATTCATTATTAGTGCTTATGAGTGTACCGGTAGCATTTAGATTCTAGAACTTGCATTAGTGATGCATCCCGAGACCGCTAGTGAGACTACAGTCGTGTGCTAGGATTTACTACATGATAAGAGGCATTAGGATCACCCTTGTGTTAAACCCGTATCGTAATTACTTGACCATTTAAGTCATATTACTTGGCTAGTAAAGTCAACTAATTTTTCCCACACCTTAGCGTTGTACTCATTTTTAGTACACGAAACCCCTAGTACACCCCTCCGAGCCTATCTTTTCGTTTCTAACTTTAAGCATCTTACTTAAAGGAAGAATTTGTTACAACCCACTTAAATGTGCAACCAAATCGCCTTAGCCTTCCGTGTATGCACTCATCTTTAGTGCATTATTGTTATTTGTTTAAACCCTTAGTTAATTATCTAATTGATTACATGGTTGCTAAGTCGAGTCATATCTTGTACATATTGTTTTGGGATAATTGGGACTCATGGGTAAAGTACTTATGTTATGGAGTAATGGGGAAGAACATCATTTATTACCCCCATATGTGCGTTAATCTTAAAAGTACTCCAAGTGTTTTAATTATCTTGATTCGAATCATTAGATTAGTTTATTGTAAAGTATGTAAAGATGCAAGTGTAAGGGGAATATACATTCCCTATGATGTATTATTTTGAATGGTAGGGTAAGAGTGTATGAAAAAATCAAAAAAAAATTAAGAAAAAGAAAAAGAAAAGAGAAAAAAACATACGGACTACCATCCCGTTTCATTTTATGTTTGTTTTATGTTTTTGTTATTTTTCATTTATTAGCTTAAGTCGAGTCTAGTCTTGGCTTAGCAACGCCATATTGTACATGTAATTAACCAAGATGATTAACTCGCTACCAGTAAATATTGCCTATATCCAACAAAACCGTGTATTCCATATCCCTACACCTAACGTTATAACCCTTTAAAAAGACCTCTTTGATAGTTTATCCTAGGTGCTTACGCCATGTTGTGGAGGTTTGATCCTTTCCCAAGCCTATGGTAATCTATTTTGTTATGACAGGTAGTGAGAGATGTTTTCCATTTCCATATTGTAATATATACTTTATTACACCCGAGAGATGTGAGTATCTAAACACTATTTGTGAGGTGCTAGTGTATGACCTCCGTTCTTGTCTTTGGTCTTTAGTGGAACAATTATTTGTTGTAATTACTTTTATATTAGTGTTAAATGACCCCTAACTTGTATTTTGATTAGAATAAAAGCGCATTTGCTTGAGGACAAGCAAATCTCAAGTGTAAGGGTATTTGATGACGCGAAAAATGAACCGTTTTTAGGGGGTCATTTAAGCCCGGATTCGAATTTATTTGATCAAATATTGCCCTAAATCGTTCCTTTTGTCATTTTAGGTACTTTTGGAGTGAAATCTGGAAAAGGAAGCATTTTGGACGTTTTTGGAGAATAAAAGTGAAGAAAACTACAAAGTCTTAATTTTCCTTGCTTGGAACAGTACCTGACGGCGTCACAAGATTCTTAATGACGGCGTCAAGAGTAATACAAGAGGTGGAAGTGGAGGGTGCACATGACGATCCAGAAAGTTTTGTACTAGGGACATGACGTCGTCACCCAAGGCCATCATGGTCCAAATGTTAGTGACGGCCCAGAGCAACTTTACACATGACGGCGTCAAAAGTGGATCTAGGCAATCCGATTTCATTATGGGCGGCTAGTTGACGGCGTCAGAATTTCCTTCTTGACGCCGTCACCCTGTAAAATCTATATATAGTATTCCAATTTTTATTCATTAGGGTGTAACTTTTAGGTTGCAACTTTGGAGAAAAACCCTAGTCCGATTTTCACAGCTTTTTCAAGGGTTTTTACCCTTTGAAACCTCTTATGTTCAATTGAGATAAGTACTCTTTCAATTTAATCAATATGTCTATGTGTTGCTTGAATATATCTTACACTTGTCTTCAATTTTACATGCTTGGCTAGATCTCTTGTGTGTTTGCTTAGATGTAGTGAAACTATGTTAATTATGGGTTGATTGTTTGTTTATACTTGTTACGGATGATTGTATTTGATGTTAGGCTTAAGAAAACTGGCAGACTTCCATTGGTAACATGTTTGAACGTCTTAAAAAACATGATCAGAGGTGTACTATGATTTTTTGTTGTATTTAATGCGTAGGAGAATTCTAATGATCCCATGTTAGGAGCTTCTAACGGCTCGACATAGGATTGAAGTAGGATCCTATAGAGTTAGGGAATATTGTACACGGCCCTACGACTAGTATTAAGGAATACGAACCGTCATCCATGCAATTGTAACAAACTATCAACCTGTAAAAGATATCTAGGGAGTAATGAAACCTAAGTAAACACAACTTTTCCTATCATTGTTTACACCACACTAGTATAATTAGATTTATTTTCATTTTTGTTATTTTATTTTGACTGCATCTTAGTTATTGGGTTAGTTGACTAGCAACTGATTCCGCCCACTCTTCAAAAAACCCGAGATTTTAATTGCTTTTATAAAATATAAAAATACAAAAAGAATCATCCCTCACCTCTAGACCTAGTTTTTAGGCTTTCTAATCCTAGCGACACTATTCCTGAGTTGAACGATCAATCCCCCGGTATTTGTCACTATACTATACTACAACGATCAGGTACACTAAATGGTGGGGGTTGTAAGCTTCTCGAGATCCCTCGAGAGGTAAAGCCCGGTGCGATTCCCACGTATCATATATATATATATATATATATATATATATATATATATATATATATATATATATATATATATATATATATATATATATATATATATATATATATATATATATATATATATATAGATTACGTGTAAGTGTGAATGAATGGTGGGTTATTAGTTGGAGTTGAGAAATGATGACGAAGATAAGTTTTTGTCGGTGAAAGGAGTTTGTTTCATCCATAGTTTTCTTGTGTGAATGCGTTCTACTTTTATGGTTATCCACTTAACTCACATCTCTTCATCATCATGAGTTTTCTAATAGTGGACATAAAATATTTTCGAGTTGAACGTCAAAGTTCAAAAAGAGCCAATAGGGGGAAGGAAAAGGTTCGATAACAAACAATTTCCGGGAGTTCTAGAAAGTCAACTAATGACGTATCTAGGTTATGTGCACGTATATATATATATATATATATATATATATATATATATATATATAGTATTATAAGTATAGGGATAAATATATGTATATATGTACGTTCAAGAGAAAGAAGGAAATAAATTATATCTACGCAAGCAAAGCAACAAATTTTTTTTTTATCTACACATGGCAATGGGTAGAGAAAGAATGGCGTACCCGGCGGTCTTCAAAAAAGTCTTCTAAATCTTCAAGATGATAGATAGACTTTGCAAAAGTCTATGGTGATAGAACTCCAAGATAGTTGTAAGGAATGTTGATCTAGCTATTTGGTCCCCATTGTCTCTTTGGTCCAAAGTTGTTTGGTCCAAACATGTTCAACATTGGCCTAGGATGCATGAAAGGTGGTAGTATTCCCCAAGGGTTGTAACTTGGTTGATAGTTCCACATTTGATTACTAGGGTTGTCGTAGTTTTGTTTATTTTGGTTTTCTTGTTGGTTGAGGTGTTTTAGATCTAGGATAAGAATTATTTGGCTTCTTATGTGGTGGAGTTTTAGATCTTGTTTTAGGTTTAGAGGATCCTACATCGGTTTTTAAAGATGGTTTATAAAAAGTTTTTATTTCTTCATTACTAGCAAGAGGTATTTTCTTATTATTTATGAGTAAGTATTTGGGATGTTTTTCTAAGGATGTTGGTTTACTAGATTCGCTTTCAAACTTAACATTTTTTGTTTCACTAGTTGAAGCTTCAATTGGGTTAAATCCTAAGCCGGTTTTGTCTCCGGATATTCTTTGAATGCTTGTTATTTTCTTAAGTGAGTTACTACTATTTTCAAATTTGTCAAGTTTACAAATTTCTTCTCTAAGTATTTCATTTTCACTTTTAAGCTCTTGACATAATTTACATTCTTCAACAATTTCTTTTCCTTTTTCTAATTTATGCATTCTAATTTTAAGTTCTAGTATTTCATTTTCTAATTGGTTGTTTATACGTTTTAGTTATTTGTTTTTAGTCATTACTTGTTTTCCTAATTTGCATAGTCTATTATACTCATTATCTAAATCATTTTCGTCTAATGATAGATTCTCATCACTAAAGTATTCGGTTTTGGAACGTACCTCGCTTGATGTTTTTGCCATAAGACACTTTTCTTCTTTTGTCGTTTCTTTCTCCTCCTCATCACTATCACTCCAAGCTCCTCCAACAAATGCTCTTTGATTTTGATCTCTTGACATCATTGGACATATCTTCGTTACTAGATTCCTTTCTAGCTTTAAAGGCGATTGACTTGCTTTGCTCTCATTTTCCTTTGACCATTTCGGAGTCCTTCTTTAAACTTGTGATGATAGTGTTAAATCTAGCGAAAGCATTATCAATTGATTCCTCTTCCGGAATCGTGAATTGCTCATATTATTGAACAAGTAGATCTATTTTATTATCATTGACTTGACTATTACCTTGGTGAGTTATTAGTAAAGAGTTCCAAATTTCTTTTGCGGTTTCACACATAAAGATCCTTTCGTATTCTTTACGTGGTAGCGCATTGTAAATAACCATTTTTGCTTCATCATTTTTAGCAAGTTTTCTTTTTAAATCATCATTTTGTTTTTCAAAAGGTACGATTTCATGTTTCTTTGTTTCGGGGTTATTTTGAATAGGTAAAAAATCACCATTAGTAATAACATGCCAAAGATCTAGATCTTTTGATTTCACATAAGTTTCGAATAAATTTTTCCAATATAAAAATCCATCACTTTCAAATAGTGGTGGTCTTTGCATAGATTGCCCTTCTAAATATTTTTCAGATTCCATAGATCACTACAAGTTTTAAAATACAATATATTTTAAAGATCTTGCTAGACGTGGCTCCTGATACCAATTGTGGAAAACTAGAAGGGGGTTGAATAGTTTTACTATCTTTTTAAATTTATTTTTAGAATCTTTTGTAGCTTATAAAACTTTGATTCGATCTTACGTGAATTCAAATGTCAACAAATGTGAGCAAGTCTAATCTAATAATGTAAGTATTGAAATGAAATGAAATAAAGATAGAGATAGAAAGATCAAACTACAACACGCGAATTTATAGTGGTTCGGCTACAAGGACACCTTCCTTGCCCTACTCCACTCCCCGAGTACCACACTCGAGAGTTTTCTTCACTATGTCAACAAACTCCTTATGGCGGAGAAACCTTACACACCTTGGCTTTCACCGATTAACGACACTAAGCTAAATGTCGAGTTCTAATCGTAGCTAGAACTAATCTCACAACTTCTTCACAACTTCACAACTTCTTCGCGATAGCTCCACAACTTCTTCTTCTCGTCCACTTCAAACCTTCTTTTATGCACAACTAATTCACAACTTCTACACTACTTTACAACACACCTAATATCTACAATCAACTAAATCACACAACACTTTACAAATATCTAGCACTACAACAAGATGATACTAACTAATCACAACACTACTACAATTTTATGGATGTTGAAGGAGTGTTCTTATTTTAGCACTTGTATGAATGAAGCTTTGGATCACTTGGAAACAAAGACTTATGAATTATATGATAAAAGGTTTTTGGGATAGAAATGGATATGAGATCAGAAAGTTTTGAGTGCAAAAAGGTGAGGAAAATTTGTGAAATGAACCAGTATTTATAGGGCAAGAAAATACTGTTCTGGAGCATGCCAGTCCCCTTAATTAGGGGCCGGTCCTCTTAATCATTAAGGGGCCCGCCCCTCCAGAACGTTGGGTTTGTTTGTCTTTTTGTGGGGAAGGTTTTTCTAGAGAGATTTTGCCCTTTTTGGTTAGAAATTTGAAATCATATCTTTGTGGTTTAATAAAACAATACCAAGAATGATTTACTAAAATATATAAAATGTTAATGTCATTTTATAAATGTTTTGTTTTAAGAAAATGCTTTCTTTGATCATGTAATGCATAAGATGCTTAGTTTATACATACCTTAAGTGATATTAGTTGTAGAAGTAAATATTTGTCACTAAATACTTGTTTACGTCATAATCTTGAGTTAATTTAGTTTACATTTTGTGATTATCAAAACGTAGAGTTATTGAAAAGTATTAATAACGTTTTTAAGCATTATTTATATCAACAGAACATAAGGCAAAGCCTTCTAAGCATGACAGAGGAGAAGCAGTAGACTCAACTCTATTCAAGAATCTTGTTGGAAGTTTGCGCTATTTGACATGTACAAGACCGATTGATTAGTCATTTCATGGAAGAGCCTACGACAAAACATTTGGAGATTGCGAAGAGGATTCTCCATCATATCAAAGGTACTGTAGATTATGGTATGTTTTATTCAACATGTGAAGACTTCAAGCTGGTTGGATATAGCGATAGTGACTGGGCTAGAAACAAAGACGAAGGAAGAAGTACAATTGGATTTCTATTCTTCTTGGGTAACAATGCCTTTACATGGTCTTCAAAGAAGCAACCTATTGTTACCTTGTCCAGTTGTAAGTGGAGTACGTAGTTGCAACATCGTGTGTATGTCATGCAATTTGGCTTAGAAGTATGCTAAAGGAGCTACACATGGAGCAAGAAGATGCGACTGAGATCTATGTGGATAACAAGTCGGCCATTGACTTAGCAAAAAATCCAGTCTACCATGATCGAAGTAAGAATATCAACACTCGTTATCACTTTATTCGAGAGTGTGTTGCAAGGAAGGATGTCCAAGTGATACATACGAGGTCCGAAAACCAAGTTGCAAATATCTTCACCAAGCCGCTCAACGAGAAAGATTTCTCAAGACAATGAATGATGCTTGGAGTCGGTAAATCAAGTTTAAAGGGGGGGTGTTGGATGGTAACCTTGATTTAGTCCAATAAAGATTGGACTATCCATAAAAGCCCAAGCCCATGATCAAGAAGCTTCTAGAATAACGAAGAATGATCATAGCATAGAAAAATATCTAGGTGAAATATCTAGAATGATATTAGAAATATCTAGATAAACTTATCTAATAAGAATTATCTAGAATTAGGTATATTGATAAGTATGATGACGTGTTAAGAAAAATCTAGATTATGTAAGAAGATCCATGGAAGTATCTCGGTTCTAGAATCTTCTATGGACTAGTATGAATAGGTGATGGTGTATGCATTGTAAGCATGAAGCAAAGCTTAATCAATAAAGTAACATTGTAAACTTTCTCTAAGTATTCCTCTCTTCATCAAGTATAAGCCTAAAAGTCCTTCGTGTTTCCAACACAATCAAGGACACTAGATGCTCATGGCGCAATCTAGATAACATCTGTATTTCTGTTTGGAATTCATGAAACCCTTGACTTGATGATGGATTGAGCCATTTGATTGCTACCGTGGTTTTAGCACTTCCCATGTACCCTTTGTATACCTTACCGAATCCTCCATTTCCAATAACATTATTCTCATTAAATTTGTTTGTTGCAACTTTCACTTGTTTAAGTGAAAAACGAAGATAGCAATCTGATGGTAGTGATGGCTTATTGTTTGTGGTAGTATGGTGTTTGGTTCGCCTTCGCAGATATAAAACTAAAACTAGTAAAACAGACAACAAGACTAACCCTCCCCTAACACCACCTATTATCAAGGCAGATGGTGGAGTCTTCTTGTTGTTCTCTTTTATGAGGTTTGGTGTTGGGCTAGAAAGATCATGGTCCATGCTCACTTTGAAGGCTTCCAAACCATTTAAATAAGCATCAAGATATTCTTTCGATACTTCACGGTTACGATGCATCTGGATCCACAAATCCTGCTTGCTTCGATGACCACTTGGATTGTTGACAAGCACAAGGTAATCATTGTATATTGCAATCCAGGTATCTTGAGCCCCGTAGATTATATCAGCTACATCTTCAGCAGTTTGATTATTAATAAAAATCCTAAAGATCATTTGTAGATCCTTACTATATTGTGGTATAATGCAACTAAAATGGAGCAGGATCATGTAATAAAACCCAGAATCAACAGGAAGTATCCAGGTTAGATTATACAGGTCAGACTAATTTCCAATAATTCTTTCTGTTTTATAAATTACCTCAGGTGCTGCATAACTCGGAGTCTCTGCACTATATGCAATCGGATTCTGATAAGCAGGCTGTAGGATCTACACTTGCCAGATCTCGAACCAATAGATCGTTAGTCTACTAATGTAATCACTAGCAAACTAAATAGACAATCTCTGTTAGCTTATACTTATTGCGGAATATAAATATAAACTGTAAGCTAAACTTTGATCCTCTATAGATCGATATTATTCACTAACAATTGTTTTGAAACTCGTACCTATTACAATGACCTTGGGTTCCTTATATACTATTAGAAACCCTAACCTTTCTTATAAGAAACGAATAATCATTAAACTAATAAAAGATATACTACATATCATGTCCTAAAATAAACTAATTCTATCCATGGATTAACTATATCCGCAGGATCCTTCTATCAGCAGGAACCAGTCTTCAGCAGAATCCACTTTATGTATCCGCAGGAACCTGTCAGCAGAATCCTTTAGCAGTATCTAAATACTGACTTCAATAATTCCTTACAATCCTCCCCTAATCTTGAAGTTGACATGGTTAACTCCAAGATTCTTGATAGATCTTCAAAGGCAAAAAGAAGAGGATTGAGGATGAACTTCAGCAGAAAAAAATCTTTATCAGCAGGATCTCAATGATCAGCAACAACTTGAAAAGCACTATTCTTTGCAGCAACAAATGACCAAAGCTACATCAAAACATATTAGTTTCATACTATTCTCATCACAACCAGGTGTGTTAACTCCTGTGAGAGGTGAATCATTAAAAATAATGGATTTAATGTCTCTTTACCAATAGCCATTACTACTGGAGTAGCCAAATGTTTTAGTTCACAAACTATGGTACACTGATGACCATATGATTTTTAGCAAATCATCAGCTATAAACGGATTTGAGATGTCTTTACCTGTAGCCGTTTTCTAAGGACTAGTCAATTATTAGATGTAAAAACACCTTGGTCAATTGAATACCAAATATGGTTTTCCACTGCCTTTACCACAAGCCATACTCTTGTGGGCTAGCCAATTATTAGGAATCCATAAAGGAAAAATCCATGGTCAATTGACAACCATCCAACTCTCAGCTGTTAAGCATGGGTGAGTTGAGTACCCAATAGTTTTTAGCAAACTATTACAGCTATCAACAAATTTGACTTGTCTTTACCAAAGTTGTACCCTTTGGACTAGCCAACTTTTTGATGGAATAGTCAACATCAGGTAAGTTAATAACCAGAGAAGGTGTAGAAATAACCAACACCAAATCCTGCAAACAACATACACAATACTATACAAAGATATTAGGGTTTTTTTTTTTTTTTTTTTTTTTTTTTTTTTTTTTTTTTTTTTTTGTAAAGAAAGTAATAAATATACAACAAAATACAATAAGAATACCCAATCATTCTAGATAAGTTTCAATATGGACACCATGCTGAGTTTGCAATTCCATTTTAACCAAAATACTTCTTCGGATAGCTCTAATCAACTGTTCAGCAAGATGCATATCATTCCCAATCATATCCAGAGGAACAGTAAGTTTCACCTCCAGCATTTGTCTCATCACATCTATAGTGATTGGATATACCACATTTTCCCAACAATATAATGTTTTGCCAGAGGTGGTAATGATGATATGAACATTAGGAAGAGGAAAATATTTCCAAGTATCAACTACCTAATTCTTCTGACCTTTCCAAACATGAAATACAGTACCCGTAAAAAGATGAGAATCACAGAGTACTTGTAAGTCTCCCAGCAAAAACATACTAATCCCTTCAGGTTGATGAGACTTATAATAAGTTACACCCCAGCCATATAAGGAAAGAATATCCTGCCTATCCACCATATGTAAAATCTGACTAAGAAAAGTAAATTCTTTGGTGGAACCATCTTGTCTGTGAAGTACATTGACTTGTCCTTGACCAGTTGGAGACTCAATAAGCTCCCATTGAACTACTCTTTCCCAAACAACAGGATTGTCATCATCAGAATCAAAGTCAATAAAAGTACTATCCTTTGGTGATTCACCCCTAGAAGCCTTTCTCTTCTTAGCAAAAGTCTTCTTCCTAGTACCAGGTGTAGAAGGAGAAGAAGTATCAAGTGGAGGATCAGCAAAAGTCTCTGCCTTGGGAACTGGTGCTGAAGCATCAGGAGAAACACCTTGTGGATCTTCAGGAGGAATAGATTTTGGATCTTTAGGAACATCTGCTGAAGCATCAGGAGAAACATTCTTTGGATCGTTAGTAGGAGTAGGTTCAGTGGTAGGAACTTTAGTGGAAACAGACTCTGGAACTGCAGGAACATCTGATGAATCATCAATAGGAGCAGAAGAAGATCCACCAACATCTGAAGGTTCAGAAGGCTCCGCAACTGCAGCAACAACAATATCAGTAGATGGTGAAGGAACAACATCAGTAGAATCATCAACCTGAGTTAATAATGAAGGAGAATAAATATGCTCCTGAACACCAAATGAAGACTCAGTAGATTCTTTGGGCTGGTTAGCAGAATCATCAAGCCTGATCCTCTTAGCAACAGGCTTATCCATAAGTCTGCCACGCTTCTCTAACACATCTGGAACATTGATACCTGATGAATGAAGAAGAGATATGAGCTTGTCATAGTATGAAGTTAACTGAGTGTCTAAAAATCCCCAAACTTTCTTTTGAGTCCATCCTGATCCAAACATAGAACACCCTTGGTTCTTGACAAAATTCCTCATATACTTTCTAATCTCTGCTTTTGTCCATGGTTTGTCCCTCAGCTCTTTAGCTTTTCTCTCTGCCTCAGCCTTCTTCTGCAACTTAACACTTTCAACCATCCTTTTAGCAAAATCAGTCTCATGATAATCAGTTCCAAGAACAGACTTTGCCAAATCAGGTTTAGCAGAGACTTGAGTGGCTAAAGTTTCCCATTGCTCAGCTGATAAACTCTTAGCAATTTCATCTAGCTCCTTTTGTCTTTCAACAGGTAAAGTATGAGTAATTGGAGTGCCCATTCTATCCAAATCAGCCTGTATCTTCCTAGCAAGTTGCTTAGAGGCCTTCATATCCAAATCCTTCTTAGTCTTTGTAGCCTCCTCTTTGGCTTGCCACTGAGCTGCAACCAATTCACTAAGCTTCTCATTAGCTAGTTCTTGCTTAGTTTTCTTTCTAGAAGGAATGTCTTGATCAACCATAACAGACTTTCCTTTATCTGTCTGAGTGGAAGTAGCTTCAGGAGGAACAGACTGCTGATTAGTTGTATCTTTTGCTGGAGAACTATCAGGACAATCAACATGTAAATCTGCTGATTCATCAGCTGGAACATCCTTTGGCATTGCATCAGCTGATGTTGCCTTGCTATGTGATAGCACATATTCCTTTCCTGCAACAAAGAAAGCATCTCCTGACTGAGAGGCATCACCAGGAGTCTTGTCAGTAGGAACGTCACTCATATCAACATCTACAGAGGTGAGATCAACAGCTGTTTTAGGAAGGTATGCCAAGTACTTCCTTCTAACATAAGACACTTTCTTAACTTTTGGAGTGGATGTGTCAGCAGAAGGAGCAGTGGTTGCAGGCCTAGAAACAGGAACCTCATGTTGAGTATTTTCTAGAGTAGTAGTGGCAAGAAGATGAAGCCCTTCTAGGTCAATCTTGTCAGACTATCCAATAACTTCTTCATCTGAGTCAATCACAGCACCTTTTCTTTTCCTGGTTTTAAGTTTGTTCTCCAACTTCTTGACCTTTTTAACTAGAGTCACCACAGCATTCCCAAGTGTCTGCTTGGTGTGTTTAAGTGCCTTTTCTAAAGTATCCATCTTATGTACATACCTGTCCAATAAAAGAGACAAAGAAGTGAGAGTAACAGGACCTTCAGCTCCACCAACAAGGATATCTGTGGTATTGGGAGCATCATTGGTCCTAACAGGAGAGTTAAACAAGTCTTCATTGATATCAACATTCTCCTCTAAAGTAGGACTAGAAACAGGTGTGGGAAGTCTTGTTATTTGTGGAGATTGTACAGGTTGGTCAGGGCCAAAATCCTCAGTAACTACACGCTCAGAAGGAGCATCAGCAGTTGGTGAAGGACTAGGTATAAATAGCCTAGGAGAGATTGGTGGCTGAGCATCAGCAGCAACTGATGCACTTGCATCAGGAGCAACTTCAGCCCTCTCAGGAGATTCCACTGGTGATTGAACATCAGCAGGATCCTGACCATCATCAGCTGCATCAGCAACTGCTTCATCAGCAGCTACTTCATCAGCAGTATTGCCAGCAGGCAACATAGCAGGTAGTAAAGGTCTATGATCTCCTTTATAATTGGTTTTCATAGAAGCAAAAAGCTTGCTAGATAAACCCTTAACAGGAAGATGGGTAATGTCCTGGGTCTGAATACCTAAAATTATCTGAAGAAACCTAGGATACATTAAATATTTAAGTTTACTATACTTAACATTACCTAGCATTTCATCAAATATATACTTATAGAAATTAAAGGTTCTTCCCTGAGACAGGCACACAATGGCAAGAGCTATGTCTGTGGAAAATTGATCCCATCCACTAGACTTGGAACTCATACACTGAAGCAGAGTGTGTGTCAAGAATCTCCATTTAGGGCAAAACTGATTCTTGTACCATACTTTCCCATCTCCACGATATCTAGCAGCCCGCAAACCTGCAAGTATCTCCTCCTTAGCCAATTCGTGCTCCCCTCCTTCATCATCCAATTACAATTGAGTCCCAACCAATGACTCAGTAACAACACATTCTACCCCATCAACAGTAGCCACAATCTCTGTTGGTCTATCTTCAACAGACCTTGTTTGTGCCGTTCTCCAAAATTGTATAACCAATGATTCATGAATAACATCAGGATAGTGAGTTAGGGCAAAATGAAGCTTTGACCTTTGGAGAAATTCCATCATCCCTACATAATGACCATCTCCTTTTCCACGACCCACGAAAGCAATTTTGTTATGATTACCTTTGAAGAGTAGTTCAGCCATTGATTGAAAAAAGAGAGAGAAATAGGGTTTTGAGTGCTTGAAAGATGTTGAAATGGTTTTTGAAATTTATAAGTAGAGGGAATCAGTTATTTAGACATGGGATTTGCACGTCTAGGTTAAATGGGGTAAGTTTCCAAACGTGGAATGTTATTGACAAGAATTGTGGAAACAATCTTTGACCAATATATTGACAAGAATTGTGGAAACAATCTTTGACCAATATATGACCATTATAAACCCCCAAGTAAACTGACCCATCCGAAGAAACCAAGCCAACCAGCAGGAACCAATTGGTCAATCCGCATAATCTACTTAAATGTTGACCAAGTCAACCATTCCAGGTATCAGCAGCAACCAATCAGCAGGAAGCGATCATTAGGGGTAACCACAATTTCAGTGAGAATAGCTTTCAGTCAAACCTTCGCCCTTAATTATCTGTAAACCACCTCGCATTTATGGTAATAATTATACACGGTTTACTTGGCCTTATAAATACAGGGTAAAAATCCCCAAATTTCACCAATCAATTTCAAAATTCAAATCCCTAATTACAAAAACCACCAATCAAGTAATAACCATGTCATCCAATCCTAACATCATCAACCTCTCTTCTGACTCATCTGATTCTTCAGAATCACTAACATCTCCACCACCACTAAGGATGCCAACCCTCCCACGGGGTCTGACCAAAGAACAGGCCAAGAAGAAGCGACATGATGTACCTGCTCCAAGTTCATCATCATCAGAGGATCTTCCACCCTATCCTTCTGACTTAGATGATTCTGATGCGGCTATAGAGCTAGAGAGACGATGGAATGCATTGGAGAAGGGTCAAGCAAACAGAGCCCCCAATCCTGCTATGTCTCCCTTCATTTACACATCTTCTGATAAAGATGATGATGAGAATGATGCACTCTACAATCCTCCCTCAACACCTGAGAGGCCCCAATCCTCCCGTCCAAGGCGACCATCAAGACCCAGAAAGTCAAATCCACCATTGCCAAAGACAAGGGAAGTGGTGATTGGGTTGCCTTGTCCCCAACAGCAAGGACTCTTCATCAACAACAAGGGCAAGGAGAAGATGGCTGAAGTGAAGGGCAAGGGCAAAGGAAAAGTATAATAGGAGGGTTAGGATTGATAGGCTTGTTTGAATGTGTGAAACTTTCAATCTTTCTTCTGTTTGTACTTTTGGATGATCATCAATAAAACATGTTTCCTTTATTTGAAATTACTTGATTGTTATGCTTCTGAAAAGAATTGTTCATTCCCCTGATTTAGATCTGCTAGCAGAATTCATCAGCAGGAACAAACTTAATGATCAAACTTGTGTTATCAGCAGCAATTGGTCAAACCCTAGTGACTCTCATCCGTAGAATCCATGTACATGGACAACTTGCACAATTAGTAATTGCCACTGACTCAACTACCTCCCTTTAATTTTCATTAACTCTCATTAATCACAAATCAAGTCTATATAAAGTTGTATTCAAAGCATAAGCTACTCAAAACTCAATTCCTTACTAATACCAACACTCCAAAGTCTTCCCAAACATACAAGTCGTGAAGTCAAACCCCAAAGTCATAGATATTTCCTCTGATTCTTCTGATTCCACATTTGATATACCCCAAATTCAAAGAGCATACTACTATCTTGGTGAAGGACCATCTAAGTTCTGTCCATCTCCATCCTCATCAGAGGAAACAGAGGAAGCTCCAACTCCTCTTGCTGTTGTTGTCCCTGATTTTACTCCTGTCACAGCATTCCTTACAAGTGAGATGGAAAGGGTTTGTGCTGATACGAGGAAGATCTCTATCCCTGAAGAGCCACAGTCCTCTCAAAGGAACAAGGGTCCACTGAAGGTTGTCCTTGGACTTGCTGCTCCCAAGCTCTGGAACAAAGACATGCAATCCAGAGGGACCCACAAGAGGATGCCTGACCCCAAGGACATGGGAAAAGGGAAGAGAAAGATGCAGTAGGAGTTTGAGCTGTTGAATGTTGCTGGTTGGTAGGTGGTTAGGTTGTGTCTTTTGTAATCCTGTGATGATGTTTGATGATTGTGATGATGTACTCCCACTATCTTAATAATGAAAGAACTTTTCATTTTGTCTTTTACATCTTGTACCACTGATACAAGTTGTGTAGATTTCCAACTCCACTTGTGTAGATCTTTGTTCATCAGCAGGAACATAATCTGCACACCAAACATTCAAACAGAACACAAAAGGCAAACATAGTGATATACAAAGTTAGTAAGAAACCTGCAAAACAAAGTTAGTAAACATAATAATATACAAAATATACAATATCAATTACAATCCTCCCTAAAGGCATATGCCTCTCCTAAGGCTTATGCCTCCCCTCAAACATTGCATTCAAGGGTTAACCATCCCAATGTGGACAACTAAGTAGTTAAACCTAGGTCCATCAAAAGCCTTTGTTAACAAATCAGCCACATTATCATCAGTATGAATTTTAAACACCTGTATTAAATGTTTTTCATTTGCATCTCTTATAAAATGGTGCCTAATTTCAATATGTTTAGTTCTTTGATGAAAAATTGGATTTTTAACAATTGAAATGGTACTTTGATTATCAATATAGATTTTAGTGTTCATAAAGTTGAACCCATAATCCAACATTTGATTCTAAATCCAGAGTACCTGACCACAACAGTTAGCAGCAGCAACGTATTCTGCTTCAGTAGAAGAGGTGGCCACAATGGTTTGTTTCTTGCACTGCCAAGAGATGAGTCTTCTACCAAGAAATTGACAACCTCCTGTTGTGGATTTCCTGTCCAAATTAGCTCTAGCATAGTCACTATCACTATATGCTTCTAGCAAAAATGATGAATCCCTTGGATACCAAAGACCTAACTTGGGTTGGCCTTTGAGATACTTGAAAATTTTCTTCACAACATTTAGGTGGGAAGTCAATGGAGTGACTTGATGTCTTGAGCAAGCATTAACAGCAAAGGTGATGTTAGGTCTTGAAGCTATGAGATACATGAGTGATCCAATCATGGATCTATATAGATGCACATTAACAGCTTCATCTTGTTCATTTGGATTTTTAAGCTTGGGAGGTTCATAGGGAGTAGTTACAGTCCTCAAAAGTTCAAAGTCAAACTTTTTCAAGATATCTTTGACATATTTCTCTTGATGGATAAAAATCCCATCAGGTTGTTGTTTGACTTGTAGCCTAAAAAAAAATGTCAGTTCCCCCATTGCACTCATCTTAAATTCACTTTTCATCAAATTTTCAAATTCCCTGCACCATGCTTCCTTTGTGGAGCCAAAAATGATATCATCCCCATAAACTTGTACCCGAATGATATCCCTAGAGTTTTTGTTGATGAAGAGAGTCTTGTCAATTGCTCCTCTTCTATATCCATGTTCTAAAAGGAAGGTAGATAGCCTAGCATACGAGGCTCTTGGTGCTTGATGAAGGCCATAGAGTGCCTTGACAACCTTGTACACCTTCTTAGGATGTTGTGGGTCTTCAAAACCTTGTGGTTGAGTTACATAGACTTCCTCTTCAATCTTGCCATAGAGGAAGGCACTTTTTACATCCATCTGATATACCACAAATCCCATATATGAGGCAAATGCCAAAAATAACCTTATTGAATCCACCCTAGCAACAGGTGCAAAGACTTCAGTATAATCAATCCCTTCTTCTTGTCTGAAACCTTGAGCCACCAATCTTGCTTTATTTATGACCGCAATACCTCTTGCATCCCTCTTGAACTTTAATATCCACTTGGTTCCAATAGCAATTTTACCTGCCGGTAGATCAACAAGTACCCATACATCTTGATTCTTGAATTGTTGCATCTCTTCCTGCATAGCTTCAACCCAACTAGGTTCACACAAAGCTTGTTTAATGCTTGTTGGTTCTACTTGTGATAAGAAACAAGCAAACAGACAATGCTTCTGATCTGTGTGATTGTCTCTCTTCTGATTAGACACATATGTGAAAAAGGCACATTGACCAAACTGTGTCTGCTTTATAGCACTTCTGGTTAGAACCATAGCATTTGGATCACCAAGGATATTCTCTTGAGGATGAATGGTTTTGATCCTCTTAGTGGGAACAGGATTGACATCAACAGAGGTTTCAAGATTAGTCAAAGTTGGAGCAAAGTCTTCATCATAAGAAGCTGATTGAAAAATGCCAGCACTTTGTTCATGGTTGCCAAGATCTGAGGGGCTGGGGAACCTTCCAAATGGTTCTTCTAGCTAGTTGATGTAGCAGTGGAAACACGTGTTGCAGCAGAAATGCCTTCAGGAGAATTGGCATCAGCTGCATCAGCAGATTCATCAGCAGAAATAGATTTTCTGCTGACATCAATAGCAGCTTGTTTCAAGAGTGCTTCAGTGTCTTGAGCAAATTCAAGACCAAGCCTTTTAGCTTCTTCAGCAGCTGCATGCTCTTGCTTTTTGAGTCTAGCAAGATCTTCTACATAGGTTGAGTTTTCCACATCATCAGCATTTTTGGCATCAGAGGCTTCTTTGTTAGTAGGACCTGCAACATGAATAGGGAGAAAAGAAACAACAATAGTGGGTTCATCATATTCTGAATCACTGTCTGAGTCATCCTCCAGGGTACCTGCAATGTTAGTGGGGGACACTTGTGTACCTGCAGAAGGGTTAGTTTTAAATCTTGTATAACTCAAATGATTGGTCAAGTAATCAAGGTCAAAATACCATTCTTGAACTTTACCCTGAGTATTTTCATTGTCCTCCAGAAATCTCAGGTTAAGAGTCTCTTCAATCTTCTTTGCAGCCAAATTATATACCCTGTAGGCCTTGCTATGAGCTGAGTAACCAACAATATACCCTTCAGCAGCTTTTTCTTCAAAATTTCCTAAGTGATCACTTGTATTCAGAATAGTCACTAGACATCCAAAAGGTTTTAAGTACTCAATGGTAGGTTTCTTCCCTGTCAAAAGCTCATAAGGTGCCTAAATTTGTGAAAATGCCTAAATGACCTGATTTTTTGTTTGTTTATGACAGTAAATTACTTGGGTTAAAGTTATGTATTCATGGCTACAAGTAACTGGGCTAAAGTTGTGTATTCATAAGTTTATGAGAGTAAAGTACCCAACTTTATATTGTTTATGCATTTTTTTATACATATCTTTGTTGTTTGAAAGTAAAGTGTATATAATGGTTTTAATTGCTTATTTACCAGCTTTGTTTATAAGGTAATTGGTCTCAAGTTAGAATAAGTTATTTAGTTTATGAATTTGGGGAAGCGTAAAGGGGTGTTATCGGGTTGGGTTATTGGGGTTATCGGATTTATCGGGTTGGGTTGAATCGGGTTTTGAATTTTTAAAAAGTGACCCGTAACCCGACCCAATTAGTTATCGGGTTATCGGGTTCGGGTGAGATTCGGGTCGGGTTATAAGCATAACAAATTAACTATTGCTTCCTTTTAGTAAATATTAAAATTATATACAGTATCATAATTTCTCACCAGAAAAGTGATGTTGCAGTAGCATAATTACTAAATATTGTATACTTACAGTCAGTGTTCTGAAAAGCTCAAGGCGCACTAAGGCGCAAAGGGGGTCGAAGAGCCTCGAGTCGAGGCGCATTCCAAGGCGCGGGATTCATGAATGCGAGGCGCACTAAAAGCATTAAGTTTTTTATAACATATGTGACCATTTATGTAGCTTAAATAATACAAAATAACATTAAAATACTTAATGCATAACACATATTGCCATTATAAATATTAAAATGGATTGGTTGTCACTTCTAGAACGGATCAACTCTTTTGCTCTATGACCTATATAGAAATTAAAATCCATATCAGACTAAATATGTTTGTGTCCTACACTTGTAGCTTACATCTAACAAAGCTCACAATTGAACCCAAAATATCAAGTAAGCAATATATTAATATTCAAGGCACAATGCTACATTTTCATGATAATATGTCGTAAAAAAATATTTAATGAAACAAAATAACTTCTTAAAGAAAATTTCAATCAATAAAATAAACATAAAATCAATTTAAATTTAGAAATCATATAAATACTCACCTATGACTTAAAAGGCCCATGCATTATATCTTAAAAAAAAAAAAAAAAAAAAAAAAAAAAAAAAAAAAAAAAGTCCCAAGGCGCAAAATATGGCCTAGGCGCAAAAATCGCCCGAGGCGCCAAGGCGCAAAAATCGCAAAATCGCGCGATTTTTGTGGGAGTCATGCATGTCGTGCGCCTCGAGTCAAAAAAATCCCCAAGGCTAGCGCCTTGTGCTACTTAGCGCCTAGGCGCGCCTTAGGCGCGATTTTGACAACTTTGCTTACAGTTTAAATTATATACACCATCATGATTACTACTTGTAAATGTTAAAGTTATAGTGAAATGGACAAAGGATGATGACTTTAGTTACATTAGCATAACTTGCCATTCCAAATATTTAAGAGAAAAGAATTAAATGTTGAATTTCGGGTCTTATCGGGTTGACCCAAGAACCCAATAACATTAATTATCTAACCCGAACATGACCTGATAACATTATCGGGTTTGGGTCAAAACAACCCGACAAGATTTTTAACCCGATATAACCCGACCCGATAAGCCTTATCGGGTTCCATTCTGCTCAACTAATTTGATTATCGATGGTACCTTAAATGTAACCCGACCCAAACATGACCTAATAGTCATATCCATGAGCAATATTGTTTGTGTTAACTAATTTGATTATCGATGGTACCTTAAATTCATGGTACCATTCTGCTCAACTAAATTGTATTATGTTTGAAAACTGATATGTGATACATGTGTTGGTATTTCATCTTCACAGATCATTATGGAAAAACCACATAAAAAGAGAGGGATGAATAAAGTAGAATATCCTCCTGTAGGTGAATGTGTATGCTCAATAACCATTGCACAACAGTAGGCAAACACCGACATAAAATTGCAAAGTACTGTGGAAATGCTATTTGGAGTAATATATCTATCCTCGAACGGAAGAGGAATAAAATAGATCACAAAGAAATAGAGCAATTACGGTTGGATATCAAGGTATACTATCTAAGACTCAGGCCTTAGCTACATTTTCTTTTGATTAATATAGATATTCACCTTTAACAAAGGTCCATGTCAACTTGAATAGGAAAAAACGAGACTTGAAGATGATGATAAAATTAAAAGTGTTGTACTAAGTCGTGTGCCCAAAAGTGGAGGGCATTAAAGGTCACATTAAGGTCTGAGTACATGCTTAAGAATGTTTGTCTTCATGTTCCTCGACCCTAAAATATGGCAAGAGTTCTGTCTTATTGTACATTATACAAAAAAGAAACTGGTTTATTTCACTTTTCCTGCTGTACTTTGATAACATCAAATAAGTACATTATATTGTCGTCATTTGTCCTATTTAATTAACTTGTTTTATTATATTCTGTATGAGAATTGGTACTTAATCGTTTACTTTAGTAATTCTCAGGTAAAAACAAGCAATTGGTGAAACTTTGCAATTTTTGATGAAATATGGAGATAAATGATGAAGATTGGAGAAGTCTGCTGAATAGAGGAGATTAAAGACCATTGTCTGACTTTGAAGCATGCGCCGCATCTGATTTTATCATGTGCCGGATATGAAACTTTGGTCAACGAAGAAGAACCAGCTTGTTCTACTCTAGATACGCCGCATCTCATTATCAACATGCGCCGTATCACTATCAAGACTTCACCAGATACAATCCAAGAGGCTGAAGGACATGCGCTACATAAGATTCAAGATACGCCGCATCTAAAAGCGATGTACGAATATTCCAGAATATATTAATCTTGGACCCCACGCGAAGTTAAGTAGATGCGCCGCATCTACTTAGTTAATGCGCCGCATCTACTCCTCTAACATAAACTATAAATACCCCAAGACCTAGACGAATTTTGTGTGCAACCAAACCCTAAGGAGACGAATTCAGACAACAAGACAACACAAGATACACCTCCAAATAAGATTTTAGAGCAGTAAGAAGGTCCTGCATGTATTTAATTCATTAAGTAGTTTTGTTTTATTGTATTAGTAAACTATAATCCATTAGGATTGATGGGCTTGTTGCCGCCATACTGCTCCCCTTAAAATAGCTTTCCCATCGATTATCAGTTTGTATGATTTTTTTTAGTGAATTATATATGTGCTTTGATAACCTCTGTGTCTAGTTGTGTTTTGCGTGGGCTACCATACCCCCTCCGCGCTTACTTATCTAGCATCTAGAAAGTAAGATAGGCATAAGTGATCATTAAGAGTTTACTCGCCTATATTTAGGATCCAACGAGAGAGAAGAGTTTACGATACTCGTCATATAAAATTAGCAATAAAACAAGTGACAACCTACTTAACAAAAGGACAAGACTTCTATTTGTATCTATTATCTATCTGTGTACGTGTTAGTATTTCACGGTTTCGTTCTCATTAGTTTTATTAGTTTAATTAAATAACCAAATCTGTGTTAGTCTCTCAGACTAAACCCCCTTTGCGTTAGATTAGATTGTAAAACTAACTTAGTATATTTAAAATACTGATTAGATTAACTAGATATTATGTTCCACTCTTAGTGATCGAAACTCTGCTTACCACTATATACATATTGATCGGGTACACTGCTCATTAGTGTGTGTGTGTTATAGGATAAGTCGGCTAAATATAAATTTAAAACTTGAATAGGAAAAATCACTCTATACTACACGTGACACAACACGCATCAAGTTTTTGGCACCGATGCCGGGGAGTGAATTGTTAATTATCTATTTTTCTATTAGTATTTTGAATTAGGTTTTCTAACTTTTTATTTTTTAGGTTTTTAGATTCTAACCACTAACTTTGTTGTGTATTAGTTAGATTGCATTTATTGTATATTTTGCATGTGTACTGTTTTTTTGTGTTTTTTTTTTTTTTTTTTTTTTTTTTTTTTTTTTTTTTTTTTTTTTTTTTGTAATTTTTGTTTTTCTACATTAACTACTGTCGCTAGTTTGCTGAAACAAACAATACGGCGCATCTATTTTCTAGATGCAGCGTATGACGTTTTAATTTTATACAGCGCATATAATTTAATAAATCGAATACGGCGCATCTATCCCCTAGTTGCGGCGTATTCTGTTTTTAATTAGAAAATTTTTCAGGAACTTAAACAGAGATACGGTGCATCTGTTTTTCAGATACGAAGCATTAATTATTTATTAAAAACAGTTTTCGTATTTATTAAAATAAAGAGAAGTGGCGCATCAATTTTTTTCGATATGGCACATCTATAAAAAAAATCAAAACTCTTGTATTCTGAAACGTAACGAAGATATGGCATATTTGCATTTGTCTATACGGCGCATATATATTTTTTTTAAATATAAGAAAATTTTGATAACTTAAAAGATACGGCGCATTTGATTTATCTGTGCGGCGTATTGGTTTTCTGAATAAAAGTCTGATTTAATTTTTAATATATAAGATACGGCGCATCCTATTTTTGGGATACATCGCATCGTCTGCGGATATCAACAACTTTTATTTATCCCGAACGGAGAAATTCTAATCATCTTTCCTTTCTCTTAGAAAATTTTTACTTCGAAGCCTATTTTTGTTTTATGTTTCAGGAATCATGATTGATATTTTCCCAAGCTGGTTCGGAGGACCTAGGATCAAAATTACAATCGATGAGGTTGTATCTAAGTTCACCCACGAATGTGATATGAAGCATCATGAGGTCGAAACTTTCATCAATGAACTGTTGCTGAAAGAACAAAACAATATGATTAAAGAATTGACGATTGTAGTGCACCTGATAAGGCAAAAAGTGTACCGCTTTTAGGGGGTTATTTAAGCCCAAAGTCAAGATTATTTGATCAAATATTGCCCTAAATCGTTTCTTTTGTCATTTTAGGTACTTTGGAGAAGAAATCTGGAAAAGGAAGCATCTTGGACATTTTTGGAGCGAAAAGTGAAGAAAACGACAAAGTCTCCAAATCAAGCAGGAAATAGTACCTGACGGCATCACGTATTGCATGTGATGGCGTCACGTTATGGCAAAGAGGTGGATAAAAAGTATAACAAGACGCGCTAGAATGTTTTTGAGATTTAAAGCGTGACGGCGTCACCAAGGCCGTCACGTGTAATTTGCTCTTGACGGCCATGAGAAGATTTATAAGAGACGGCGTCAGATCTGGATCTAGGCAATCCGAGGATTCCTTTGGCGGTGAGTTGACGGCGTCAGAATCAAAACGTGACGTCGTCAGACCTCAAAATCTATATATAGTTTTCTAATTTTCATTTATTAAGAGGAGAATTTTAGAGAGACTTTTGGGAGAACTTGTGGAGAAACCCTACATCGAATTTTACAGGGTTTTTCACCCTTTATCATCCATGTTTTAATAAAGATAAGTCTTCCAATAATCATTCAATATATCTATGTGTTGTTTGATTCTATCTTATGTTTGTCTTTACTTTAACATGCTAGGCCAGGTTTTCTTTGTGTTTGGTTAGATGTAATGAAACCTAGCTATTGATTATTGGTTGGTTGTTTGTTCTTAATTGTATTAGATGATTGATATAGATGTTAGGCTTAAGAAAACTGGCAGACTTCCAATTGGTAACATGCTTGAACATCTTAAGAAACATGAATCGGATGTGTACTATGATTAATTGGTTATATTTAATGCATGAGTGACTACTAAGGAGGCCATGTTAGGAGCTAGTTCTCGGCTCGACATAAGAAGAGGTAGAAGCTTATAGAGTTAGGGAAGATCGTACATGGCCCTACGAATGGTATTAAGGAATATAAACCGTCATCCACGCAATTGTAACAAACTAATTAACCAGTAAAAGATAGCTAGGGAGTAGTGAAATCTAAGCAAACACGTTTCTCTCATTATTGTTTTTCTCCACATTTTATTTTCTTGTTATTTATTTTCATTACATTAGTAGATATTTGGGTTAGTTGACTAGCAACTAATTCTGCCCACTTTTCCAAACCCAAGAATTTTACTTGCTTTCTAAAAAACCTTAAAAATACAAAAAGAATCATCTCTCACCTCTAGACCTAGTTTATTTAAGTTTTAATCCTAGCGACTCTATTCCCTGTGGAGAACGATCAATCCCCCGTACTTTCCACTACATTATACTACATCGGCCAGGTACATTGCCTGGTGGGGATTGCAAGCTTCTCAAGATCCCTTGAGAAGTAAAACCTTTTGCGAGGGCCCAATCCCACGCATCAGGTTTTTGGCGCTGCTGCCGGGGAATAGTTATTGTTTAGGTTGAAACTTCTTTTTATTAGGTCTACTTGCTAGATTCATTTCTAGTAAGATTTTTATTTTATTTTTATAGGTTCCTTTATTCTATCTTATTTCTTTGTTCCTTTGTTTATAACCATTACCATCCGCCATCATGGAAGGTGGTAATATCTTTGACCCCGCCAACCCACCACAACAAAACCTGCCATAAAACCCACTACAACCAAACCAACCTCCTAGATCCCACACTTTAGGAGAGTACTCCCGTCCTAGCCACCAAGGCTATCGAAACACCATTGAGCTCACTTAAGGAGCCAATGTGTCTCCCTTGTGATCCGACACCATCCGGTTGGTGCAAAGCGGATGTGCATTCCATGGACTTCGTTCCGAAAATCCTAATCAACATCTCAAGGATTTCCTCAAAATCGTAGATTCCATAGATCTTGATGTTGAAACTCGAGAGACGACCCGATTTTGTCTCTTCCAATTCTCTCTACGTGACCAAGCTAGTCAATGACTTGAGCGTTTACCCGCGGGATCCATCACCTCTTGAGATGATCTCACCACTCTTTTCCTTGCTCAATTTTTCCCACTGGGAGAACCACCAAGCTAAGAAATTTCATCTTGATGTTCCAACAATGTCAAGGTGAAACTCTCTATGAAGCATGGACTCGTTTCAAGGACTTACTCCAAAAAGTCCCTCATCATGGCATAGATCTTTGGCTACAAGTCCAAATCTTCTATGACCACATCAATCTCTCCACGAGGCAAACCATTGACCAAGCGGCCGGTGGCAAGCTACGTGATCGAAGTGTGGAAGAATCTTGGGAACTCATAGAAGATCTTGCTCTTTATGACAACGAAGGTTGGAATGATCCCCGTGATTTGAACAAAACGGTCAAGGCAATATCCTTGCCTTCGAACAATTCAAGCACTCCCGACCGTAGGATCATAGGACTTGAAGACCAAGTCAAGTTTCTCATGAAATCTTACGAGGCTCCTAAACCTTCAAGCCAAGTGAACAAAATCACTTCTTCATGCGAATTATATAGTGGTCCCCACGACACTCGTGATTGCATGGAACTCCCCGAACAAGCATTTGCGGATTACGCATCCTCGTGTACCGACGGAGCGGGAGACAAGTTGTACACTTTCAAACCCGAGCCAAACCCTTACGGTGATTCATACAATCCTTCTTGGAGAAATCACCCGAACCTTAGGTGGAAACAAAATAAAAATATGCCCCAAAACAATTCTTCCAATCCACCTAATCGTTACCAATCAAACTTTCCACCCCCTAACCGTACTTTCAACAACAATCCTTCCAACAACTATGGTAGTACCAATAAATTTGAAGGGTTGATGTCTAAATTTATGGCATCTCAAGAAGCTCGTTTAGTAAAGTTTGACGCCGATTTCAAACAAAAACAAAGTGAGATGACCAATAAGATTGACACATTGTTGAAAGTTCTCAATGACCGAGAAATGGGAGCACTCCTAAGTAACACGGTCAAGAATCCAAAACTAAACGTTAATGCCATATCATCTGTTTCGTCTCCTACTTCTTGTCCATAATACTATTCAGTCAATTCCGTGAGCACGTGTTTCAAGCAAACCCAAATTCTTAAGAAGGACCAATTGAGTAAACCACCCGATATTAAACTGGTCAAAATCATAGTTGAAACACTTACTACACAAAACCTTGACGAAGGATTCAAGGAACTCCACCTTGAACGTCCGGTTATTAATGTCTTAGCTCGAGCTCCCTACTGCAATGCCCTTTTAGAAAAATATGAAGAGAAACTTCAGTTGGGAAAGAATGGAACCGCCTTCGTTCAAAACAAGCTGCCTAAAAAATTAGATGATCCGGGCATATTTGTTTTACCCTGTAAGATTGGAAATTTTGTGGCTTTTGACACATTAGCCGATCTTAGGTCAATCCTAAATCTGCTTCCATTATCTCTGTACACCACTCTTAAGCCAGGAATATTAGATGAAACAGAGGTAATCATAGGGCTTGCGGATGGAAGTGTAGCGTATCCAGTTGGGGTAGTGAAGGATGTATTATTGCATATAGGAAGGTTGACAATGTTAGCCGATTTCCACGTCCTCGATATGGTTAGTGACACTACATGCCCTTTATTAATAGGAAGAGGAGTTTTAGCTACCGCAAGTGCGATGATTGATTGTAAGGAATCTAGAATAGCGGTAGGAGAAGGAGAAACTTGGTCAGTCTATGATGTTAAGAAACATGCCTATGATACTAATGAGGAACCAACGCCCCATTGGGTAGATTTGAATAGGAGACCATCTAGATACGGACCTTGGGTTAATAGAGAATTCATAGGACCTCAATGCCTATTTTATTTAGAGAAGGAATTCATAAACCAAACGCATTCGGTGGAGCAACTCATAGCTAGGGATGAGGAACTAAACCCCTTTGAGGATCCCTTAGTCTTTAGGAAAATGATTGAATTCCTAGGAGTGATGCCTATCAGCTTAGGAATGAACAAATGGAAAAGGGAAGGTGATAAATGTAAATGGAATTGAGACAAGCCACCTAAGGAAGGTGACGGATCATGGCATATGAAGATGATTCTCTATGATCCAGTTGGAGAGAAGTTTGAGAAGTCATACCAAACTAAGAGAACCGATAGGAAATTAAAACCTAAGTTTGATCCTAAAGATGTCCTCGATGAGGAACTCACTCATATAGGATAGGCCATGACTTTGAGTCTAGCTACAAGACTCGTAAAAAAAGAAAAGCGCTTCTTGGGAGGTAACCCAAGCTTTATTTGTTTATTTGTTTATTTGTTTGATTTTATTTGTTTCTGTATGTATATTTTATTTTTATTGTTTATGGTTCATGTTTCAAAATAAATTGTGAAAATGCTTTATCTTGTTGTTTAACTTCGTCTTAACTTCATATAAAGGTATTTTGCAAAAGATAAGTGTAAGGGAAATCTAAATTTGTTTCTAAGAACGAGATTGGACACGAACGACAACAATATTAAACGAATGTGCATATTAGTATTTGTGTGAGTCAAATGCTTGTATCGAATCATAATGATGTTTTGCAGGATTTTCATGAATTAAGGCGTGAGTTTTTACAGAAATTTTTCGGAAACTTAACATGAGATTTCTGTCAGAGCATTCTGACGGCGTCAGGGTTGTAATCTGACTACATCAGGTGTACAATTCTGAAAAATTTTGCGAGTTTTGTTTTTCTACCGGAGTCTTAAAGTTTTTGTTAATTATTTAGTTTTATAAACTCTAGGAAATCTGCAAATATTCATTCCACAAGCATTATATCTTAATTTGCTTTCTAGGATTTTATTATATATATATAGATTGTCACCGATTTTACGTGAGATTTGCTATGATTGCTTTCTCAGGTTTAACAAGTTATATTGGACAAGAAGATGATTAATATTTCTCGAGGGAAGCTTTCAACATTCATTTTCTTGGAGGAGAATCTAACCTTGTTACCACGAACGAATCAGGGGAGTATTTGCTTCATTCTTTTACCTTCATTACTTTTACATCCTTTTTATGGAACATTGGGGACAATGTTCAGCCTAAGTGTAAGGGGAGGGTAAATGATGATACCTTAGAGAATACAATTGCACTTGATTTTGTTTGTTCAATAGTAGGTGTGTAATAAAACTAAGAGAAATACTTGTTAGGGCAATTTTAGCACCAAATTTAAATTTTTTTATAACATTTAGGAGTGATGTTTTAGCCCTAATGAGCGTCTCATTGACAGGAGTTATATGACAAGCACACAAAAAAAATACCACTCAAAGTTTTCCACCCCGAATATGTGAGGTTCGCCTTTAGATCTTTAGGAAAAAGCATTCATTGTTGATGCTTATGAGTGTCCCGGTAGTACTTAAATTCTAGAACTTGCGTTAGTGATGCATCCCGAGACCGCTAGTGAGACTACATTCGTGTAGTAGGATTTACTACATGATAAGAGGCATTAGGATAACCCTTGTATTAAACCCGTATCATAATTACTTGACCAATGAAGTCATAATTACTTGACTAGTAAAGTCAATTAATTATCCCACACCTTTGCGTTGTACTCATTTTTAGTACACGATACCCCTAGTACACCCCTCCGAGCCTATCTTTTTCGTTTTTAACTTTAAGCATTTTACTTAAAGATAGAATTTGTTTACAATCCACCCCAAATGTACACCCAAATCGCCTTAGCCTTTTGTGTATGCACTCATCTTTAGTGCATTATTGTTACATGTTTAAACCCTTAGTTAATTGTCTAATTGATTACATGGTTGCTAAGTCGAGTTATATCTTGTGCATATTGTTTTGGGACTCATGGGTAAAGTACTATTAATATGGAGTATTGGGGAAGACGTCAATTATTACCCCCATAAGTGCGTTAATATTTAAAAAAAATACTCCAAGTGTTTTGATTATCTTAATTCGAGTCATTAGAATAGTTGATTGTAAAGTATGTAAAAGTTCAAGTGTAAGGGGAATGTAAATCCCCTATGATGTATTATTTTGGATGGTAGGGTAAGAGTGTATGCAAAAAAAAAAAAAAAAAAAAAAAAAAAAAAAATCAAAAAATCAAGAAAAAGAAAAAAAAAATAGAAAAAAAGAGAAAAAACATACGGACTACCATCCCATTTCCTTTTAAGTTTATTTTATGTTTTTGATTAAGTTTTTCATTAGCTTAAGTCGAGTCGAGTCTTGGCTTAGCAACGCCACATTATACATGTAATTTACCAAGATGATTAACTCACCACCAGTAAAGATTACCTTTTGATACATGGGAATTGAGCACTCGCAACAGGTTTTACCTCTCAAGGGATCTTGAGAAGCTTACAACCCCCGCCAGGCAGTGTACCTGATCGTTGTAGTATAGTATAGTGACAAGTACCGGTGGATTGATCGTTCAACTCAGGAATAGTGTCGCTAGGATTAGAAAGCCTACTAAACAAGGTCTAGAGGTGAGGGATGATTCATTTTTTATTTTTTGTATTTTATAGAAAAGCAATTAAAATCTCTAGTTCTGAAGGAGTGGGCGGAATTAGTTGCTAGTCAACTAACCCAATTAACTATTAATGCATTAAAAGTAAAATTACAGAAATGAAAATTAAACTAATTATACTAATGTGGTGGAAACAATAATGAGGAAAGTTGTGTTTACTTAGATTTCATTACTCCCTAGATATCTTTTACAGGTTGATTAGCTTGTTACAATTGCATGGATGACGGGTCATATTCCTTAATACTAGTCGTAGGGACGTGTACACTATTCCCTAACTCTATAAGATCCTACTTCACTCCTATGTCGAGCCGTTAGAAGCTCCTAACATGGGATCATTAGAATTCTCTTACGCATTAAATGCAACCAAAAATCATATTACACCTCCGATCATGTTTCTTAAGATGTTCAAGCAAGTTACCAATGGAAGTCTGCCAGTTTTCTTAAGCCTAACATCGAATACAATCATCCGTAACAATTATAAACAAACAATCAACCCATAATTAACATCTAGGTTTCACTACATCTACGCAAACACAAGAAAAATCTAGCCTAGCATGTTAAAGAGAAGAAAAGCGTAATATATAATCACACAACATATAGACATATTGAATGATTTGAATAAATACTTATCTTCAATTAAACATGGAAGAATTAAGAGGTTGGAACCCTTGAAAAACTAATAAAATTCGGACTAGGGTTTATTCCCTCAAAGTTGCACACTAATGAATGAAATTTGGAAAAATATATATAGATATTACATCGTGTTGTGACGCCGTCAACTCGCCGCCTTGATAAAATCGTATTGCCTAGATCTATTTGTGACCCCGTCATGTGGAGAAATGCTTTGGGCCGTCACTAGTGTTTGGACCCTGACGGCCTTGGTGTCGCCGTCAGGTCCACAAGCTTGAAAATACTCTGGGCCGTCATGTTGTAATTCCATATCCACCTCTTTTGTAACTCTTGACGCCGTCATGTGTAACAGCTTGACGCCGTCAGGTACTGTTCCAGCAAGGAAATTTGATACTTTGCCATTTTCTTCACTTTTATGCTCCAAAAACGTCCAAAATGCTTTCTTTTCCAGATTTCTCTCCAAAAGTACCTAAAATGACAAAAGGAACGATTTAGGGCAATAATTGATCAAATAATCTCGAATTTGGGCTTAAATGACCCCTTAAAAGTGGTACACTTTTTGCCTCATCAAATACCCTTACACTTGAGATTTGCTTGTCCTCAAGCAAATGCGCTTTTATTCTAATCAAAATACAAGTTAGAGGTCATTTAACACTAATATAAAAGTAATTACAACAAATAATCGTTCCACTAAAAACCAAATACAAGCAAGGAGGTCATACACTAGCACCTCACAAATAGTGTTTAGATACTCACATCTCTCGGGTGTAATAAAGTATATATCATAATAAGGAAATGGAAAACATCTGTCACTACCTGTCATAGCAAATAGATTACCATAGGCTTGGGAAAGGATCAAACCTCCACCACTTGGCGTAAGCACCTAGGATAAACTATCAAAGAGGTCTTTTAAAGGGTTATAACGTTAGGTGTAGGGATATGGAATACACGGTTTTGTTGGATAAAGGAAATATTTACTGGTGGCGAGTTAATCATCTTGGTTAATTATATGTACAATATAGCGGTTCTAAGCCAAGACTAGACTCGAATTAAGCTAATAAATCAAAAATAACAAAAACATAAACAAACATAGAATGAAACGGGATGGTAGTCCGTATGTTTTTTTCTCCTTTCTTTTTCTATATTTTTTTTCTTTTTCTTGATTTTTCGATTTTTTTTTTTTTTTTTTTTTTTTTTTTTTTTTTTTTTTTTTTTTTTTTTGCGTACGCTCTTACCCTACCATCCAAAATAATACATCATAGGGAATGTACATTCCCCTTACACTTGAATTTTTACATACTTTACAATAAACTAATCTAATGACTCGAATCAAGATAATCAAAACACTTGGAGTACTTTTAAAGATTAACGCACATATGGGGGTAATATATGATGTTCTTCCCCATTACTCCATAACACTAGTACTTTACCCATGAGTCCCAATCGTCCCAAAACAATATGTACAAGATATGACTCAACTTAGCAACCATGTAATCAATTAGATAATTAACTAAGAGTTTAAACATATAACAATAATGCACTAAAAGATGAGTGCATACACGGAAGGCTAAGGCGATTTGGTTGCACATTTGGGTGGGTTGTAACAAATTCTTCCTTTAAGTAAAATGCTTAAAGTTAGAAATGAAAAGATAGGCACGGAGGGGTGTACAAGGGATATCATGTACTAAAAATGAGTACAACGCTAAGTTGTGGGAAAAATTAATTGACTTCACTAGTCAAGTAATATGACTTAAATGGTCAAGTAATTATGATACGAGTTTAACACAAGGGTGATCCTAATACATCTTATCATGTAGTAAATCCTACTACACGAATGTAGTCTCACTAGCGGTCTGGGGATGCATCACTAACGCAAGTTCTAGAATCTAAATGCTACCGGTACACTCATAAGCACCAATAATGAATGCTTTTCCTATCAAATCTAAAGGCGAACCTCACATATTTGGGTGGAAAATTTTTTTGAATGGTATGGTTTTGTGCTAGTCATACGACTCCTATCCATGAGACGCTTGTTAAGGCTAAAGTTTCACTCCTAAATGTTGTAAAAAATTTTAAATTTGTCGCTAAAATTACACTAACAAGTATTTCTCTTAGTTTTATTACACACCTACCATCAAACAAACAAACTCAAGTGCAATAGTATCCTATAAGGTAGCATCATTTACCCTCCCCTTACACTTAGGATGAACATTGTCCCCAATGTTCAATTAAAGAATGTAAAAGTAAAATAGGTAAAAGAATGAAAACAAATACTCCCCTGATTCGTTCGGTGTGGATAGTGTGTCAACAAGGTTAGATCTTCCTCCAAGAAAATGAACATTCAAAGCTCCCCTTCCAGAAATATAAATCATCTTCTTGTCATATATAAACTGTTAAACCTGAGAAAACAAACAAGGCAACCTCGCGTAAAATCGGCTGCAATCTATATATACTACCAAGTCCTAGAAAACAAATTAAGATATAATGCTTGTGGAATGAATGTTTGCAGATTTCCTAGAGTTTATAAAACTAAAAATCAACAAAAACTTTAAGACTCCGTTAGAAAAACAAAACTCGCAAAATTTCCAGAATTTTACATGTGACACCGTCAGGAGTTAAGCCCTGACGCCGTCAGAAGTGACCTGCAGAAATCTTTATGTTAAGTTTCCGGAAAATTTCTGGAAAAACTTATGTCCTACTTCCTGGAAAATCCTGCAAAACATCATTATGACTCGATACAAGCATTTAACTCTAAAAATTACTAATATACATGTTCATATAATATTGTGGCGAATCATGATCATTTTCGTTCTTAGAAACAAATTTGGGGTTTCCCCTTACACTTAGCTTTTGCAAAATACCTTTATATGAAGTTAAGACGAAGTTAAACAACAAAATAAAGCATTTTCACAATTTTAGTTTGAAACATGATCTACCAACAATAAAAATAAAGCATGCATATGGAAGCAAATAACATCAAACAATTAAAAATCAAACAAACACACAAAACATGGGTTGCCTCCCAAGAAGCACTTGTTTTTGTTCGAGTCACGAGCCTGACTCTACCCTTATTTCACGGATAAAGGTGAGGTTTTCCCTACACTTAGGATTAAGTGCCGGTGATAGTTGCGATACACACCATCTCGGTGAAAGTATGCCACGTGAGGAAAGATTGGTGGACGAATTATATGCTCAAGGGGTTGTGCTCCTATCATCATAACCTTACCTAATTCAACCGGGTTAATGGGTGGATTAAGATTTTCTCCTAGAAAGGGATCATTTTCTATCAACTTCGAAAGACTCCTAGTTGGGGATCTATCTTGACCTAATAAACCCGGTTTAAACCCATAATGTTTCTTGTGATCAATCATAAATGGGTGATGTAAGCATGTAAGGTCATTTTCCACTCCTATATTGGCTTCCTCTCTACAAGGCTTAGAGTCCACTACCTTTGTCCTAAGACTACCCAGACTATATGGTTTGATGGGTGGATCAAAACCTATTTCAATTCCTAAATTTTCATCCAAGGATGGAAGATTAGGTAACGGTTTTGGTTGAGGCTCCGGTTCATCAAAACTAGGAACTTCCCTAGAACTAAGAGTAAGGTTATCATTATAAGTATTCAAACCTATATCCTCTAGTTGTGTTTTGTTCAAAGGTTCTACCTCTATTGGGGTTCCTATAGTCTCTTCTACTTCTTCTGGGTAAGTCAAGGGAGGTGTGTATGCATCAAATGATGGTAGGACTTGTGGAGCATTGAGTGGGCTTATGTTATTCACCTCGTTCTCCATTGTATCTAGATTACCTATGTGTTCATCTTGTATTATGGTGAAATCAAACCACTCCGTGCACCTAGGTATCTCATCTATAGGCTTATTATCCCCAAACAAACTTCTTGCTTGTTCCCTCAAACTTGCTATCAATTGATCCGTAACAACGTTTGTTGGATTGTCCAACTTCTTAGCGAGTATGGCACAATTCTCTATGGCTTCCCATGCTTCTTCAGCACTTAATCCCCAAAGGTTCCCATCTGCGGCATGGTCAATGTCCATTTTGGTATAGTGGTCCATACGATGGTAAAATATTTCAATTTGGGACCATAGATCGAAACTATGATGAGGGACTTTTCAGAGTAAATATTTAAAACGCGTCCATGCATCATAGATAGGTTTATCTTCATGTTGTTTAAACATCAATATCTCATTTGGAGTAGGTGAATTTTGTGGCTGGTAGTATGGTGGATTTGCATTCTCCATAATGGTGAACGGAAGAGTCAATGGAAAGGTTTTTTTACGAACAAAGACACAAAGAAGAGATAGACTACAAGAAAACCTATAAAAAAAAATCTTACTAGAAAGGAATCTAGCAAGTAGACCTAATAAAAAGAAATTGCAACCTCGACAATAACTATTCCTTGGCAGTGGCGCCAAAAACTTGATACGTGGGAATTGCACCCTCGCAACAGGTTTTACCTCTCAAGGGATCTTGATAAGCTTACAACCCCCACCAGACAGTGTACCTGATTGTTGTAGTATAGTATAGTGACAAGTACCGGGTGATTGATCATTCAACTCAGGAATAGTCTCGCTAGGATTAGAAAGCCTACTAAACTAGGTCTAGAGGTGAGGGATGATTCTTTTTGTATTTTTGTATTTTATAGAAAAGCAATTAAAATCTCGGGTTTTGAAGGAGTGGGTGGAATTAGTTGCTAGCCAACTAACCCAATTAACTATTAATGCAATAAAAGTAAAATAACAGAAATGAAAATTAAACTAATTATACTAATGTGGTGGAAACAATAATGAGGAAAGTTGTGTTTACTTAGATTTCATTACTCCCTAGATATCTTTTACAGGTTGATTAACTTGTTACAATTGCATGGATGACGAGTCATATTCCTTAATACTAGTCGTAGGGCCGCGTACAATATTCCCTAACTCTATAAGATCCTACTTCACTCCTATGTCGAGCCGTTAGAAGCTCCTAACATGGAATCATTAGAATTCTCTTACGCATTAAATACAACCAAAAATCATAGTACACCTCCGATCATGTTTCTTAAGACGTTAAAGGAAGTTACCAATGGAAGTCTGCCAGTTTTTCTAAGCCTAACATCGAATACAATCATCCGTAACAATTATTGTTAGGAATACAAATATTTCTGTAAAAGTCTCGGTCACCTAATTATTGTAATAACATTAAGTTAGCTCGTAGTTAGTTTAGTTATTAGTTAGAATTAGATTAAGTAACATCGTGGAAGAAGGACGGGTCTTTACCCACTGTATGCCTGATCCACAGCCTGGGTGTGGGCGTTTTATCATTTGTTTGTTAGGTACTATAAATACCCCTATCCACATGTGGAGAGGGTTGGACCTTTCATACTTTCAATCTAATATTCTCTAGTTTCTCTCACTAAAGGCTCCCACTATTCTCTACTCTCTCTCTCTCTCTACATTTCTAGCTATTCAATCCATACAAATCACAAGGACCATACGTGTTTAAGATTGTGTTTACTCTACAATTGGTATCAAGAGCCAAGGTGTCATCTTAGGGCCTTGGTGAATCCTATTTGGTGTGGTTTGTGTGGTTTTGTGAGTTAGTAGTGTTTTTCTTGAAAACATCTTGGTTTGATTTATCTAGTGTTAGTTGACATGTTAGAGGTGTACTTTTACGATCATTTGTGTTAGTGTTACATTATTTCTCATTTGGTTTTGCAATATCACACATATTTTTGAAGATTGGATTGAGTTTGGGTCGGTTTTCTTAGTTGCGGTTACCTCTACTGTTCCATTGCTTGTCTGCGGTTTGCTACTAGATTTCTGTGGTTAGCTGTCTGCGATTACTATTTTGAGTTAACAGACTAAACGCAATGATAGTGACAGATTTGGACTATTGTGACTTGCGACTAGTGCTTGCGGTTTAGTGGTTTGTGGTTAAGTGTCTGAGATTTGCTCTTGCGGTTTGCGTCTCTCTGCGTTTACCTCCTTGTGTTTATCTCATCCTGCGACTACTCACCTTGCGGTTTGCCTAATTTGTGGTTTGCTCCTGGATTGCGACTAACTCTCCTGATCTTGAGTTTTGCTCTCGTCTGTGTTAATCTCAGTTTTGCGGTTACCTGTACTTAGCAGTTTGCTTGGTTATTAGAGATTATTTCCTAAGTATTGGCAATCTATTAAGTGGTGAGATTCGTGTGAGTGGTGAATCATTTTGCAATTAGTGAATGGTTGTAACTTAAGTTATTTTGGTTAATCTAATTGTGATCTGACGTTGTGGGTTAATCCTTACGATTTGACTAATCTTAATTGGATATATCGTAACTTGACTTGTCACAACTTTACACCTAGTGCAAACTATAACCCACCTGCTTCATCATGACAATGTCTCCTGATTCAATAATACCCAAAATTCTCAAATTATATGACATGGTTGATGTACCGTTGACTTCTAATCTTTATCCACAAATGAATGGACTCGTACCTGATAATGACTCAATGGTTCAATCGTGCTCGGATTCTCAAGAGAATGTGATTCATCAGTCAAGTAAATTGCTTAAATATGCAAGGGAATGCCACATTGAATGCTTTCGAATGCTTTAATCACATCTTTCTGTACTGTTAGAGGGTGATGGATTCAAAATAGGGTTCGAACGTGCATTTACAACTCTTTTCGGTCAAGATGTTCAAACATTCCCAGATATTATGATTCTTAATTTAGATCAATTACGAAAACAACTGGACCAAGAAGAATCTACCAATGTAGGATCCTTAGCTGCCCTCTGTGTGCTCAGCAAACAATTGCAGCACTTCATATACTCAAAATCTGCCATGATATATGACTACGAGAGTCAGATGATTATGAAGTGTTTTGCTGACCACACGGAAATTGATGTTGACACATTCAGAGACATGCTACTCCAACGCTTGGATAAGGTTAAGGAGTATATTGTGGAAAAGGTAAAGCACGAACCGGTGTATGAAGACAGGGTAAAGACACACGGGGTACAATCAAGTGATGGTGTTGATTATTTGGGTATCGCATCGGATGCTGAGTCAGTCATCACTGAATGCATGGATTCATAAGCTGATATGATTGACACTTCTGGCAAGTTAGTGACGTGTACTATTAATGATAAGCTCAGACCTGTGCAGGTACTTGATTCAAGTGATGAGGTACCTTCAATTGATCAATATAATATCCTCTCTAATGAATGTCAGCATACATATCAAATTAAACCTTGTTATGACACAAATCTGTTAGAAAAGACTGACAGTTTAACCTCCTCTACTTCAACAAATATGTGTCATAAATGGGGAGAAAGTGATCTGTATGATGATAGTTCTTGGCTTAAGGCTGAGTTTTATAAGACAATAGACCAGAACATGGTTGAAAAAGAAACCTTTAATCAACTTCTAAAAAGGTTTTCACAACCTGAAAAACATTGTATTTCACTTGAAATTGAAATACAACAAAAAGAAGAATGTCTTCAAAATAGCAAACCTTGTTTGAATCCGGAATTGCCTGGACTTAATGAATATTTTGTGATAAACAATTTGAATACTCAGCTGCAAGAAAAGGATGTAACGTCAACAGCCTAAAAAATCGAATTAAGATGAATGAGCAAAGTAATGAAGCCAAATGGAAACATGATATTAATGAAACTGAATGCAAAATGGCTAAATTACGTATAGAAAATGAGCATTTGAAAGTGCAATGTAAAGAACTGCGTGACTCAATCAAAGAAATAAAAGCTATGAATATCAATCTGACAAACTCTCAGTTCACTAAACAAAATGATCTCATTGCTCAAAGTCTGACTACATGTCCCACAATTTCTGGTGTACAAATTGTGCCAAGTTTTGTTACAAAGAGTCAAATGAACCCTAATCTTTCAAAACCATCTATCTTGGGAAAACCAGTTTTAAAAACTCTTGGTAATCATTCTACCATTAGACAACCAAATGCTTTTATTTTTAAAAGACTTAAATCCTCGAAAGCTCGGGTTGTCTCCCAAGTAGATGAGAAACGAGGCTTGATTAAGTCTGTGGACTCAAAACTTAAAACTCATAATCAATTGGCCAACACTCATGTTAAGGTTCAGAATCATAAAGCAAATGGCCACAAATCTGAAATGACTTTAAGACATAGACTAAGGAATTCAGATAACAGAGCCATTCCCTATAAGAGTGTCACAATGCATGAAATACCATACAGGCTTAGATCCTCTTTTATATGGGTACCAACTGGAAGGAAATTCATGATGAATGGTAACAAATGGTCACATGTGTGTACACAAGACATAGAAGTTTCAAAGGGCTTACACAACAGTTTTAAGAAAGTCCTTGTGTGGCAACCTAAGACACTGATATCTCCCACGGTTGGAGACATGTCTACTCTCAAGTGATGTATGATCTTCTGGAATCCTGATTAATTCTTTTCAGGACTCGTTCTTCACCTGTCACTAACTGACTTATACCCGGTGTCTATCCTGTTCATAGTTCTTGTATATAATTTGCATGTTTTGCATTCATTTTTCTTTGCTGCTCTATTTTTCCTCCCATGTAGTGGTATTACTTGTCTTGGTATATATTTTGCGTGTTTTTCCTTGATTATATGCTGCTTTAGTTGGTATGTTGCTTCTCGATTTTATCTGGTCCCATGACTTAATGCGTGCTCCCTGTACATTATTTTATGATTTCTCTCACATTTATAACTCTAGGGTCTATTTCGTATTTGTGGACTTTTGTCAACTAAGTGGTATGATAGTACAAGGACTAGTTCTGCCATTTTTCCTTTATGTTTCCCACATATATATATATATATATATATATATATATATATATATATATATATAGTTTGTTTTCTTTCACTTGCGGTTTAGTCACAACAAGTGCATAACTCATTTCCACTACTCCCTAACCTCTCGAACTAATCGCAACTGTATGTACTTGCTTCTTTTGTTAATATTCTTGGTGAGTTTGACTTTTCTCTGCTTGTTTCTCAATCTATATTTATGTTATATGCTCACTCGTTTCGTCATTTTCATCATTTAGGTGGTGGAATTTTTCATACGAGTGTCGATTGATTTCTATTCACCAATAGGTTAGATTATGACTGTTTATAATTGCGTCCGTTGGTTCCTAGTTACTGTCATTTTATAATGCCTTGATTTGATAGTGATTAAATACGTATGAATTGTTACGATTATAGTAGTGATATTGGAGTGGTTTGGGGTGTTGGTTTAGGACTAGGACTAGATCATGGGTGCTTTCATTCCTTTCCTTGTTGATCTTGTATTTGTTCAATTTAGTTTTAGTAGGATCTGACGTTAGGTGGCTTCCTGTAAGTGATATTCTTGACTGCGATTAGCGCTCGTTCTTATTAGCGGTTAGCGCCCATTCTTGATTACGGTTCACTCAAACTTTAATGACTGAGATTAGTGTGTATTGCGGTTAACTGTGCTTGCGTTTGACTTGCTATTTGGCTACCCTCTCTAGCGATTAACTTAGTTTGCGTTTAACTTGATCTAAGTTTAATTCATCTTGCGGTTAACTCGCCCTGCGGTTAACTCGCCTTGCGGTTAACTCGCCTTGCGGATACCTCAACTAGAGGGTGACGTGTCTTGCGGTTATCACGCTCTGCGGTTATCTCGCACTGCGGTTAAATTGATATGCGGTTAATTCGCCCTGCGGTCACTTGTGATTAATTCGCCTTGCGGTTACCTTTACCTGCGGGTGACGTGTATTGCGGTTAACTCACTTTGCGGTTATCTGACTCTGTGGTTACTTTGACTGAGTTTTATTCATCCTTGCGTGTTGTGGTCTTGCAATGTGTCTTATTCCGAGTTACTAATTCTTTTGGTTACCTACTTGCATTTATCCTTGATTGTGGTTTGTCCTATCTTGCGGTTATCCCAGTATGGCATATTGTTTTTGAGAGGGTTTACCTCTACTAGTTGCAACCTTGTTATTCTTGTGACTTTTTGTTCATATCTCATGGAACACGTATGTGTTATGCTAAGTGGTTGCTTTACGCCATTGATATTTTATGGTATATGGTATCTATCATTGTCTTACGTGTTAGATGACTTTGTTCTCTCTATGTACTCATACGTGCATAACATCTTCTCACCATCTACTATGGTTCTCTGATGAATCAGATTATGTCATCTTGTGAAGTGAAGTCATGGATTCACTTGTCACTAACATATGCAATCCCGTGTGCTTGTTTTTCTGTGGTGATTGGTGTTAAGTGCAGATAATATGGCAGATTCCAGTATTGAAGGATCATCGGCTCCACCAGTTCGTTCTGACAACGATATCCTTCCGTTCAGCAAATGGGTATCTATTGGGAAGAGTAACTGTTATGTGAAGACCGAAAAACCTCAGAACCATCCCATATTTCGAATGGCTCTGGATTTACTTAAGCACACTACATTCTTCAATGCTTTCACTTCATCTTCTACAATTCCATCCATTTACATACAACAGTTCTGGAATACCATCTGCTATGACAGAGCTACCAACGCATACAAATGTCAGCTGGATGAACACTGGGTGAACATTACTAAGGAAACTCTTGGTAGTGCACTTCAAATATTGCCAACTGGTGATAATGTGGAGTACACTCCCCCGCCTAATCCAGCTACCTTACTTAGCTTTGTCAATGAACTTGGGTATCCCACTCATGTCTCAACACTATCCACTGTCATCACCCATGACTTTTATCAACCATGGAGAGCCATCGCAAGTCTCATTAACTTGTGTCTGACTGGCAAAACCTCTGGCTACAAAAGACTTAGAGCTCCATCACTACAAATCCTCTGGGTGTTGTCAATGGGAAGGATGTCAATTTTGTTGAAAGAATCTGGGAGGAATTCACTCAGTCCATTCACTCGTTTTTTATAGATAAAGCGAATCTTGAGGCAAACAAAGATGGAAAAAAGAGATCCGCCAAGCTACTCATTCCAAGCATTCGATTCACAAAGTTCATTATATTAAGTCTCCAACGATCTCTTAAATTTCATCCAACAGAAGAATTAGCTCTCCATCAACCCTCTGATGAACATCCAGTAGGATATCTCAAGTATGATGCTAAAGGTACTGGCGAAATAATCTTTGGCATGGATATTCCCAATGCCCTACTCACTCGTGATATTCTCACTGCATCATATTATGAGGAGTACCTTAAACTTCTGAAAGCGAGTCGGGATGCATCTGCTAGTGACCCTTCTCTGTCCACCAAGTCTGAAAGAACTTCATCAAAGAAACGCAAGGGTGTGACTACCTCAGCTGCCTCTTCTGAAGGTACAAAAAGGGTGAAACGCACCACTAGGAGCAAAAAGCCCAGCTCCGATAAAACCCTGCCTAAAGAAAATGATCCCGAAGATGCACCAAGCACCATTCAATTGCCTTTTTCAGAAGAAGAAATGGTTCAAACTGCAACTGCTGAAAGCTTGAAGGATTCGTTGTCACACCCCCCAAAATACCTGAATGGCAGCGGAATGGAATACCTGGGGGTGACTGTCATAGCACCACAGTTACAGTTATATTGAACGACCTAAAGTGTCGTTTTGAAAATACATCGTTCGATTTATTTAAAAACATTCAGAGTTACAAAACATAGGTCCCAAAGTCTTGAAAAGTTTAAGGAAATAAGTTTAGTACAATCAAACGATAATATATAAGTGCATGAAAATCCAAAATGAGACGCGTCATCCTTGCTACTCACTAAAATGACTCCATGCATGCCATGAAGGATAAACCTTAGTTACATGAAAATACATTGCTAAAATGGTCAAAATAAAGTTGGTGAGTAATCATAGGTTTATAAGTTAAATCGGATGTACATTAGCCATAAGTAAAGTAAAGTGACAAAATGTCATAAATAAAGCTACATTGGCTCTTAAGCTCATGACCCCGAAGCTAGACATAGTTACTTGGCCCCAAATGAGTGTTTACCAGACACTCTAAATAAATTAGACATGAAATGCATCTGTAATTCCGTTGGAGCAACCCAAACACGGATGGAGGAGTCACCCTCAATAGATCTATTCACTCACTCTCGCTTGTAGATTAATTAACGATCCATGATAATAAAGGGGACTTGTCATGACGTGGTAATAAGACAACTTAAGCAATGTAAGGAATTTAATACTTTGGCATGTACAAAAATAAGTGATGCAATGTATTCTCCCCCATGGGATTTGAAATCAAAATATTGAATTAAAAACGGGGCTATGAAAACTCACCTTGAAGTGATGATACTATGAGATGAAATGATAGGGACAACAAGGAACGAATATCAACCGCAACCTAAGATGAATGATAATGATCTATTTTAAATCATGAAATGATGTAATGAATGTACATGCACATGATACCTATACCACTCATAACTTGAAAAGACTAGTTATTGTCAAAATAAAACATTTTCCATACTTAGGAAAAATAAGTCTAACTAGACTTATAAAAACTAGTCGTAATATATCGTATATAAAACGTTAGTGTTATATTCATCGCCTTGAAAACCTTGAAATAACGTCTCGTAGTCGTATAAATAAGCTTTGGGTCATACGTACTTCATTGGTTAAGATTATAGCTCTTGATCAATATATCTAGAAAATATAGTATTTAGTACGTAGTTTTATTATTTCTATTAGTGACTACTAATATATATATAGTATTGACGATTTTGAAACGTGTATATCTTTGTCGTTATAAGTCCATTTTCCTCGTTCTTTATATCCACGGATTCGTCTTAACATGTATTAATATATTTTTGATAGCTCGGCTCCTCTAGGTTACGTCTAACGCCTCTTTTTGTCCGACAAAAATCGTCCAACAGCATGAATATTTTCTGAAAAATAGTTTTCGTCGTTAAACTTGCAAAAATCATATCTCCTTCGTTATAAGCTCGTTTTAATCCATTCTTTCGCCAAAAGTTTCATTTTTGAAAGTAGTTTCTAAATCTTTGGTTAAAAATTACCCCTGAGTTCCTGAGTTTTCTAAGTTTGGCGTTTTGGGACAGTAGGTTCCTAGATAGGTTCAAAACTCATTTCTAATGTTCCAAACTAGTTTCTAATCCACCCAAATCACTTCCAATCACCACAAATCTAGTCTATTCCTACCATACACCTTCTTAAGGTGTCATGGGTTCTTAAACATCATCAATCAAGTAGATCTACCAAGGGTTTCCATTTCTAGGGTTTCAAAGATATAAATATATAAAAATGAGTGGTATAAACTAACATATGCATGTAATCTTGTATAGAAATCATATGATCATGAAAATAACTTGAAGAAATAATGAAAAAGAGTTTGACAACTTACTTTGAAAGATTATAGAGCTTGAATGAGTAAAACCGAATAAACCTTGAGTTTTTATTTCAAAACTCTAACAAGGATCACCAAATGAACTTAAATATAACTTGAGCTTGGAAAAAATGATGGATTTTGCTTCTTGTTTGATTTTGGCCGTGGGTTTGGAGTAGAGAGGAAGAGAGAAAAGTGTGATATTTTGCTCTTGGATTTTTGATGAGTATGTGATAAGATAACTAGATATTTACTTGAGATTTAAATATATTATAACTAGGTAATTAAGGCTTGAGGTTAAAATGTATATGAGGTCAAGGGGGGGGGGGCATGTGGCCGGCTATACCAAGAGGAAAAAGAGGGCAAGAAACTAGCTAGATTTAATTAGGATATAGTGTAGTGTAAATGTAGTTTAGTTGTAGTTTTAGTTAGTTAGTTATAATCGGGTACCTGGTTTGCTAGAAATAAATTTTAACGAAGTTAACCGGGACGTAATAAAGTCATAAAAATGATAAAAATATGTTGGGTACAATTATTGAGTGTTTGGATAATTATTGTTTAATTTTCACGAAAACCGTCGTAATTATAATAAACTTACGTTATAAATTAAATAAATTTCTAAAATACAGGGTAAATGAATTTTATAATCTTTGTGATGTTGTAAGGGGTTTAAAAATATATCGGGAGCATCGTGGGGATTTTTAGATATGTTAGCCATATTTATTAATCGTATGCTAACGTTTATTTAAAAATAAATATACGTAAAACGTTAAATATATCAAAAATATTAATTTGAATATCCTACGAGTGGTATAGTATGCAAATGCTATCATGATGAAATGTAGGCTATTTCTAATCCGTATGAAATGTCCCTACTGATAAAGCATGAATTCGCACCTGAACCAATTCGGTTACGCGAATTTAAAATACACGTAAACTAAATTTACAATGAAATAAGTAATGCACATGAATAGTTTTTTCTTCCCGGAAATGAATAGTGTTTCATGAATAGTAAAATTTTTGAACGCTTCTCGAAATATCAAGCTGACCTCAAAAATGATGAATAGTAAAATGATGAATAGTGTTTTGATGAATAGTGATTTATGAATAGTAAATTGTCAAAGTTTGGGAAAATGACCTGAAATGGTGAGTTGTGACAGTCGCCCACCCAAAAAGGAATTCAGTCCCTGAATTCAGCTAGTGTTGGTCTCGGTAATAGGTTTGGTGAAAAGATGTGGATACTTGCGTCGCATTTGGTCTTCTCGTTCCCAAGTAAACTCGGGTCCTCTTCGAGAATTCCAGCGAACCTTCACGATCGGAATTCGACTCTGCTTCAACTGTTTGACCTCTCGGTCCATAATTTCAACTGGTTCTTCCACAAAGTTAAGCTTGTCATCGAGTTGAATTTCTTCTAGTGGTATAACGGAAGACTCATCCGAAAGACATTTCTTGAGGTTTGAGACATGAAACGTGTTATGTACGTTGCTGAGTTCTGATGGAAGTTCAAGCTTGTAAGCTACTGGACCAATCCTTTCCAGTATCTTAAATGGACCAATGTATCTCGGCTTCAACTTCCCGCGTTTCCCGAATCGTATCACGCCCTTCCAAGGCGAGACTTTCAACATGACTTTGTCTCCGACCTGGAATTCCAATGGTTTGCGTCGAACATCTGTGTAGCTTTTCTGTCTACTTCTAGCTGTTTCGAGTCTTTCTCGAATCTGGATTATCTTTTCTGTTGTTTCTCGAACCATCTCCGGGCCAGTACATTGTACATCACCGACTTCGGCCCAACAAACTGGAGATCGACACTTACGACCATAAAGTGCCTCGAATGGTGCTGCTTTTATGCTTGAATGGTAGTTGTTGTTATAAGAAAACTCGGTCAACGGCAAATGGTTCGCCCAACCATTTCCAAAGTCAATCACGCATGCTCGCAGCATGTCCTCAAGTGTCTGAATAGTTCTCTCGCTCTGACCATCGGTCTGAGGATGGTAAGCAGTGCTCATGTCCAATTTGGATCCGAAATAATCTTGTAATGACTTCCAAAAGTTTAAAGTAAAGCGACTATCTCTGTCAGAAATAATGGAGATTGGTGCTCCATGTCTTGAGACTATTTCCTTGACATAAAGTCTGGCAAGTTGTTCCATGGAATAATTCTCTCTAATGGGTATGAAGTGGGCTGATTTGGTAAGACGATCAACAATTACCCAAATAGCATCGTAGCCTCCTGACGTCTTGGGAAGTTTAGTGACAAAGTCCATTGTAATACGCTCCCACTTCCATTGTGGAATTTCTGGTTGTTGAAGTAATCCTGACGGTTTCTGGTACTTGGCTTTCACTTTAGCACAAGTAAGGCATTTACTGACGTACGTAGCTATTTCTGCTTTCATGTTCGGCCACCAATAAAGCTTTTTGAGATCTTGATACATCTTATCAGAACCTGGATGAATAGAGTACTTCAACTTGTGTGATTCATGCATGATCAATTCTCGTACTCCCCCATAGAGTTTCTCCTGTGGTCGATTTTCTTCTTTGAGAGCCTCAATCTAAGCTTCTAGAATTTTTGATGGTAATGGTGAAATGATAGTCATTCCCAATGACCTGACTCTCAAAGGTTTGAGTCGTTCTTTTCGGCTAAGTGCATCTGCTACAACATTTGCTTTTCCTGGGTGATATCGGATTTCACAATCGTAATCACTAAGTAATTCTAGCCAACGACGTTGTCTCATATTAAGTTCCTTCTGATCAAGTATATGTTGTAAGCTCTTGTGGTCGGTAAAAACTATGCACTTGGTACCATAAAGGTAGTATCTTCAAATCTTGAGTGCAAAAACTACCGCACCCAACTCCAAATCGTGTGTAGTGTAATTCTTCTCGTGTGTCTTAAGTTGTCTAGATGCATAAGCTATCACCTTATCATTTTGCATTAGCACAGCTCCAAGTCCTTTATGCGAGGCATCACAATATACCACAAAGTTCTCAATCCCTTCTGGTAGTGCCAAAATTAATGCACTACAAAGCTTCTACTTCAATAACTGAAATGCGGATTCTTGCTTCCCTCCCCATTCATACTTTTGATTCTTTTGTGTCAGCTTAGTCAGCAACTTCGCTATCTTAGAAAATCCTTCAATGAACCTTCTGTAATATCCTGCAAGTCCTAGGAATTGACGAATTTCTGTAGGAGACTTGGGCGTAGCCCAATCTTTAACTGCCTCGATCTTTGCTAGGTCGACTTGTAATCCTTGGCTATCAATGACATGGCCAAGAAATTGAACTCTTTGTATCCAAAAGTCACACTTTGAAAATTTGGCATACAATTGCTCCTTCTTGAGTAATTCCAGGATTGTTCTGAGGTGTTCTTCGTGCTCTTCCTTACTCTTGGAATAAATCAAGATATCGTAAATGAATACAATCACATACTTATCAAGATACGGTTTGCACACTCTATTCATGAGGTCTATGAATACCGCAGGTGCGTTGGTTAATCCGAAAGGCATTACTTGAAACTCATAATGACCATAACGTGCTCTAAATGCCGTCTTCGGGATATCCTCTTCCCGAACTCTAAGTTGATGGTAACCGGATCTTAAATCAATCTTGGAATAAAAACAAAACCTTGTAACTGATCGAACAAGTCATCAATTCTGGGGAGTGGATAACGATTCTTCACCATTAACTTGTTCAGCTCACGATAGTCAATGCACATTCTAAAAGATCTGTCCTTCTTCTTCACAAACAAAACCGGTGCTCCCCAAGGCGAGGAACTCGGTCTAATGAATCCTTTGTCCAAAAGTTCTTGTAATTGGTTCGACAATTCTTGCATCTCAGAAGGTGCAAGTCCATACGGTGCTCGCGCAATTGGTGCGGCTCCTGGTACTAATTCAATTTGAAACTCAACTTGGCGTGTAGGCGGAAGTCCTGGCAATTCTTCTGGAAAAAATTCTGGAAATTCCTTAACAATTGGCACATCTTCAAGTCGTTTCTCATCCGACTTCTTCTCCGTGATGTGAGCCAAGAATGCATAGCAACCTTTCTTTATGTACTTCTCGGTTTTAATGCATGATATAATACTGAGTCTAGTTCCACTTCGCTCTCCACGAACAACTAATGTTTCACCGCCATAAGGAAGATGAACAACTTTCTCATCACAAATAATTCTCGCTCGATGTCTGGACAACCAATCCATACCGATAACTACGTCGAAACTTCCAAGTTCTATAAGCATGAGGTCTATATTGAATGGATGGTTTAAGAAATTGATTGTGCAACCACGGACAACGGTGTTGGTGTTAACTAAAGACCCGTCGGCTAGTTCAACGATATAGGGAATGTCTAAGGTGGTTGGTTCTATGTTAAGTAAAAGTGCAAATGCAATAGAAACAAAACTTCTATCCGCTCCTGAATGAAATAAAATGGATGCATAACGATTATTAACGAGGAACGTACCCGCAACAACATTCGGGTCCTCTCTGGCATCTTCTCCTCCCATAACATAAGCTCTTCCTCGAGCCATTCCACCTTGGTTTCCAGTTCCTTGATTCTTCTTCTTTGGGCACTCACTCCTATAGTGTCCAATTTCTCCGCAGCCAAAACATGTTACTGTTGGTTTCTGATTGTCACCCAAGATTGGAAGTCTGCAATCTTTGGTGTGGTGACCAATCTTCTTGCAGTTGCCACATAGATCTGGGCAACGTCCTGGGTTATGATGTTTTTGACACTTTTCACACTTGGGTAGATTACCCGCATATCCTTTCCCTTCAGTTAGCCCTGCAGCATAGGCCCTTGCCACCTCTTGCCTCTTAGGTGGTGGCTGAATAGCATTCCCACCTTGGTTGTAGTCAAACCTCCTCTTGTTGTTTTTGTTATTGTTTGGGTTGTTGTTTCGGTTATTAGGATAGTTGCGGTTTCGATTGTTGTTATAGTTGTTGTTGTTTCGAGTGTTGTTGTAGTTGGTGTTGTTTGAACGGTTATTGTTGTTGTTGACAGCAGACTTACCCTTTACCACCTGAACCATAAGTTTCTGAGTTATTCGAATAGCCTCTTCCATTGATTGTAGGTCGAAAGACATCACATCCCCTCGGATGCTTTCAGGCAGTCCACCAGTGAAGTTCTCCATCTTTTTCTCATCATCTGGAACCATAGTTGGACATAGTGCAGCCAACTCCTGAAACCTCCTGATGTAGGTCTCGATATCATCACCTTTTGTTACCAGCTCATAGAATTATGTTTCCAATTTCTTCACCTCAGTACGAGGGCAAAACTTCTTAGTCATCAATTTCTTGAATTGATCCCAGGTGAGCTTGTAGGCATTTTCCATACCAATAGGCTGAGCATGAGAATTCCACCATGACATAGCTTCATCCAGAAACATACCTGTAGCAAATTTTACCTTGCTGACATCAGGGCAACTGCACATGAGGAACACATTCTCAGTCTTTTCAAACCAGCGGATCAAAGCAACCGCTCCCTCAGTGCCCTTAAACTTGATGGGATCACTAATCTTGAAATCCTTCCAAGTGCATTCACGCCTATTATTGGGTGGTTCAACCGCCCCTGTAGTAGAAGCAGTCTCAGCAGCCCTAGCAGCAACCTCAGCTCTCTCAACCTCTAGAGCTTCTGCTATACTATCCCTGACCAACTTGCGGATAGCGGCTTGAGTCATAGCTGGTGTTTCTGGTGCAGCCTTACCTTTCCTTGGCGCCATACTTCTGATAAATCACAATGGACAACAACCATGAGAAAAAAAATCATAATAGAAATAGTCATCGTACCAAAGGTATACACCCACAACATGTATATATACAACCACAACAAGTATAAATACAACCACGACATGTACGAGTACAACCACAACCTGTATGAATACAACCACGACATGTATAGATACAACCACAACAAGTATAAATACTATAACAATAAAGAGCAACCACGAAACATCATAAATATAATCACAACACATGAATATAATACATGAAAATTTCGGCCTACATGGACCGATCTAATATATAGCACAACCATTCCAACATAGTAGAGTCATACTTGATACATTTGTTTGTACAACAACCAAAAGACTACAAGTTCTTGAACTATGTCCCACACCTCGGGACTAGGAAAATAGTAAAAGTTAATATAATACAAGTCTATGCCTAGGCTCCTCCGGGTGCTCTAGATGCTCCAGGTGCTCCAGGTCCTCCCCTAAGGCGGCGGATCTCCCGATCCATCGCAACAATAATCTCCTCCAAGTGCTCAACTCGGAGCTGGAGGGCAGCCTCCCTGGTCTCTGCAGACGTCAACCTCTCCTGAGCTAATGCCAACTGATGTGCCTGATCTCCCTGCGTCTCCTGAGTCATTTGCGCTTTGTCTTGTATCTCAGGCAACTCATCCCTAAGCTGATCAATCAGCTCCTGGTGCCCCACCTGCCGTGGCTCCAATCCGTGATAAGACACGTCAATGCTAACCCTGCCTAAGAGTAATCCCTCAACCAGCTCCTCGACCTCCTCAAGTCGACTAGTGAGGGTCTCATCTACTCTATAACCCAACCTATTAATCTGCTCCTGTTGATCCCCTAATTGGGCATCCAAAGTAAGAGCTGCAGGCCCTCTCGTAGCAGCTGCTCTAGAACTCTCACCTATATGATAAAGTGGTGGTGGTGGAAGGTCTGAAGTCTCAGTAGTAGGTGATGCTGGGGTAGTAAACCTTGCACGCTTCCTGAGCGGCAAAAGTGAAGTAGGTGTAGGTGTAGTAGTGGGCATAGCTGGTGGTGTATGTAATGTAGGAACAGTAGGAATCCTAAAAGTAGAGGTAACAGTGCGTACACTCTTTCTAGCACCTATGGTTGTTTTGCTACGAGGAAACATAAGTGTCGGTTCTGGGGAAATAGAAGTAGCAGGAGATGATATATCTGTAGGTGTACATGTAACATCTAGTGGTGCAATGGGAGAAATATGAGGAGTAGGAGCAACCTCGTCCTCCTCGAAAAGCTCAGTATCCTCACCTGATGCCAAAAGTGGCAACACAGGTAGTGGAGGAATGGGTGGTAAAACAGCAGTGGAAGACATAGCGTCCTCAATGTCAGTGTCTGAGGAAAGTGTAATCAAGTTCGGATCTGAAGACATGTCTCTGTCATAATCAAGGTGAAATGAAATGAAATGAATAATCCATGTAATGAAATAACCTAAATCAATAAATATGCACTTATGATGTAATGATGAGATGCTATGATGATGTGGTTATAGTCTAGGGTCTAAGATACATCCTAGTTCGCTATAACCTTAGCTCTGATGCCAATCTGTCACACCCCCCAAAATACCTGAATGGCAGCAGAATGGAATACTTGGGGGTGACTGTATTAGCACCACAATTACAGTTATATTGAGCGACCTAAAGTGTCGTTTTGAAAATACATCGTTTGATTTATTTAAAAACATTCAGAGTTACAAAAAATAGGTCCCAAAGTCTTGAAAAGTTTAAGGAAATAAGTTTAGTACAATCAAACGATAATATATAAGTGCATGAAAATCCAAAATGAGACGCGTCAACCTTGCTACTCACTAAAATGACTCCATGCATGCCATGAAGGATAAACCTTAGTTACCTGAAAATACATTGCTAAAACGGTCAACATAAAGTTGGTGAATAATCATAGGTTTATAAGTTAAATCGGATGTACATTAGCCATAAGTAAAGTAAAGTGACAAAATATCATAAATAAAGCTACATTGGCTCTTAAGCTCATGACCCCGAAGCTAGACATAGTTACTTGGCCCCAAATGAGTGTTTACCAGACACTCTAAATAAATTAGACATGAAATGCATCCGTAATTCCGTTGGAGCAACTCAAACACGGATAGAGGAGTCACCCTCAATAGATCTATTCACTCACTCTCGCTTGTAGATTAATTAACGGTCCATGATAAAAAAGGGGACTTGTCATGACGTGGTAATAAGGCAACTTAAGCAATGTAAGGAATTTAATACTTTGGCATGTACAAAATTAAGTGATGAAATGTATTCTCCCCCGTGGGATTTGAAATCAAAATATTGAATTAAAAACGGGGCTATGAAAACTCGCCTTGAAATGATGATACTATGAGATGAAATGATAGGGACAACAAGGAACGAATATCAACCGTAACCTAAGATGAATGATAATGATCTATTTTAGATCATGAAATGATGTAATGAATGTACATGCACATGATACCTATACCACTCATAACTTGAAAATACTAGTTATTGTCAAAATAAAACATTTTCCATACTTAGGAAAAATAAGTCTAACTAGACTTATAAAAACTAGTCGTAATATATCGTTTATAAAATGTTAGTGTTATATTCATCGCCTTGAAAACCTTGAAATAACGTCTAGTAGTCGTATAAATAAGCTTTGGGTCATACGTACTTCATTGGTTAAGATTATAGCTCTTGAACAATATATCTAGAAAATATAGTATTTAGTACGTAGTTTTATTATTTCTATTAGTGACTACTAATATATATATAGTTTTGACGATTTTGAAACGTGTATATCTTTGTCGTTATAAGTCCATTTTCCTCGTTCTTTATAACCACAGATTCGTCTTAACATGTATTAATATACTTTTGATAGCTCGGCTCCTATAGGTTACGTCTAACGCCTCTTTTTGTCCGACGAAAATCGTCCAACAGCAAGAATATTTTCTGAAAAATAGTTTTCGTCGTTAAACTTGCAAAAATCATATCTCCTTCGTTATAAGCTCGTTTTAATCCGTTCTTTCGCCAAAAGTTTCGTTTTTGAAATTAGTTTCTAAATCTTTGGTTAAAAATTACCCCTGAGTTCCTGAGTTTTCTGGGTTTGGCGTTTTGGGACAGTAGGTTCCTAGATAGGTTCTAAACTCATTTCTAATGTTCCAAACTAGTTTCTAAACCACCCAAATCACTTCCAATCACCACAAATCTAGCCTATTCCTACCATAAACCTTCTTAAGGTGTCATGGGTTCTTAAACATCATCAATCAAGTAGATCTACTAAGGGTTTCCATTTTTAGGGTTTCAAAGATATAAATATACAAAAATGAGTGGTATAAACTAACATATGCATGTAATCTTGTATAGAAATCATATGATCATGAAAATAACTTGAAGAAATAATGAAAAAGAGTTTGACAACTTACTTTGAAAGATTATAGAGCTTGAATGAGTAAAACCTAATAAACCTTGAGTTTTTATTTCAAAACTCTAACAAGGATCACCAAATGAACTTAAATATAACTTGATCTTGGAAAAAATGATGGATTTTGCTTCTTGTTTGATTTTGGCCGTGGGTTTGGAGTAGAGAGGAAAAGAGAAAAGTGTGATATTTTGCTCTTGGATTTTTGATGAGTATGTGATAAGATAACTAGATATTTACTTGAGATTTAAATATATTATAACTAGGTAATTAAGGCTTGAGGTTAAAATGTATATGAAGTCAGGGGGGGGGGGGCATGTGGCCGGCTATACCAAGAGGAAAAAGAGGGCAAGAAACTAGCTAGATTTAATTAGGATATAGTGTAGTGTAAATGTAGTTTAGTTGTAGTTTTAGTTAGTTAGTTATAATCGGGTACCGGGTTTGCTAGAAATAAATTTGAACAAAGTTAACCGGGACGTAATAAAGTCATAAAAATGATAAAAATATGTTGGGTACAATTATTGAGTGTTTGGATAATTATTGTTTAGTTTTCACGAAAACTGTCGTAATTATAATAAACTTACGTTATAAATTAAATAAATTTCCAAAATACTTGGTAAATGAATTTTATAATCTTTGTGATGTTGTAGGGGGTTTAAAAATATATCGGGAGCATCGTGGGGATTTTTAGATATGTTATTCATATTTATTAATCGTATGTTAACGTTTATGTAAAAATAAATATACGTAAAACGTTAAATATATCAAAAATATTAATTTGAATATCCTACGAGTGGTATAGTATGCAAATGCTATCATGATGAAATGTAGTCTATTTCTAGTCCGTATGAAATGTCCCTACTGATAAAGCATGAATTCGCACCTGAACCAATTCGGTTACGCGAATTTAAAATACTGATAAGGCGAAAAATGATCCGTTTTTAGGGGGTCATTTAAGCCGGAATTTGAATTTATTTGATCAAATAATGCCCTAAATCATTCCTTTTGTGATTTTAGGTACTTTTGGAGTGAATTCTGGAAAAGGAAGCATTTTGGACGTTTTTGGAGCATAAAAGTGAAGAAAACGGCAAAGTCTTAATTTTCCTTGCTGGGAACAGTACCTGACGGCGTCAAGAGCAATTTGATGACGGCGTCAAGAGCAAAAGTGGTGACGGCCCAGTAGAAATGTGACGGCGTCAAATCAAGGCCGTCAAGAGCAAAAGTGGTGACGGCCCAGAACAACATTACACATGACGGCGTCAGATCTGGATCTAGGCAGTCCGAGAATATCATGGGCGGCTGGTTGACGGCGTCAGAAGTTTCTTCTTGACCCCGTCACCTTAGAAAATCTATATATAGTCTTTGTAATTTTCATTCAAAAGAGAGGACAATATTAGGGACGACATGAATAAACCCTAGCTCGAGTTTTACAGTATTTTCAAGGGTTTTCACCCCTTGAAACCCTTCATGTTCAATTAAGATAAGTATCCTTTCAATTCATTCAATATGTCTATGTGTTGTTTGAATATATCTTACACTTGTCTTGATTTTAACATGCTAGGCTAGATTTCTTGTGTGTTTGCTTAGATGTAGTGAAACCTAGATGTTGATATAGGTTGATTGCTTGTTTATAGTTGTAATGGATGAATGATTTCGATGTTAGGCTTAAGAAAACTGGCAGACTTCCATAGTGTAACTTGCTTGAACGTCTTAAGAAACCTGAACCAATGCGTACTAAGGTTTTTATGGTTGTATTTAATGCATGAGCGAATTCTAGTGATCCCATGTTAGGAGCTTCTTGCAGGCTCGACATAGGAGTGAAGTAGGAGCTTATAGAGTTGGGGAAGTACGTACGCCACCCCACGACTGGTATTAAGGAATATAACCCGTCATCCACGCAACTGTAACAAACTATCAACCTGTAAAAGATATCTAGGGAGTAATGAAATCTAAGTAAACACAATTTTCTCATTTATTGTTCACTCCACATTAGTAATTAGCTTTATTTACATTTTTGTTATTTTATTTTGATTGCATCTTTAGTTATTGGGTTAGTTGACTAGCAACTAATTCCGCCCACTCTTCCAATACCCGAGATTTTTAATTGCTTTTATAAAAATATAAAAATACAAAATGAATCATCCCTCACCTGTAGACTTAATTTTTAGGTTTTCTAATCCTAGCGACACTATTCCTGAGTTGAACGATGAATCCCCCGGTACTTGTCACTATACTATACTACAACGATTAGGTACACTGCCTGGTGGGGGTTGTAAGCTTCTCGGGATCCCTTGAGAGGTAAAGCCTGGTGCAATTCCCACGCATCAAGTTTTTGGCGCCGTAGCCCGGGGAATAGTTATTGTCTAGGTTAGAATTTCTTTTTATTAGGTCTACTTGCTAGATTCCTTTCTAGTAAGATTTTATTTTTATTTTTAGGTTTTCTTTAGTCTATCTTATTTCTTTGTGTCTTTGTTCGTATTAGGTTGGTCTTTATGGATTTAGAGAATCGCTGTTTAGAAGTTAGCAAGAGGCTTATAGCGCATAAAAGAAGAAAAAGAGAAGTTAACACATTTAAGCAATTTATTAAGCCCCTTCAAATGAAAATTGAGTTTACAGACTTCGCTCCAACCCCTGATGAATTGAGTTACCATAGATTTCTTTTACAACACCCCTGCCCCTCAAAATATAGACAGATACCATGGATTTGGAGGCATAACTTTAGGAACATAAAAATTCCTTGCATGATTGGGTACATGTCTAGAGAGCATACATACATTGACTTAAAAGCACCCATGAATATTATTTCTAGGCTCTACTACAACTGGATAATGAACGAAAGGTTAAGCCCTAGAAAATACCCTTACAACTCTAATAGGCTATGTAATGTCGTCAGGAGAGTTAAAGGGATACACATCTTTATAGGAAATTTTACTTATCAATGCGACTTTGTAATCCCAGAAGATGTTAGAGGCATTATACACTAGTACAAAACGTGGATTTGGTCACACATGGTAGAAATCGAACAGCCACACATTCACATATTTGTGTGGCTGAAGGTGCTAAAATTGACAACATTTACTAATTAGCCACAAATGAATATTTTGATTATGTGACCATTAGGACTCTATTGCCACACAATCGATCGTTATGTGGCCAAAGGTATCTGGTAGTTTCGTTTTAGATCATATCATCACATATGAATTTAGAACGTCTGACAAATACAAGTAACCTTGATGCATTAGTCACATGACGTAATATTTTGTGTGTCTAAATCATACAATCAAGTTTGTCACATATTATTTAAGGGTGACTGATATGTTTTGATAATTATTTAGCCACATATCAAATTGGAACGCGTGACTAATGAAAAGTAAGGTTGAAGCATTAGTCACGATAAACATATAAAAAGTGACAAATATATGTCACACACTTGAACACTGTGACCAAATGCCATGTATGGTCACACTAAACGTTTTGTCACACATTAGTTAAGTGTAGCCAAAATCCAGTACATATGGTCACGTAAGTTAATATGTGTGTTTAAAGTTTAGTTTGTGTTAGCTTGCCAAAAGCTAATGTGTATAGTCACATTTACTTCAAATACCATGACCAAATGTTATATATGGTCACACTAAACGTTTTGTCACACATTATTTAAGTGTAGCCAAAATCCAGTACATATGGTCACGTAACTTAATACACATTTCTTCATTTTAAACATATAAATTCATGTGGCCATTGGATGAACACTAGTCACACAAAATAAACATTTATTCACTTTAAACACCATATGGTCACACTTATTACACGTTTTGGTCACTATATTCTTAATTGTATTTGACTAAATACCCAAAACAAACATAAGAGCCACACAAACATAAAATTTATGTAGCCATTGGATGAACAATAGTCACACAAAATAAGCATTTCTTCACTTTAAACAACATATGGTCACACTTATTAACACTTTTGGTCACTTTATAGTTAGTTGAATGTGAGTAAATATACCTAAAAAACATGCTAGGTGTGACTAAATGTTACCAAAGGCCACACAAACACAAAATTCATGTGGCAATTGGATGATCAATAGTCACACAAAATACACATTACTTAAACAGCATATGGTCATACTTATTAACACTTTTTGTCACTTTATGGTTGGTTGTATGTGACTAAATACACCCCAAAAACATGCTATGTGTGACTAAATGTTACCAAAGGCCACACAAAAACAAAAAATCATGTGACAATTGGATGATCAATAGTCACACAAAACAAACATCCTTCACTTTAAACAGCATATGGTTACACTTATTAACACTTTTGGTCACTTTATGGTTAGTTGTATGTGACTAAATACATCCTAAAAACATGTTATGTGTGACTAAATGTTACCAAAGGCCACACAAAAACAAAAATCATGTGACAATTGGATGATCAATAGTCACACAAAACAAACATCCTTCACTTTAAACAGCATATGGTCACACTTATTAACACTTTTGGTCACTTTATAGTTAGTTGTATGTGACTAAATACACCCCAAAACCATGTTATGTGTGACTAAATGTTACCGAAGGCTACACAAAAACAAAATTCATGTGGCAATTGGATGATTAATAGTCATACACAATATACATTCCTTCACTTTAAACAGCATATGTTTACACTTATTGACACCGGTCACTTTATTGTTAGTTGTATGTGACTAAATACACCCAAAAAACATGCTATGTGTGACTAAATGTTACCAAAGGCTACACAAAAACAAAATTCATGTGGCAATTGGATAATCAATAGTCACACAAAATAAACATTTATTCACTTTAAACAGCATATGGTCACACTTATTAACACTTTTGGTCACTTTATGCTTAGTTGTATGTGACTAAATACACCAAAAAAACATGGTGTGTGTGACTAAATGTTATAAAATGCCACACAAAAACAAAATTCATGTGGCAATTGGATGATTAATAGTCACACAAAATAAACATTTATTCACTTTAAACAGCATATGGTCACACTTATTAACACTTTTGGCCACTTTTGGCCACATTGTATGTGACTAAATACCCAAAACAAATATGCTTTTTGTGACTAAATATTACAAAAGGACACACAAACATAAAATTCATGTGGCCATTGGATGAATAATAGTAACACAAAATACACATTTCTTCGCTTTAAACAGCATATGGTCACACTTATTAACACTTTCAGTCACTTTATGCTTAATTGAATGTGACTAAATATCCAAAACAAATATGCTTTCTGTGACTAAATATTATAAAAGGCCACGCAAACATAAAAATCATGTAGCCATTAGATGAACAATAGTCATACAAAATAAACATTTATTCACTTTAAACACCATATGCTCACACTTATTAACTGTTTTGATCACTTTATGCTTAATTGTATGTGACTAAATACTCAAAACAAACATGTTTTGCGTGACTAAATATTACAAAAAGCGACACAAACATAAAATTCATGTGGCCATTGGATGAACCAAAACATATCACAAATGTGTGACTAAATTATGTTAATAAAAAATAACAAGAAAATAAAAAAGGATGTTACACCCTAGCTAGAATCGAACCCGCGACCTCCCTTACAGATGTCAAGCGGGTTACCATCTTGCCAGAGTAACCAATTTGTTAATGTAATTCATTTCCTTTTTAATATAGTAGTTTAAGCTTCAATATTTTTGGCTAGTAGCTTAAAGTGTGCTTATAGAAGCTGCTTATTAAACCGTGGTTTTTTCTCCCTCTGCTTATTTTAAACTTGTTTCACTTTTTTGAATTTAGCAAAACCACTACTAGAAAAACCGCCAATAGCAACGGCCTGAAATCATTGCTAAACTGCCTAATTTCATTGCTAAATGGCGTTAACAACGATATCAGCAACAAACACCCTTCATTGCTATATCGCATGTTGCTAAGTGGAAGGTCGTTGCAAATTTCTTCAAGTCGTTGCTAATCATCAACAAAAATTGATGTCGTTGATAAATTCACTATAGTGTAAAGTCATTGCTAATTGTCCAATTTAGCAACAACCAGTGACCGTTGCTATTTAGAAACGAACTATAATTTAGCAATGTTACTGGAAGTTGCCAACGAAAGCTAGAGGTTGCAAATTTTGCAACAAAAGCCATTGCTAAATTAAATTCTAAATATCTGCAAATGCAAATCTAAAAACAAATAAAACTACTTTCTTATAGTCATTCACACGCTATAAGAACCAATACAAGATTTATTTACAATATGATAGTATAGCAACATTAGAAATTCCAAATTCAATACTCTACTGGACATTAACAAATTCACATTCATGCTAAAACTAAATACAACAACACTATTTTGCTTAAAACATATATAACTTGACTGAAAACTATGGCTTCCACTTTAACGCATACTTTGAAAATCAAGAAAGCCGAGCTAGCATCCACAATATGCCAAGTGCAGCTGCATATCTACAAACAAAATAAAAAAAATAAATAAAAAAAAAATCATTGATTTAAAGACATGGATATATTTTTCTTGTAATCAACTTATCAAGTAATGAAGATAACTTACTTGGTTGACTACTTATCTAAGGATACACCAAGCCAGTCTTGAAAGTTAATTAACCCTTGAAACTAGAACCCATGCGAGAATGGCCTTGATGCATCTGTGATAGACAAAATATGTAAACCATAAGCAACCATGGCACATTTCAAGAAGATACAACAACAAGGATTCAAAGTTGTGAACTTTTAGTGGAAATGTACACGAGATACAAGCAAGGCAAATATGAAATATGAGTCAAAGTATATATAAGTTAAACTATACTGAGCATCAGATTAAGATTAGATAAAGCTTCACTTTAGTATATCAAATACACACTTAAAAATATCTCAAAATAAATATGATTAAGGTCTCAACAAACATTAAAGAAAAACTATACTGAAGTTACTATACCCCTTACAACAATCATCAAGTTACTATACCTCTTACCGTAAAACAACAAAAAACATTATTTACTTACAAATTTGAAGTCGTTTGTATAACCAGCAGCACAACAAGCACACTAAAAGATTAATAGTAAACTCATAACCATGTGAGTAGATTGAAGCTCACCTTTCATGTTTAAAGCCACTTCTGAAATGGTCTCTTTTTATTATATAAAGCTAAGACTCAATTGACTACCACAAAATAGAGAACAATAGTCATTTAGCTCAAGACATCTTTACATGGTAATTTAGCTCAAGACAGAGAACAATGTAATAACTTGAATGCTTCAAACAATAAGTCTTGAAATTAAAATACTAGATCTTTCAAAACCTGTACAAGCACAAAAAATAGCAGACAAAACATTGAAAATTACAAGAATACATATAAACAACTAATCGATCTAAAAAAAATTACAGAAAATAAAAAAAAGAATTTAGTTTTGATGTCTAGTGGTGAATGATTTTCAAGTTGCAACATCTATTAGACGTTTCATAATAATATAAATAATACTAGATGCTTTGAATTGTGATGCTAATAATTCTTTTATTCTGTTACAAACAAAAACTTGCATCCATAAGCACTGTATATGATACGATACGATACGATACACATAATCTCAATCAACCTACAATAATCCTCCTATCTTTAAATAAATAATTTAAACAAGACCAACTTACCGTATATGATACGATGCTGCGATTATTTAGTGGTGGCAGAGGTGTGGTAGAGAGGGTGGCTAAGATTTGGTGTTGTGGTGGTTAAGGCTTGTTAGATTTGGTGATGAAGTGAGTGATGATGTTGGAGTAGTCTGGTGGGTTAGGGTTTGGCAAAGAAGCAGTGAAGGAGGCGGTTGAAAAGGGAAATTAAAAGTAAAGTGAAGTTGGGATTTTTAGTTTGGGTGAAATTAAGGGTGCCAAAGGGAAAGCGGGATTTTTTATTTTCATTTTTGGGAAATTTTAATCTAAACACTACAAAAACTAATATTTACATCTCTATACTATGGTCTATGGGTATGTTTGGCGAAAGGTTTATGCGGCTTATAAGGGCTTGGGCTTTTAAAATAAGTCGGCTTATAAGATAAGTCTCGTTTGTTACACAGGTGTATGATTTATAAAATAAGGCACAAGCCTCCATAAGTTCAAGCCCATAGAAAAAGACTTATTGCTACTTAAATTACTTAAATACATTTAAAAATATAATTAATTATCATGTAAAAGCTAACAATATATGTAAATTTAATTTTATGTATTTTTATGTGATTTTACATTAATAAGCTTCGGCTCCATCTAATAAGCTAAACTACTTTATAAAAATATAAACTTCAGCTTGTGACTTATAATGTAAGCCCTGCCCTAGCTCAAGCCCCAGCCCCAGCCAATTATGCCAAACATACTCTATGGGTATGTTTGTTAAATTAGCAGTGAGCAATAGTCACAGCTCACCGCTCACCGATTCCTAAACAAGCATTGAAAAATTAGCTTTCCTAAAATTTAGCAAAGTTAACTTTAATATTTGCGGGAAACTAATGTTTATTTTGGAGGGATAGATTTTTGTTATTTGGTAAAAATCTATTTTTGTTCAAAAGCACATGATGCGTAATGATGGAGTTACTGCAATTGGATAGAGAATAGGGTTGAGCACAGTCCGAAAATCGGATTGACCGATCTAAACCGGAATGGACCGAAAACCGATTTCGCCCAAAACACCGAACCGAGTACCGAACCAAGATGTTCGGTCCATATTCGGGTCGGTCCAGTTTTCGGTCGATCCGGTCCAACAAAACATAATGTCCGGTTATGCATAAGACCGAACCGAACTGGACCGAGGACCTGACCGATATACATTCGATTCGGTCGCTCCAGTTCGGTCCGGTTTCTCGATTCGGCCCTGTCCACGGTCTATAATGCTCAGCCCTAAGACCACACGAGCATGTAAGGTTTTTCCAACCTTTGATACATTATTAGGCATCAATTATGTATGTCACTTATGATGAACCAGAGTGTAACATCTAATAGTTTTAATTTTGTTTAACCATTAAATAGTTGATTAATCATATTAATGAAAACAGTGGAAGACTATGTAGAACCGTAGAACGGGGGTGAATACGATCTTTTTGACTTAATTAAAGTTTAACTATAGTGTGTGACAACCACAACCAAACACAAGAGAGAGAGAGAGAGAGAGAGAGAGAGAGAGAGAGAGAGAGAGAGAGAGAGATTGTAGGTTCGATATTTTTGTGTAAAACCATTAGTTGTTTGAACAACAGCTTGAGCAAATAAAAATAACCAATGTTTATTAGAAATAAGGGAATGTTTACATAAATATGATCATATCTCTATTGGGGTTACATGCAAATATATGACCAAGAAACGTTGATAACAGTCGTGAAAAATGGTTAATTCACATGGGTCATAGGTCATGTGCATTAGGTTATCACTGGTCAGATTCATTAAGTAGGTGTTTCTAGCAATGTGACATGAATTGGTCATTTAGCTAATTCACATGGGTCATGGGTCATGTGCATTAGGTTATCACTGGTTAGATTCATTAATTAGGCGTTTCTACCCTTGAATAATGACGAGATTTTATAGTGCCATATAGCTATAATTATATTTTGTGTAACCAAACTATCACTCTAACTATCTACCGCTATAAAATCCCATTGTTATGCACGGGTACTAGTCTAATCTTGTTAATGGATATAAATTCATTTTTTTAATGCTTTGTCACCTTTAAATACAAGAATGTATAAATAACTAAATTTTAAAATACTTTTTATTTTTAGTTTTCTCTTTTTTTTGACGATTAGACGAGAAATAGAGGATATCCACGATTGTAATAACAAACTAAATGCAATTAACTGATATAAAGATAGTTTAGTTTTTTCTAGCATGGTTTATTATCACTAGAATTTCAATTTTAAGTAGAATTTTTTTTTGCAAAAAAAAATTTATTCTTTTGGTGTCGTCTTTTGCCCATTTGACTTGAGACCATTAAACCCGTGCCTGTTTAGCCCGCGTCCATTTGACATTTAAAAATCACCCGTTTGACTCGAGCCAGTTTGACCCGTTGCCTGAATATGCGCGGCCCACCCGTTTTGCCACCTATAGTAACTTGTATTGTTTTGGTCATAACACTTTTATATGAACTTCGCTTTTGATGATTAAGCGGCCACGAAACCTGAAGAAAGATATCTACAATTTCTTTTTAGATAAAATATGCAATTCTCATGGCATGGCATGGTGCACAACCGCACCATATGACTTGCGTCGAATAAAACACCAAAAATTAATACTTAAAAAAACCTTTAAATTTTATAATTCCCAAAATCCATTCCCCCAAAAATCCAATCTCAAATTTTCATTTCCTCCAAAACAATTTTCATTACCGCACAAACTCTAACATTTCTCATCTTTTCCCTAATCCAGTCTCCTCCACCACAACAACCGTCGTCTCCGCTGCCAATCACCACCATCATCATCAACAACCTCCACCGTAACCATTATCACCTTCAATTGCTTTCCCTACATCGACCCTAACTGCCATATCCAATCGAAAATCGCTGGACTCAACAGAATCCGCCGTTCACCACAGGAAATCACGAAGATGTCATCACTTGAATCTGCGGGAAGTCTCAACCTTTCCTTAATTTGTTACTTTTTTTGGTAGTAGATCTATATGCTTGGAGTTTGATTGTATTTTTCAGATCTACGATTCTATTTTCTAATACGAGCATCCTTTGAGTCTGATATTATTGGCTGCCTATATAGTATCTAACTCAAGGGGTGATTCATGTGCCTATGTTTGATTTAGAGGTGTTTGGAATAGCTTAAACTTTGACCAGGTGTGTTTGGTTTTGTTATATTTTAACAATGGATTGTTTGAGGCTACCTAAGTTTGATTAATGAGTGTTTGGGCTTGCTCTTATCCTAACTCTATCTATATGTTTAACCGTCTTTAAACGGGATGAATCATAAAACTAGAAAATATCATAAATGATTGTCATAATAGATTTAAAGGAAGCCTTGCAATATTGTACATATTTGAGATTTAAAGAGCTGGTAATTTCGGTTATATAAAAATGATGATATATTGATTGTTTACTTTTAATGAACAATTATAAACAATTGAACATAACATCCTATTAAAACCAATATACGCATGTAATTGTTTCATAGACTTGTTAGTAACTTGGTATTATGTCTTGGTACTATTCATTATCATTTTTCTTTCATGTTGGGGATTGTAATCCCATTTGTATGTCTATTGTAACTTGCAGCAACCACCAGCACAAAGAATAGCAAAGAGAATGTTGATGCAACTAATCTAAATGCCAGAGGCGTATCTGATGGTGATACCAATGCCAGTGTTTGTTTCGACAATGATTCTTATCTTTCAATCAACACCATACCCATGGATTCTGAGGTAATTGTATATCTCTTCATGTGTGTGTGTGTTTGTTTGTTTTTTTATTTAAATTTCATTACCAGTACGTAAAAGTTCCCTTGAGACTATGGCTTTAGAATGTATAATCACTTGATCAGTACTTGACTCTTGTTCAATGAGACTATGGCTTTAGAATGTATCAAAAGTCAAGCTTCTATCTGTATAACTCAATATGAACAACAGCCATTAACTCATACAAATAATCAAATATTGCACACTGTCCATATTTTATAGATATGTATATTGCACACTGTGAAATGCTTGATTAGAGAAATTAAAGGGCAGAGACGCAGAGACATGGAGAGAGAAGTTTTTAGTATCCTTGGTTAGTAAGATGTAACGTGGTTGATTATATATTTGCCAAGTTTTTGAAAAAGCATAACAAATTTGGAAGAGGACTGTGAAATCTGAGTGAACTTTCACTAATGCCCATGTGGAAGCTGGTATAGTATGTATCAGGGAGCAGCTAGTGTTGCGTTTAGGCTCAAAACTGAAAACGATTTTAATGTAAGACGTGCAACTATGCACGTATTTAGGAAAAAAAATAAAACTTAAAATAAATAAAAATAAAAACCCTTCACATGAGTGTTATTTGGCTCACATGTAGTATACTTCATCTCCTGTAAATTGAATGTGTTTTATATACTGTAGGGATGTGATGCAACTGACACGTTCGTGAAGGGGACCATATTTTCTCCCACCTTCCATATTTCGAGAGTTGTTGAAGGAGACACCAGAGGGAGGTAAGTGATACTTTAATTATTTGCTGCTATGTATGAACAGAAATGCATTATCCATCAAATAAAATATGGAAATACATCGTTCTTTTGATACAGATTTAGGATGTGGTATGTCAAGTGCCATATATCAATGCATGAAAGACTCAAAGTTGGAATGTGTTGACGAAGATGATCATGATATACATCATCTGATGCTCAAGTGGACGATGATGAGTGTGAAGAGTTTATGAATTTGATCCCTATTTTTTCACAAAGAATTTGCCAGAACTGGCTACTATGGTCCCAACTTTTAGGCAATTGCTATTACCCAAACGGACACTAAGGTGTCCACCTACTACTCTTGTTATAGACCTCGACGGTTAGTATTTTCTTTTCACCTGTTACTTGTACTGCATGTTTGTTACTTAATGGCAGTGTTGCAAAAATCGGCCTACAAGGCCAATTAATCGGCGATTACAAGCTGAACGGCCTTGGACCTTGGAGCGAATTACAAGGTAATCGGCCAATTAATCGGCCTTGGACCTTGGAATCGGCGATTAATCGGCCAAAAATCGCTACACGGCCCTCGACCGCCTCGAGACCGATTCACGATTTTTGCAACATTGCTTAATGGTAGTGGTACAAAAATATAATGGTGACTTGTTACTGCTGATTATCCACTCTGTGATTCTGGCCTTTAAAGCAAAAATGGAGTTTTATGTTTAGTCATACAGTGGTAGCAAGGTTTGAGCAGTTTGTTAACGGGTCAAACAGACTTGGTTCTGAGATGTCGGGTTGGCTGGGTTGAAATGCTAACTTTGTTTTCTTTAAAATTGGACTTTGGAGCATGTTTGACATATCCCTTTTAGCTAAATTTTTTGATTTAATTCATTTTGAGATAAAACACAACCTGTATGACCCATCTGATAACATTTATTGAACTTGTGTCTGTTTGGCAGAGACTTTGGTACACTCCACACTCGAACCTTGTGAAGATGCAGATTTCACATTTTCTGTGAACTTAAACCATGAGGATCACAAATCTTTGTTCGTTGCCATCCTTACCTTAAAGAGTTTATGGAGAGGGTAGCTGATACTTTTGAGATTATACTTTTGAGAGTTTATGAACAGCTTCTGAATGTGTTGGACCCAAAAAGGAAAGTATTTAAGCATCATCTTTATAGCGAGTCTTGTGTTTTCTTTGAAGGGAATTACATCAAAGATCTATCTGTCCTTGGTCGTGATGCCATGCAAAAGCAAGCTAAGAAGAAGAGTCAGAAGTCCTTAAATTATTGAGAATTTTATTACGTACGACATTACAATTTTATATTTGGTTCAGTTATATACATTCTGATTTTATTGTATTTGAATTTGTATTAATATATATTTGAATTTGTTTTGATATATATTAATTTTTTTAATGTGACTAAAAGATGCATATAGTGAAATTTATTAACACTTTTGGTCATTGTTTGCTTAATTTGTTGTGTGACTAAATATTAAAAAAGGTCACACAAACATAAAATTCATGTGGCTATTGGATGATTAATACTCACACAAAATATACATTTCTTTACTTTAAACAGCGTATGGTCACACTTACTAACATTTTTTGCCACTTTATGTTTAATTGTATGTGACTAAATACCCAAAACAAACATGTTTTGTGTGACTAAATATTACAAAAGGCCACACAAACATAAAATTCATGTGGCCATTGGATGATCAATAGTCACACAAAACACACATTTATGCACTTTAAACACCATATGGTCACACTTATTCACACTTTTGGCCACTTTATGCTTGATTGTATGTAACTAAATACCCAAAAGAAACATGCTTTGTGTGACTAAATGTTACAAAAGGCTACACAAACATACAATTCATGTGGCCATTGGATGATCAATGGTCACACAAAACACACATTTTTGCACTTTAAGCACCATATGGTCACACTTATTCACACTTTTGGCCACTTTATACTTAATTGTATGTGACTAAATACCCAAAAGAAACATGCTCCGTGTGACTAAATGTTACAATAGGCCACACAAACATACAATTCATGTAGCCATTGGATAATCAATAGTCACACAAAATGCACATTTTTGCACTTTAAACGCCATATGGTCACACCTATTTAAACTTTTGGCCACTTTAAGCTTAATTGTATGTGACTAAATGCCAAAAGAAACATGCTTTGTGTGACTAAATGTTACAAAAGGCCACACAAATATAAAATTCATGTGGCCATTGGATGATCAATAGTCACACAAAATACATATATCTACACTTTAAACACCATATGGTCACACTTATTCACACTTTTGGCCACTTTATGCTTAATTGTATGTGATTAAATACCCAAAAAAACATGCTTTGTGTGACTAAATGTTACAAAAGGCCACATAAACATACAATTAATGTGGCCATTGAATGATCAATAGTCACACAAAATATACATTTTTGCACTTTAAACACCAAATGGTCACACTTATTCACACTTTTGGCCACTTTATACTTAATTATATGTGACTAAATATCCAAAAGAAACATGCTTTGTGTGACTAAGTGTTATAAAAGGCCACACAAAGATACAATTCATGTGGCCATTGGATGATCAATAGTCACACAAAATACACATTTTTGCACTTTAAACACTATATGGTCACACTTATTCACACTTTTGGCCACTTTATGCTTAATTGTATGTGACTAAATGCCCAAAAGAAACATGCTTTGTGTGACTAAATGTTACAAAAGGCCACACAAACATAAAATTTATGTGGCAATTGGATGATCAATAGTCACACAAAACACACATTTCTGCACTTTAAACAACATATGGTCACATTTATTCACACTTTTGGCCACTTTATGCTTAATTGTATGTGACTAAATGCCCAAAAGAAACATGCTTTGTGTGACTATACAGTGTTTACGGTCACTAATACTGATTAATCCTACTAAATTTGTACCTAATTAGTCACACATATTTTGGTTTTGGTTACTGTTTTGTAATAGAGACTAAAAAGAACTCAAACAGTACCTACGGTCACATGACCTTTAGTCACACACACTCGAAAAATCATGTGTGACTATATGTATTTCGTCACACTTATTGGGTGTAGCCAAATCCTGTTTTTGTTCTAGTGATAGATCCACACCTAGGAGAAATGGTTCTAGGACGACCTTTTGTTGAGAAGACTAAGATGTATTGTGATCATGGGAAGGGGATAGTTCAGTTTACTGATGGGATAGAGAAGATTACTTTTATGATGCCTCATATGAAGGAAGAATTAAAAGGCATCAAGAATCTACAAATTGATGAGATTCGACCATATGAAGTTAAGAAAGATGGAATTGATGATGATGCTTATTATGAGAGGAGGTGAACATACTATTCAGGTAGCATGAATCTAGGCCCTGAGTACAAGCGTGATGAGAATTGGGTTAGATGTTTTGAGTCGGCACAAAAGTGGGAAAGGAAAACGTAACCCATGATTGGTGTGATTTTTATTTGTTTGATTGTTATTTATTTCGGTTTGCATGCTTTATTTTTATTGTTGGTAGATCATGTTTCAAACTAAAATGGTGAAAATACTTTATTTTGTCGTTTGGCTTAGTCTTAACTTCATCCAAAGTTATTTCGAAAAAGATAAGTGTAAGGGGAAACCCCAAATATGTTTTAAGAAACAAAATTGACCATGATTCTCCACAATATTAAATGGACATGTATATTCGTATTTGTTAGAGTCAAATGCTTGTATCGAGTCATAATGATGTTTTGCAGGATTTTCCAAGAAGTAAGACATAGGTTTTTCTAGAAATTTTCCGGAAACTTAACATAAGGATTTCTGCAGGTCACTTCTGACGGCGTCAGGAAGAAATTCCTGACGGCGTCATATGTAAAATTCTTGAAATTTTGCTAGTTTTTTTTTCTAACGGAATCTCAAAGTTTTTGTTGAATCTTTAGTTTTATAAACTCCAGGAAATCTGTAAACATCATTCCACAAGCATTATATCCCTTTAATTCCTAGAAAGCAATTTAAGATATATATGTTATTTTTCTAGGATTTATTAGTATATATAGATTGCCGCCGATTTTATGCGAGGTTGCCTTGTTTGTTTTCTCAGGTTTAACAGGTTATGTATGACAAGAAGATGATTTATATTCTGGAAGGGAAGCTTTGATTGTTCATTTTCTTGGAGGAAGATTTAACCTTGTTACCATACTATCCACACCGAACGAATCATGGGAGCATTTGATTTCATTCTTTTACCTATTTCACTTTTATATTCTTTAATTGAACATTGGGGACAATGTTCATCCTAAGTGTAAGGGGAGGGTAAAATGATGATACCTTATAGTATACACTTTCACTTGAGTTTGTTTGTTTGATGGTAGATGTGTAGTAAAACTAAGAGAAATACTTGTTAGTGTAATTTTAGCGCCAAATTTAAATTTTTTTACAACATTTAGGGGTGAAACTTTAGCCTTAGCAAGCGTCTCATGGATAGGAGATTGTATGACTATCACAAAACCGTACCATTCAGAAAAATTTTCCACCCAAATATGTGAGGTTCGCCTTTAGATTTGATAGGAAAAGCATTTACTATTAGTGCTTATGAGTGTATCGGTAGCATTTAGATTCTAGAACTTGCGTTAGTGATGCATCCCGAGACCGCTAATGAGACTACATTCGTGTAGTAGGATTTACTACATGATAAGAGGCATTAGGATCACCCTTGTTTTAAACCCGTGTCATGATTACTTGACCATTTAAGTCATATTACTTGGCTAGTTAACTCAATTAATTTTTCCCACACCTTAGCGTTGTACTCATTTTTAGTACATGAAACCCCTAGTACACCCCTCCGAGCCTATCTTTTCGTTTCTACCTTTAAACATCTTACTTAAAGGAAGAATTTGTTACACCCCACTTAAATGTACACCCAAATCGCCTTAGCCTTCCGTGTATGCACTCATCTTTAGTGCATTATTGTTATATGTTTAAACCCTTAGTTAATTATCTAATTGATTACATGGTTGCTAAGTCGAGTCATATCCTTGTACATATTGCTTTGGGACGATTGGGACTCATGAGTAAAGTACTAATGTTATGGAGTAATGGGGAAGAACATCATATTATTACCCCCATATGTGCGTTAATCTTAAAAGTACTCCAAGTGTTTTGATTATCTTAATTCGAGTCATTAGATTAGTTTATTGTAAAATATGTAAAAATTCAAGTGTAAGGGGAATGTTCATTCCCTATGATGTATTATTTTGGATGGTAGGGTAAGAGTGTATGCAAAAAAAAAAAAAAAAAAAAAAAAAAAAAAAAAAAAAAAAAAAAACGGACTACCATCCCTTTTCATTCTATCTTTATTTTATGTCTTTGTTATTTTTGATTTATTAGCTTAAGTCGAGTCTAGTCTTGGCTTAGCAACGCCATATTGTACATGTAATTAACCAAGATGATTAACTCGCCACCAACAAAGATTGCCTATATCCAACAAAACCGTGTATTCCATATCCCTACACCTAACGTTATAACCCTTTTAAAAGACCTCTTTGATAGTTTATCCTAGGTGCTTACGCCATGTGGTGGAGGTTTGATCCTTTCCCAAGCCTATGGTAATCTATTTTGCTATGACAGGTAGTGAGAGATATTTTCCATTTCCAAATTGTGATATATACTTTATTACACCCGAGAGATGTGAGTATCTAAACACTATTTGTGAGGTGCTAGTGTATGACCTCCGTGCTTGTCTTTGATCTTTAGTGGAACGATTATTTGTTGTAATTACTTTTATATTAGTGTTAAATGACCCCTAACTTGTATTTTAATTAGAATAAAAGTGCATTTGCTTGAGGACAAGCAAATCTAAAGTGTAAGGGTATATGATAAGGCGAAAAATGATCCGTTTTTAGGGGGTCATTTAAGCCGGAATTTGAATTTATTTGATCAAATAATGCCCTAAATCGTTTCTTTTGTGATTTTAGGTACTTTTGGAGTGAATTCTGGAAAAGGAAGCATTTTGTACGTTTTTGGAGCATCAAAGTGAAGGAAATGGCAAAGTCTTAATTTTCCTTGCTGGGAACAGTACCTGACGGCGTCAAGAGCAATTTGATGACGGTGTCAAGAGCAAAAGTGGTGACGGCGTCAAATCAAGGCCGTCAAGAGCAAAAGTGGTGACGGCCCAGAACAACATTACACATGACGGCGTCAGATCTGGATCTAGGCAGTCCGAGAATATCATGGGCGGCGGGTTGACGGCGTCAGAAGTTTCTTCTTGACGCCGTCACCTTAGAAAATCTATATATAGTCTTTGTAATTTTCATTCAAAAGAGAGGACAATATTAGGGACGACTTGAATAAACCCTAGCTCGAGTTTTTACAGTATTTTCAAGGGTTTTCACCCCTTGAAACCCTTCATGTTCAATTAAGATAAGTATCCTTTCAATTCATTCAATATGTCTATGTGTTGTTTGAATATATCTTACGCTTGTCTTGATTTTAATATGCTAGGCTAGATCTCTTGTGTGTTTGCTTAGATGTAGTGAAACCTAGATGTTGATTATAGGTTGATTGCTTGTTTATAGTTGTAATGGATGAATGATTTCGATGTTAGCCTTAAGAAAACTGGCAGACGTCCATAGTGTAACTTGCTTGAACGTCTTAAGAAACATGAACCACTGCATACTAACATTTTTATGGTTGTATTTAATGCATGAGCGAATTATAGTGATCCCATGTTAGAAGCTTCTTGCAGGCTCGACATAGGAGTGAAGTAGGAGCTTATAGAGTTGGGGAAGTACATACGCCACCCCACGACTGGTATTAAGGAATATAACCCGTCATCCACGCAACTGTAACAAACTATCAACCTGTAAAAGATATCTAAGGAGTAATGAAATCTAAGTAAACACAATTTTCCCATTTATTGTTCACTCCACATTAGTAATTAGCTTTATTTACATTTTTGTTATTTTATTTTGATTGCATCTTTAGTTATTGGGTTAGTTGACTAGCAACTAATTCCGCCCACTCTTCCAATACCCGAGATTTTTAATTGCTTTTATAAAAATATAAAAATACAAAAAGAATCATCCCTCACCTCTAGACTTAATTTTTAGGTTTTCTAATCCTAGCGACACTATTCCTGAGTTGAACGATCAATCCCCCGGTACTTGTCACTATACTATACTACAACGATTAGGTACACTGCCTGGTGGGGGTTGTAAGCTTCTCGAGATCCCTTGAGAGGTAAAGCCTGGTGCAATTCTCACGCATCAAATACCCGTAAACTAAATTTACGATGAAATGAGTAATGCACATGAATAGTGTTTTCTTTCCGGGAATGAATAGTGTTTCGTGAATAGTAAAATTTTTGAACGCTTCTCGGAATATCAAACTGACCTAAAAAATGATGAATAGTAAAATGATGAATAGTGTTTTGATGAATATTGATTTATGAATAGTAAATTGTCGAAGTTTGGGAAAATGACCTGAAATGTTGAGTTGTGACATGCGTATATGCCACCGGTACCTCCAGTCAGTGGTGTCTGCATCAAAGAACCTGAATTGGACACAATAGCTCCAGCATGTAGAAGGTAAAGGTAAGGATGTCACTAAGGAAGAGCTGGCTGCACACACATTGTTGAAAATCTCATCTCCTGCCTCCAAATCAACCAGCACCAAGTATATCTTCAAAAGATATTCTCCGTCATCATCATCATCTGCCAAAGTGTCTCCTGACAAAACTTCGTCACCTAGTCTGAGGCAACCGGCTAACTCAAGTGGCTCTGAAACTGATACCAGCTCAACATTCAAAGGTGATGACTCCAACGTAGCTACCCAAGACGTCACCAGTAACAAACCCGTGAAGGATAAAGTTGCTGAGACCGAAACACCTCTTGACCCACTTCATGACGAGTTTGTGTCCAGTGCTTACCCCAACTTACAAGGGAATCTCAAACTCAAGACCGATGATCCTAAGCTCGCAGTGGAACCTGACAGCTCAACAGGAACTCTAGCTTTGTTTAAGAACCTTGACACCTTTGGAGATCAATTCTTAGTCGATAAGCCTGATGATGTAGAAGGTGACAAATCTGGTGATGAGCGAGAAGAAGTTGTCTCAATGGTTGATGTCATTATACAGCAGGACACTTCTACTATTCCTACCAGGTCTACACCAACACCAACTGCTGCAACTGACAACACTGACACCACTCAAGCCGCTGCCACTCAAGAGAAATCCACTGATTCCGCTAAAATCACAACTCCTCCCACCACTGAGAAGAAATTGGATCATGGACTGGATGATTTAGCTAGTATTACTGCTGGCGTTGTTCAAGATAATCTCACTATTCATGAGACGTTGGAAAAGCATGCTTCAGTGTTAAGAACAATTGTGAATCTCGACTTGCCTCAAACAATTAAGAATCACGGCGGCAGATTATACAAGTTAGAACATCTCGATCTCGAGTAACAAGTGTCTTAGGCCATCAATGAACAAGTCGTTGAAGCTGTCAGCATCGCTCTTGAAGCTCCCCTCAGATCCAGATTCAAAGACTTACCCATCAATGACATGAAAGTAATTCTGCAGCATAGTATGTACGAGAAAGATCAACACAAAGGACATGAGGCACACGTCAAATTATATGAAGCATTAGGTGCCTCTATAAGACAAGATGATGCCGAGGAGCACGCCCGAAACATGGAAATAGAGAGGAAGAGGAAAAAGAGGCATCAGGGTCATCCCAGGCCTCCATCGGGATCACCTCCACAACCTCGACCACCTCCTCCACCTGCTGGGGCATCAGGACCATCGGGTACTTCTACTCTACCTGGTGGTTCTCAATCTCGTACTATGCCATCACAACCCACCTCATCATCAAAGAAACAACAAACTGACAAATCTTCTAAGCCTGCACCGTCCAAACATGCCAAGCAGGTCACGTATGCTGCATGGACCTCCGTTGACACTAGCACGACCTCTATTGCCTCTCCAGTTAATGACGATGTTGTCTTTAATGAAGAATCCTTCATTCCTCAGCCTACTGCTTCTTCTTCTGATGATGAAGATGATGCTTCCACGACTCATATACCACAAAAGTAGTGGTGGAAATCATTCACCAGAAGTGACCCTACTGATCCACCACCAGTTCTCCTAACTAAAGAAGATAAAGAGTCGTGGTGGAAACATGATGATGAGCAGTCACTTTCACCAGAGCCTAACTAGACTATTCCCTCCTCTGATCTGCCAGCTAATGACAACAACTGGGTCAATGCCATCACTACCGGCTTCGTTCCTCCTTCTGAAGACTCTCTACTATCATAAACGGGTGATATGGGGACGTTTATTACATGGTTTTGTAAGAAGGTGGATTATCTAAGCTTACTCAAAAAGACCTTGAAGGACCTGCTTTCGACATTGTTAAAGTCTTTCATCAGGACGTAAATCATCTACAATACCAAATGGAAGAATGCCACAAGATGTTTAACGATATTGTGGATGAAGGAATCATGAAGTATAATTACAACAATCCACTCCCTCTGGGTGGTTCTCCCGGTCATGTCACAATCCAAGCAGAGTTCTTCTTCAACAAGGATCTTGAATATCTAAGACTTGGCAGCAGATAATGCAAATCGACTTTTTCCATTACCAAAATGAAAGCTGCATATTATTTAGATATTGGGTTGGAACAGCTTGTCCCCGATGGCATGTGGATAGCTCAAGAATGTGATTATGATATCTCCGCATCTCTTGGAATCTCCCACTGGTGGCTCAAGAAGCAGAAATTTTACATAGATCGATTTCAAGCTCAAAGTGACCGCAAGTCTGTTCGATCACCACTTCAAATCATCAGTGTAGTCAAGATATAGATACACCCTATCCACGGATATGACTACCTCAAGAGCATAGTTCTCCGTCGAGCTGACTTCAAAAATTACACCATATCCGAAGGCGACTTCAAACATCTTCGCCCAAATGACTTTGAAGATTTGTATTTGCTACACCTTCAAGGAAAATTTCATCACCTGCCATCTCGTGAGAAGAAGACTCTTGTGTTCGCTGTACTTCATTGGGTCCAGGGTATTTTCATCAGAAAACGAGTCGAAGACTTCCAGCTAGGCATCGAAAGCTATCAATCCCAGCTCAATCTCACGCGACCTCTTTGGGATGTTACTAACATGGAACCGGTTGCTGATTTTACGGTCATGGAATCTCCACTTGCAGTGATATTTCGAGACAGGTACAACGTTCCCATGGTCTTGCGCTTCACAGAAATACACAAGTTCAGTGATGGTACATTACAAATAGTCGAAGAGGCTTTGGACTTCAGAGTGAAAGAATACCATGTGTATAACTCTGGATCAAGAAGGTATACCAACCACTGGACAGATCATGACCTGACACTGAACAAGAAATTCCTGGCTGGTATTCGTAAAAGATTGAAGTTGAGGACAATCTTTCGTAGTTTGGAATGCTACGTGGGTGGCAGAGTTCGAGCTGGTGACTACCGCCTTCTACAACGCACTGAATGATATCCTATGTGGAAGTGGTGTTTTGTTATATGTTGTATTTTGGGTGCAATGATGTTTTGTAACTTGTACTTTATAAACTTTCAGACTGGCTCTTTCTCATATCCTCATAGGTCCTTTAGATCTTTGTACATAAGATTTATCAAAAAGAAAATAGCAAAATATAAAACCTATAAAAACCATTAAAAAAAATAATAAATAAAAAAAAATAAAAAATAAATGAAAAATCATGAAAAATACAAAAATATTCTTCTCACGACATGTCTCTTGTGTAATCAATATTATGTACGTTTCTAGAAATGTCATTCAATAATGACACGGAATCATACATATGCTTGAGCAAGAGTTTTTCGGTTTCAAATATTATTTTTTTCTAAAACATGTCGTATCTCAAAATATTCTTCAAAAATATGGCTTGAAGTCATTTCAGGCTGCAACCCGGACTTCAAAATTATGGCTTGCAATTACTTCAGATAGCAACCCGTTTTTCAAAATGGGGAAAACACGTTGCCAAAAAGACGGTTGTTCCTTTTACCGGGTGAAGTTCACCTGGGCATGGATTACTTTATATCCATGTTTACTCGATCTAATATACGCTTCAGTGCATTATTTCTTGATAAAGAAGAGAAATCTTCTTTTTATCGCCAAATACTTTCCCTTCTATGATTTTTCCGGAAAGTATTTGTGCAAAACTTGGTGGTACCATGAGATTTTGATTAAAAATCAAATTGAACTCAAAATTTCGATAAAATTTTTCACTCAATCAATGACATCATTTATTTAAGCTTTAACATTCGTCATTGATTGAGGGGGAGAGTGATTTCTCAAAATTTTATGTATCATCAAAACTCTCCACACTTTGTACAAAAACCTTGCAACAAAGCGATTTGTGATGGTTATGTGTCAGAATGAGAACATTTTCAAAGAGTTTTCGTTAAAACTTCAAATCTTTTGCAAACTCATCAAATCTGACACATAACAACCTCCCTCACAGATTGAGGGGGAGCAAGTAAAAGGTTTATTTTTATCAAAAAATATTAAAACTGACCGCATTTCTCTCCCAAAAGCTTTCTAACTTATTTAAATCAATTGAGATCCAAAATCTCAAAAGATTTGAAATTTTTAATCGGGGGAGAGAATGTGATTTAAATATGAAATCTAATAATCAAAAGTGATCTTTTGGACTCAATAAATAGGCTCCCACATATGTGCTAAACACTTTCGAATATCGATGCACATATTGAGGGGGAGCAAAAGGCGTTTGTGGAAGTTATACCAAAGACAGACCATTTATCTTTATGCCTGGAGTTATAAGGATGGTTAAGGTTAGGTATGAGTTCCAATGATCCACCTGAACCGGAAGGATCTTCCCAGGGACAATCCATAGATCGATTAGAAGTCCTTAGGAATGATTAAAAAAAGGAGTAATGTGATGAAGTCTCGGTAAGCACTGAAGGGGTTGAAGAATGAAAAAGAAATGAAATGAGAAAGGGTGAAAAGAAATAGCCCTCCATAAGTTCAACCTTAGGGCAGAAACCGGGTTCAATTCATAAGCTACTGGCAGTTACTAAGGTAACACCGGTATTGAAGACAAGACATCATGGACCCAGTGACGCACTTCACTAAACTTCCCAACCACTCAAGTTCTCTTAAAAGAGCTTGTTTCATTCTCACGGGGAACCCTGTGCAATGTATCGACCGCTCATTGCGAGCTATGTTGATACCTAAACAGGAGACGCCTCCCCAGTCTCCAGGAGTGAATCATAACGCACTATTGAGTCTAGAGCCAAAGAGATCATCCATAAATCTCGATAGGACACATTCCAAATATGCTTATTGTTTCACACAATGTGGAAAATAAGATAAAATATTTAGAGTCCTACGCATTATCCTTGTGGTATTGCCAGCACATCCAAGTGATATGTAAATATTCACAATGAAAATGGAAATCCTTCTAGAGCGAACATCACTCAAGCTCTTGGTAGGTGACATGTGAGATCCATCTTGGATCAATGTGTTGGGAATTATATTAACAGTTACCACGGCTAGTAAGGATGTTACAACTGCTGAAGAATGCACTAGCAGTGGAAACTCATTACCACTGCTAGTACATATTATTACCACTGCTATTATGGATAACTTTTAGGAAACGTGTAAAGATAAATATAAAATAGATCTTGTGTATATCTTATTCTATTAGAGTTATACTTATCTTGTAGAAGAGGACTCCTTGTGCTATAAAAGGAGGTCCTAGGTTAAAGTTAGATATACTTCTTTCTAGAGCTTCAAGGTGTAACCCTAGTGATACAAAGAACACTCGTATTATTATTATTAATAATATTGGAGCTAACCGTTTGATACATACATTGTTCTCATTCATATACAACTGTTTTATTCACAATCAAACTTCTAAGTATTACTAAGTAGATTCCGCATACTTAGTGATATAACTCAAAGTATCATACTAACACATATAAAGGTGTTTAGATCCATCAAGTGGTATCAGAGCCAGGCTTTGATACTTTGATTTAGAAGATCTCAAGTTCACTCTAAAGATTCAATGGAGACAGAAACTAGTCAGTCCAACATTGCTGCAAAGCTTCCAAAGCTTAAGTTGAATGACTATGAGATGTGGAGGCTTATGATTGAACAATTCTTTATGGTGCAAGACTATGCACTATGGGAGATCATTATGTTTGGAAATTCTTTCAAACCAGGTACTATCTCAGAAACAATTGAGGGCAAGGAAGTAATAAAAGTCAACACTGGACCAGTCACAAATGATGAAAGACTTCAGATGAAGAATGATCTGAAGGCTAGAGGCTTGCTATTGATGACTCTTCCCTGAGATCAAGTTCTTGCTTTCAGCAAATACAAGACTGCACAAACTTTGTTTGAGGAGATCTGCAATGTTTTTGGTGGTAATGATTCCACCAAGAAAACTCAGAAGACCTTGTTGAAACAGACTTATGAAAATTTTGGTTCAACAAGTAATGAGTCCATTGATAGCATCTTCACAAGGCTACAGAAGATTATTACTCAACTCACTGTGTTTGGAATTGAGGTGGAAAGGGAAGACCTCAATCTAAAGTTCTTAAGAAGTTTACCCTCTGAGTTTGGTACAAATGTTGCAGTATGGGAAGACAAGCCAGATTTGGAGACTATGAAGCTTAATGATTTGTACAATAACTTTAAAGTTATTGAACAAAGATTAAAGAAGGCTGGCAAACTAAGTTCAGGATCAGGGAACTTAGCACTCATATCATCATCTGTTGATGTTAGTTCAGATGAAGAGAATGATAGTGATGATGATGATGCCAATATTGTTGTTTCCACTGGTAGTGGAGGTGTTTCCACTGCTAGTTCAAAAAGACAAATTGCAGGTCTTAGTGATTCTACTTTTTATGCTTTTTTGTCAAGTCAAATGGGTGGTTCAATCCTCATACATGAAGATTTGGATCAAATTGATGAGGATGACATGGAGGAGATGGACATTAAATGGCAGGTTGCATTACTAAGCTTAAAGGCAAAGAAGCTCTGGAAGAAGACTGGTAGGAAGATAACCATAAATGGCAATGAAACAGTAGGTTTGGACAAAAAGAAGGTGGAGTGCTACAATTGTCATAAGAAGGGGCACTTTGCCAGGGAATGCAGGAAACCAAAGAAACCGGCTAACAGGTCAGCTTGGTATAAGCAGGACAAGAAGAAAGAACCTACAACTGAAGAACCAAAGTTTCTGTTGGCCATTGATGGAGTGAGCTATGATTGGAGCTTTATGGCTGAGGCTGAAGAAGATGGTTCAGAGTCTGCAATGATTGCTACAGAGCTTGCACTTATGGCTTTTTCTGACTCTGAGGTACAAAATAATAATGCTTGTTCAAAAACTTGTAAGGCTTTAAAAGATTATCAGAAACTTAAAGAACAATATGATGCACAATTGCTAGAGTTAAATCAAACTAATTATAACTTAGCAAATCATAAAAGAGGCATTGTTGTTTTAGAAAAACAATTAGAGCATTATAGAGCCAATGAATCTAAGTTTAATGATGATATTGCTGTTTTGAAAAGAGACTTAGATTATAAGGTTGAAGTGAATAAGGCTCTTAGGGAAGAGTTATAGAAAGTTAAAAAGGCTAATGAGAATATACAGATAACTTGTAATACACTAGATCACCAATCCAAGTGTATTGACAAAATTTTGGAAGCCCAAGTTGTGACCAAAGCCAAATCAGGAGTAGGATATAAATCTGTTCCACCACCTCTAAGAGGTGTTCCATCACCTCCTGGTATTGACTTAGCACACAGGATTAGAAGAATTCCAGGAACCAACCATGACCTATGGACCAAAATTTGTTAAAGAAGCTACTATTCAAAAGGTTTAGGTTGAGGTTGATACATTTGATAGTGCTAGTGACTCATCTCTTAAAGATGAAAGTTTGAATGTTGAGTCTAAAACTAGTGTCCCTGAGAGTGTACATGTGGATATTAAAAAGAGTATTCCTGAAGTTGTCAAAGAAAAGCCTAGGACACAAACTAATTTCACTAGGCCCACTACTAGATATGCAGAGATGTACAGAAGTAGGTCAACAACTCCTAAGGGGAATAAGAGGAGTTGGAATCATGTTAAATCTAGGAAATTTGGTAGTGACTTTGTGTTCAACAACAAATCATGTCACATATGTGGTAGTTTTGAACATCTTAATTATAATTGTAACTATCACATGGGTAGAAGGGAAGTGTTTGGGAATACCAGGGTGAATGGATATAATGCTAATTACTTTACTCACCTAAATCTACTAAGCAAGATGATTCCCAGATCTGTTTTGCTTAACTCTGGCATCAAAACTTTTTCCACTGCTAAACCAGCAGTTGCCACTGCCAGAAATACAAACAGAGTTTACGCTAAGTCCCCTGTTAAGAGTGAAAAACCTATCACAACTTTTGTTAAATCTGCACAAACAGGGAAAAAGACCTATTTTGAAAAGAAAGTTTACAATAATCACAAGTTGGTACCTAAAAATTCAAAACCAGCAGTTTCCACTGCTAAGCCAGCAGTTACCATTGCAAGGCCCAAAGTTTCCACTGGTGGTTCTATGAACAACAAAAGGGTAAATATGGGAAATGCTGTTAAGGCCTCAGCACGTTGGGAATGGAAACCAAAAGTAACTATCACCTCAAACATTCCCAATGGTGTATCAATGACCTTTGACAGATACAATTATATTGATACACGAGGCAAATCCAAGTCATTTATGGCTTGGGTCCCCAAAAGGAACAAATTCCTTTATTTTATGTACAGGAACATTCAAAGCCTAAAGATGATCAAGGATATTCAGACAGTGGATGTTCCAGGCACATGACTGGTAATAAGTCCTATCTTTCAGATTTCAAACCTTATGATGGACAATTTGTCAGCTTTGGAGGTGGTACTGGAGGCAAAGTTTCTGGCAAAGGAACTATCAAGGCTGGAAACTTGGACTTTGAGAATGTGTACTATGTGAAAGAACTCAAGTACAACCTTTTCAATGTGTCACAGATGTGTGACAAGAAGCATAGAGTTCTATTCACAGAAGATGAATGTTATATCTTATCTAAGGATTATAAGCTCCCTGATGAAAGTGACATTTTGCTTAAAATCCCTAGAAAAGGCAATCTATATAGCATTGACATGAAGAATATAGTGGCTAAAGATGATGTTACCTGTTTGCTTGCAAAAGCCACTATGGATGAATCCATGCTTTGGCACAGAAGACTTGGTCCTGTTAATTTCAAGACCATTAACAAGATTGTGAAAGATGGTCTAGTCAGAGGTTTACCAGAGAAGAGATTTGAAAATGACCAAACATGTGTTGCCTGTCTTAAAGGTAAGCAACACAGAGCTTCATGCAAGACCAAGGCATTCAACTCTATTGATCATCCACTCTACATGCTGCATATGGACATGTTTGGTCCTACATCTGTGAGCAGCAAAAATTTGAAGAAGTATTGTCTTGTTGTGACTGATGACTTTAGTAGATTTACATGGGTTTTCTTTTTAAGAACCAAGGATGAAACCAAAGGCATCCTTAAGACATTCATCACTGAAGTTGAAAATCAAGTTGAAAAGAAGATCAAGATCATCAGGTGTGACAATGGGACAGAATTCATGAACAAAGTTATGGATGATTTCTGCAGAGACAAAGGTATTAAGAGAGAATTTAGTGTTGCAAGAACTCCTCAACAAAATGGAGTTGCTGAAAGAAGGAACAGAACACTAATTGAGGCTGCTAGAACCATGTTAGCTGATTCAAAGCTACCAGTGACTTTTTGGGCTGAAGCAGTTAACACTGCTTGTTACATTCAGAACAGGGTTTTAGTGGTTAAAACAAAGAACAAGACACCTTATGAGCTATTCAGAGGAAGACCCCCTACTTTGGAATTTATGAGGCCATTTGGATGTCATGTCACAATTCTCAATACCATTGATTATCTGGGAAAATTTGAAGAAAAGTCTGATGAAGGCTTCTTTGTTGGATATTCTATGGTTAGCAAGGCTTTTAGAGTCTATAACTTAAGAACAAGGATGATTGAAGAGAATTTGCATGTTCAGTTTCTTGAAAATAAAACTAATATAGTCGGTTCAGGACCAGAATGGTTATTTGATCTTGAAACATTATCAAATACAATGAATTATGTACCTCTTACTTCAAGTACAGGAGACAAAAACCTTGAAGAATCAGAAGAATTCATTGATGAAGATGAATCTTGCAAAGATGATGAAGATGATAAAGATCAAATTGTTATGCCACTTTGGGACTTTGTTGACAATAATGAAAACTCTCAACCTTCAAAAGATTCTGAAAAGGAAAGTGGTGCAAAGGCTGTGAATTTTGATGTACTGAATAAAGAAATTCCTGCTAGCAGTGGTAACTCAATTCCTACTGCTACAACAGAAGTTTCCACTGATGGTCCAAATGTGGGAAGTTCATCTCAGGAATCACCTAGTGATGATGTAGAGATCTTAAACATGCCAACAACATATGATATTCCTAGCATATCACAGACTTCAATTCATAAAGTGCATCCACTTGAAAATGTTATTGGTGAGTTACAATCAGGTGTGAAGACTAGAAGACAGACAAAGAAAGATGATGTTCATGGGTTCATTAGTGAAGTTTATGAGTCCAAGAAGCATAGGAACAAGAATGAATGTTTGTTTTTCTATTTTTTATCACAAGTGGAGCCTAAAAATGTTTATAAGGCTTTAGAAGAATCTACCTGGGTTAAAGCCATGCAAGAGGAGTTGTTGCAGTTCAAACTACAAAAGGTTTTGGTTCTTTGTGATTTACCTGATGGTATGAAGGTGATTGGTACAAAATGGGTTTTCAGAAACAAGAAAGTTGAAAGAGGTATTGTTATCAAGAACAAAGCTAGATTGGTTGCTCAAGGATACACTCAAGAGGAGGGTATTGACTATGAAGAAGTTTTTGCTCCTGTTGCAAGGCTTGAGGCTATTAGATTGTTTCTAGCCTATGCATCCTTTATGGGCTTAACTGTCTATCAAATGGATGTTAAGAGTGCCTTCCTGTATGGAACTATTGATGAGGAGGTCTATGTCTCTCAACCTCCAGGCTTTGAAGATCCTCAACACTCTAATAAAGTGTATAAAGTTGTTAAGGCTCTTTATGGCTTACATCAGGCTCCAAGGAAGTGGTATGAAACCTTAGCTAATTATCTGTTGAATAATGGGTTTCATAGAGGAAAGATTGATCAAACTTTGTTCATCAAGAAAGACAAGGGTGATATTCTACTTGTTCAAGTATATGTTGATGATATCATCTTTGGATCTACTAGACAAGAGATGTGCAAAGAGTTTGAAAAGCTGATGAAAGATGAATTTCAAATGAGTTCTATGGGAGAACTTACATTCTTTTTGGGGCTGCAAGTACAACAAAGTAAAGAAGGCATCTTTATTAGTCAAGACAAATATGTGACTGAGATTATAAGGAAGTTCAACTTTACTGATGCAAAACCTTCAAATACCCCTGTTGATAAAACTACTCATCTATTGTTGAAGAATGCTAGTGGAGTTGATGTTGATGTGCATACTTACAGATCTATGATTGGTTCTCTGATGTATCTTACTTCATCAAGACCAAACATTATGTTTGCTGTATATGCTTGTGCAAGATTTCAAGTTACTCGAAAGACATCACATATGACAGCAGTAGAGAAGATTTTTAGGTATTTGAAGACATATCCTAATTTAGGATTGTGGTATCCAAGAGAATCCCCTATGGAATTGATCACATACTCAGATAGTGATTATGCTGGTGCAAATTTGGATAGAAGGTCAACTACAGGAGGATGTCAATTTCTTGGATGTAGATTGGTGTCATGGCAGTGCAAGAAACAAACAATGGTGGCTACTTCAACCACTGAAGCAGAATATGTAGCTGCTGCTAACTGTTGTGCTCAGATCTTATGGCTTCAAAATAAATTGTTAGATTATGGGTACAATTTCATGAACACCATTATCTATATAGACAATAGTAGTACCATTTGCATTATTAAAAATCCTGTGCAACACACTAAAACTAAACACATTGAAATCAGACATCATTTTATTAAAGATTGTTATGAGAAAAAGCTTATTCAAGTTGTCAAAATTCATACTGATGACAACTATGCTGATTTATTAACAAAAGGGCTTGATGTGGGTAGGTTTCAGTACTTGGTAACAGGTATTGGAATGCTAAATCCATAAATCTTTAATGTCTATTACTTTTTAGTGTTGCAGGATAATTTTTAAGGTACTCATATTGTTTATATATGGTTGTATGGTTTTCTACAAACTTGTATGCAGAGAAATTTGAGCACAGTGGAAACCATAATACAACAGTGGAAAGATTTGCTCTCTCAGTGCTAAAAGAAAAATTTAAAAGTACTTTTATTCATTCATTCATACGGTAACAAAGTACATCCATTCAGAGAGTTCAGACACATACATAACATCACAAAACATAAAAATAAACACCCTAACATCTAAACCTTCAGACCAAATACTCCATGGGTTTCTTCCCCTTTCCCTCATAATCATGCTTGCCCTAGGAAGCTCTCTTTCTCTTATAATCAAAAGAAAGTTGCTTTCTTGGACAAGCAAGGCCCAGAACTTGCTTGGGAGGCTTTGGCAATTGTGCAGGCTTCTCAACAGCAGGCCACTTCATGTTGACTATGGCTGACTCCAAAGTTGTAGTGAGGGCTCTTGGAAGTTCCTTGGACAAGGTGTAGGTTGGATCATCATCATCAGAGGAAGAACTTGAATAGAACTCTAGGGATGGAGCAGGAGCAGCTGCAATCTTCTTGTTGGATTTCATATTAGAAGATGTAGATGTTGCAGCACTTGGAGGAAAATAATCATTCCATCCAGTTGAAGGTTCCTCTGAGTCAGAGCAATAACTGATTTCTTCATCAGAAGAATCATCTGATGATATGTAGATCAATGGAAACCAGCTCATGATGTTTTGTAGGGTTTGTGATATTGGAGATTAGTTTTGATGAAAACTAAAGTGTTAATGAGGCCCCCATTTTATATGCAAAGTCAAGGTCGAAGGATAATTAATGAAGGTTATTTACTCTTATCTGTTTTGGTAGGTTGGAGGAGTAAATTTGGATATTATCGGGTTGACTTTGGAGAGATATTTTTATGAACAGTAACTTGGTCAAAAAGTTACTTTGGGTTAAATTATATGGGTTATGTTAGGTGTTTCTTACTTATGCAAAATACAAACCCATATTGTTTGAGACATTGGAGTTATAAGGTGTGTATCTCAGACACACAACAAATGGTTATTGATTCACCATGTCTAATCAACATAAGAATCAACTAATCCAGAGCAAACGACTCCTGGTAAAGACTTCTAAAATCCGTTTATGGTTGATAGTTTACCAAAAACTATATGGTTATCAACTCACCATACTCCATGTGATGAAGAGTTGGCTAGTCCATAGCAAACGGCTCATGGTAAAGACATATCAAATCCGTTTATAGCTGATAGTTTGCTAAAAACTATGATAAGAGCAGCTAATTTTCATGTTTTACTTACCACTGCTCTTTGATATTTTGTTAAATGAATTTCAACTGCAAACCCACAAAAGACTTTATGAAACCCCCTGTCTTAAGCCAAAAGTTTTTCAAAACATGTGTAAGGCTTCAGAACTTTGGAATGGAGAGGTTCACCCACTTTTTCCTCAAATGCTTGCAAAGATTTCACAGGTACAGGGTGAAGATGCAACTATCCCAGTTGTATCCCATCACACACCCACTATTGTTGTTCCATCTATTCAACTCCTCTCATCTCAACATTGCATGTTGCTGAACCTTTTGGTTTAGGAACAAGCAGTGGTGGTTCAAGGCTTCATTCTAGTCCACCTAGAGAAGAGCCTGAATCAATGCCCTATGATTCACCTCTCCCAACAGGTAACACAGTTGGAAGTGTTGAGGGCATTGTGCAACTAACTAAATTAATGGAATTATGTACCAAATTAGTCAAACAGGTTCAAGCTCTGGAGAAAGATCTGGCACAGACCAAACAACATCATGCCACAGAGCTTAATCAGATGAAGACAGAGATTAAAAGGTTACAGGATGAAGTTGAGACCTTTAAGAAGAAAAGATCTGCCAAAGTTGTGTTTTCTTCCAAACAGGGGAGGAAAACAGATGCTGAGACTAAGGGGAGGAAGATAGATTTTGGAGAAGATTATGGTTTGGATGCTGATGCTGATTTTTATTTTGATGATACAGTTGGAACTACTCAACCAATTTCCACTGCAGAGTTTCAAGTTCCCACTGCAAGTCAAGATATTCCCACTGCAAGACAAGATGTTCCCACTGCTAGTCAACATGTTACCACTGCAGAAGAAGAAGCTGCTAGAATAAGAACAGAAAAGGGTAAAGCAATTATGACTAGTACAGAACTAGTGCAGCAAAGAAAGATTTCTAAAAGGGAACAAGCTCAAATTAGTTATGATGCAAAGTTGGCAAAGAAATTAGTGGAAGATGACACTGCAATGCTAAAGAAAAGATAAGAGGAAGAAGAGATTGCAAACTTTATGGAGGCTCAGAGGTTAGATAAGCTGGAAGATGTCCTTGAAGAACCTATATCAGTTGTTCCACCTACAGTTTTGAAGGAGAAACCTCCAAGGTTCACTTATGTGTCAACTGAAGAAGAGATTGAGTATATGATTAATAATGATCCAGTAGTCAAGAAGAAAGCAATTGAGCTTGTTGCTAACAAGACTTTGACAGAAGAACATAGAACAGCTCAATTAGCTGATTTTATTCAAATGAAGAATAGACAGGCACTTGATGAGGTAATTGGTAAAGTTAGAAAAAGTCAAAAGAAGCAGAGACAACCAACCAATGCACAAATTATTGATGAGATGAAGACATACTGTTGCCATGTTGGGACTTGGAAGATGACTGATTTCAGAGGCATGTCTCATGACAGAATTGAAGGAATTTATTACAGGCTTAAGAGGCAAGATAGTGATTTTCAACCTATTGACTTTGAAGAAGTTGAAAGAAGTAAAAGAAAAGCTGTGGCATTTGAAGATAATGTCACAAAAAGGGCCAAGCTTACTTAAGAGAAAGAGTCTCAATCTGAGAAACTTTCAGGAGATCAGTTAAGTGCTATAATTGTTATCGAAGAAGAAGATTTCTACCCAGATCCTCTACAAACAAGGCATCCTATCATTGATTGGGAAGTTTACTCAGCAAAGAATTTTGCTTCAACATGGAAGATTACAAGATTGGGAGGAGAAACTTCATCATTCATTCAACTTGAAGATCTCATTAAAGCTTGTGACACAGATGATCTTGATACACTTTGGAAGTTAGTTGATGAAAGATTCAAGGCTGATACTCTCAAGGATATGAAAGAAATGCAGCTGTGGGTTGACTTGAGACGACTATATGAACCAGATCCTAAAGATAGCTATTGGAAGTTTGAAGCTTCAGATTTAAACACTACATGGACATACTATGATTCATGTGAGGTTCATCAGGTCTCTACAACAGCTGGAGTGGATGTATTTATGTTTGCTGAGAAGGAATATCCACTTAGAGCAGCATCTCTGACAGCAATGTTGACATCAAGGTTGAGAGTTCATGAAGATAATGAAAAAGTTAGAGTTTTGATTCAGAAGATACAAGATCAGTGTTCAAGAGCTATACAAGATTTAAGAAAAAGAAGATAAGTGTTTGGAAGAATTCCCATATCCTCATGTCTACTGATTGCTTGAAGAAACTTATTGATTTACATGTTAATCATAAGTTTAGGGGAGGATTGTTGGGAATTATATTAACAGTTACCACGACTAGTAAGGATGTTACAACTGCTGAAGAATGCACTAGCCGTGGAAACTCATTACCACTGCTAGTACATATTATTACCACTGCTATTATGGATAACTGTTAGGAAACGTGTAAAGATAAATATAGAATAGATCTTGTGTATATCTTATTCTATTAGAGTTATACTTATCTTGTAGAAGAGGACTCCTTGTGCTATAAAAGGAGGTCCTAGGTTAAAGTTAGATAAACTTCTTTCTAGAGCTTCAAGGTGTAACCCTAGTGATACAAAGATCACTCGTATTATTATTATTATTAATATTGGAGCTAACCGTTTGATACATACATTGTTCTCATTCATATACAACTATTTTATTCACAATCAAACTTCTAAGTATTACTAAGTAGATTCCGCATACTTAGTGATATAACTCAAAGTATCATACTAACACATATAAAGGTGTTTAGATCCATCGCAATGTTCAAGTGACAACTGGAAAGCAACAATGGTGCGATTCAACGTTGAATCAAACTTGTTCCAGGATATGGATTGACGGATACTTTTGCAAAAACCTTTCAATGTTCTCATAAACTTACTTTCGAGCACGTTGATTGTGTAAAATATTTCAAACAAAAGTATTTTTTATGGAAATGTGATTCAAAGCTTAAAACTCTCGTCGTGTCTCAAAAATGTTTATCATATGACATGTGAGTGATTTCTATAAATCAATTTCTCATCAATCCGTGAATATTTATTCACTGATTCACTCTATCGTGATGTCTGCTTTTAGACGTTCCGGTATGAGAACATGCTTAGTATGAAGATTCCGAAGTGGATTCTTTGGAAAATTCATTACTTCAAGCTGGAAATTCCTGTCAAGGAGAGTCTTCTTTAAAAGAGACTCTACGTGATCACAGGTCGGTTTTCACAAAACCGGAGGGTAGTCTGTCCTCGCAGAATGAATGACAAAGCCATATTCGTTCTCTATCTTTATTGCTAACTGTTTCATTTCAGGGACACATATAAAGATGGCGTTGATGGCTCCTAATTCTAGCTGAATCGGGTCAATCCATACCTCATGCTTACACATCCTCCTCACTTTCAATGATGAAGAGAGACTTACTACAACGAATGTTGAGAGACTACCAACAATGTTTCCGCAACTCTGATGCAAAGTCTCCTGATCCGCAAACTCTGATGTAAAGTCTCCTGATCCAGAAGGGTGTGAGCATGATGGTCCTTAAGTCACTACATCACATGAAGGCTATACTACTGTGGATGAGCTTGGAGATTTACTGTGGCTGATGATCTCAAAGAAGCTCAAAGATCACACATCTCAAAGGAACATCAAATCACAAGTTCATTGCTTGAAGTACAAAGTGTGCAGAAAAGTGAAGAATCAGAACCTACAAGCTACAACGATTTATGAATGCTTAAAGATCAAAGAGCTTAATTTCCAAGGTGACCTCGCTTAGGGGGAGATTGTTAGGAATACAATTATTCCTGTAAAAGTCTCGGTCACCTAATTATTGTAATAGCATTAAGTTAGCTCGTAGTTAGTTTAGTTATTAGTTAGAATTAGATTAAGTAACATCGTGGAAGAAGGACGGGTCTTTACCCACTGTATGCCTGATCCACAGCCCGGGTGTGGGCGTTTTATCATTTGTTTGTTAGGTACTATAAATACCCCTCTCCACATGTGGAGAGGGTTGGACTTTTCATACTTTCAATATAATATTCTCGAGTTTCTCTCACTAAAGGCTCCCACTACTCTCTACTCTCTCTCTCTCTCTCTCTCTCTCTCTCTCTCTCTACATTTCTAGCTATTCAATCCATACAAATCACAAGGACCATACGTGTTTAAGATTGTGAATACTCTACAATTATAAACAAACAATCAACCCATAATTAACATCTAGGTTTCACTACATCTAAGCAAACACAAGAAAAATCTAGCCTAGCATGTTAAAGAGAAGAAAAGCGTAAGATATAATCACACAACACATAGACATATTGAATGATTTGAATGAATACTTATCTTCAATTGAACATGGAAGAATCAAGGGGTTCGAACACTTGAAAAACTAATAAAATTCGGACTAGGGTTTATTCCCTCAAAGTTGCACACTAATGAATGAAATTTGGAAAACTACATATAGATATTACATCGTGACGGCGTCACGTATTATCTTGTGACACCGTCAACTCGCCGCCTTGATAAAATTGTATTCCCTAGATCTATTTGTAACACCGTCATATGGAGAAATGCTCTGGGCCGTCACTAGTGTTTGGACCCTAACGGCCTTGGTGACGCCGTCAGGTCCACAAGCTTGAAAATACTTTGGGCCGTCATGTTGTAATTCCATATCCACCTCTTTTGTAACTCTTGACGCCGTCATGTGTAACAGCTTGACGCCGTCAGGTACTGTTCCAGCAAGGAAATTTGAGACTTTGCTGTTTTCTTATCTTTTATGCTCCAAAAACATCCAAAATGCTTCCTTTTCCAGATTTCTCTCCAAAAGTACCTAAAATGACAAAAGGAACGATTTAGGGCAATAATTGATCAAATAATCTCGAATTCGGCCTTAAATGACCCCTTAAAAGCGGTACACTTTTCGCCTCATCACCTTTATCCAACAAAACCGTGTTTATCATATCCCAACACCTCACGTTACAACCCTTTAAAAATACCTCTTTGATAGTTTATCCTAGGTGCTTACACCAAGTGGTGGAGGTTTGATCCTTTCCCAAGCCTATGGTAATCTATGTGCTATGATAGGTTGTGAGAGATATTTTCGATTTTCATATTGTGATATATACTTTTATTACACCCGAGAGATGTGAGTATCAAAACACTATTTGTGAGGTGCTAGTGTATAATTTCCGTGCTTGTTTTGATTGAAGTGGAACGATTATTTGTTGCAATTACTTTTATATTAGTGTTAAATGACCTCTAGCTTGAATTTTGATTAGAATAAAAGCGCATTTGCTTGAGGACAAGCAAGTCTCAAGTGTAAGGGTATTTGATAAGGCGAAAAGTATACCGCTTTTAGGGGGTCATTTAAGCCCAAAGTCGAGATTATTTGATCAAATATTGTCCTAAATCATTCCTTTTGTCATTTTAGGTACTTTGGAGAAGAAATCTGGAAAAGGAAGCATTTTGGACGTTTTTGGAGCAAAAAGTGAAGAAAACGTCAAAGTCTCCAAATCAAGCTAGAAAAGTACCTGACGGCGTCAAGTATTGCATGTGACGGCGTCACGTTATGGCCAAGAGGTGGATAAAAAAGTATAATGAGACGCGCCAGAATGTTTTTGAGATATAAAGCGTGACGGCGTCACCAAGGCCGTCACGTGTAGTTTGCTCTTGACGGCCATGAGAAGATTTATAAGAGACTGCGTCAGATCTGGATCTAGGCAATCCGAGGATTCCTTTAGCGGTGAGTTGACAACGTCAGAATCAAAACGTGATGCCATCAGACCTCAAAATCTATATATAGTTTTCTAATTTTCATGTATTAAGAGGAGAATTTTAGAGAGACTTTTAGGAGAACTTGTGGAGAAACCCTAGGTCAAATTTTACAGGGTTTTTCACCCTTTTATCATCCATGTTTTAATAAAGATAAGTCTTCCAATAATCATTCAATATGTCTATGTGTTGTTTGATTCTATCTTATGCTTGTCTTTACTTTAACATGCTAAGCTAGGTTTTCTTTGTGTTTGCTTAGATGTAATGAAACCTAGCTATTGATTATTGGTGGTTGTTTGTTATTAATTATATTGGATGACTGATATCGATGTTAGGCTTAAGAAAACTGGCAGACTTCCAATTGGTAACATGCTTGAACGTCTTAAGAAACATGAATCGGATATGTACTACGATTAATTGGTTATATTTAATGCATGAGTGACTACTAAGGAGGCCATGTTAGGAGCTAGTTGTCGGCTCGACATAGAAAGAGGTAGAAGCTTATAGAGTTAGGGAAGATCATACATGGCCCTACAAATGGTATTAAGGAATATAACAATCAACCAGTAAAAGATAGTTAGGGAGTAGTGAAATCTAAGTAAACACGTTTCTCTCATTATTATTTTTCTCCACATTTTATTTTCTTGTTATTTATTTTCATTGCATTAGTATATATTTGGGTTAGTTGACTTGCAACTAATTCCGCCCACTCTTCCAAACCCGAGATTTTTACTTGCTTTCTAAAAAACCTTAAAAATACAAAAAGAATCATCCCTCACCTCTAGACCTAGTTTAAGTTTTAATCCTAGCGACACTATTCCTTGTAGATAACGATCAATCCCCTGTACTTGCCACTACACTATACTACATCAGTCAGGTACACTGCCTGGTGGGGATTGCAAGCTTCTCAAGATCTCTTGAGAAGTAAAACCTTTTGGGGGGGCACAATCCCACGCATCAGCACCAATTGTCAAAGGTGATTAAAGGAGTTTTGTTCCAAAGGCACAACCTGAATGGAATAACTACTAGTGGCGGATTAGTGTCAAAGATGTTCTAATTATTGGACAGAATGTTTGGTTATTCAAGAATGGAATCGTTAAAGATATGGAGATTGAAGATCTCCTGGATGCAAAATAAGGAGTTGAACGTAAGTCTAACTTGAAGACTCTGGGATAAAGAGAAGTGCTCACAGGGAGAGAACCCGGATTTATCTTTACTGTTTTTTGGGTTAAGTCAGTCAGATCTGCAGTAGACGCAGCGCATCTCCATCATAAGATGCGGTGTATCAACTGTACCGATCATATCTTTCATTTTTCTACATTTTTATTTTTCTGCACTTTATAAACTATCTGTCAGTTTATTTAATGCGGCGCATCCCTGGTTAAGGATGCGACGCATCTTATTTTCTGATCCGCACTAATTCAAGGCTCGATGCGGCGCATCTCATTCAATAGATGCGGCGTATAGACTGACTTGATGATTTTCAAAAAAAAATATTTTTTATTTTTTAGGTTTTATTTTTAATAACTACTAATGAATTATGCACTAGTTTGACTTTCTTAAATTCAGGTGTGTCATGTTCTAAAACTGGTCGTATATTTTAGTTTATGTACTTTCTGTGGAGACATAATTCATGGATGTTTGAACACCTCTCATCTACAAGAAAGTTGATATTGCTCAAGAACGCATAATGGAGGATCATACCGAGCAAATCTCAGGGGCGTTCTCCATTCTAATTCTTTTTAATTTCCAGTTTTTAATTTCAATTACAAACAACGAGGACATTGTTTAAGGTAAGTGGGGGGATGGAGAATTAGAACGTTACTTGTCCTAAATTTTTCAAAATATGCTTTAATCTATGCTTAATATGTTAAATTTAAAAACATTTCTAGCATATTTTTGTTAAATCTAAGTTGCATAACTGCATACATAACTTCTATTATATAAAATTGTGAGAATAGAACGCATCCGTTTCCAAATATTTACCCAAATTCCACAAAAATATGAGTGTGCCGATGACTTGTAAACTTTAGAACTTGGCTTGTATACTATTTGAGACCACCATAATGAGTATTATTGATTTAATTGAAATGACTTGTTTAACTTGGTAAATTTCTAGGATTACACCCAAAAAGCCTATATATGTTATGTTTATTAACTAACTACATTGGTTAGTTAACCCCCGTAGAAACCCTTTTGTTTACTCTCATTTTTAGAGTAAGATACACCTAGAAAAACCCTCAGAGCCATTCCTTTCGTTTCTTACATCTGTGTTAAATGTTTTGTTACATCTTTACACCTTAGCCTAGCTTGTAGATTAATGTCCGTGGTTAGTTGCTTTAGGGAAATTGTGTTTCCTTGCATTATCTGTGTTCGTGTGCGTAAATTTATTATATTTGGTTAGGTCAGGAAATTACACAATGCAATTGGAAGTGAAAGTAAATATTGTATATTTTTAGTTTTGATTTTTGTGTGTTTACTACTTTCACTATTATCGTTATTTCTGAATTCATGAAAAGTATGGAAAAATTATCCAGATTTATCGTTATAAGTGATGTAGTGAAATTTTACACCATTAGTATTGTAAAAAAAATCAAAAAAGAAAAAAAAATAAAAAGAAAGAAGAAGTTGGTAAGTTTGTTATAAACCAACGATGTAAAATTTTGTATTAAGTGGTTGATATCGCCGCTATTTTGTTGTATTATATTTATGGATTGAAAGGGAGTTGGCCGTTATGGGAACGCCAACTAAGGATTGTTCTTTGTTAAGATTTTATTGAGTGTAATTCGTGTCAACCTAAACCGTGAGTTACAAGTGTTAAAGCGTGAGTTATTCAATGATACGAGTCTTATTCATGGGATGGTTAGGAAGTGATTAACCACACATTAGGACTTAATCTATTTGTTTGTTTATATTTTTATTTTACACCAATTTATTTCCTAAATGTTATTCATACCTAACCATATTATTATATTCGTATTAGCTTTCGAGCATCCGGATATAGTGATGGCTAAGTAAGAATGTTAAATGTATCAATAAGGTAATGACCATCTGAGTATTAGATTAATTGGCTAACGCGCCAGCGATCTGGTGTGTGACTTGGTGACCATCCGTTATGCAAATAACGTGCCAGCGATCCAAGAAGCACATTAGTGATCATCCTTTAGTTGAAGCGTCAAGGACTCGCACCAACGATCTACTAAGTTTGTATAGGAAATGTTTGAACGAAGCTAGGTTAAAACCTTAAGCCTCAAAACCATTTTTACCGCTTTAGACTAGTCATTCCTTAGCTTTAGAAGTGGAGATGTGTATCCTTGCCAAGCTTATGATAGAATATTCGTCACGACCGAGCAATTGAGCGAATTAGATTAGTTGAGAGATTGAGAGAAGTATTTTATTTCTAGTTCATTAAGTGTTTGGTTGTGTGATTATGATTAAACGAATAAATTCTTAAATATAAAAATACATCCTAATCTCTTTTAGGATACATTTTCATAATTATAATCTAAGGTTTACTTGGGGACAAGTAAAGTTCAAGTGGGGGATTTTTGATGACATCAAATAAGTACATTATATTGTCATCATTTTTCCTATTTGATTGACTTGTTTTTATTATATTTTGTATGAGAATTGGTACTTAATCGTTTACTTTAGTAATTCTCAGGTAAAACAATCAATTGGTGACACTTGGCGATTTTGGATGAAATGTGAAGATAAATGATCAAGATTGGAAAAGTCTACTGAATAGAAGAGATTAAAGACCATTGCCTGACTTTGAAGCATGCACCACATCTGATTTTAGCATGCGCCACATATGAAACTTTGGTCAACGAAGAAGAACCAACTTGTTCTACTCCAGATACGCCGCATCTCATTATCAACATGCGCCTTATCACTATCAAGACTTCACCAGATACAATCCAAGAGGTTGAAGGACATGTGCCACATAAGATTCAAGATATGCCAAATCTAAAGGCGGTGTACGAATATTCCAGAATATATTAATATTGGACCCCACGCGAAGTTAAGTAGATGTGCCGCATCTACTTAGTTAATGCGCCGCATCTACCCCTTTGACAGAAAGTATAAATACCTCAAGACCTAGACGAATTTTGTGTGCAACCAAACCAAGAGACGAATTCAGACGACAACACAACACAAGACACATAACCAAAGAAGATTTTAGAGCAGTAAGAAGGTCCTGCATGTATTTTAATTCATTAAGTAGTTTTGTTTTATTGTATTAGTAAACTATTGTGGCCGCCATACTGCTCCTCTTGAAATTGCTTTCCCATGGATTATTAGTTTATATGATTTTTTGGTGACTTGTATATTTGCTTTGATAACCTCTGTGTCTAGCTGTGTTTTGCTTGGGCTGCCATACCCCCTCCACACTTACTTATCTAGTGTCTAGAAAGTAAGATAGGCATAAGTGATCATTAAGAGTTTACTCGCCTATATTTAGGATCCAACGAGAGAGAAGTGTTTACGATACTCATCATATAAAACTAGCAATAAAACAAGTGACAAGCTACTTAACAAAAGGACAAGACTTCTATTTGTATCTATTATCTATCTGTGTACGTGTTAGTATTTCACTGTTTCGTTCTCATTAGTTTTATTAGTTTAATTAAATAACCAAATCTGTGTTAGTCTCTCAGACTAAACCCCCTTTGCGTTAGATTAGATTTAAAACTAACTTAGTATATTTAAAATACTGATTAGATTAACTAGATATTACGTTCCACTCTTAGTGATCGACACTCTGCTTACCACTATATACATATTGATCGGGTACACTGCTCGTTAGTGTGTGTGTGTTATAGGATAAGTCGGCTAAATGTAAATTTAAAACTTGAATAGGCAAAATCACTCTATACTACACGTGACACAACACGCATCATACTTTTATAATATATTATTAGCTTATATTAATTTTTTTTTATAATTTGTTTGTGAACCCAATGTGAAGAGAAAGTGTGAAGAAGCGAGAGCACGGGCAAGTAAGCAAACTAATCGACCTCTGTTAGGAGCAAAAGGGTATGCTAGTTTTAAGGAGCAGTGGTAAGAGATGAAAGGAGTGACGCAAAAAGGGCAATAGATCTTCACAAGATAGCAGGTCGTGGAAGTAATTTTTGTTTAGCCAAGAGACGCTTGACCGCTGAGATGTAAAAAAATTTGGTAATTTTATTACAAGATTTGCAATAATAGTGTTATAATTTCTCATTATCATAGATTGGGGTTTATGAGTAAGTTGCATCGTTAATTTACAACTTGCATTAATTAACAGGTAGAAGCAAGAGAGCAGTTGTCTCAAGGGACAAACAAGTCTCAACATGGAGCAGATCCTTTGATGAGGTATGTTACTATCCAATCTAAGTAATTTTTCTAAACAAAAATGGATACACTTCTTGATGCCATGTCAAACTATCCTTGCAGATTATGATTAAGTTTGTTTGTGACCATATTGATGTGAAATTAATTAGTTAAGGGATTTGAAATTTAGATTCTAATTTGCTGTTGTGTTGATCGCAGCGGGATTTTGATGCAATTGTGAAGCTTGCATGTTGAGGGTTTTGATGCAATTGTTGTTGGTAGCACTTGCGAAGCTCACATGTTGAGGGTTTTGATGCAATTGTTGTCTTTTAGTTGAAGTTATTTTGGTTTGTAACTTAAATGTTGAATCTTTATCAAGTTATGTGTATTGGAATATTATTGTGTATGGTAATGAATGCAATTATGGGAAAACCTGCATTTTGTATAATTAAATTTTGGAAAATTCAAATTTCCATACCATTTTTTTTAGATCATAGTTATAAATAGATCGGTTGTAGAACCGATCTAACTATTTCTAAGCTGGCCACCCAACTAACAATGTTAGATCGCTTCTCTGTTAATGCCTAATCTAACTATAGCATTAAAAAGATCGGTTTTGAACCAATCTATATGTGTATCCCCTCAAATATATCACTCTTAGTTAGAGTGGTTGGTTACCGATCTTTATGAGGCTTTCTAACCGATCTTATTAGTCTTTTTTGTAGTAGTGAGTCATGCCATCGAAAGTGACAGGCTTTACTTGACATTTGGTGTGGAAAAAGTCTTAAAAGGCAATGCTTGAATCTCTTTCAACTGTAATATACACATGAAGAAAAATCCATTTGAATTGGTTAATAATCCAAAATATGTAAGATAAGCAATTGTATGGCTATGGAGTAAGGTGACCTCCGGTCACAGGATGAAATTATTTACAAGACGCGTTATCAACTTGTCTCTGGGGGTGTTTGTTTCAGCTTATATAGCCGACTTATGGCTTATTTGGTTTTCGGCTTATGTTTTATAACCTTATTTTTTGTGGCTTATTTTTGAAACTGTTCGGCTTATATTAGATTTTTATAACATAAGAAACATATATAAGCTGAAAAGATTAAAAATAAGCCACTAAAAGTGAGCTTATGAAACATAAGCCAAAATCAAACAAGCCATAAGCATGCAATATAAGCCGAAACAAACACCCCCTCAAACTAGCTGTTAACGAGAAGAAAGCCCCGTGGCATTGCAGCGGAGCCAATTTGTTATCTAATTTTTGGAAACCTTTCGATTTTTTTATCATGCAACCATTTAACAGTTGTGTCTATGTTTTTTAAAGGTAGATATGTGATAAATAAAGTTTATTATTTAAAAAAAAATCATAAATAAATAAAAGTACAGGGTTATTATCATAATATTTTTATTAAATCTATGTTTAAACAAACTTTTGGATAGTGTAAAGTTATTTGGTAGGTTAAGTGTGCAGTTTGAAAGTTCTTTTTTTAATTCAAAAATATATATTAAACTTCAATGTTTTTTATAAAATTTTACCTATGTCAAAATTATGTCAAATTAGGCTCATTTTGTTCATAACCCAAAGGCATTTGCGGCGGTATATTTGGTAAATAAAATTTGTTATATAAAAAGTCGAATAGCAAAATGTTTACGGTAATTTTCGCAACTTGTTACATAGTTTGGAAGCCTGTTTTGTAATTTTTTTAAAGTTGTTTTTGGCTGCATATGGGGTGTTGTTTTTTGGCTTCCTATTCGGCTCTACATATAAATGTTGTCGTTTAGAGTGAGTAACATGTATATACAGTAATGTCAGGGTCAAGGCCAGTCTTGAGATATTTGATGCCTTAAACGAGACGATCGAAAAATGCCCCTACTAAATGTTGTAACCAAACAACACACTTTCTTTTATCTAAAAACGAAACCGCATATCGTCTTGATAAGAGTTGAACAACTATATAATCTTTGCATGTGGTTATAACTTCTACTAATTATTAGAATATAGCGTTAGTTTACGCTTAAACTCGAAAGTGAAAAAAGAAAAAATTAATTTTAAGGTCTAATTTTAGGTGTAGCTATTAAGCATCCAAATCATTTTTTCTTTTTGTTTTTATAAAAAATAATTATCTTATTCAATTTTACCAAAAAATTTCATTTTGACTATTATTTGTCAATCTTAAATCGAGATCTCTTATTACCATAATTCGGTTTTCAAATATACCTTTTGCAAATTGATTTGAATTAAGTGTTTTATTTTATTATATCAAAAGTTATTAATATCTAGTAACATTCTCAATTTTTCTGTTACGACTATTTCGATTAAATATTATTGACTTACCTTAGAAGAATTACTAAATAATTTTACTGAATACTCTAAACTTGAAGTTTGAACTGTCCATGAAAGAAACTACCAAAATTGAAAGCACCCACAAACCGGCAATCACCTGATGGGATTAGAAGATCAGATCATTAGTGGAATTTGATTATTTAACCATAAAGCATAGAGGGTTGTAATGCAAAAAATAAATGTAGGATCAGTCCATACAGCTAGAAATTTCTTCAAATCTTTTCCAGAAGCAATGCACCTAAGAACTTCAAGAGCTTTGTTCACCTCAACCCTGAGAGCATTGGCCACACCGAGAACAATATCTTCTGGGAGGGCGACTTCTGGGAATTTAGGAGGAGACCTGATCGTAATAACAAAAGGTAAATTAAATGTCATGCATATTTAGGCGTGCCGGGATCTCTGTCAAGAAAGAAGCTCCTGTGAACTTTTTGACTGACCCAATGGATGGAAGATCCACACTCAGACCGGCAGACGTTTTAGTTTTTGGGTGGGTTGGAGGGAAACATGCGTGTGTGGATCTAACCGGGGTTTCTCCTCTTGTGGGGTTGAGTAGCCGGGGTTTTACAGTAGGACAGGCTGCTTTGAAAGCCGCCTCGTACAAAGTGGCAAAACACGAGAAAGCGTGCATTGAAAATCAGCATGTTTTTATTCCTTTCGCGTTTGATACTTTTGATTTTCTGGCACCTGAGGCAGTGGAGCTACTCAACACAATTCAACGTGCTATGTATAGTAATGTTGTAACACCTAGATCCACAAATGTCGTTTTTAAGAGAATTAGTTTTGCAATTAAAAAGGGCTAGCGGCGTATCCTGTTGCTCGCTTGCCTTCCACCACTATGTAAATTCAAAGCTGCATTGTTTTTTTCTAAAATAAAACTAGACAAAATATTAGTTTACTTTTACAATTACCTTGGTAACATAACAATTTTCTTGGCTACAATATTTGTAGCCAATTGGTTACAATCTTCCTCAAAATACACACAAAATGAATCAGAGACTCACAGAAAGAAGTCAGAGACCCATAAAAGGACTCAGGGACATACAATTTTTCACTCATCCTCACGTGGCTTAATAGGCAACTGTACCAATTAATTTAATATTATTTCTACTTTTATCTCAAACCTATCTTCTTCGCTATCAAAGTTCTACTACTCTAGTGCTCTGTATAATCTAGGCTTTAAGAACAACTCTCTACTTCCAATATCTTCTTCATTAAGACTGAATTTGATGCCCCCCATTTATGTGATGCCCTGGACGGTCGCCCAGCTCGCCCACCCCTAGGGCCGGGCCTGCGAGGAGGGCAAAGGAAAAGTGTAGATGTTAGATATACGAAAACCTTTTAGATAGGATACTTTTGTTTTTGTATTATTGATTAGCAGTTATGGTATAGCACCCAAATAAAACTTAGTCTTGGTGTACCAAAGGGCTTATGTCACAATAATGGTACCCTGTGCGTGAGAACGTTCTCCAATCAAATGTTTGTGGATTCATGTCCGGCACAGGACATTGTGAGATAGATTAGTTGTGCATGTATTTAGAGAGAGAGAGAGAGAGAGAGAGAGAGAGCGCTTAGCCTTGCAATATTCTCATTTAGTTGTGGTGGTTAGATTAAACCTTTATATGTTGCCCGGTACACCATCAAATTTACCTCAAAGTTAGCTTACATTTAATTTGATTATTTAAATATGGCAAAAAAAAAAAAGGACTTTTCTGCCAAATGGTTGTCTTGGCTTCTCGTCAGGTGGTGTAGTTCTGAGGTTATTGATCTTGCTTATAGGTGCTGGCATCCAAGGTTTGTCATTGCTTTTCACTAGCTTTTTAATTGATTATCTTACCACAGTATAGGTGTCTTCTTGTTCCCATAATACAAGTACGAAGTAGTAAGTATAACTACGAAACATTCAACTTCTTATTCACATCATTATGTGTATAAACATTTAAGTGGTAAACACATAAAGCATCACATGAACCCACCCCAGAAGCCAAAACAATAATACTACCTACTAACACACAACAAATTAATTAAAGAGCTCCGGAAGTATTACAAGAACCAAAGCCCCTCACCTTAACTACTTAGTTCGGGTCTACTATCTTATTCAAGGTCACCTTCTTGAATAATTACTTAGTTTGGTTCTCCGAGCAACATTGTATGTTTGGCCTCCACAGAAATTTTTGCCGCAAACCGCAGTAGCCTGCAAAACGGCATGACTGATAAAGCTAGTTGCCATCAAAATCCGCCTATGTTCCTCTGAGTCCATCATAAACTCTTCCTCTTCTCCCACAGAAACCAACTGGCACTCTGCTGCGGTACTGCCATTGCATGCTGTCATTGAACCGTCACAGTCTTTGATCATCGTGATCATGAGAATGACTGTTATTGTTAAAATGGTGGTAGTGAAGCAGATTGGGCTAGTTCCTCCTCTAAACATTTTTTTTTTAATTATTTGTGTGTGTGTGTGTGTGTGTGTGTGTGTGTGATCCTAATGGCTTTAATAATTGAGGCACGTTAATTTGGGATGTTGTGTCTAGTGGACATAAGATAAGATTTTTCTGGTTTGATAAATGGAATGACCCCATGTGGTTAAATATCAGATTGACTACTTCAAACTGATAAAAAGTACCATCTTTTCATTAGTAAAATATATAATTTTCTACATATAAAATATACATTTACCATCGCTTAATAGGTTTCTTTGACAATGATGAAAAGATTATAAGTAAAACGTACATGTGAATATGATACGGAGTAATATATTTGGTATTACTAATGCAGATTCAACTTTTATGTTGGGGGGACGTTTACAGACTTACAGTCAGATCGGAAAGTGTTTACTTAAGTCCTAATAAACAGATTTGATAATTTGTCACAAAAGGTGACATTAAAAACATTGGGTAGTAAATTAAAACACCAGTAACCAACTGTTACGGTATTCCTTAGTGACTGCATAGATGTCAGTTTGAATGGGCACATAACCTGAATGACGGGTTAATAAAGCACTCGAAACTCTCACTATTTTAGCACATTTCTTAGCCTTCATGTTAGTATATGAACAAAGAAGTTTACTTTCTTGAATCCCATGAAAACTTAATTAGTAAGGTTTTTCAGAATCCTGTTTATCACCTCTTCATTAACAAAGTTTTTACGTACTTTGCTTCATTGCATCTCAAGAAGTGATTCACCAGGAAAACCCAATGCACAGCGGTTCGATTGAACTTGAGTCAAATTTTCTTTAAGGATACCAACACTTGCCTCAAAGCAATAAGTAGTAGATTACGATTATCACTTCTATACACTTTAACTATTACTTTGGAGCCCCCAAAACCAACATTTTATAAGCTAAATGAATTATGGATCACATATTATACAGGATCGGAATTTGTTGAATTTACCAAAGATAGTATACATTAATTATGGTTGTTAATCACTCCTGAGTCCTGACGTAATTAGATTATTAACCTAACAAAGCAGCCAAACACCCCTTTAGTTGTACTAATACTCGGTCCCAGTAGTTAATTAGAATGATTGAATGGATATAAACATAGGAATAGGAATTTTAATCCTAACTGGATTGAATGGATTTGTGATCCAAAAAACGCTTGTAATGTTTTGTAAGTTCTTTTCTCTAGTATCTCGCTAGAGTTTTTAAATATATTGCCGTTAAAAAAAAAAAAAAAAAAAAAAAAAAAAAAAAAAGGTTAATTAGAATGATTATTGGGGAGACCACAAAATAGCAAATTCATTGGCATTATTGTCCTTTCAACGTAGCAACCATTGTGTATAAAACATGATACATATAGTAGCCAAATTACACTATTTTGCTGTATACTGTATCTTTTGTAAAGTTTATCCAATCATTAAGGTACATCGAAAATACTAAGTGATGAGTGTCTAAATACTCATCATTTTATACCCATGATGAGTGCTCAAACACTCATCATTTTTTGTCGAATCTGAACTGCAAAACATTCAAAAACACTCAGAAATGTATCAAAATACTGAAAATATTCCAAAATTGTGTTTTATATGTTTTAAATGCAAAATGAGTAAAAACAGATGAAAAATGAATAAAGTTTGCATAATTGGCAGTTTCAGTCCCCCAACTTTCAAAAATTGGCAAAAATAGTCCCTAAGCACTAATTCTAAAAGAAAAGTCACCAAAGGTCCTTTTGAAATCATAAGTTGTCCTTTGGTGATAAATTTCAAAAGTTTTGAGAATTTGCAATTTAGTCCCTGGAGTTTCAAAATTGACAGATTTGGTCCCTGGGAAATATTTTTGGATAAAAAGTCAACTTTGGTCCTTGAGAAATCACAATTTATCACAAACGGTCCTTGGAGTAAAGTTTTCACAAATTGGCAAAAACGGCCCCTCAACTTTGAAAATTGGCAAAACAAGTCCCCGGAAATCTCATTTTTGGAAAACTTACTTTATGGTCCTTGGGATATTGATACATAGCAAGTTTTATCCTTGGATAAGTTTGGAGAAGTTGCAAAACCCACCCCTCAATTTTCAGTAATTACATAAATGGTCCTTGTTGTTTTTCACTAAGCTACCAAACGGACCCTTTATAATAAAAACAGCCCAACACCTTTTTCAACCAACCTAACAACAACTACCCATCCTAACCCTTTTATCCCTTAGCCCAATTCCCTCACCAGGCCCAACCAAAAACAAACCCAGCTTAAACAAACTCGCCCTTTGCTAATAAACGGGTCAACACCTTGTTTGACCACACCCTTTCCCTCTCCACTTGACCCCTGCTACTACCCTGCCACGCTCCAATCACCCATCCCTCTGCAACAATCACCCATTCCTTGTCTCCTTGGCCTACCACTAAACCCCAAGCAACATTAATTGCTTCAACCCCCCCCCCCCCTCCAAGTTACTTATAGCTGCCAAAACAAATTTCCCGCCAAAAAGCCAATTGGTGGCTCAGATTGATTTCAAGCATCCAACGGCTATGAGATTAAGTGGGATTTGACCAGTTGACTGCAAGGAACCTTCAAAGTCATTATAAAACAAGAAAGAAGGGAAAAAGAAGGATTATTAGTTAGTTAGTTAAAATAGTGTAGTCGACTTAGTGTAGAATTAATTTCCAGTTGTAATTTCTTGTTTTAAGAAAGCTTGTACTCAGTTTTACTAATGTAATCTCAACTTTATTTACCCTTTAATTCAAGTTCTCATTTGTTAAATCATATTTGGCAATTTTCAGTGAAACTGACAATTTTCACTTAAGATTGTTAAATTTTGTTATTTCATGTTCCTTTAAGCTCATTTAGTTACCTTTAATCTTTTATAAGCTTTGAAAGAAGTGAAAACTAGTTTAGTTAAATATAATAATAAATAATAATAAAAAAAATAAAAAAAATAAAAAAAAGAAAAGAAGAAGAAGAGAAGAGAACTGTAGCAGCTGAGAAGTTTGATTATTATGTGTTTAGGCCTCAGGGGAGGCATTAGGATGTGTTGTTAGACCTTGGTTCATGATCTCTGCCTTTGAAACTATTGTAAGCTAATTCCTCATTTTTTTGGTATTCTACTGTAGATAAGATCATAGCCTGCTAATCTTTGTTTTAAATGTTTATTATGTTTATTTAAGTCAGAAAATAGCTAAATATTGTATATCAGCTTATTAGATTTTATTGTGCTTAAAATTGTTAATTAACTGCCTAATTAGCTTAACTTGGATTCCTAGATAATTGTTGTTATAGTTGATGTATGTATGTTCCCTTCAGCTTAGGATACCATTATGAGTGCTTATGACTCAGCTTTATGGCCTGAATAACCTTTTTGTTTTGAAAATCACACAACAGTTGGATATTCAAGGATGTTTGGCATAAGGTGTTTCAAGGTGCTCAGTATGGTTTTGGCTAGTGCTTGTTGTTCCTATAACTCAAATTAGGTTACCTTGGTTCATTTTAGTCAATAGAAACCAGTGGTCATGTAAGAAAAAGTCAAACCCATCTTAAAGATTCCTCACAGTCTCACTGTTGGGTATTTAGGCTTAGTAATCCTACAAATCATTTCAATAGTTGTTAAAATAACTTGTTTTAGTCTAAAATAAACTTAACTTAACAAATTTAGTTATTTAGGTTCAGTAGAGTTTCAATATAGTCAAACTAGGAGCATAATCACAAAAGTCAACTTGTCTTTGTGTAGAAAAATGCAAAAATCCCAAGAATTGTTTTGAATTTTGTGTAAGGATTCAAGCCTCAATCTTTTTACACATTGTACTCCCTCACCTTGGCTTCAGGAAACAATAAGCATTACATTTTTGTGATTTTTTGTGTGGGCCCCACAAGCCATCAAACACAGCTGCATGGCTGATCCTTCCCCTGTGCAGCAGCCGCCTTACACCATCTGTCTCACTTCTGTGGGTCCCACAGGACTCCACAGTGGGCCCCACAACCTCCCCCTTGGCTCTTTAGACTTACAAGCTTGCCACCTTTCTATTTGTACCAAGATTTTGAGCTCAACCCCTGTGGACCCCACCTAGAATCACCCTTGAAACCTGTCCCATTTTCTGTGTAAAACCAAGTATATCAAGTGCTTAATTTGGCTTTTTGGCTTGATCAGTGAGCTTATTTGCTAGTTTCTAGCTTATTCCTGTCCAAATAACTTATTTGAACCCAAATCCACCCCTGTGGACCCCACAAGGGCTGATTTCATTCAAAAGTCAACAAAACTCAACTGTTTTAGCTTATTGTGTCCATTTTGCTTATTTTTAAGTTTGGGAAAAGGTGTTTTCACAAAAGTTATTTGTTTTTAAGTATTAAATAATTTTCCAAAAGAAAATCCAAAAAAACCAATTTAAAATTAAGTGATAGTTTCTATTTAATATTAATTATCTTTTTAATTTTCCTTTTTAGCTTTTTATTAAGTAATTTGAATTTTTATATTTTTCTTTATTTTATTTTATGTTAAAGTATTTTTAGTAATTTTTCCAGAATTTTATCTTGTCATTTAGTACTTATTAGATTTAATATTAGTTTTATTAATTATTAATTAATATTTAAGTATTATATAGTATAATTAGTTTTTATCAAGTAATACCTAGTTTTTTTAATTTTCCTAGCTTTTATATAAGTTAAAACATTTTTAGGAATTTTTCTAGAATTTCTACTGTTCATTTTCTATTTTTTATAATTTAATTAGTTTAATTAGTAATTAATTAATATATAGTTTAATAATTAGTAAAATAGTTTAAAAACATATAAAACAAACTTTTTATAATTTTTTAGGATTCCTGTGATGATTATTTAGTTTTATAAAAATTTTCATAATTATCTAAGTTATTTAAGTATTATTAGTAATTTAAAATTAGTTAATTAGTTTAATTAAATATAATTAGTAATTAATTAGTATAAATATCACAAAAAGACAAAAAGATATATTTTTAATTTTAAAATTTGTTTTTAGTTATTTTTTAGTTTTAGAAAATTATTTTTTTATTTTTCTAGTATTAAAATAATATTATATTGTATTTAAGTTATTTAAATATTAATAATTAGTTTTAAATAGTATTTAATTAATATTAAATAAGTAATTACTGTAAAAATTTATTTTCTTTTTCTACAAATTTTCTTTCATCCTTAGGTTTGTAAAAAAGTCATTTTCACCCCTTGAGGGTTTTCAGATTTCAGTTTTCACTTTTTATTTTGTACGTTTACGTAAATTTAAATTGAACGTACGCGTTTTTAGGTTTTAAACGTTTCTGGTTTTTCTAATTTTAGAGTCTTGTTAATATAACTTATTTAAGTTATTTCCTTTCAAAATTCCTTAGTGTAATCAATCACAACCCTATTCATGTCCAAATTCACCCGATCACAAACCCATTTGATTACCATCACACCTCGCCGGGACATAACGACCCGGGGATACCCCTATACTTCCACGGAGATTGACTCTAGGCTGTTTGACTTTATTGACCACATCCGTGGTTGACTTTAGTTTACTGCTTTTGCATCAATCAAATTTTGGCACCGCTGCCGGGGAGGTTGTGCGTGTTATTCTAAACGGTTTTACAGATTAATGAATCGGGATATACACTCATTGTATATTTACCCATCCTGATAAAATTGTTCCCGAAAATATTTTAAAATCAGTTTTCAACGAACACAAAAAACCCAAAAAGATTTTTCTTTCTTATTTGTACAAAATGTATTTCAAAAATACCAAAAATATTCACCTTTACCCTCTCACATCTTTGATTCTCCATTTCTCACCCTCTGTAAACCTTTTATTCTTTCTATGTCATATCCACACCATTGTGGTTGTCAATGGTGTGGTGGTCCTCATAATGGTGGGAATTGTCCCGGCTGTAGCATGGTAGAATCTAGAGATGGGTCTGTCTATAACCAAGCTCCCTATCCTTACCATGACACATCTGATTCATTCTACCAGCCACCACATCATGAGATACAGACATATCTGTGTGAGTTTTGTGGAGGTCCTCGTCAAGGATTTGAGTGTCAATCCGGAAACACGTTTGTCTATGAACAATTCTCTGGTGATGCTCAGAATTTTGGTTATGACCAATATCCATATGATTCACCAAACCAACCACATCAGAAAGAAAGTGGAAGAAGTGGTGTCCTACAATTCCTCAAAATCAAAACCACTAGAGGGAAGCAGTTACAAACAGAAAGGAGAAACAAGTGATTTATCTAGAAAGGATAAACGTGCACGCTGTTATATTTGCAAAAGAAGAGGCCACGTTTACTGGAAGTGCACAAATAAAGGAAAAGAAACTGACACAGAAAAAAAAAAGAACCAAGTATGATGAGTATTATAACCCCAGAAACTCAGGAACCTTTCAAGTATGAACCAGAAATAGTGCATGTCATTACGGATTTCATGGTGAAAGGCTCTGATTTGGGAAATTGGGATAATATATGGCACGTTAGCACTGCCTATAAGAAACACATGAGTCCCATGAAGCATTTGTTGAAAAGAATGATAAGAAGATTCAAGGTTGAAGGGACAAAAGAGAGGGAAAAGAAATTTATTGTTTCATATGGAATAGGAGAAGTGTTTGTGGAGACAAAAGAAGGAAGATTGATAGTACCAAATGTAATCGTCACACCAGAAGTTACATTAAACATTCTCACTTTGGATCAATTAGAAGAACAAGGATACATGGTGAGTTATGAAGGCAACAAGTGCAGGATAAGATACATGTTTAATGACATGGAGGGAGCAGTTGAACATCATAACGCCATTGAAGGAGAAGATAAACAAAGCACCATTGAAAGCCATAACAGTTTTCTAGATGATTATTTTAGATCACTGGATCTAGGAGAAGAATGTTCTTTGATCAAGGGAATGGAAGAATTGAAAATGAATAAGGAAGATGATCATGATTATGTAGACAGTGAGTACTTAAGCATGAATGGGACTTTATACTTCATGAAGGTAAATACTTTTCAAAGATTTATTGCATTCTTAGATTTGTTAAAGATAGATAAATTGGTTTATGGGAATTGGGAAGTATTAAAAGGAAAGTTCATGAAGATGGTTGAATGGTTCTATGTGGTTTATTTGAAACAAGAAGTGCCAGGGGAATTACCACCAGTTATAGGGGTAATTAAGATTGCTTTGTTGGCTTTATACAAATTTGTGGATGCATGGGTGGTTATATGGATGTAACATTCAATGGGAATTGGCACCAAGTTGCAAGAATACTAGGTTTGGCATATGAACATCATGAGACAGTCAAAGAGGTGTATAAAGAAATACATTTGCATGATAAAAGTGTACTATGAAGAGGCAAAGAGAATGCAAGGAAAACCAGTTGTGGCAGGAAATGGCAGAGGCACTGCAGACATTGAAGGACCACAGGTTGATGCAAAGATGGATGCTGAAGTACAAGAGATGCTGGATGAAACTCCAAGGAAAAGGAGTAAGACTGAGGGCACGTTTGGTAGGGTGAAATTCAGAGAAATGAAATGAAGCTCAGAAATGTAATTCACAGAAATGAATTCCAGGGAAATTGAATAATAATTCCAGTGTTTGGTAGCAACAGAGAATTCCAGGGAAATTGAATTATTATTATTATTATTATTATTATTATTATTATTATTATTATTATTATTATTTTATTATTATATTATTCTTATTTATTATTTATTATTATTATTATATTAATATATTATTATTATTATTATTATTTATTATTATTATTATTATTATTATTATTATTATTATTATTATTATATTTTTGTTATTTTATTATTTTATTATTTATTATTTTATTATTATTTCATTATTATTATTATTATTATTATTATTTAATTATTTAATTATTTTATTTTATTATTATTATTATTATTATTATTATTATTATTATTATATTTTTATTATTATATTATTTTATTATTTATTATTTTATTATTATTTCATTATTATTATTATTATTATTATTATTATTATTATTATTTTATTATTTATTATTATTATTATTTTATTATTTATTATTATTATTATTATTATTATTATTATTTTATTATTATTATTATTATTATTATTATTATTTATTATTATTATTATATTAATATATTATTATCATTTATTATTATTATTATTATTATTATTATTTATTATTATTATTATTATTATTATTATTATTATTATCCTAGGAATTGATTTCCACTCCAAATGTGAAGGAAATGAACTCCTTGAATTTGTGTGTAAACTAACTCCCCAAGAATTACAAATCTTCACTTTTTTATTTCCATGTCTACCAAACAAGGGAAATGAATTCTTTTTCATTTCTTTGGGCTTATTTCACCCTACCAAACATGCCCTGAGAGGAATGATGTATACATGGAAGATCTCAACAGTGGAAGCAACATTGAAGCAACAATAAAAGGAATGGATGCAAGCACAAGCAGCAGTGATGATCTTGTCATCATCACTTGAAGATGGAACTAGGAAGCATATGAAGAAAGGCATTAAAGCATTAGGAGGGAGAATGTGAACCTAGGTTAATGCTTGTAATGCTTTCATAAGACAATTGTTTTAAGTTTATTTATGTATGGGTCATAATGGGTCAAAAGGCAAGTGTAATGTTTGGGTCGAATTAGTTAACCCAAACAGGCCTTTAACAGTTAGTTATTAGAATGACAGTTATTATGGTTTGTTATTTATAAATGGTTACTTGTGAATAGACACAATGGTTGACATTGTAAGGTTGTGTCGATTCACTAAGTATATATAGTTTAGGATCGAGTCAGTTTAATGTTAGTCCTATTTTACTTTTACTTGTACATTGTTTCTATATTGTCTCAAAACTAAACACTGTTACATCAAACGTATCATGGTTAATACAAACTACTTGATAGAAAACAATTTGCTTAGAACCAAACCTGTGACAAGATACCAACATGTTTCTTGCTAATTTCACTCATCAGTTTGTGATAAGTACTAGATTTCTTGGTGTCCCTTGTATTGTAAAATACATAACCATTTTTTAATATTTTCTTGTCAATTTACTCTATAGTAAGATCACAACTACACTGAAATGCATTGATGTAAAAATATTATTTATCCCACTTAACACGGATACAAAAAACTGGCACTATTAAAAGAACTATCATTGGTTCAATTATTGGAATGGAGGTAACCAATAATTCAACTTTATATTACAGTACATATTTTTAGGACTCCACAAACATTCCTTTCAAGTAGATGTACGTTATCCTGCTTCTGCTGGTTCATTGAGGGATACTTTTGTCTGCAACATTTCCTTTGTCTTCTATCCCATCCTCGTTCATTGTGGTAACCTCTTCTTGCATAAGAAATGAAACTTCTTGGTCTTCTGGCATTGCGTCGCTAACATTTCCACCAATTTTCTGGGCACCCTTTTGAAGCTCCAATGCAAACTCTAGTCCCCAAACTACCTCGTCCATAGCTGGTCGTTCACAACCTTCTTGATGTAAACAGCTATTTGCTAACTCACCAAACTTCATTAAACACCCTGGTGCAATCTGGTCACTTATTCTTTCATCAATTATCTCAAGTAGTGTTCCCCTTTGATAGCAACTCTTGCCCCATTCTGCCAAATTCACTTGTTCTTCTGGCACCCATGGAACAATAACAGCTCTTGCACACAGCACTTCAAACAGAACCACCCCAAATGAGTACACATCAGACTTTTCTGTGAGTTTCTGATTTCGGCAATATTCAGGATCAATATACCCTATACTACCCTTCACCATTGTGCTAACATGTTTATGTAACGGGTCTTTTGAGCCTACCTTTGACAAACCGAAATCAGATACTTTAGCAACCCAATTCTCATCCAGTAAGATATTTGTGGATTTGACGTCTCGGTGAATTATTGTTCGTTTTGCACCCGTATGTAGATAATGCAACCCTTTGGCCGTGCCAATGCAAATATTGAGACGTGCTTCCCATGATAAAAGAGGGTTGTTTGCCTTGTAGAGATGTTCCCGTAGGGTCCCGTGAGTCATGTAGTCATACACCAGTACCATCTCACCATTTTCAATGCAGTATCCAATCAAGGACACAAGATGAACGTGACGTAGTTTAGACAACATCTCTATTTCTGTATGGAATTCATGAAAACCTTGGCTTGATGACGGGTTGAGCCGTTTTATTGCAACAGTCGTTGCAGCGTTGTCTATATACCCTTTGTATACCTTACCAAACCCTCCAATGCCAATAACACAATTGTCGTTAAAGTTGTTGGTTGCAGCTTTCACTTCTGCGAGGGTAAAATGGCGAGAACGGTCGGATGGCAGTGACGAATCACTAGGGGTTGAACCCCTTGATGGCTTTTGGTTGGTTGTACTATGTTGATTTACTCTCTTTCGATGATGTAAAACTATACAAAGTAAAACAGACAACAAGACTAAACCTCCCCCGACACCTTCAATGATCGTGATATAGTGCGGATTCTTCTTCTTATTCTCTTTTACAGGAGACAATGGGCTTGGCGGTTGGTATACAGAACTGCTTGGTTCCGGGTTTGGGCTAGAAAGATTCCCGTTCATGCTTAACTTAAAGGCTTCCACCCCATTCAAATAGCCATCATGCCATTGAGTTAATTTGTTTGGATGCACTGCGAGCCACAACTCCTGCTTGCTTTGGTGGCCATCTGGATAGTTGACAAACACAACATAATCTTTATATACAGGATACCCGCTACCTTGAGTCCAATGGAACAGGTCAGTCTCCTCCTCAGCTGTTTGATTATTAATGAAGACCATGAAAACCGTTTGTCCTTTTTCAGTGTATTGTGGTATAATGTTGCAAAAGTGAAGCCTGAGCATGTAATAAAACCCAGAATCAACCGTAAGTATCCATGTTAGATTGTACCTGTCAGCCTGTTGGCCCATACTTCTTTGTGTTTCATAAACAAGCTCAGGTGCAGTATAATTCGGCGTCTCCCTAGTAAAAGTGATCGGAGTCTTATTAACAGGTGTCAATCCAAAGGCTGCTCCACATATGTATTTATTATCTTGATCCCATGACCGGTACATACCAGTATCATCGACACCTGATATTTGACCCCCTCCCACATTTAGCCTGTAAACAGTTTCAAGTGCAGTGTCGTTACTAATAACGGGTCCTGTAATCGTCCCAACAGGTTTCGGATTCTTAGCATTGAAATACAGATTTTGTGGCATTGAAACAACTTCAATACCATTAATGAATGCAAATGAGTTGGGTGAGGGTGTAAAGGTAACTTGTAGAATTTGGGTATCGGTTACATAAATTAGAAATTCTTTGACAACGTGAGGAACCAAGGGACCATCAAATCCTGCATCAGACGAGGTTTTACCCAAAAAGGAGGCAGTTAGAAAAGCACTGAAGTTTGTTAAAAGAGAGTATCCATTGGATGATACAGAGAAGAAAGATAGATTTGAGTTGAGACCAGAATATGTGGCAGGATAGAAATAGAGGCGGATGAATTTTGGCCCTTCAGAAACTGGAAAAGTGTAGGTAAATGAAGAAGTGTTAAAAACACGAGCAGTGTTATAAGGAATTTGGGGAACTGAGGTATCTAGGAACAAGGGAGTGGATGAAAATGAACTTGTAGTGATGTTTGATGGTACAAATTCAGAACGCTCATCTCCATCCCATTTCTGGTCAAAAGTGATGTTGGAGGATGAACCGCAGTTGAGGAGGAAGTGTTCGGTGGCTTTGTATGGTTGTGCGGTGGTTGTGGTGGTGAAAAGGAGGAGCAAACAAAAGAGTGCATGTAAAACGAAGAAGTTGAACATGGTGTAGTTAATAATTTAGCTTTAGCTTATATTATATCCTTAAATTGGAGAAAAGTACTGGTCTCTTATAGATTATAACATTTACGTTTTCGTTTTCAAGAGTAGACTTCCAAGTCTTTCTTAAAAAAACAAAAAGAGTAGACTTAGAATGCATAATAATCACTAACAAATACGAAAGTTACGCAATGAATTATACCATGTTGATTATTAGTACGTGACAGAAAGTTGATGTCCACTAATTTGTTATTTGATGTGGAAAAAGGCTTTGGGCTATAATTGATCAAGTGGAAAATCCATCCCTTAGGTATTGTTTGTTAGTAAAAGTGTAAGAACTCTTGTAGTAGTGATTATACTATTGATAGTGACGTGGTTAGCTTGATATATATTTGGTGTGGAAAAAAGTCTTTACAAAAAGATTCTTTGCATCGTTTTCAATTTGAATATGCTCATGAAGAAAAATCCACTTGAATGAGTCAGAAGTCCAAATATGGAGCATTAAGATTATCAATTGTAAGGCTATGGAGTGAAAGTGAGCTCCACCGTTCATAATATGACATTGTTTAGATGTGCTTATCAACTTAATTCTGGTAGCTGTTTTTTAAACTAAACTGACCAATATCTAAACTAGCATACGATTTTTAAGTAGTCGATACATCAATATGGAGTACTTGCTAAGCTTAGGACTCTCAAAAAAGTGAATTAAAACAGTGCGTTTTATTGTTACGGTAATGTAAGAGGGAAGGGTATGGCTCTTCGTATTGTCTCGCCAGTCATACGTGGACAACCAATTGAGCTCGCCACTGCTTGTTATGATTACGCGCCTCCCCCCCCCCCCCCCCCCCCCCCCCCCCCCCCCGCGTCCCCCGCCACTTTACACCAACTCGTTTGCACGACGAGGTTGGTTTACGTTACATTGGAAGCTTTTTCTTTTTTTATTATTTTTGTTTTGTGAACGTTGGGTAACGTTTAAAATGAAACATATACTTTTTTTTTCTCTTTTTAAAAAACTAAGTTATATACTCTATAACTAGCACACATATTTTACATTTCAATCAAAGTTACACAACATATATTTTATACATTTACACATACTAAAAGCAAGAAACATGAGTGTATCATCTTATTCAAGTATTAGCGACTTTTGGAGAGATAATGGAGCTAGATATGTTTCTCCAAGAATTTGAGTACGAGCAATCGTTGCAAAACCAAGAAGCCGGTCCTTCACAACGCCGTAGATTGTAACACCCCCAAAATTTGGTACAGCGGAAGACTCAACAAGCTTTTGGGGTGTTACGGGGATTGGTATCCAACACAAGTTATAATAGAACGAGATAAAGTAAACATAAGTAAAACACAACCAAAACGGGGTTTTAAAGTTTACATTCATCCCAAATTTATCCAAAGTAAGGCCCAAAGGAAATAACAATAGGTCCACAAATTCATATCAGAGTTTTAGAAAAATAGATCCTTAACCGCAATGCCAAGCCAAGCCTCCAATTCAAGCATCCAAGGTCATCACTTAATTACCTGAGAAAACGTGCTTAAAGCCAGCTTTCGCTGGTGAGATCATAGGTTTATATTCATAATTCAATCAAGTGGACATATACGCAAAACGCTTGCTAGCTAGACTAGGCCTCAATTCACAACGCAAAAACCCTATAGGTGCACACTATAGTCCAACCACAAAATCCTCGATTAAACCATTCTCATCATCTAACCATATTTAGTCCACACGCGATGACAAGATTCACTATGTGGCTAAGGTTGATGTAACTTCCAATATCATCTAACCATATCTAGTCCACACGCGATGACAAGATTCACTATGTGACTAAGGTTGATGTAACATACCTAGTTCCACTAGCATAGCAAGTTTTAAATAAAAACGATAAAAGTCCACATAAAAGTAATTTGCACGTTTCTCACCCCAAGTATTGAAAACAAAGTTCAAGAGTAAAAGTGGGGCTATGACTCACCTCAAGTCCAGAAATCAGCAGAAAGAAATCGGTAGAAGTAAGATGTATCACAACTCAAAAGGCAGCAACTACGGACTCGGCACTTCCTAACAATGTAAACTATTTTCAGAATCATTTCCTCAAAATCAAATATTCCCAATCCCGAACGTATTCCTTTTTACTTTCCAAAATCCATTTCTCGTATTATTCTCGTATTAGTTCGGAGTTCGGCGTTTGGTATCCATGCGGGTGGAGGGTCGACACAACTCAAAATCAAGAAATCACCACAAAAGAAATAATACACTGGTACAAAAAGTTGTATTGGTCACGCCAAAAATGTGTGATGATATGCCTATAGTCACACACGTTTTTTTCGTTGTGTGTTACTAAAGGTCCCGCCACCATAGGTGGCATATGGTCACATTGTTGAGTTCGAGGCCTTTTCCATCGAAAAAGAGTGACCAAAACCCCGAATATATGTGACAAATTAGACACAAGTTTTGTTGGATTAGTCATTATCAGTGACCGTAAACACTTTATAGTCACGCGAATGTTTGTTGAGAGTAACTATTTTTCAGTCTTTGGCCACATAAATATATAATGTATGTGACATTTGAGATGATATATTCAAGTAAATGTGTATTTTGTGTGACTATTTCCCGTCCTGTGGCCACATGAATATACAATAAATGTGACATTTGTGATGATTTAGTCACACAATGGGTGTTGTTTTTTTCGAGTTAGTCTCATACAATTTAACACAAAGTGGCCAAAAGTGTTAATAAGTGTGACCATATGCTGTTTAAAGTGAAGAAATGTGTATTTTGTGTGACTATAGATCATCCAATGGCCACGTAAATGTTATGTTTGTGTGGCCTTCTGTAATATTTAGTCACACAAAGCATGGTTGTTTTGGGTATTTAGTCACATACCATTAAGCAAACAGTGGCCAAAAGTGTTAATAAGTGTGACCATATGCTGTTTAAAGTGAAGAAATGTGTATTTTGTGTGACTATTGATCATCCAATGGCCACATGAATTTTATGTTTGTGTGGGCTTTTGTAATATTTAGTCACACAAAGCATGTTTGTTTTACGTATATAGTCACATACAATTTAGGAAACAGTGGCCAAAAGTGTTAATAAGTGTGGCCGTATGCTGTTTAAAGTGAAGAAATGTGTATTTTGTGTGACTATAGATCATCCAATGGCTACATGAAGTTTACGTTTGCGTGGCCTTTTGTAATATTTAGTCACTCAAAGCATGTTTGTTTTGGGTATTTAGTCACATACCATTAAGCAAACAGTGGCCAAAAGTGTTAATAAGTGTGACCATATGCTGTTTAAAGTGAACAAATATGTATTTTGTGTGACTATTGATCATCTAATGGTCACATGAATTTTATGTTTGTGTGGCCTTTTGTAATATTTAGTCACACAACGAATTAAGAAAACAGTAACCAAAAGTGTGACTATATGCATCTTTTAGTCACATTTAAACGATCAATATATATCAAAATAAATTCAAATACAATAAAATTGGAATGTATATAACTGAACCAAATATAAAATTGGCCATCCTTTTATACACCAAGGAGTCCTAGTCGGCTTACAATAGTTTTCTAATTAAGTATCTATAATCTTTTTCAGAAGCAACTAGCTAGCAACTTCGAGCCGTCTTGATCTCTGAGTAGTACCAACTGTCACTAACAGTAGTAACTTTTTTACTAGTAGTAGTAAATACTTGGCACATTTTCTTTTAAGTTCATGAGCAGCACTAAATCCATCTAAGCAATAGTAACACAAACATGAGCAGCAGTAATTCTAACAACATCATGAAAACTTTTAATCCAAAACAATGAACATAATAATAAAATTTGCAGTTAAACTTACAAGTTTTTCTCCATTGATCTAATCTCATCATCTGGATATAAAAGCCTTGAAAATGTAGGCTGCTGCATATCAACAATAACCACATCAGGATGAGAGCAGAACTAGAACGTGTCAAAGCACACAACATGACAGAAGTAGATGAGCATACCGGAATAAAGTTCTTGATTAAATGCTAGAAAACCTTCCTCTCTAAAAAGTATGTGGTTATATATATTGTTGACGGGTGCATCTATTTCTTGACATTTGACATAGAGACACTATTGGCTTGTCTTTTGTCATGTGCATCTAGTTTGTCAGGCGCCACTAGTTCAACAATATGCTGTTTTTGTGGTTTTGAGTCGCTTGATTTGCCACTTATTCAACTATCTGCTTTGGTGGTTTTGAGTCACTTGATGCGCCACTGGTTCAACTATCTGCACAAACAAGGTCTATGGTATTTTCTTCGAATAAAGTGAAAGTAAAAGAGGGCAAAACGCATAAAAAAAGATCAATTACCTGTGCTCTTACTTTTTTCAGATCCAATGTATTTTCATCTGAAGTAGATTTTATATGGTATAAAACTTACTATATCTAATGTATATTTAAAGAGTTGTATATATTTGACATTAACTATTTAAAAACAAAATCACAAAGTTCGGAGTCTTTGGACGTATAAGTGTATCACCATTGGGCCAATACAACCTGACTCCCACCCTACCAAAATTTGAAATTTTGAACTATATTACCTAACCTGCCTAGCTATTTTGCCACCTCTAACTATGAGCATATGAAACAAAATCGTAAGGTGCTGTAAAGAATGCAGATGAATTAAGAATGGAAAAGATAAGCTGAAAAAATCAAATAGACCAACGTGACTACTTGATTAGAAACAGGAACCCAAGCATATAATCACCGATGTACCCAGGAACCCAGGAACCCAAGCATATAAATTATACTGACCCGGGCGGACCTTCTTGATCTCAAAGTAACCTTTATTGTCGTTTTGAGTCCAAAACTGATAGCCCTGATTATGTAAAATAAGGTATAGATTAATCTCTAGGAATGGTTTACAAAGGTACAAGTAACTTTGTCCCAACCACCTAACTAAAAATGGAAAAGATAAGCTGAAAAAATCAAATAGACCAACGTGATTACTTGATTAGAAACAACTATATTTTTTGATAGTCAGATCTTGGTCTTTTTCCGAATTTTGGCTTTCTTACAATCGAATCTGCACCTTTTATTTGTAATAGTGAGCTAAATACCGCCACCGCCATATATTATCAGTCGCAACCATCACCGCCATTGTAATTGAGACCCCAAATCCAGGAATCGAAACATTTATGCTACATGAGAGAATTAAAAAGACATGGTAAGATATTAGACATGAAATATCATAAGTTTACATTTAAAACCTTACCAGGTGACCCTGTAAATCTCTCGTATTGTTCATACGCCTGTCCTCTCATCACCAGACTTGCGCACACTGTGTGTGTGTGTGTGTGTTTTGGTGAGGAGAGTGTTGAGGAGATAGAAGAAGACCAGATCTAGTTTTGGTGGATATATATTTGGGATGGAGTATTGAAAAACATTTGGGTGGAAGCTATGCAAGAAGAACTCCTACAGTTTAAACTTCAAGAAGTTTGGGTATTATGTGATTTACCTGATGGAAAGAAACTTATTGGAACTAAGTGGGTCTTCAGAGTAAAAAGAGGTGAAAGAGGGAATGTTATTAAGAACAAGGCAAGGTTAGTGGCTCAAGGATACAGACAGGAAGAAGGAGTAGACTATGATGAAGTTTTTGCTCCTGTGGCAAGGCTTGAAGCCATCAGGCTATTTTTGGCTTTTGCATCCTATATGGGATTCCTTGTATATCAAATGGATGTTAAAAGTGCTTTTCTATATGACAAAATCACAGAAGAAGTTTATGTCAAATAGCCTCATGGTTTTGAAGACCCTGCACATCCAAGCAAAGTCTACAAGGTAATCAAGGCTCTGTATGGCCTTCATCAAGCTCCAAGAGCATGGTATGAAAGACTTTCAAATTTTCTACTACAACATGGTTATAGAAGAGGACCTATTGACAAGACTTTGTTTATCAAGAGAGATAAGAAGGATATCATGCTTGTCCAAGTCTATGTAGATGATATTATTTTTGGTGCTACTAAGCAATCTATGGTGAAGGAATTTGAAGATCTTATGCAGAAAGAGTTTCAGATGAGTTCAATGGGAGAATTAACATTCTTCTTGGGACTTCAAGTGCAACAGTCAAGCAGTGGAATTTATATTTGTCAAGATAAGTATGTTGCAGATATTCTTAAGAGATTCAATTTCACAACTGTTAAGCCTACATCTACACCAGTGGATACTAACAAACCTTTGGGAAAAGATGAAGATGTTGATGTCACACTATACAGGTCTATGATTGGATGTCTCATGTATTTAACTGCATCAAGACCTGATATAACTTTTGCTGTATGTCTATGTGCAAGACATCAAGTTAATCCAAAGGTATCTCACTTGAATGCTGTCAAGAGGATTTTCAGGTATCTTAGGCAACAACCTAAGCTAGGCTTATGGTATCCTAGAGATTCACCTTTCCATCTCCAAGCTTTCTCAGACAGTGACTATGCTGGAGATAACTATGACAGAAGATCCACAACTGGAGGATGCCAGTACCTTGGAAGCAGATTAGTGTCATGGCAATGTAAGAAGCAAACAATTGCAGCAACTTCTTCCACTGAAGCAGAGTATGTAGCTGCTGCAAGTTGTTGTGCACAAGTACTTTGGTTGCAGAATCAGCTTTTGGATTATGGATTCAATTTCAAGAATACTCCTATCAACATTGATAATGAGAGCACGTCAAGGGCTACTTTTGCATCGGCTCTCTCTCGTTCTCGTTAGGGAATTACCGAGGCGAAAGCAGCTCTCTCGGAAGTAAGTTCCCCCGCTGGGACTAGTCTGAAGCTAAGCCGGACTCAAGGAGGCTTCAAAGCCAGTTCTTCGTCTTTCATATAGAAAGGACTATCTGTATTGTCAAGAATCCAGTATATCATTCCAAGACCAAGAACATTCAGATTAGACATCACTTTATAAGAGATTGCTATGAACAAAGGCTTATCAATGTGGTTAAAGTTCATACTGATGATAATGTAGCAGATCTACTCACAAAGGGCTTTGATGTTTCAAGATTTACCTTTTTGGTTGTGAGTATTGGCATGATTAATATGTAAGCTATTTTTGAGGGGAGGCATAAGCAGTTATTAGTTAGTCATTATTTGAGGGGAGGCTACATGTATCATTCAAAAGAAACAAGTTTATTCATCATTAAATACTGAAATTACAACCACCATTTAGAGGATTCATACATCACCATTGTTGTTATCAAGATACAGACTCAGACACAGAAAAGACAAGACAAACCAAACAAACAACTACCACAGACTACCACCAAGCTCCACACACCTACTCCATAGGCCTTTTTCCCTTGCCCTCATAGTCATGCTTTCCTTTTTGAGCAGTTTTTCTCTTGTCATCAAAAGAAGCCTGCTTTCTTGGGCAAGCCAAGCCAAGAACCTGTTTGGGAGGTCTCTCTTTCCTTGGAGCAGGCCACTTCATGTTCTGAATTGCTGATTCCAGGGCTTGAGTCAAAGCTTGAGGAAGCTCGTTAGCCAAAGATGAATCAGGGACAACTTTCTTCTTCTTGGGCTTTTTGTTGGTAGTACTACCTGCATCACTTATGGTAGAGTTGGCATCACTTATTGCTGAGGAAGATTCTTGGAGTCCCATCCACTGAACATGAGGAGGAAAATAATCTAACCATCCTGGATCTTCAAACTCAGAATCAGAGTAGTAACTTATCTTTGAATCTGTGGTACCATCTGAGTCTGAAGAGATGTTGAAAATTGGAATGTGACTCATTGTGCTTGTTAGTTTTTGTGTTATGCTAAAGAAAGATATGGTAATTGCAAGTTGTTGATGGTAAAGTTGCTTTTATAAGCAAACTAAAGGTAAAAGGGCGTTTAATGAAGTGTATTAATGTTCACTTACCATGGTAGCTTTGGGATTTAATATGGGGAGATAGTCATTAATCATGGTTGACTTTCAACGATATTTTGGTCAAATGGTCAACATTCAAGATTATTTTTGGGAAAGTACTTTGGTCCACATACTGTGTGAGTTTATAACGGAAGGTACTGCTCCATATTATATGGAACGTACTGCTTGGTGTTATTAAAGGGTACGCTGACGTGTCAGATACTGTTCCAACGGTCAGATTTGCGGCTAACAAACTTTCGAAAGATATGGGGATAATTACTTCAAAAAATAACGGTAAAGTTATTAATTAACCGTGATTTTTTGTATCTTATCCTTATATAAAACCTCATATATTTTCCTTTTATTCACCCTTATTCATTTTTCTCGTTATTTAAACTCATACCTACTTTACATAGATCATCACTTTTCTCACTCTAACCTTAATCACCATGGCAAATCGACGCACCAACACCAAACACAACATGATAGCAAACCTTGAGAAAACCCAAGATAACCTTGACTTTCATGGTAGTATTGACTTTCTCACTGGAACCAACATCTGTTACTCAATCCTAGTTAACCTAGAGATTATTGGACCTTGGATTCAAGCTTTTTGGGATACAGCAAGGTCACAGGTTGAAGATGGAGAGGATATTATTACTGCTACAGTTGCTGGGAGGGCTATTCGTGTTACGAAGCTTCAATCAGAGAGGCTCTGTTATTTGATGATGAAGGAGGCTCTATTTTGTTTGGAAAACAAGAGATTTGGAACACACTCAGAGACATTGGGTATGAAGGTCCTTTGAATAAGCTTACTTTTCAGAAGGCTATGGTTAGTCCTCATTGGCAATTTCTTATTCATGTTTTGCTTCATTGTTTGAGTCCCAAAAGTACTGCTTGGGATCAGTTTAGCCATTCCATAGCTTCTGCTTTTGTTGGTCTTATTACGAATCAGCCTTTCAATTTCTCATACATGATCCTTGAAGGTATGCTTACTCATATTAAGGCTGGAAAACCTTTTCTCATGTATCCTAGATTTGTTCAATTGCTTTTAGAAAATCCACTAGATGGGATACCTAAACCTCAGGATTATGTACCTACCATTAGGATGCCACCTAAAGTTTTCACTTTTATGTCTCATAAGGGAGTTAATTTTTTGGGTAGGAATACACCTCTTAATGCTTATATGTTAGAGGTAGCTCAAGCTGTTAGGGATGAAGAAGACAATAGTGGTTCTGCACATTCTAATCATGATGATCAATCTGATTCTGCTGAGCATTCTGCTTCAGTACATACCCCTACACCACCTATTATTTCTCCTCAGCATGTTGTTTCAAGTGAGAGGACTCCCTCAGTGACAGCTTCCTTGGATACATCTGTTTCTGCTCAAGGTACTTCGCCACAAAGTACTTCTTCTAAAGGTACTGCTTCAAAAGACTCAAAGGTACCTACTCCCAATGATTATACTTCCGCAGGTGGGTTTCAAACACCTGGAGGAGATGAGGGAATTGAAGGTGCTGGGAGTACTTCTGATTTGGCTAAAGAATTGGAGAAGATGAAAACAATTGTTAATGCTCAAGCTGAAGAAATCAAGAAGCTAAGAAAGAAGTTCAGAAGGTTGAAGAAATTTGTTTGGCCTCTTGTTCAGAATTTTAGGCTTTATGTGAAAGAAAAGAAGAAGTCTCAGAAGCAAAAGTCCAAGTCTTCAAAGAAGTCTTCTAAATCCAAGAGGAAGCATAGGAGGTCATCATTTACCAATTGGGGAGGAATCAAGATGAGAATTTGGATAAAGATGATGCTGAAGTTAAATTTTCAGAAGATGCTCATTTGTGGCAATATCCAGAAAGTCCAAAGACTCTTGTACCAGAAAGCTATATTGAAGAGGATATGAATATTGCACAAGAAGATGAGAATATTGCACAAGAGAAAGAGAATGAGCAAAAAGATACTGAGCAAGAAGATGATGAGCAAGAAAATGTTAAGCAGGATGTAGATGCACAGAACATTCAAAGTGCTGATGTTCAAAGTACTGCTGCAGAAAACATAAGTCTGCAAGGTACTGCTGAGCAAAGTACTTTTTCCAGGAATATTGATGAAAGTGAAGTCACTGCAGCTGGACCTTCTACAATGAATTATGCAGATGAGGCTGGTCCTTCTACTCTTGTACAACAAGAAGAAGCAAGAGTACATACTGCAAGTGATGATGAAACAATTGCTCAAGTTATGATGAATTTGTGGAGACCTACTGGAGGAATACATATTTCTGAGCCTGCACAAAAAGATGTTGAAAGTACTTCTGAATCTGAAGAGTTGGATCCTAAAGATAAAGGGAAAAGGATAATGGTTCAGAAAGATAAGAAAAAGAAGAAATTTTCTCTTGCACAGATTAGAGAGTTAGAAATTGCAGAAGATTTAGAGCTTGCTAGAAAGCAACAAGCTGAATATGATGCTGAGTATTTGGAAGAAGTTAGTAGGCCAATTACAAAGAAGCCAATGACCAAAGCTCAGGAAAGGAACTGGATGATAAGTTTCTTGAGAAAGGAGGGATACAAGAATTTAGATAAACAAAGGTATCCAGAAGTGAAAGCTCTGTGGGATAAAGTACAAGAAGATATCAGAAAAGAAGTAGAAAACTTTGTGCCCATGGAAGTTGATAGAAAGAAGAAATTAGAAGATATCAGAAAGGAACAAGCTGAGGAAAGAAGATTGAAAAGGAAGAAAGCAGTTCAAGATGATCAACTGTCAAAAAGGCTGAAGATGATTCATGAAGATACAGTTGATGAACTTAGAAACTATTTCAGAGTTGTTGACTTTGAGAATAAGAAGATTGAAGATTCTGGAAAGAAGTCCAAGATAATCTCATTTTCTATGGTTGAATCTAAAGAAGGGAATTATTTTATGATTCACAGAGAAGATGAAAGCTTCACAACATTCAATATGTTATGGGATGTGTTGCATTGTATTACAAGGGCAGATTTGTATGACTTATATGTGCAATTACAGACATACTATGCAGAGATTGAAGCTTCAGAAGTGGGATTAATTTTGCTTGGAGACTTAATTACCATCTGGGAAACTGAAGAAACAAGTGTTGATCCTCTATGGAATGATCAAGAGAATTGGGAAATAACAAGATGGAGATTCTTTGAGTCGTCAGGAGTTCATACACTAGAGATGGAAGATGGTACCATGATTCATATGCTGGCTGAGAGGAGATATCCATTGATTAGAGAAATTATGCTCAGAATGCTGGATCATGGAATGGAACTTGAAGATGAATCTGAAGTAGCTTTGGATGTTATCAAGCTATTTATCAGATGGATCAAGTCTGAAGAGTAATATTGCATAATACTGGTATGATTTGTTTTGTAAAATAAAGTATTTTTCAAAGTACTGCAAAAACAAACAGTACTTTAACAAAGTACTGCTTGCTGATATAAACCAGTATAAGTTCTTTAAAATAAAAATAAAATGTTTTGATGTTTAAAAGAAAAGTAAAAGGATTTGAAAAGTAACACATGGTGTTAGTATTTATACTGCACAACAAATGGTAATCAACTCACCATGTTTAACAGACAAGAAAGAGTTTGACTCATCATGAGGGTACAACTCTGATGTGATAATCAAATCCGGTTATGGTTGATAGTTTACCAAAAACTATATGGTTATCAACTCACCATACTCCAAGTGATCAAGAGTTGGCTAGTCCATAGCAAAAGGCTATTGGTAAAGACTAATAAAATCCGTTGATAGCTGATGATTTGCTAAAAATCATAATTTTCAATGATTCACCTCTCACAGGAGTTAACACACCTGGAAGTGATGAGAATAGTATGAAACTTTTATGATTTGATGTTCACTGTACCAAAATGTTGATGAGTTGCTGAGAAGATATATTGAAAGACAAGATGCTGATGAAGAGTACTTTGACACATGACAGATAGAAGACAAAGAAATAAAGAAACAATCTTTCTGAATGATTAACAATTTGAAGATTTAAGATAACAAAGAAACTTGAAATCAAGCAAGTGGAGTTCAAGTTAGGGGAGGATTGTTGGGATATAAAATATCAAAGTACTTCTGGATGTCAAAGTACTGCTGCATGAAGAATAAAGTCAAAGTACTGCTGAAGGAAAAAGTCAAAGTACTGCTGTTATTGAAGAATGTTTAAAGTACTTCGAAGGAAACAAGGACTAATGTGTAATATTAGATAAGGATTAATGTGTAACATTGAACGAATATTCTAGAATTAGTTAGGGATAATAACTTGTCGTTCAAGGATTATATGTTGTAAACCGACTTAAGGTTATCTATATAAAGAGCCTTAAGGGGTATTAGTCGATACAAGTTTTAGAGAAGTTCTCATAAGTTTTAGAGTCAATCAAAGTTGATAAATAGTTAGGGATTGTTAGTGAATCTGTGTAACAAAGCAGGTTCAAAGTTTGGTTAATATAAAAGTTCTTCTTAAGCTTTGTGTTAGTAGATTCCGCATACTTTACAAGGTAAAACAGTGTTTCAATATTAATAGTGTTGAGTTTACTCAATATTGTTAAACCCTTACAAGCTACAAAGTAGTTTGATCAGAGTATATCGATCCAACAGTGGAGGTGTGGTTGATGCTGGTGGTGGAGGTGTGGATGTTGTTGGTTGCGGTTGAGGGAACAAGCTTTCAAGATATGAAAACATGTAGTGGATTTCATCTCTTAAGCCAAAGATGATGGTGCGGTTATGGATGCAACAAAGGCAAGTATCACCATGAGCTTCAAGCAAGCTCCATGGGATGGGATTGAAGTTTGGTGGATTGAGTGGTGATGGTGAAAATTGTGCATCAAGAGGTGTGATGGGTGATAATGAAAGAGTGATGTCTAAGGTTGCATTTTCATGAGTTGGTGGTGGTGGAATTCTTGGTGGAGGTGAAAGGTGAGTGTTGATGTAGTCATTGATGGTTGATGATTATGGTATGGAAGATGTGGAGGTTCCATTTGTTGATGGTGTTTTGGATGGTGCATTTGGAGCACTAGGAGATAAACATTAAGGTGGTGGTGATGGAGTGGTATTGTCTTCATTAGTGAGATCAATAAAGAGTTGTTTTGGTGGTATGATAACAAGCATTTGTTTCTTGGCTTTGGTGGAGGTGGTGGTTTTTGGTGATGACATGATAAATTGGTTGAGGTTGATGATGATAATGGAGTATGGATGAAAGTGTATAAGGGTTATATAGCATGGAATCATGTTTAGAAGTAGAATTAATTTGAAATTGCATTGTTAGATTCCAAAATCAGTTTAGTTTTTAAGGGAAATGGTAGCTGGGACTAGTAAAAGGAGTCACAAGTTACAAAAGAAAACAGTGTAAAAACTGTTCCAAGAGGCCGGTCCCCTTAATTCATGGCCGGCCCCCTTAAAATTAAAGGGGCCGCCCTTGTTAATTAAGGGGGCCGCCTATCTGGTAAAATCCCAGACGACCAAATTTAATTTTTTTTTCTAAAATTGGTTTATTTTGGTTTTGTGTTTGCAGCAAGCTCTATTGGAACATTTTATTTTAGTTTTGGTCTATTAGAGAGGCATATATAATTATAAACTAACCATCCAAACATAGATTAAAAACAAGGGGAAAAGCATGCATAAACACCAAGCAAAAATAATATTAATAGAACATAAGTCACATTTATTGATTATTAAAGCAGATTATGTTAAAAACATAATCATTAGTACAAAGGCATACATATATGTGTATACATATATGTTTTTCTAGTAAACTACATTAGATATAACTAAGTTGCCGACATGAGGTCTCTTGAACTTGCATGGGGTACAAAGGTTTGTGGTGAATTTATTAGGAGATGGAAACATGGTGATTAGATTTAGTGGTATGATGGTGAGGGATGTGGAGCGGAAGGAGTGGATCTAGGTATGTTATACCTAATTGATGGAGGTATTGGATGTGGATGAGTGAGGAGATATTCGATCCACGAAATATCTTCGCTTAGGTCAAGGATTTGTTTTTGGAGAAAGTAGCAACAAGGACAATAGTGGGTGTGGTTGATGACTTGATCCAAGTTAAGGGAGTGAGGTAGGCAATTTGAGTAAGGAGAGGATGGAGTTTTATGCAAGTTGCGTTGTGCAAGATGCATAGCATTAAGCACGGAACTTTTGCTTTTCCGTGGTAATGTGCAGTGAATCATTTGGTGGAGGTGGATGAATTGGTGTTGTGTAGTTCGGGTTGTAGTTTGATGATTGACCAAAGTGATATGGATCATTGTAGTTGGATGGAAATGAGGATGTATGATTTGGGATGAAATGGGATGATTGGCCAATGTGATAAGGTTTGTAGAGTGGTTCAAAGGAGTGTCCTTGCAATTTTGGAGTGTAGTTGGGAAAGTAGGTGTTTGGAGGTGTTGATTGATTACCAAATCCACTTGTTGTGACGGATTTGTTTCGAGGGCTTTGTTTCTTTCTCCATGTGGGTTTTTCTGTCATCCTTGCTAGCTTAGAGGATTTTGATTTTGGTTTGTTGGGAGAGGTCATGATGAGATGGTTGAGCAAGGATATGTTATGAGGAGAGGTATTTATAGTGTGATGATTATGTATTTATGGAAGGATAAATTAGTGGAGGATTTACTAGACAAAATGTGTTTGTGAATTTAGGGAAGTGAGGAATCAAAATAGGGTGAAATGAGCGAAAAAGTGGAAAGCAAACAGGGAACCTTGACCATCAGGTAGCCGGCCCCCTTAATTAATGGCCGGCCCCTTTAAAATTAAAGGGGCCGCCCAGAGCCTAGTTCCCAGACTGCCAGAAATGGTTTTTGTCAGAAATTTTTCCAGAAAGATTTTTATTTGGAGGTTTGGTTTTGGGCAAGTCCATCTCTTTAGGCAAGTTAATCAAGTATTATCTTAATGAATTATGCAAGATAAGTATGCATGTAGGCAACTAAGCATATAATATAATTTCATGCAAAGAAAATCATGTAAAGGGACAATCAAGCTAGTCATATATCCTAAGGTAACTAACTTAATGAATGAGGCCAAGGCAACTAGTGAGTGAGAAGCTAGTGATGGAACAAATGTGACAAAATGACTTATATCTTAGTAATAATTTTTGTCTAGATTTAACATATGTGAAGATGCGATTGCTTCAACTCCTAATGCAAAAAAAATCCTAAGAAGTAATCCAAAATCTCCCTGATTTTATTTATTGAACCCACGATTGTCAAAAAAAATATATGTATTTGATTATATAATATGACAATTACACGTGTAGTATCAAGCATGATTTATGAGAAAACGTTTTTAGCATTATTCAACAATGTGTTTAAGAAAAGTTTTTGAAAGGTAGTGTAAATTTTTTTTTAATGTTAATAAAGCATTTAGTTATGAAAATTCTAGACTTGATTTGAAAGAGCCAAAATGATGTTGAAGAAATTGAAGTAAAATACTTAATGAAGATTATGACCAAAATTTGTGTTATGAATGACTTACAAAATTTGTTGCTAAAAATGTGAATAGTTTATATAGATTGACTTTTAAAGAAAATCTATGCAATGTAAAGTTCTTAATCATCAATTTTTGTGTGAAGTAGATACCTAGACTTAAGGACGAAGAAGATAAAATAAGGCAATTTTAAGCAATAATTTATTTATGAAATTTAAATAGAAATTTTGTCAATTTGCTCCATCATCCCTAATCCTAAATGCTAGTGATTAAGTAGTACATGTTAAAAGGGTTTAGTGAATATATTCGCAGTGTAAATAATACAATGAACACAATTATCACACAAACATACAATTAACAATCTTGGAAGTTTACGTTATAATTAAAAGAGAAAACGTACCTTGCGTCTTGAAATGAATTAATTCAATAAGACTTATAAGAGAGTGAGAAGAGGAAGCAATGCAATAGAGAGCTCGTAACAAGACTACACCATAGTATCGCAAGGAAGTTCTTGAAGCATAATCACATGAAGTTTAAAAAGCATGTCACAATTGTTCACCAAACTTCACATAAAAGCAAGTGTGCCAATCCGCATGATTATGACACCTAACATGTAAAATAACTTGGTACCCAAAATCTTATGGGTCCTAGATGGTTAGTCACAACATCCATTGCATTTAAAATGCATATGGTATAGATTTTGTCAACAAGTGCAATAATTTCTTATCAATGTGTTTTCACACAATGATAATAACTTTGTTGTCTCAAGAGATAAACAGTTGTTATGACGAAAGTAATTTTCTAAATTTCTCCACTAGGTTTTACAAACTCTATTTTCTTTGATTTATTTGTCGAAGTATCATTAGCATTAAATCCTAATCCGGTTTTTTCATCAAAGGCCTTTTGAACATTAAGTAAGTGTATTAGTGATTTTGAGCTACTTTCAAATTTAGCATGTATTTTTCCTTTTTCAAAATTTTCTTTAGTAGATGTTGAAGATTCATTTTTAAACGTGATATTTGAGTTTATGTTGCAAAAAATTTTGAAGTTACTGTATCTAAATGATCAATTTCACTTGTATATGTGTATGTATATATTGTATCTTTTTAGGTTATTTATAAAAACTTTATTTTGTAAATGAACCTTTTGTTTAAACTTTGTTTGAAATCAATTTTAGCATAATATCACAAGCTACAACTAGATGCAAATATATATGAGTATGTAAACAATAAAGATGTAAATAGGATAATGAATAAGAGATGGAAAGATCAAACCAAGACACGGCGGATTTATAGTGGTTCGGCTACAAGGTCTCCTTCCTTGCCCTACTCCACTCCTCGAGTCTCCTACTCGAGAGTTTTCTTCACTAACACAACGAGCTCCCTTTTGGTGGAGAAACCTTACACAACTTTTGCTTACACCGATTAACGACACTAAGCTAAATGTCGAGTCCTAATAGTAGCTAGAACCAATCTCACACCACTACACACCTTTTTCGCAACTTATACACACCACTACTACTATACTACTTCTCACACCTTCACAACTTCTTCTTCACAACACAACTATTTCTTCACTACTTCTATTCACGACTAATAACCCACCTAGATCTATCAATTACACACCTTCTACACCTTTATAGATAATTTACACAACACCTAACAATATACACAAGTCTTCAATACTTCTAAACAAGATGTTGGAGAAGTATTCTTCTCTTGCACTTTGAATGAGGATGGATAGTATCACTTGAAAACAAGAACTAATATGTTTATGATCAAAGGTTTTAGGAAGATGATTTGAGAGAATTAGAACAGAAAGTTTTAGTGCAAAAGGTTAGGAAAAATTTCAGATTTGAACCAGTATTTATAGGCAAAGAGTTCTGACAGAGGAGCGTATGCCGGCCCACTGTAACGGCCTGAACTTTTTGTCCTTTCTGGGGAAAGTTTTTTGGTGAAAATTTAACTGAATTTGGTTAAAAATTTGAATTCATTTATTTATTATGAAATAAACATTTTCCTTTAATTACCAAAAATGTTTTTCTTAAATATATAAAATGTTTATACCATTTTATATAATTTGTAATTAGTAAATAAACCTTCCTTTGATCATAAAATGTATTAGACACTTGTTTATTCATAGCTTAAGTGAATTAGTTGGATATAATGATATTTTGTCACTAAATACTTATTTATGTTTAATGATTTTACATTTTGTGATCGTCAAAACATAGGGATATCAAGAAATATTAATAACGTTTTTAAGCATTATTTATATCAACAAAATGCTGAAGGTGCTTGTGCTGATATGCATGTGGATATGGATATTGGGATTGATAGTGATGATAATGTGGATGATGATTATTTTGTTGCTGACAAGGGGGGTTATGAGGCGGTTTTGGAAGATGTAAATAAAGAGCAGGTAGTGGAAACTAATACTAGTTTGGGAGAAACTGCTGCTACTAGTAATGTTGAAGAAATGGCTACGGTGGTACAACAAGATGTTTCTGCTGCTACAACAAATCAAGTTTCTACTGCTGAAGTTGCTACAGATGAAGAGGTTGCAAAGAGAGTTGATGAAGCTGAAATAGCTAACTTTATAGATGAGAAGAGGAGAGATAAAGTGTCTGAATTTGAAACAGATGAACAAGTAAAATTCAGACTTGAAGAAGAGGAGTGATGAGTGTGTAAATACTCATCATTTTTATCGTATCTGAATTGCCAAAACATCCAAAAACACTCAGAAATGCATCAAAATACAGAAATTATCCCAAAATTGTGTTTTATATGTTTTAGATGCAAAATGTTTAAAAACAAATGAAAAACGAACAAAGTTTGCATAATTGGCAGTTTTAGTCCCTCAAGTTTCATAAATTGACAAAACTAGTCCCTGAAGGTTTAAAATGAAAGAAAAGTCAACCCAAGTCCTTTGGAATTCAAAAATTGTCAAAACAAGTCCTTGGGCGAAATGTTTGAGAAAATTACACAAATGGTCCCTGCAGTTTGGAAAATCACACAAATGGTCCCCGGAGTTTTGAAATATAAAAAATTATCAAAAATTGCCCTTGTACTATTCACATATGTCAAAAATAGTCCTTGTTGCAACTTTGGATTATTTACAGTTTGGGTCCTCAAATTTCAGAAAAGGCAAAATTGGTCCTTGGGATTTATTAGTTACAAACCAAACGGGTACCCTTATATTATCACCCCATTCACCAAACCCACCCAACACCTGATGAGGCGAAAAATGATCCGTTTTTAGGGGGTCATTTAAGCCCGAATCCGAATTTATTTGATCAAATATTGCCCTAAATCGTTCCTTTTGTGATTTTAGGTACTTGGAGAGTGAATTCTGGAAAAGAAGCCATTTTGGACGTTTTTGGAGCATAAAAGTAAAGAAAACGGCAAAGTCTCAATTTTCTATGCTGGAACAGTGCATGAAGGCGTCACAAGTAACTCATGACGACGTCAAAGTCCCAAGAATAAAATACCGTGGTTGATGACGGCGTCACACAGGCCGTCAGAAGTAGATCAAGGCCGTCCGAGGAAGTATTTGGCGGCGAGATGACGGCGTCACACCCTTGCTCTTGACGCCGTCACCCCTGTTTTCCTATATATAGTTTTCTAGTTTTTCCCATTAAAAAGAGAGAAGTTTTGGAGAAACCCTAAAGACGAATTTGTTGCAACTTTTACAGGTTTTTCAAGGGTTCCAAACCCTTGATACCTTGCATTGTAATTGAGATAAGTGTTCTTCTAATTCAATCAATATGTCTATGTGTTGGTTGTCTATATCTTGTTCTTGTCTCAATTCTATTATGCTAGGCTAGATCTCTTTTGTGTTTGCTTAGATCTAATGAAACCTAGATATTGATTATGTGTTGATTACTTGTTTATTCTTGTCTTGGATGAATGATTTTATATGTTAGGCTTAAGAAAACTGGCAGATCTCCAAATGGTAACATGCTTGAACGTCTTAAGAAACATGAACTGAGGCGTATTAGGTCTTTATTGGTTGTATTTAATGCTTGAGCCACTGTTTACAATCCCTATAGTTGTGATGGGTCATGGTGTAGGAGGAGATAAGAGCTCATAGAATTGGGGAGTTATGTATGCCACCCCATGAATGGTATTAAGGAATACAATCCGTCATCCATACAATTATAACAAGTAATTAACGTGTAAAAGATATCGAGGGAGTAGTGAAGTCTAAGTAAACACATTTTCTCCAATTACTGCTCACAACTTTAGTATAATTAGCTTAATTTCATTTTTAGTATTTTATTTTGATTGCATCTTAGTTTTGGGTTAGTTGAATAGCAACTAATTCCGCCCACTCTTCCAAAACCCGAGATTTTACTTGCTTTCTAAAAAATATAAAAACACAAAAATAATCATCCCTCACCTTTAGAACTAGTAATTAGGCTTTCGAATCCTAGCGACACTATTCCTAAGCTGAACGATCAATCCCCCGGTACTTGTCACTATACTATACTACAACGATCAGGTACACTGGCTGGTGGGGGTTGTAAGCTTCTCGAGATCCCTCAAGAGGTAAAGCCTGTTGCGATTCCCACGCATCAAGTTTTTGGCGCCGCTGCCGGGGAATAGTTATTGTCTAGGTTAGGATTTCTTTTTATTAGGTCTACTTGCTAGATTCCTTTCTAGTAAGATTTTATTTTTATTTTTAGGTTCTCTTTAGTCTATCTTTTTCTTTGTGCCCTTTGTTTGTAAAACCATTTTCATTTGTCTTCATGGCGGATGAAATTCTATTTAGATCATTAACTATAGAGGAACAATTAGTTTACTCAGATAGATTTGCTTCCTGTTGTTCCAATGAATTTTTAAGTGATCTTAGATATATACAAGAAGAGATGGGTGTAAAGTTTGATAGGTTTGATGAGTTATGCGCATGTGTGGCCTATATTAAACAATCATTGTTAGGATCAATTCCTTTTAGTAAGACCCTTTGGAAAAATTTTGAGGAAAGCCTCCTAACAGTGAACCATGAGTTCAATGAATTGATGGATTTGTATACATCACAACTTGAAGAAACAATTATGGAGGATTTAGCCGAGCATGATCATATTGAGCAAAAAGACCTAGGTTTTATGATCAATGACTTGGAATCTCAAGGAACACATGATGAGGATATAGATGATATTGAGATAAAGAAGGATGAGGTAAATAACACAAACCTACAAAGTACCCCACAACTCTCATCGTCACTTGAGGAATACACACCACCCATGACTTACCCGAAAGATGTAGAAGAGACTATAGGAGCCCCAATAGAGGTAGAGCCCTTGTACCAAAAACCACTAGAGGATATAGGTTTGAATACTTCTAGTGATAACTTTACTCTTAGTTCTAGGGAATTACCTAGTGTTGATGAACCGGAACCTCAGTCTTCACACAACTTTCCATCCTTAGATATACATCTAGGAGACAAAAGAGGAGCCGACCCACCCATCAACCCATGTAGTCCGGGTAGTCTTAGGATAAAGGTAGTGGACTCTAAGCCTTGTAGAGAGGAAGCCAATATAGGAGTGGAAAATGACCTTACATACTTACATCACCCATTTATGTTTGATCACAAGAAACATTATGGGTTTAAACCGGGTTTATTAGGTCAAGCTGGATCCCCAACTAGTAATCTCTTAAAGTTGATTGAAAATGATCCCTTTCTAGGAGAAAATCTTAATCCACCCATTAACCCGATTGAATTAGGTAAGGTTATGATGATAGGAGCACACCCCTTTGAGCATATAATTCATCCACCACTCTTTCCTTACGAGGCATATTTCCACCCTAGGGGTGTGTATCGCTACTTCCACCCGCACTTAATTCAAAGTGTAGGGAAAACCTCCTCTATTTCCGTTAACTAAGGGTAGAGTCAGGCTCGTGACTCGAACAAAAACAAGCGCTTATTGGGAGGTAACCCAAGCTTTATTTATTTGTTTGTTTGTTTATTTGATTTTATTTGTTTCTGTATGCATGCTTTATTTTTATTGTTGGTAGATCATGTTTCTAAACTAAATAGTGGAAATACTTTACTTTGTTGTTTTGGCCTAGTCTTAACTCCACTTAGAAGTTTTTGCAAAAGATAAGTGTAAGGGGAAACCCCAAATATGTTTTTAAGAAACAAACCGATCATGATTCTCCACAATATTAAATGAGCATGTATATTCGTATTTGTTAGAGACAAATGCTTGTATTGAGTCATAATGAAGTTTTGCAGGATTTTTCAGGAAGTAAGACCAAGTTTTTCCAGAAATTTTCCGGAAACTTAACATAAGAATTTCTGCAAGTCCATTCTGACGGCGTCAGGGGTTTACTCTTGACGGCGTCAGGAGTTAAAATCTGAAAATTTTACCGGTTTTGTTTTTCTAACGGAGTCTTATGGTTTTTGTGAATTATTAAGTTTTATAATCTCCAGGAGATCTGCAAACTTCATTCCACAAGCATTATATCTTATTTTGTTTTCTAGGATTTAGTAACTTATATAGGATGCCGCCGATTTTACGCGAGGTTGTCTTGTCTATTTTTTGTCAGGATTTACAGGTTATGTTCGACAAGGAGATGATTTATATTCTGGAAGGGAAGCTTTGATTGTTCATTTTCTTGGAGGAAGATCTAACCTGGCCAACCTATAATCCATACCGAGCGAATCAAGGGAGTATTTGATTTCATTCTCTTTACTTTTTCACTTTTACATTCTTTACTTGAACATTGGGGACAATGTTCATCTTAAGTGTAAGGGGAGGGTAAAAAGATGATACCTTACATATGCACTTTCGCTTGAGTTTGTTTTGTTTAATGGTAGATGTGTAATAAAACTATGAGAAATACTTGTTAGTGCAATTTTAGCGCCAAATTTAAAATTTTTTACAACATTTAGGAGTGAAACTTTAGCCATAGCAAGCGTCTCATGGATAGGAGATTGTATGACTAGCACATAACCGTATATTCAGAAAAATTTTCCACCCAAAAATGTGAGGTTCGCCTTTAGATTTGATAGGAAAAGCATTTACTATTAGTGCTTATGAGTGTACCGGTAGCATTTAGATTCTAGAACTTGCGTTAGTGATGCATCCCGAGACCGCTAGTGAGACTACATTCGTGTGGTAGGATTTACTACATGATAAGAGGCATTAGGATCACCCTTGTGTTAAACCCGTATTATAATTACTTGACCATTTAAGTCATATTACTTGGCTAGTTAAGTCAACTAATTTTTCCCACACCCTTAGCGTTGTACTCATTTTTAGTACACGAAACCCCTAGTACACCCCTCCGAGCCTATCTTTTCGTTTCTAACTTTAAGCATTTTACTTAAAGGAAGAATTTGTTACACCCCACTTAAATGTACAACCAAATCGCCTTAGCCTTCCGTGTATGCGCTCATTTTTAGTGCATTATTGTTATTTGTTAAACCCTAAGTTAACTTTCTAATTGATTACATGGTTGCTAAGTCGAGTCATATCATTGTACATATTGTTTTGGGACGATTGGGACTCATGGGTAAGTACTTATTTTATGGAGTAATGGGGAAGAACATCACTTATTACCCCCATATGTACGTTAATCTTAAAAGTGCTCCAAGTGTTTTGATTCTCTTAATTCGAGTCATTAGATTAGTTTAATGTAAAGTATGTAAAGATTCAAGTGTTAGGGGAACGTTTATTCCCTATGATGTATTATTTTGGATGGTAGGGTAAGAGTGTATGCAAAAAAAAAAAAAAAAAAAAAAAAAAAAAAAAAAAAAAAAAATCGAAAAAAAATAAAGAAAAAGAAAAAAAAATAGAAAAGAAAAAGAGAAAAAACATACGGACTACCATCCCGTTTCATTTTATGTTCATTTTATATTTTTGTTATTTTTCATTTGTTAGCATAAGTCGAGTCTAGTCTTGGCTTAGCAACGCCATCTTGTACATGTAATTAACCAAGATTGTTAACTCGCCACCAGTAAAACTTCCTTTATCCAACAAAACCGTGTAATTCATATCCCTATACCTAACATTACAACCCTTTAAAAGACCTCTTTGATAGTTTATCCTAGGTGCTTACGCCATGTGGTGGAGGTTTGATCCTTTCCCAAGCCTATGGTAATCTATTTTGCTATGACAGGTAGTGAGAGATATCTTCCATTTCCATAATGTTATATTACTTTATTACACCCGAGAGATGTGAGTATCTAAACACTATTTGTGAGGTGCTTGTGTATGACCTCCGTGCTTGTCTATTGGTCTTTAGTGGAACGATTATTTGTTGTAATTATTTTTATATTAGTGTTAAATGACCCCTAACTTGTCTTTCGAGTAGAATAAAAGCGCATTTTCTTGAGGACAAGCAAATCTCAAGTGTAAGGGTATATGATGAGGCGAAAAATGATCCGTTTTTAGGGGGTCATTTAAGCCCGAATCCGAATTTATTTGATCAAATATTGCCCTAAATCGTTCCTTTTGTGATTTTAGGTACTTGGAGAGTGAATTCTGGAAAAGAAGCCATTTTGGACGTTTTTGGAGCATAAAATTGAAGAATACGGCAAAGTCTCAATTTTCTATGCTGGAACAGTGCATGAAGGCGTCACAAGTAACTCATGACGGCGTCAAAGTCCCAAGAATAAAATACCGTGGTTGATGACGGCGTCACGCAGGCCGTCAGAGGAAGTATTTGGCGGCGAGATGACGGCGTCACACCCTTGCTCTTGACACCGTCACCCCTGTTTTCCTATATATAGTTTTCTAGTTTTTCACATTAAAAAGAGAGAAGTTTTGGAGAAACCCTAAAGACGAATTTGGTGCAACTTTTACAGGTTTTTCAAGGGTTCCAAACCCTTGATACCTTGCATTGTAATTGAGATAAGTGTTCTTCTAATTCAATCAATATGTCTATGTGTTGGTTGTCTATATCTTGTTCTTGTCTCAATTCCATTATGCTAGGCTAGATTTCTTTTGTGTTTGCTTAGATCTAATGAAACCTAGATATTGATTATGTGTTGATTACTTGTTTATTCTTGTCTTGGATGAATGATTTTATATGTTAGGCTTAAGAAAACTGGCAGATCTCCAAATGGTAACATGCTTGAACGTCTTAAGAAACATGAACCGAGGCGTACTAGGTCTTTATTGGTTGTATTTAATGCATGAGCCACTGTTTACAATCCCTATAGTTGTGTTGGGTCATGGTGTAGGAGGAGATAAGAGCTCATAGAATTGGGGAGTTATGTATGCCACCCCATGAATGGTATTAAGGAATACAATCCATTATCCATACAATTATAACAAGTAATTAACGTGTAAAAGATATCTAGGGAGTAGTGAAGTCTAAGTAAACACATTTTCTCCAATTACTGCTCACAACTTTAGTATAATTAGCTTAATTTCATTTTTAGTATTTTATTTTGATTGCATCTTAGTTTTGGGTTAGTTGAATAGCAACTAATTCCGCCCACTCTTCCAAAACCCGAGATTTTACTTGCTTTCTAAAAAATATAAAAGCACAAAAATAATCATCCCTCACCTTTAGAACTAGTAATTAGGCTTTCTAATCCTAGCGACACTATTCCTAAGCTGAACGATCAATCCCCCGGTATTTGTCACTATACTATACTACAACGATCAGGTACACTGCCTGGTGGGGGTTGTAAGCTTCTCGAGATCCCTCGAGAGGTAAAGCCTGATGCGATTCCCACGCATCAACACCCCAAGCTCACTCACTTCCTGGCCCATCATACTCCAGCCCACATCCCGTTTAAATAAAAACACCGGTCAACCCTCAACTTTGACCCCTCCCTTCCACCTCACCATCCACTTCCCTGCTACACTCCAAGCCTCACCATCATCACCCCTAACCTGCCTCTCCTCTGCAACACTCCAACCCTCCCCCTTTCTACATCAAACAAATACTACACTCTAAATTTACACCTCTGGCATCAAATATCAAAGAAAACGTTAAAGGAAGTTTGGGCGCCAAAATAATTAAATGGTGAAGATTGAAAATTAGTCATCCAAAGGCCAAGAAAGTTGCTGGGAAAAGTCCAAGTGGGTGCCCCAAACCCTAATTTAGGGCTATAAAAAGAAAGAGATGCAGTGGAGTAGTGGGTTGATTTTTAGTTAAAATTTTCATATTGTTTTAGTATAATTTTCAAATTCTGTTTAATTCTCAGATACTAGTATTGTAGTAAGTGTTTTTCTATTGTAATTTGGATCTTTTCTATGAATCAAACTCAGTTTCTTTTGAATTATGTTTATGATTGCTAAAAACTCAAAATCTCAATTTTAGGTGAATGTTGTTTGTAGTTGTTGATTGGGACTCTTAGGCTAACATAGGTTCCCTGTAAAGCTTATTCAAGCTTTTAGAGACTATAAAATTTAGTTTAGAATTAAAACTCAAAAATACAAAAAAAAAAATCAGAAAAATAAAAAGAAAATAAAAAATTGATGAAGAAGAAGATGAAAGGCAGTGGAGCAGGGTAAAGCATGGAAGGTGGATTGGTTTAGAGCTTTGGGGAGCATAGGTTCCTTGAGTTTGATCCTTGGTTCATCTCAATTTAGCAGGAAGGCTTATGTAAGAAAAATTCTTAATTTTTCCTACTTCACTTTTTCATGTTCATATTCTGTTAGTGTAAGCTTGTTTGTGATTGCTTGTGTTAACTAAGTCAGCTTATAGTTCATTAATTGGAATTTGATCACTCAAATCTGTTTTACTCCATAGCTTAATGTTAACTGTCATTTAGAGAAAATTAGCATAACTTGGTATTTTTAACTTTAGTATGTGTTTCTCAGCTTGTATAAGCCTTAAAACTAATAATAAATGGTTTAGAAAAAGTTTCATAAATCTGTGTTGCCTTTTGTTTCAAAAATCTCATTTACAATCTTTTAAAGGGGTGTTTGGAATAATCAATTGTGTTGAGTTGTTGTTGTTATTAAGGGTTAGGGTCTGTTGGTTCATTGTTCTTAAGCTTAGTTTAGTACATAGTAACCATCTCCTTGGTCAATTTTATGTGAAAAGTCCAAATTGAACATCCACTCACCAACAGCCTAACTGTTAGTGAATTGGTGTTCCAAATCTTTGAATTCAACTCAAAAATAGATTTGCTTGCTAGAATTGGCTTGATTTAGTTCAAACAAACATCATTCAAGCATCTGTGATCAACCAAATTTCCTTTTAGTCAACCCTTTGCAAAAACCTCAAAAGTCAAAATCCCTTGTTTATGCAGAAAACTCACTTTTTGGGTGATTTTTCTAAATTTGTGTGGGTTGAATCAGGCCCTGAAATTCCTTGAGGATTAAGAGTACCAGCTAGGCTACAGGAATCATGGGTATCTTAATTTTCAGATTTTTATGTTAGCTGCTGCTATTGCTTTTAGTTGCTTGCAGGGCATGCTTATACCCTGCACCCAACCTTTGTGCAAACTGACCCAGTTTCAATTGGCCATAGATTACTTATTTCTTGGTGAGGTGTTGGGTTCTTTACTGATTTAGAATGTCCCATAGGTAGTTGTTTAGGATTGTTTTTAGTCTTTTCCACTAGTGCTTATTAGATAGCTTAAATTGGTCTAAAAAGTTGATACTTGGAACTGTTGCTTCTGAGCATAAGCTCAATACATTGAACCAATTGATCCTTGTTTCTGTGTAATCTTGTGTTGTTGTGTTAGGTGTTTTTAGATAATATTAGTTGTTTGAGCTTACTTTTGGCCATTTTAGCCCTTGTACAAGTTTTTGAGCTTATTAGATTAGCTTTTGGCTCAACTGAGTGATCTTCTCAATTCAGAGAACTGAGCTTATCTCACAAGCCCCTAGTTTCCTCACCACTTAAGCTCAGACTGAGTTTGTAGGTTCTTTGGAAAGATCCTCAGGTCCCCTTTCTATATTTCCTTTTGACTTGGCCTTCAAGTCACTCCTGTGGGCCCCACCTTGGGCTGCAGTTGCCCCTCAAGGCCTGTTTGGCTAAGGTTGAGCTTGGAATTGCTTATTTGAAGTTTTAAGCTTATTCTGTAGGTTTTGTGGTTGTTCAAGTTTATTCTCAGTATATTTCACTTGTTTACATCTTAGTCCACCCTTGGTTCTGACCTAGCAGCTTATGCTAAGCTTCTCCTAATCTTGTTTGACTAAAAAGTCAACTGTTGAGCTTAATTAAGTGCATTGTGCTTATTTTTGAGTTCCACCAAAAGTGCCTTCATAAAAGTTTCATATTTTAAGTAGTTTAATAGTTGTGTAAAAGAAAATTAAGAAAAAGACAAAAATAAATAAAGTGTAGCTTCTATTTAAGCCCTTTTGGCTTATGTTCTGCTTATTTATAAGCAATTCTCTCTTTTAAATTTTTCTCAGGCTTCTTATAACTTAAAAATAATTTTAGGAATTTTTTCAGATTTTTCCTTGGACATTTAATATTTTTCATAATTAAATTTAGTTTAAATCAATTAAATAATTAGTTTTAATTAATAATAAATAATTAAAAAGTAGAAAAAATAGGTTTTCTTTTTTAAAATTAGTTTTATAATATTTTAGATTTTTCTAAATTTAATTTTCATTTTTCTAGTTAATTTTCATAATTAATTAATAATTAGTGTAATTTAGTTAATTAAAAAGTAATTAATAATTAGTAATTAATTAATAGTAATTAATTAAATAGTGGTTAAAATAATTTTAATTTTCTAAAAATTTTCTTATTACATTAGGATTGTAAAAATATAATTTTCACATTCGTAGGACTTTATTTGCTCACATTTCACTTTTTATTTTGCGCGTTTGCGTTTATTTTGAATTCAAACGCGCGTTTTAGGTTTAACTTATGTTTTTAGGTTATCTGATCATCAGTAATAGTTATAATAGTGTTTCTAAGTCATTCCCAATCATAATCTCGTAGTTTAATCATTCAAATCAAATTCTTGATCCTCCTGTTAAATCACCCGATCACTTAAAACATTCTTAAATACAATTGCTTACCTCGCTGGGACATAACGACCCGGGAATACACTGTACTCCTTGGTTAGTTGGTTTTAGACGTTTGACTTGGTTGACCATCACCTGGAAAACTTAGTTGACCGTTTAGACCCAATCAAGGAGAAAAAAAGAGCTCATGGAGAGCAAATGCAAGCTTTTAATGATGCGGATGAAGTTCAATAGGCTAGAATTAAAGAACTTTACACAGATGAGACTGTAAATGGGAAGACATAGTACAAAGACTTGCTGATTTGATAAATGAAAGATATGAAGAATTAGTTATGAAGGACCTAATTAAGTCAAAGAATCAATGTCAAAGTCAGAAGAGGAAAAGAAATCCCACAAGGTCTCGGCTCATCAGTGAAATGAAGATATACATACAGCATCAAGGTGAGTATAAAGCTTCTGACCTCAGGGGAATGACATATGAACAAATTGAACGTCTATACTACCGAATCAAGAAATATGTTGAAAACTTTATCCCCATGGGTACAGAAGAAACACCATCAAAGAAACAAAAGATTATTAAAGACAAACCTGCTGAGAAAAAGAATGATTCACAAAGAAAAGAAGACAGCTCTTCTCATGATCAAATGATGGTGATTGTTCCTGAAACATTATATGTTGATCCTATTCAAGCTAGACATCCAATCATGAACTGGGGGATTTACCGAGATAAATTTGGAAAGGCTTGGAAGATAATTAGGGCTGGTGGAGGATCAGCAGTGTACAAAAGGTTTGAGGATTTGATAAGAACAATTGATAGAGTAGACTTAGACAGATTATGGGAGTTGGTTCAGAAAGAATCAAAACAATCAAGACGCTAGATGCAAAAGAGCAAGATTTGTGGGTTGAATTACATAGGTTATATAAACCTGATCCAGTTGATATCTATTAGAACTTCCCATGCCATCATTTCTCAAATTCATGGAAGTTTTATGATAGCTGCAATGTACATCACTTATCAACACAAGGTGGACTTGATGTTTCTATGCTCGCAGAAAAAGAATATCCTTTGCCTGCTAGTTTACTTGTTGTGATGACATCTACAATGATCATATGTGAAGAACGTAGAGAGGTAGTTAAAGATCTCATTGAAAGAATTCATGCTCAGTATAAGAGAGCATTGTATGATGTGAAGAAAACAAGCTAATAATTAGGTGTTTGGAGGTAGCAGGGGTACGTACTTTAGCTTCTCTGTTTTCATTATGTTGTAAAAAAACTTTTGGTAAGTACTATATAATTCACCTTTTGTGAGATTACAACTCTGTTGTTTGTACAAAAGTTACTACTGCTATTACAATAGTTACTACTGCTATTACAACTCTGTTGTTTGTGTAACTCAATGTGACTAATATCAAGGTTAATGATAACTGAGTTCACATTTTGCTATAAATAATAGGCACATGAAATTCACAATGTGAATATTTTGAATGTATTGGTCACATATAATACCCTTATAACGTGGCCATAATCATGATTTAGATACACATTTGTGATATGGTGTGACTATTGTAAAGCCTATAGTCACATGATCATGCTACAATTAAATGTGACTATATAGATTAGGTTGTGGCAAGCAAACACACACTAGACTTTAGACAACTTACGTGACCATATGTATCATATTTTGGTTACACTTAATCATGTATGTTTATGGTTTAGTGTGACCATATATGACATTTGGTCACACTCTTCAAGTGTGTGACATATATTTGTCACTTTTAAATGCATATCGTGACTAACGCTTCAAACTTACTTTCCAGTTGTCACACATTTCACATTCATATGTGGCTAAATATTTAGCAAAGATTAGCAGTCACGTTTAAATAATGTGTGACAAACTTGACTATATAATTTACACACATACACAATTACTTCATGTGACCATATATGGATTTTGGTCACACTGTTCAATTGTGTGACATATATTTGTCACATACGTATATATATAGTGTGACTAATGTCTCAAACTCATTTATATCTGTCACACGTACCAAATTATAAGTGACTAAATCATCCAAAAAAAATTTTCCAGTTACCTCTTGTCACATAAATATTCAAATGTGTGACAATAGAATTCCGAAATGGTCACACAAGTCGGATCAAGTGTGGCTGTTTATTTTATTCTTGTACATTTAGTCACGTATAAATGTTACAGTGTGACATTTCAAAATCGACCATGCGTGACCAATACAACTTTTTGTACCAGTGATGTTTAACTTAAGTGGGGAGGATGGAGAATTAGAACTTTTACTTAACTCTTACCTGTCCTTAGTTTTCAAGAATATGCTTTAATTTGCATTTAATATATCAAAATCTAAAATTTTTTTAGCATGTTTTTGTTTAATCTAAGTTGCATAGCTGCACACAAGACTTTATTTTTAAAATTCACAAATCTATGAGTGTGCCAGTGACTTGTAAACTTTAGAACTTGACTTGTATACTATTCGAGACCACCATAATAAGTATTAGTTTTATAATTGGAGTGACTTGTCTAAATTGGTAAAATTATAGGATTACACCAAAAAGCCTTTATATGTTTTGTGATATTAACTAACTACACTGGTTAGTTAAACCCCATATGAACCCTTGTTTACTCTCATCTTTATAGTAAGATACCCCTAGAAAAACATGTAGAGCCATTCCTTTAGGACTTATACACCTTTTTATTATGTTTCGTTACACCTTACACCTTAGCCTACCCTGTCGATTTAAGTCCGTGGTTAGTTGCTTTGGCAAAGTGTGTTTCCTTGCGTTACCTGTGTTCGTGTGCGTAAATTCATTATCTTTGGTTAGGTCAGAAAATTGCACAATGGAATGGAGTAAAAGTACATATTGTATATTTTTAGTCAGTTTTTCATGTGTTTACTACTTTCACTGTTACATTATGTCTGAAAGTCTGAAAAGTAAGGAAAAATTATCCAGATTTATTTTGATGGTATTGTGGTGAAATTTTACACCTTTAGTTAAAAAAAATCGAAGAAATGAGAAAAGAAAAAGAAAGATGAAGTTGGTAGTTTATTTAAACCAACGATGTAAAGTTTTGTATTAAATGGTTGATATCACCACTATTATTGTATTATATTTATGGATTGAAAAGGAGTTGGACGTTATGGGAACGCCAACTAAGGATTGTTTATTCTTTGTCTAAGATTTTATTGAGTATAATTCGTGTCTACCTAAAGCGTGAGGTACAAAAGAGTCAAAGCGTGAGTTATTCAATGATATGAGTCTTATTCGTGGGATGGTACGGAAGTTGATTCGTTGTGTTTTTGTGCAAAACAATTTATCAAAATATCAACAAACAAGATGTCAATGTTATCGTGAGACAACAAGACGTGGAGAATTACGAGTAAACCTTTTAGGAAAAAGATTACCTCGTAAACTCGTGAAAGTGATATTTATTTGTGAGACCGGGAAGTGATTTCCCGGGTCTTGTCCCAACGAGGTGTGAATGGAAAGTTTCGTGAAAAGATCGAGATTAAAACCTTGTATGTTTGATTGTGAAAGATTGTTTGGTGTTATGGTACGTTAAATTAACGAGAATTAAGAACTAATGAACAACGAAAATAAAATAAACGTAACTAAAACTTGAATACAAACAAGGAATGATAACGAACACTTAAAAACTACCTAAGATGCTATGGGAACAATAATTGGAAGTTAGGGAAAACGGGAAACCCTAAAATGCAATCTAAGTTAAAAACGTGACGTTTATTAAAAATAAACGTCAACATACAAAATAAAACGTGAATATTAAGCTACACAAGTCCTACAGGTTTGAAAATGGTTTTTCTAGATTCTAAATGAAAAAAGAAAATTTTAAAAAGAAGAAAAATATTTTTTGACTTTTTAATTAATTACTATAATTTAAAAACAATTTATACTAAATTAAATTATAAGAAATACTAAAACTTACGGGAAAATTCTGAAATTTTTATTGGAATTAAATAATCCTAAAAATAACCTAATAAAAATAAAAGGAGGGTGAGACAGCTAACGAATAAGCAGTAAAAAGCAAAACAAAAGCTGATTAAGCTAGATAAGAAAAATAGAAAACTACATTTAATACTAAACTAAGGAAAATAATAACAAGAACAACAAGTGAGCACAGTTGGTAGGGAGTTGTTTGTTGTTTCTGGTGGTGGCCTGAGGACCCAGGTTCGAACCTGGCAACACCCAATTTTTTGCAATTATTTTTATTCTCAGATTTTCTTTTTGCAAAACATTTTAACAACCAATTTATACAACTTTTATAAACCAACTTTTACTGAAAATCACTGAACAAGCTAATGCAAATCTCAAAATTCCAATAGTTCATGTTTATATTTTAGATGAGCTTTATTGAAATTTAACAGCTAACAAATCTCAACAAAGAAATAATAGCCAAGAACTATAAACAAACACAACTTAACTACAACAACTAAAAAGCAAAAATGAAACAGATTCAAGAATTAAACACGCTCAGCTAACATTTGCAGCAACAGAATTAGGTCAATATGGGCTGCAACTGCTGAAGCAGCAGTGGGTTGAGGGGGCACTTTTGAGGGCTCAAAAAGTAGTAAAAGAAAATTCATAAAAATAAAATAAAAATGAGGTCATCAAGATAAGCTGGAAAATAAGCTAGAAACACAATTTTAGAGCTATATGAGGACTATTGAACAAATTAAAAATGCCACAACAAGGGCTGTTGGGCAACTGATGTAACAGTTGGGTAGGCAAAATGACAGCCACAAATATGCTAGTACAAGAACTTCTAAATGTAAAATAAGCAATCCTATTTGAAGATTACACTACTAACTATTTGTAAACACAAAAGCATGCCCTAAATCCTACTCTAACTAGCCTAAATTCAAGATTAAAAGAGGGAAGTTGGGGGCTGCTGAAGCAGAAACATAAATGGGTAAAAGTGGGTGAATGTTGAACTTGGGAAGTCAACCATGGGTCACAAAAACATGCACTAACCTATGGTATATTAAACTAAAATTAAAACTACACCTAAATGAGGCCTTAAATCCTATTAAAGCAATTCTAAAAAAGGGTCTAAAGGGACCAAATTGAAGTGCAAGTTTGATGGTGCAGTAGATATCCAAAGGTGGTAAAATGGTTTGGACCTAATGCAAAACTAAGACCAATTTAAGAACAACTCAATCAAACCTACTTAACTCTATTGAAACCATTTACTACTCACAAAATAACCATTAACTAAGCCTTCAATTATTGACTGTATGAAAAGGGCTTAAACCACCAACTTTTGAAATCTGATGAATAATCTTACAAACCACCTATTGCTACTCAATTCCAACTCAAAACAGCTTAATACACTAACCTATGAAAGATTGCATTAAGCAAGAAGTCCAAAAATAAGTTTGACTAAAAAAAAGTCAGTCAAGCCAAACACCCCTTTATGTGCAGAAAATAAAATTCTAAACCATAGAAACTTCTTTTCAAATAAATATAGTGATTACTGAGCTTACTTAAGGACCCAAATGCATGATTAAACCAAGTAGAACACTGAAATAGTAGTTTACATAAGCAAATAAAAAGAAGTTAAAACAGAAATTTAGAAAAGTAATTGCGTTTATATAAAACTGGAATTTCTTGATTAACAGGAGTTATAAGTTACAAAACTGAATTGAAAGATTAAAAGTAAATAAACTTACTAATTAATTCTACACTACTCCTAAAGCCTATTGCCTCCTTCTTTTTTTCTTTCTTCAATATATAGCCTTCAAAATGGTTCTTGGATACTTCCCACTTCTGTCTTAGGCCATTGGATGAGTGGATTAAATCTTGGCCGTTTGATGGATTTTGAGCACATGGATTGCTGAGGTGGAGGGGACACCCGTGAAGGAGTGTGATTGGTAATGGTGATTGCGTTTTTCAGGAGAAGAACAGGGGAGGTGAGTTTGGTTTGGCGGGTAAAAGGAGGAAGGAGGTAGGGGAGGGTTAGGGTTGCAGAGGGGTCACGGGTTGGAGGTGGAGGGAGATGGTCAAACTGGGGTTGACCCTGGGGATTTAATAAAAACGGGGTGAGTAGTGGGATTTTATTATTTGTGTTTTGGGTTTGTGATTGGGCCAGGAAAGTGGGCTGGGAAAAGGGTGGATTGGGTTTAGTAAAAGAGTATTGGATTGGGTAATTAAATGTGTTAAGGTTAAAAAGGGTTTATTAGTTTAGGTAAATCACAAGGACCATAAGTGTAATTTCCTAAAAATGAAGGACCTTTTCTGCCAGATTCACAAAGTTACCACAAGGGCCAAAATTTTCCATTCTTTAATTACCCAAGGACCTTTGATGTTTGCTTTCCAAAATTAGACCACCGGGGATCATTTCTGCCAAAAATCAAACTTGAGGGGCTTGTCTTGTAAAAATTTCTCAAACTTTCACCCTGGGACCAATTATGATAACTTTTGACTTCCAAAAGACCTTTGTTGACTTTTCCTTCAAAATAAATGCTCAGGGACTAATTTTCTCAAGTTTTGAAAGTTGGGGGACTGAAACTGCCAATTATGCAAACTTTGTTCGTTTTTCATCTGTTTTTAATCATTTTGCATCTGAAACATATAAAACACAACCCTAGGATATTTTCTGTATTTTGATGCATTTCTGAGTGTTTTTAATTATTTTTGCAGTTCAGATAAGACAAAAATGATGAGTATTTACACACTCATCAGAAGTATTCTAACCACACTTAGGACTTTAATCTATTTGTTTCTTGTTTTGTATTTTTATTTTTACACCAATTTATATCATAAGTGATATCCATACCCAACTGTATTGTTATATTCGTTGTTAACTTTCGAGCATCCGAATATGATAATGGCTAACTGAGAATATTAAATGTATGAATAAGGTAGTGACTATCCGAGTATTAGATTAATTAGCTAACGAGCCAGCGATCTGGTGTGTGAATTGGTGACCATCCGAGTTTAAGATTTACTAAATGACGCGCTAGCAATCTAGTGTGCAACTTGGTGACCATCCGTTATGAAAATAACACGCCAGTGATCCAAGGAACACATTAGTGACCATCCATCATTTGAAAGATCAAGCACTCATGCCAGCGATCCATGAAGCATATTAGTGACCATCTGTTAGTTAAAGCGTCGAAGACTCGTGCCAACGATCTACTAAGTTTATGCAGGAGATATTCAAGCTAAGCTAGGTTTAACCCATTAACCAAAAACCCTTTTTACCGCTTTAGACTTTTTACTCCTTAGCTTTAGTGGGGGAGATGTGTATCCTTGTCAAGCATATGATAGAATATTCGTCACGTCCGGACAGTTAAACAATTAGATTTACTTTTATTAATGATATATTTTGTTTCTAATTGGTTAAGTGTTTGGCCGTACAATTTTGATAAAAACGAATAAGTGCTTAAATGTGAAAATATCCTATCAAGGATACATTTTCATTATGTTTATTCTAAAGGTTTACTTGAGGACAAGTAAAGTTCAAGTGGGGGGGGGGGGGGGGTATTTGATGAGATCAAATACGTACATTTTATTAGCATCATTTATCCTATTTAATTGACTTGTTTTATATTATTTTATATGAGAATTGGTGCTTTAATGTTTACTTTAGTGATTCTCAGGTAATAACAAGTAATAGGTGAAAGTTAATGATATTGGAAGAATTATGGAGCTAAATGATCAAGATTTGAAAAGTCTATTGAAATTCAAGAGATGCGACGTATCTCTCTCAACAGATACGCCGCGACATCAGACTTAGATGAATTCAAAGACCATTGCCTGACTTTGAAGAATGCGCCGCATCTAATTACAACATGCACCACATATGAAACTTTGGTCAACGAAGAAAAATCAACTTGATCTAGTCAAAAATACGCCGCATCTCATCTACAACATGCGGCGTATCAGCTAAAGACTTCACCAGATACTATCCAATACGTTAAAGAACATACGCCGCATATAGAACCATGTTATGTCGCATCTAAAGGCGGTGTATGAATATTCCAGAATACAATAATCTTGGACCCCACACGAAGTTAAGTAGATGTGCTGCATTTGTCATCAACATGCGCCGCATCGACCCCTCAGAGAGAACCTATAAATACCCCAAGACAAATACGAGTTTGGTGTACAGAAAAACCCTAAGGAGATGTATTCAGTCGAAGATGCATCACAAGACATGCCCAAAATGAAGATCTTAGAGCCGTAAGAAGGTCCTGCATGTGTATAATTCATTAAGTAGTTTTGTTTATTGTATTAGTAAGCTTTAATCCATAAGGATAGATGGGCTTGTGGCCGCCATACTGCTCCCCTTAAAATAGCTTTCCCATCGATTAAAGTTTATATGATTGATTTTTCAGTGAATTATATTTGTGCATTGATAACCTCTGTGTTTAGTTGAGTCTACTGGGCTACCATACCTGTTCCTCACCTGCTTATCTAGTGTTTAGAAAGTAAGATAAACATAAGTAATCATTAAGAGTTTACTCTCCAATATATAGGATCCAACGAGACATATTAGATTACGATACTCATCATATAAAACTAGCAATATAACAAGTGACAAGCTACTTAATTATAAGGACATGTCTTCTTACGTGTTTCTATTATCTATTTGTGTACGTGATTGTTATTCACTGATTCATTCTCATTAGTTTTACTTTTAGTGTTTATTAAAGTCTGTGTTAGTCTCTCAGGCTAAACACCCTTTTATTAGATTAGAATTGTAAAACTAACTTAGATATTAAAATACCGATTAAATCAACTAGATATTATGTTCCATTCTTAGTGTTAACACTCTACTTACCACTATATGCATATTGATCGGGTACACTGCTCGTTAAGTGTGTGTGTTAGTAATAAGTTGGCTAAATATAAATGTAAAACTTGAATTAGGCTAATCACCACTGTGCTACACTGACATATCATACGCATCAACAGAATACTCACAACCATCTCATTCTTTACACACACTAGGCTCCCCATCACATCCATCTCTTGCATATTCCCTTACACATATCTCTTCACTCTTACACAATCCAACTCATCTCTTATATTCCTTACACATTGTTCATCACAACCATCCATTTTCTACAACACATCTCAACCATCCATTTCTCCTTCCTCCCCAAGAAATGTAATATTCTTTGGAATATGCTTTTCTTAACCCAACCATGGTCCACTTCTAACCAAACTATGGTTAGTTCCCAACCCACCCATTTCTCACCCAACTGTGGTTAAGTTTTAACGACACCAAGGATGGAACATTCCCTTGCATACACCCTTTAACCTAACCATGGTTCACCTTCTAACTTAACCATGGTTTACTTTCTATACACTTCTTTCTAAACCTAACCATGGTTACTTCTTAACCTAACCTCACTCACTCTTCCTTACAGAGGAATATTCCATGGCATATTCTCTTCTCTCTTTTATGCCATGTGAAGAATACCCATTTTACCCCTACCCAATTATCTCTTCTTTCTTTCTATATTTGATAATTGGTATTCTAATAAACACTTCACAAAACATTTTCCAAATTGGCTAATTGAGTTGGTAAACCTTAGATTGATTAACGTTAAGGTTTAGTGTGAAGTACAATTGGGGTTTACCAAGGCAAGGTATTTACAAGACCAAAACTCAACATTTGGGAAAAATGTTATAGAGTCTTTGGCAGGTCACCCACACGTTGACGCGTGGGCAACGCGCCAGGCCCGGGAAATTTTTTCCAATATTGGGTTTTGGCCTATAAATACCCCCTTGCCTCTTGTATTCCTCCCCCCTTTCCATTTCTCTTTCTCTCTACATTCTTTCTCTCTAATCCTCTAATTCTATCTTGTGTTCTTAGTAAAACACACTAACATCTTTGAAAGAACACATCTTCTTGCAAGGGAAGAATCACAAGAACCTAATCCACTCTTGTGATTGTGTCAAGGGTCTCCTTATCTATACCCTTTCTACTAAAATTGAGTTACTAGGTTAGGTTAGGGCTTGGTTCAAAGAAACTTTATTCATTCATTCCATTGTTTGTAAGGTAAGTCTTGTGATCATTGGGGATCTAGTTGGGGTTTGATACTTCCGGTTGGAAATCTTGGTAGTGGTCTTGGTAACCCACAGGTGAAGTCGAATCGCAAGATTCTTTTTTGTGGTTTCCTAGGGCGGAATACCATTGGAGTAACTCCTTCTTTGTGAGCATCGATATTGGCGAATATTGGTGGAGTGAATTGTAACGGTTTGTAGTCCATTGAAAGGATTATACTAGTGGAATAGTATCGTGTCATGGAATCGCAACTGGACGTACGGATGGTATAAACCCCCCATTCTGAACCAGTATATATCGTGGTGTCTCTTTACTCGCTTTATATACTTTTGTTTGTATTAGCGGTTGGTCTTGCTTAAACCACTTGGTGCTCTTCTTGGCTTAAAGTTTTTAAACATCTAAAAAGCCAAAAAAACTGTATTCACCCCCCCCCCCCCCTCTATGGTTCTACAATTGGTATCAGAGCAGAATACTTAAGGTTTTGAGTGTTAAAACCTTCCCGAGAAGTCGTTTTAAGTCAAAAAATTCTTTTCTAAAAATCTAAAATCCTAACTAAGATTTTTGGTGAAGTTGAGTATAGATCCATGGCTCAAGAGAACTATGTTGAGGGGTGTTCTATGCAAAGACCACCTTTGCTAGAAAATGTTGGGTTTTATTTTTAGAAAACCCGATTTGAGACCTATGTTAGGTCCAAGGATCTTGACTTGTGGGAAATCATTCAAAATGGTGATTTTGTCTTCATGATGCTAGATCCCGAAACCATGTTGATGGTGGAGAAACCATACTCGGAATTAAAGGAAGAAGAGAAGAGAAGGCGTGTTAAAAATCAAGAAGCTGAGATGATGATTTACAATGCTTTACCTCGAAAGGAGTTCGAGAGAGTTCATGTATGCAAGACCACTAAATAAATTTGGTATTCACTCATCATCACTCAGCAAGGCAACTCACAAGTCAAGGATTGCATGATCGACTTACTCATTCAACAATATGAGAAGTTTGTGATCTCAGATGAAGAAACAATTGATAATGTTTATACACAGTTCAATGTTATTATCACTAGTCACACAGCTTTAGATCCTAGTTTTTAAAACAAGAACCATGTGAGAAAATTTCTTCGTGCTCTTCCGATGAAGTGGCAGCCAAAGGTGACGGCCATTGAAGTAGCAAAGAACTTGGGAGAAATTCCTCTAGACGAGCTTATTGGGAATATCAAAGTTTATGAAATGATTCGTGAAAATGACAAGGTGACTACCAAAGACAAGAAGGAGAAACTAAAGTCTTTGTCCCTTAAAGCTAAAGTCACTAAAACTCAAGCTAGTGAAGTTGGTGGCTAGGAATTTCAGGAAGTTTTTTAGAAGAGGTGGAAAATTTCAACAAGGGAATCGGGTTGGTAACCAAAGAAACTAGGATAGTAAAGTTGGTGAAGGTTCAAAGCATAAAAATGAATGCTTCAATTGTGGTGACAAAGACCACTTCATTAGTGATTGTCCAAAGCCTCGGAGCTACAAAGCATTTGTCGAAGGAGTATGGAGCGACAATGAAGACGACAATAAAGCAAACAAGGAAGCACCATGTCTTATGGCAATTGAATCTTATGAGGTACAACATAACTCTACTAACTGCAAAACTTCTTTTGATATAAATGAATTGCAAGAGGAAAATGAAGAGTTACTTAATAATTATGAGAAAGTATTTAGAAAATTAAAAGTAACCATTAAGGAAAAACGCTCTTTTGAAAAAGAAATTTCTAAAGCACTTCATAAAACCAATGAACTTGAAATTGATATAAAGAAACTTGTCACTCTCGACGAGAATGTTGAACCTTGTAAAGAGTGTGAGAACCTCACATTTAAGGTTGTCTTTTTGAGTGAAGAAGTCTTGAAACTTCAACAAAAGTCATTAAATCTTACAAAATTCGAAAAGAGTAGTAATGATTTGAATAAGATGTTCGATAGTCAAAAAATGTCCCAAGACAAGGAAGGTCTTGGATTTATAAAAAACGAGAAAACTACTTCCGAGAGTCTAACTAAACCCATTGTTTTTTTGAAAGCAAATGAAAATAAAACTTTCAAAACCACTGAGCCTGACGCGTTGACACGCCAGCAGCACGCCAGGCCTTAGAGAAAAGGGGGATCTAGAAATAAAAGCTTTAATAAAACTATCACTTCTCAAGTTCCTCTTGCAAACACTCGATGTAATCAAAGACCCATTTTATGGAATAAAACCACAAAATCACATTACAACCCGGTTTCACAAAACGGCCTTAGATACAATCAAGCTCGAGTTGACCAAAGACCTCTTTTACCTACTCTAAATACTAGACCTTCTTATTCATTTAATCAAAAACAAGCTAGACCAAGCTTTCAAAACAAAACACACTTTCAAAACAACCGTTGGTCTACTCTTTCAAAATACGGCATCGAATAATTATATATATTGCTTCAAGACCCAAGAGTATTCAACTTGGGCTTTCTATGTGCTAACTATGTCGGACCCAACAAACAATGGGTACCAAATGTTTGAGTTGCATTTCAATTTTAGGTATGCCTCAAGGAAAATCAACATACGAGATATCAACCTAGTAAATACGTTGACTGTAAGCATACCATCCTTGAAATCACCCCTAAGGAAAAAAGATGCAAAACTAGGTAATGTGTCTTGCAACTCCAAAATTAATCTTGCATCCATTGTAGATAACTATAATCTTTGGCATAGGAGATTAGGTCATGCTAATATGCGATTAATTCATAACATTGCAACCAAAGAATTAGTTAGGAAATTACCTAACGAAAAATTTGATAATCATTTTTGTGATGCATGCAAAGTAGGTAAGCAAGTCCATGCAAGCCACAAGCTTATAAATATGATTTCAACAACAGGAGTCTTAGAACCTTTACACATGGACTTGTTTAGTCCATCCGTTATTCAAAGCTAAGGAGGAAACTTCTACACTTTGGTAATAGTAGATGACTATTCAAGATATAGTGGGACACTATTTTTAAAAGCTGAAAATGAGGCATTCTACAAATTAAAGTGTTGGGAATAGACTTTATTATTTCAAGTGTCGGTCATTGAGTTTTGTTATAGGTTGCATTATTTAGTTAATACGTTAGTGATTTTATATGTTTTATAAAGTTTTATGCTAAGTTTATAGGTTTGGAAAAAGTCTAAAGGCTAAGTTTGTAATATTAGCATAGTATGGTGAAGCCCTAATCCTCACCTATAAATCGACTTGTAACACCTCATTAGAGGTTGTTGGTTCACCTAGTAATATCATTAGTCTTTTATTTCATATTAAGTGTTCCTTCCACCCTCTCTCTCTACTTACTTTCTCTCTCTAGAAATCTTAGTGGTTATGTTGTAAAATGGTGAACTAACAAGTGGTATCATTCGCCAAGGGATAATATAGGTTGATTTAGGTTTGATTTGGTTGAAAAACCTAGGTATAAAAGTGATTTTTGGGCTTATCGGTTACTGTTCATCGCCATACTAGCGAGTTAGCAAGTTTCTGTCGAGTTAGGATCTTGGTTTTACCGAGTTTGAGTTTATTCTTAGCGAGTTAGGGTCTTTTAACTTAGCGAGTTTGCTATCTTTCTGCGAGTTAGAGACAATTTTTAGCGAGTTAGAGTATTATTTGGCGAGTTAAGTAAAATTTGGCGAGTTAGCCTTCACCTTATCGTATATACCGAGATAGACTTCTAAGATTCTCATCGAGTTAGAATCTGCTATTATCTACCGAGTTAGTATTATTACAAGTCTTACCGAGTTTGCCAAGTTTTGAAGTCTTACCGAGTTTGCTGTCTTACCGAGTTTGTAATCTGTTTTATCAAGTTTGCAAGTCCGGATAACCTAGAACAAAAACTTTTGTTTATCCTTAAAAGATCCAAGTTTAACATAAACACTAATCTTCTAATCTTAACTAAGTTTCTCCTTCTTAACTTTCTCTTCTTATTTCCAAAATTTAATTTAATTTGAGTAAAATTTAATTTTTATAGGAGACTAAACGTTCAATTTTTACGTGAAATTCAAATTTTGGTTTAACAGTGAAAAATTTGGCCCAAAATTCAAATTTTTAGGCCAAAATTCAAATTTTTTAGGTGAAATTTGGCGGCAAAATTTTTGAAACTAAAATTTTTCTTGCAACATTAAAATTACATTTCAGAGTGATTTTCAAATTTTGGGACTGAAAATTTTACAAAATTATTTTTGGAGGGAAAATTCGAAATCACTATTTCGACCTTGTGTTGACATTTTGTTTGATTATTTCGATTACGTCGCAACAATCAAGGGGGAGAGCAATGTCATCTACAACGTCTCAATCACCTTCTTCCAACTACCTTCCTCACCAATATTCTCATCAGCAACAGTATCATCAACAACAAAGTCACAGCTCCCTCATTCGTCATGTTCTGCTCTTTGGCAATGAATCAAGGCCTCCAATGTTGCTACCAGGAACATATACTGAATGGAAACGGAGATTTCTACAATGGCTCACAGATCGTCCTGCAGCAGATCTCATGCTTAAATCCATTCAAGATGGTCCATACAAAATGATATTTCTTGCTAACTCAGCAGGGATTATCAGACTACAAACTGATGAAGATTTGAATGCTACTGAACTTGCTCAGTACGATGCTGACCAACAGGCTGTATGGTTCATAACATTGGCACTTCCCAACTCAATTTACATGAATATGGACTTTCAAGCGAATGCTTATGAAATGTGGAAATATATTGAAGCTATGCATCGTACAGAAGAACTTCATCACATCAGAATGAAGCAAATTCTTGAATATTGCTTAAGCATGAATCCACTGAAGACCATTCTCCCTGCTCCATCATCTCCGGCTGTTGACCATGGATCCTTAATTTACACTCCAAATGGTCTCTTCTTCATTCCTCCAAATGCACCAGAGTCTATCTTCACTCCACAATACCATCCTGCAACACTAAATGATCACATGCAATCTCTTCTGCAAAATCTAGTGAAGCTTGGACAAATATCCTCTGAGAAAGGCAAAGGCGCAATGACTTCAACTTATGAATGCTTTAACACAATGGAAGATACTGATGATGAAGAAGATCTTATCGAACCAAGCATGACATTTTTGGCATATATGGAAAATATTGCAGATGTGGAAGATCAAGATTATGATTCAGCTCCACTCTTTGATGCTAATGTTGAATACGATGCCACACTTAGTCAAATGGAAGTTGAAGGGGGTAATCTCAATGCTGTTTTGAAAGTGTCTTGGGAGATATTCCATCTGATGATGAATATGCAGATGTGGAATCCAATACAGCAGATTTGGAAGCCGATACAACAGATGTGATGTTAATGGCAAGCATGCTGGATCTTCACATGGATGATACAAACCCAGTGTCCGACACAAATGCTATTGATGATTCTGAAGATCCATTTGAGAAATGCATGACATCTTTTAGATTACTTCAGTCACACCTTAAACTCCTTTCTAGAAATAACTTTGCTAAAAATCGTTCCGAACTCGTACTCAATTATTTATTTGAAGACGTCTTTGGAGAAGTTGATATTTTCACTAATACGATGTTTTACAAAGTGAATCAACTTGAAAGGCAACTTGCAATGGAAGAATTTCACGAGAATGAATCCAAGGCCGCCTTCAGAGTGCTCAAGGAACAGTTTCAACATTTCATCAATTATGACTGTGAAGATGTAAGCGTGTATTTTTTATAATACACTCGAATTGAGGCTCAAATCTTCAAAGATATATTGCTCCAACACCTGGATGCTCTTGAGAAGTCAATTGCTGAAAGAGTACTTCATAGAGAAGAGTATGACAAAAGGGTAAATAAAAAGAAGCTGCAGATTCATGAAGAGCAAGTTCATAAAGTTGATGTATTGGAAGCTAATTTGGTTGTCGTGGAAAGCAATGGGACAGAATCAGATGAGCAGGATGACAACAGCAGACTGGGGAATGATACAGATGCAGACTGTGTAGAGATCAGACCCTTCTATGACTCAGAGCCCAACTTTGACAAAGAGCAAATGGTTGAGGTACAATCTATTGTCGATTATATAATGCCTGCAAATGAGAAACAACAATCTGAGCAACCTGAATTCAGAAATGAAGGAGAGGTTGACCAGAATGTTGTCCAATGTCTAGACATACGTGTTGAGTCTGAGTCCTTACCTGATAATCAAATGACTGAAACATCAAACCAAACTCTTGAGTCTGAAAACATTCTTCTCAAAAAGACCATTGCCCAGTTTCATAAAGATTTTTCAAAACTGGAGGCACATTGCATCTCGCTTGAACTTAAATTGCAAAACGAATCTTTAACTTCGGGCAACAATGGTCAAGTTTCGAATGAACTAATTAAACGTGTGGATACATTAGTTAAAGAAAATGAGCTTTTAAAGGGTCAAATTCAAGCATAGGTGTTTGCACATGCTGCATTGCAAAAAAAATTAAGAAGACTGAATGGCTAGAGTGTGGATACTAAGTTTGCAAAACCATCAATCTTGGGGAAACCGACTTCTGAAACAATCAGAAAATGATCAGTTGTTAGACAACCAACTGCATTTAAATCTGAACGACCTAAATCTTCAAAATCTCGGTTTACCTCCCAAGTTGTTGAGAAAAACAATTTGACAAAACCAGTCACTCCACACTCTTGGCCTAAGGAAAATGCATCGGTGTCTGCTAAATCTCAACACATGATTATACCTGGCTCATCTAGGATTAGTTCGAAACCAGTGTCTAATACGAGCAATAAAAGTAAAGATTCTTATGGAAAATATGACTTGTACATGAACTATGATCTAGAAAAGGCTAGGAAAAAGGCGCTACTTCAAAAGGATGGAATTCTAGGTTCAAAACCTCATGTGATGCCTTCCACTGTAGTACAAAACACTGCTAGTAGTAGCAAACCAAAACCTAGAAGTTCTCAACAAACTAATAGGAATTGGCGAGCATCTAAGAGTAGTTGCATAAATAATCATGTTGTCTGTGCTTTAAAGTATCTTCAAAAGGGAAATTCACTTGAAAAGGCTCAATCAACTAAGACAAACAAACACGTTGAACCAAATATCATAAGTCAGAAACCTAAAAGGTGGATCAATATAGGACGTAGGTTTTCTCAACCAAGTGATGCTCCCACTGCATCTAAAAGGAAAACATCTCCTAGATCTAACATTAGGTGGGTACCCACGGGTAGAATTTTCAAAACGATTGGTCTTAGGTGGATTCCTACAGGAAAGATTTTAGACATTTGCACCAAAACTAATGTGATCTCCACAACATCTACCTCTGAGACAAGAATGAAAACCATCGGAATTGTGTGTTCAAGTGTCAAGAAGATAGTTGACACTACATCTTCATGCTCCTAACACCTGGAACCCAGTTACACTTAGGGCTCCATGTTCTCTATTTTGTCTCTTCTTTCTTTCTCTACTGATTCAACAAAGACAAACATTGCTGAGTTATCTACACGTAATTTGGATCCTGCTCACATGCGAGATAATTACCAACATCACCCTTCGACACATCATTGGAATTAAATGGATTTGGAAAACAAGCTGAACGCAGAAGGCATAGTGATTCGCAACAAATCTTGTTTAGTTACAAAGGGATACAGTCAATGAAGCAGGATTGTACATCACTGTCATCAACAAAAGCTTAATATGTAGCCATGTCTGCTTTCTATGCTAGAGTCATTTAGGTGAGAACTTAACTCACAGACTACGGCTATGTATTTTACTAGATCTCAATGTACTGCGACTCAAAGTGTTCCTTTGCAATCTCTTGCAACACCATTCATCATTCCAAAGCCCAACAAATTGCTCTCAGCTACCATTTCTGTAGAAAACTAGAAGGGGGGTTGAATAGTTTTGCGTCTTTTTCGTTTCAATAAGATTTTGCTTTCAAGTAATTCATGGTAGTTTGTAAAAACCCTTTGAAGCTAAAGTATAGATACAAGTTAATTCACATATGTCACATAAATACTTCTTATTTAAAGTGTTAAATAGAAATTATGATTTCATATATCTCACTTAAATATAAGTTTGTATTTATATATGTATATGTGTTTTAATAATTGTATATACTTTAATTTACTGATGTATAATTTATGTTTTGAATGGAACCTAGTTTGATCTTAATGTGAAATCAATATATGCACAACACACAAGCAATTGTAACTATGAATGATATGCAAGTAAGTTATAAATCAAAGAGTGAGAGATGGAAAGATCAAACCGAGATACAAAGGATTTATAGTGGTTCGGCTACAAGGACACCTTCCTTGCCCTACTCCACTCCCCGAGTCACCTACTCGAGAGTTTTCTTCACTAGATCAAAAACCTCCTTTATGGCGGAGAAAACCTTACACACCAATTAGCACACCACAACGATATCACACCACAATCACAACTTCAACACAACTTCTTCACACCAATCTTCTTCACACCTAACTTCTACACTCCAATCTTCTTCACACCTAACTTCTACACACCAATCTTCTACAATTCAAATATCTTCACAACTTTCTACTTTGCTCCTAGCTTCTTCACAACTTAATACTTCCTAACTCTTTTTCTTCACGCCACTTGTTTCTTCACACCTTCACTACTAAGTCCTATCCACTACCCCAAGATATATACTACTTCACAACTTCTAGGCTTCAAGGTCTTTTCAACTTCAAAGCTTCAACTTCTTCGTCTTCACAACTATCTCCACTTCAATGAACTACCACAACTTATTTCTTCTATCACTAATTCTATCCACCTCTACTTCTTCACTTCTATTACTACTTCACGCCTTCAATAGATCTAGATCCTATATCTAAATCTATCTAACTAATGTATACAATATGTTCTCAAAGAAATAAAAGATATACAAGATGAACTAAACAAACAACTTAGATGGCAAGATGATACTAAGTTGTAATACTTCTAGTAGAAGTATTCTTCTCTTTGCACTTGAGTGTTGAGGCTTGAATCACTTTGAAACAAAGATCAAAGTATATAAGATCAAAGGATTTTAGAAGATGGAGAGGGATGTTTAGATCAGAAAGTTTTAGTGCAAAAAGGTGAGGAAAAAATCCAGGTTTAAGGTGGTATTTATAGGCAACAGAATCTGACAGAGGAGAGTGGCCGGTCCCCTTAAATCATGGCCGGCCCCCTTAAAATTAAGGGGACCGCCCTTTATAATTAAGGGGGCCGCCCAGCTAAAACGGCCAGATTCTTTGTCTTTTAGTGGGGAAAGTTTATTTGGTGAAAAACTAACTGATTTTGGTTGAAAATTTGAATTCATATATTTAGTATGAATAAAACATTTTTCTTTATTACCAAAAGTGTTTTTCAAAAATATATAATATGTTTATATAATTAAGTAACCTTTCCTTTGATCTTATAATGCTTTAATCACTATGTTTATTCATACCTTAAGTGATTAGATGGTGAAAGTGATTATTAACTACTAAATACTTGTTTACGTCATTATCTTTGATTTAATGACTTTTTGTTTTGTGATTATCAAAACATAGAGATATCGAAAGATATGAATAACGTTTTTAGTCGTTTATTTATATCAACAATCTCCCCCTTTTTGATGATTACAAAACCTAAACTCATTAAATCTAAAAATTAATTTTTAGACAAGTATTAAGTGAGTTTACATTCACTTCTCCCCCTTTTTGTAGAATCAAAAAGGTTTAAGCCAATAAGATAGAAACTCCCCCTTGATGTATGCTCCCCCTCGTTTGAGAGAACCAAGGGTTCGAGAAAAGGGGTTCTTGCAAGAAAAATATTAGAAGCACAAGCATGGCACAAGCAAACACATATAGCATAGTACTAACTAATAATGAGCATGGCAAAAGAGAATTAGAAACATATATTAAATCGTTCATAAAAGAAAATGATTATGTCAACCCATAATCATTGTTACATAGGCTACAAAGATGAAATTCTAAGCTAAGTAGAATGTCCTAATGTGCCAACAAGAAGTGTCACCAAACTTTCTTGAATCCCAAAATGGTTGAGGAGATTTATTTGAAAATGAGAAACATAAGCATGTAAAATGCTTGATGGTTTAGTGGAGGTAAACATTTGGTTGCATGGATGTTGTTGGGTTTGGAGATGTGGAGCTTGTTGGTGGTGAAATTGAAGATGGGTTTGTTGACTGAGGGTTTTGATGTTGTTCAAGTGATGGTGTTTGTTGAGATCTAGTAAGAAGATACTCAATCCAAGTAAAGTGCTCATTCAATGCAATGGTTTGTTGTTGGAGAAAGATGCAACAAGGGCAATTGTTAACATGCTTCTCAAGTTGGTTTTTGTTATGTGGTGATGATGGTGAGCTTGATTGTGGTGGATCCAAATTGCGTTGAGCAAGATGTAATGCTAAAAGAGCACTAAGCTCATGTGCCTCTTTTAGCTCCTCAACGAACTTCAAGTGTTCGGAGGAAGGTGATGGTGGTGGAGCTTGATAGTTGTCTTGGGTGAAAGTTTGAACATGCATCATGGGAGTGGCATGGGAAGTTGTAGGATGTGGTGGTGGTACTCTTGGTGGTGGAGACATGGTTGAGCTTGGATAGTCATGAAAACATGAAATGTGTGGGAGAGGTTCTTCATGAGTGGGTGATGTTTTTGTTGAATGAGCAACATGTGAAGTATTGATTGAGAGATTGGGATTGTTGTTTTGGGATTGAGCATGCTCATCATAAGAAGAGGCATGAATGAGGGAATGAGTGGGTGATAGGTTGTGAGATGAATCATTGTTGTGGTTTTGAGGTTTAGTGGTTGGTTGACTTGGAACAACATCACTTGAGTTATGACAAGAATCAAGTTTCCTCCTCCAAACGGGTTTGACGGAGATCCTTGCGGTTCTTGAAATCTTAGGTTTTTGGTTGTTGGGAGATGACATGTTTGGGTGTGATGGCATTAATGATGGGAAGAGGGTATTTATAGTGTGTGAAAGATGTGATTTAGGAAGGTAAATTTTGAGGGATAACATGGGACAAAATATGTTTGTGAATTTTGGGAAGTATAGGCTAAGATGGTTCAAAAAGTGATAAAGAAAACAGTATCCCCGACCATCAGATGGCCGGTCCCCTTAATTAGGGGCCGGTCCCCTTAATCATTAAGGGGGCCGCCTTATATAATTAAGGGCGCCGCCCATCTGGTGTTTCCCAGAATGCCAGAAATGGATTTTTGGCAGAAAATTTTCAAAAAGATTGTGTTTTTGGATTTGGATTCAAGTAAGTTTAACATTTTGAGGCAATATAGGGCATACTATTCATGAATGTAGAGAGTGATATAGAATCAATAGAAATAAGCAATAAATTTCTAATAATCATGCAATCCATTTATTTATCAATTAAGATATGCAATTAAGGAGGCAATAAAGTAAATAAGCTAAATAAGCAACTATATGAAAATGATAACACTTAGCCTAGAGCAAGCATGTTGATGATTGTTAACAAGTAACACATAGGTGGATATGATTATATGGACTTCCAGACTTGTTACAAACAAGATCCATATGGGCAAGTCATGATTCTCATGAAATGATTTGATTAAATTGTGAATGTCATTTCCAATAGAGGTGTATGACATATGAGAGAAGGTTAAATGTGTTTTGAGCAAAACGTTTTTAGTTTTATTCAACAATGTTTTGAAGTGCCTTCAAGTGTGCATTATAATAACAAAAAAAAATTAATCTTTTTTTTGATTAAAATAATGGTTATGAAAGACATCTTAGTTAAGTAAAGAAATATTTCATTCAAAAAGAGAGGAGTTTTAAAATGATGTTTTAATGATAATAATCAAGAAGTTGCAAGTGAAGGATTTGAAATGGAAGCTTGTCATTGTCATGAGAATCAATTAAGCCCATTGTCACATATAATCATCTTTAATGACACCTAAAGATATTAAAGTGACATGATAGATACTTATGATCTAAATGCAATGGGACAGGAAGAAACAGGGTAAATAGTTCATGGATACAAGATATACATATGTATATATGTATACAAAGAACATCATAATATCAAGTAGCAAACAAATATCAATTATAATGCATCTATTGAAGCAACTAGTAAGATCATATAGCTTGAGTGGAAGGGTTCTACTATAGATCATAGAATATTAAAGAAAAGTGATACTAGACTAAACAACAAGAAGATTAATAATGCTAATATCATGTATGCATATATTAGTGTTAATAATCTAAAAGCATGGCAACATATCAGTTAAGTTTTATTCACATACTAATTAGAACATTCTAAAGTATAATATAAAATTGACAAGTTTTAGAGAAGAAAAACTTATCTCAGGTCCAGCTTTTCAAAAAGGGTGGGCATGATGGTGAAAGAAGAGATTTAGGAGGCTTCATCATGAAAAAGTACCCAATACACCATGATACCAATACTCCGAGAGTGAAGAACAAAATGCCGATACATGAATAAATCCGCAACAACGTCATAGGCGAAACATTTGTAGAAAGTGAAACAATATGATAGAGACCAATATCCGTCAAAGGTAATATAGCGAGATGAGTAGATCAACACGTAATAGGCTCTTCATTCATAAATTACCTAAACAAGATAAACAGCTTGGTACCCAGATTCTCATGGGTCCTAGTTGGTTAGATGACACCATCCATTGCATTTGAATGCACATGATGTGGATGTCGTCGATAAGTACAAGAATTCATCAATAGTTTGTTTTAATTAACAAACAATGACTTTCTTGACTAGAATAAAAGGTAATGAATATTAATAGTATTAGTTCTAAATTTACTCACTAGATTTAACAAATTTTATTTGTTTTAATGCATTTGTTGAAGGATCATTTACGAAAAATCCTAACCCGGTTTTATCATAGAATGGCTTTTGAATGTTGAGAAGATATTTTAAAGATTTAGAGCTATTTTCGAATTTTGCCAATGTTTTTGCTTTTTCATTTTCCATTTTAATTTCATGTTTGTAATCTCGACATTTTTTACATACAAGATCGATTTCAATATTACTTTTAAGTCTAGACATTTTATCTTCTAAAATGATTTCTTTTTCAAAGTTGTTTTCAGCAGATGTTGAAAATTTATTTTTAAAAATAATTTTTGAGTCAATGTTGCAAAAATGTTTGAAGTTCTTTTCCATTTTTAAAAATTCTAATATAAATTGATCATAACAAAAATGTTCAGTTTTGAATTGTACCTTCTTTGTAGTTGTACATTCCTCACATGCTATACGGTGATCAATTTCATTTTCCATGTCGCTCCATGTTTTGTTTGTAGTTTCACATGGATCTAGGAACATGTAGTTCTTGCCATCAATACTCGTGTTCTCATTTGTTTGAATATTCTCATGAGTCGTATTATCATCGTATTCTTTGCACTTGTTGCACCATGATTTATTCACGCTCTTTCTTTGGATTTGACTCATGTATTCTTCGTTGTATATACCTTCAATGATCACATTTGAACTAGTAGTACATGTATTTACATCAACTAAATATTTATTTACTAAATTTTCTAACTATTTCTTGTGCAATATCAAGTTTATTATCTTTGGTTTTACATTTCTCTTGGTGAATCTTTAAAAGACATTTCCAAATATCATTTGCCATTTTACAATGAAATAATCTTTCATATTTAACTTTTGGTAGAGTTTTGAAAATAAGTAATTTGGCTTTAGTGTTTTTATCAATATTAGTTTGAAGATTATTATATTGATTTTCAGAATCTATTTTGGTTGGTTTAAGATCACCAATTGAAATGATATGCCAAAGATCAAGATCTATTGATTTCACATAGTTTTCAAATTTGTTTTTCCATTCAAGAAAATGATCATTTTCAAATAAAGGTGGTTGTTGTGCAAATTTCCCTTCTACATATTTTTCAAATTCCATTGATCGTTGCAAGTTTTAAAATACAATCTATTTTAAAAATCTTGCTAGACGTGGCTCTTGATACCAATTGTAGAAAACTAGAAGGGGGGTTGAATAGTTTTGCGTCTTTTTCGTTTCAATAAGATTTTGCTTTTAAGTAATTAATGGTAGTTTGTAAAAACCCTTTGAAGCTAAAGTATAGATACAAGTTAATTCACATATGTCACATAAATACTTCTTATTTAAAGTGTTAAATAGAAATTATGATTTCATATATCTCACTTAAATATAAGTTTGTATTTATATATGTATATGTGTTTTAATAATTGTATATACTTTAATTTACTAATGTATAATTTATGTTTTGAATGGAACCTAGTTTGATCTTAATGTGAAATCAATATATGCACAACACACAAGCAATTGTAACTATGAATGATATGCAAGTAAGTTATAAATCAAAGAGTGAGAGATGGAAAGATCAAAACGAGAGACGAAGGATTTATAGTGGTTCAGCTACAAGGACACCTTCCTTGCTCTACTCCACTCCCCGAGTCACCTACTCGAGAGTTTTCTTCACTAGATCAAAAACCTCCTTTATGGCGGAGAAAACCTTACACACCAATTAGCACACCACAACGATATCACACCACAATCACAACTTCTTCACACCAATCTTCTTCACACCTAACTTCTACACTCCAATCTTCTTCACACCTAACTTCTACACACCAATCTTCTACAATTCAAATATCTTCACAACTTTCTACTTTGCTCCTAGCTTCTTCACAACTTAATACTTCCTAACTCTTTTTCTTCACGCCACTTGTTTCTTCACACCTTCACTACTAAGTCCTATCCACTACCCCAAGATATATACTACTTCACAACTTCTAGGCTTCAAGGTCTTTTCAACTTCAAAGCTTCAACTTCTTCGTCTTCACAACTATCTCCACTTCAATGAACTACCACAACTTATTTCTTCTATCACTAATCCTATCCACGTCTACTTCTTCACTTCTATTACTACTTCACGCCTTCAGTAGATCTAGATCCTATATCTAAATCTATCTAACCAATGTATACAATATGTTCTCAAAGAAATAAAAGATATACAAGATGAACTAAACAAACAACTTAGATGGCAAGATGATACTAAGTTGTAATACTTCTAGTAGAAGTATTCTTCTCTTTGCACTTGAGTGTTGAGGCTTGAATCACTTTGAAACAAAGATCAAAGTATATAAGATCAAAGGATTTTAGAAGATGGAGAGGGATGTTTAGATCAGAAAGTTTTAGTGCAAAAAGGTGAGGAAAAAATCCAGGTTTAAGGTGGTATTTATAGGCAACAGAATCTGACAGAGGAGTGTGGCCGGTCCCCTTAAATCATGGCCGGCCCCCTTAAAATTAAGGGGACCGCCCTTTATAATTAAGGGGGCCACCCAGCTAAAACGGCCAGATTCTTTGTCTTTTAGTGGGGAAAGTTTATTTGGTGAAAAACTAACTGATTTTGGTTAAGAATTTGAATTCATATATTTAGTATGAATAAAACATTTTTCTTTATTACCAAAAGTGTTTTTCAAAAATATATAATATGTTTATATAATTAAGTAACCTTTCCTTTGATCTTATAATGCTTTAATCACTATGTTTATTCATACCTTAAGTGATTAGATGGTGAAAGTGATTATTAACTACTAAATACTTGTTTACGTCATTATCTTTGATTTAATGAGTTTTCGTTTTGTGATTATCAAAACATAGAGATATCGAAAGATATGAATAACGTTTTTAGTCGTTTATTTATATCAACAATTTCATCTAAGTGCATGTCGAGAAGGGTATAATTGAATTAGAGTTTGTGAGTACTGAATACCAATTGGCGGACTTGTTTTCAAAGGCATTACCTCCATCAAGGTTTGTTGATTTAGTTTACCAAATTGGTATGTGGTGTTTGACTCCAGATGATTTGTAAAATTTTCTTAAGACCTAACAGAATCAAACATCAAACTCTTTTGATTCAAAATTTGATTCAAAATTTACTTTGGGCAAAATTGATTCAAAATCTTTCAAAAGGTTTTTCATAACTTTTCAAAATTTTGCTCAAGATTTTTTTTTCAAATCTTTACTCCCCAATTCGCTCAAAAGTTTAAAAATGTCAAAACATATGCTCGTTTTGAGGGGGAGTATTTCCAAATCTAAATGCTTTGTCAAAATCATGTTTTTTGGTTTGTGCACACATATCAATGTACAACCCGCACTTGTATTGAAAGGACCCTGAGGTACGCATCAGTGCCTCAATCCTTATATAAGGAGCGAAGGCTTCTTACTTTTGACTAGAATTAATCAAATATTTTCTGATTTTCATAATTCTTCTCAAAAGACAAGTATTTCACCTCAATGAGTATTCACTTGTTGAGGGGGAGCACTTGAAAAACTCATCGTTTGAAAAACAAAAGTTCTTGTTGATATCTCCCCATAAGACTCAAAAAGCATATTTTAATCAAAAGTTTATCAAAAACAACATCTCATATGCTATTTTTTAGGGGGAGAAAAGTGAAAGTGATTAAAATATGAAAGTTCAATGTTGCTAAAAGTCAAATCTCATGCGAGCTAGACTCAGGATTGACCCAAGAATTGACGAAACATAAAAGTTAATAATCGAAAGGACTTATCCTCAACGGGTAATAACATCAAGTTAGTTACTAGAGCTAGTTGTCACCTAAAAGCTGACAATGGAACTCTTTAACTAGCCACGTAAGCGTGTCTCGAAAAGGATTTGTCTTAGTAGAAAGGTACCGTTTTGAGAAACTTTCTGTGGACTCGACCAGGCCGGGTAATAATTTCAAGCTAGTCTAACTAGTGATGTAAGCGTGTCTCGAATCGGTCTTGTTCACGAAAGTGGATCAATTCAAAAAGTGCTTGCTCCTCCCGCATGTGCAAATTTCTTAAATACTTATGAGCACATGTGAAGGGGGAGCCCTTCAAAAGTAAACACAAAACTCTCAAAGTGTTAAACAAAATGTTTGATAATCATAAACACTTTGAGAGATTTTCAGTCAAAGGTTTCTTGGAAATTGTAGGATAATCATGGAGTTATAAGGTGATTAAGATAGGAAAAACCGTCCTATGATCCGCCAGAACCGGAGGGATCTACCCAAGGACATCACAAATAGTTAGAATTAGAAGTCCTTAGGTATGATACGAAAAAAAGGACAAAAGAATGAAAGGGGAAAGAAGGAGTTGAAGAATTAAAAAGAAAAGTAAAGAAAAGGGTGAAAAGAAATAGCCCTCCATATGTTCAACCTTAGGGCAGACACCGGGTTCAATTCGTATGCTACTGGTTGTTGCTAAGGCAACACCGGTATTGAAGATAAAGTCGTCATGGTCCCAGTGATGCAATGCACTAAACCTTCTTTACCACTCAAGTTCTCTTAAAAGAGCTTGTTTCATTCTCACGGGGAACCAGTGTAATCTATCGACTTATCTCTTAGAGATGGTTGATATTGAAGCAGGAGACCCCACACTAGTCTCTGCATAGGAAACCTAAGTGTGCACTTATCGAGTCTAGAGCCATGAGATACATCAAAGATCTCTTAGGAACACTTAGTATTTCTACAACTGGTGTTCTACATCAATGGACACCAGCTGTAAATTATCGAGTCCTTCGCAGATCTTAGCAATCTGCCGAGAACGTTTATGAGAGAATTACAAATGTATTTCTTAATGATTGAACGGAAATTCCTACCAGGGTCAACATCAAACAGCCCTGACAGCAGGTCACTTAGGTAACTCTTCACGGGTTACGCTTAGTGTTCGCGGTGGTTCTTTTGCGGTCTATAGTCCTGGAGTGATCCCCAGCGACTCACCCAGTCATTGAGCTACTTAGTAGGTCTCGTAAGCTCCTTCGAGGGTATCTGACATGGGAACGGCCTTGATAACGATTAGAAGGAGTCTTCACAATATGCTGTTGACGAGCTCTAATTCCTTATCTGTAAGTACCAGTTGATTATTGCTAACTGTTTACCTGCAGGTACATCACCTCCATGATAGTAGATTCTGTCACAACTCACCATTTTAGGAGATTTTCCGAACTTCGACAATTTACTATTCATAAATCACTATTCATCAAAACACTATTCATCATTTTTTAGGTCAGTTTGATATTTTGAGAAGCGTTCAAAAATATTACTATTCACAAAACACTATTCATTTCAGGGAGAAAAACACTATTCATGTGCATTACTCATTTCATCGTAAATTTAGTTTACGGATATTTAAATTCGCGTAACCGAATTGGTTCAGGTGCGAATTCATGCTTTATCAGTAGGGACATTTCATACGGACTAGAAATAGTCTACATTTCATCATAATAGCATTTGCATACTATACCACTCGTAGGATATTCAAATTAATATTTTTGGTATATATAACGTTTTACGTATATTTATTTTTGAATAAACGTTACGTACGATTAATAAATATGACTAACATATCTGAAAATCCCCACAATGGTCCCGATATATTTTTAAACTCCTTACAATATCACAAAGATTTTAAAATTCATTTACCCGATATTTTGGAAATTTATTTAATTTATATCGTAGGTTTAATATAATTACGACGGTTTTCGTGGAAACTAAACAATAATCATCCAAACACCCAATACTTGTACCCAATATATTTTCACAACTTTTATTACTTTATTATGTCCCGATTAACTTCGTCATATTTTATTTCAACTCGTCACGATTTATTTTTAGTTAACTCGGTACCCGATAACACCTAACGGATACACAAAACAACTAAGTAATACCAAGCTTCCCCAACACACTTCTTTTTTTCACATGTGCCGCCCCCCCCCCCCCCTTCCATGTCTTCACCTTGATCACTTAATTACAATTATGCCCTAACTAAATATCTAATAAGTATACAAAATCAATTTTTATACTTCATTATCTCAAAAATAAACTAGCAAGTTTCTCTCTTCCTTCTTCCTTGGGGTGTTCGGCCACAACAAGAACCACAACCATTCACCATTGATTTTCAAAGATCAAGTTATAATCAAGCTCCTTTAGTAATCCTTGTTAGGATTTTGAAATAAAAATCCAAGGTTTTATTAGGTTTTCATCATCAAAACTCTCTAACCTTTCAAGTAAGTATGTCAAGCTCTTTTTCATGATTTTACCAAGTTTGAATTATGTTCATATGATTTTTATACAAAGATCTACATGCATATGCTAGTTTATACCACTCTATTTAAACTTTTATATCTTTTAAGCCTTAGAAATGGATAATAGGTAGATCCTTGGTAGATTAACTTCGTAGATGATGTTTAGGAACCCATGACACCCTAAGAAGGTGTATGGTAAGAATAAATTAGTTTGGTGGTGATTGAAAGTGATTTGGTTAGATTTGAAACAAGTTTGAAACTAGGAAAATGATTTTTGAAACTATATATATACCTACTGTCCTTATTTTAAAAACGTGGGAAACTCAGTGGGTTGTGGAAAATTTGGACCAAAGATTTAGAAAATACTTTCAAAAGCGAAGCCGTGGGCGAAAGAACGGATAAAAACAAGCTTATAACGAAGGAGATATGGTTTTTGCAAGTTTAACGACGAAAACTATTTTCTGAAAATTATACTTGCTGTTGGACGACGAAAACTATTAGTATACGTTAAAACGAATCCTTGGATATCAAGAACGAGGAAAATGAACTTATAACGACAAAGATATACATGTTTCAAAATCGTCAAAACTCTACTTATTTTAGTAGTCACTAATAGAAATAATAAACTACGTACTAAGTACTATATTTTCTAGATATATTGTTAAAGAGCTATATTCTTAACCAATGAAGTACGTATGACCCAAAGCTTATTTTTACGACTAATTGACGTTATTTTAAGGTTTTCAAAACGATGAATACAACACTAACATTTTATATACGATATATTCACTACAAAAAACTAGTTGAATTCTCCACATTTTAAAGGCCAAATGGCCACATTTAAAAATGTGTAAAATTATTGATTCCACACTTTCTCAAGTGTGGTAATAATGGGTGTGACAAATTTTGCTACACATAGAAGTGTGGAGATATTATCCATGGTTAAAAGTGTGGAAACAATTTTGGAATGTCCGCACCTAAAAGTGTGGCAAATTTGCTAAAAATGTTCAAAAATAAAAGTGTGGAGATATTTGCTACACTAATAAGTGTAGCTTTATTTTAATTGTACACACTTATATATGTGGATTGTTTTTTAAATATTTGTCACACCTATAAATGTAGCAAAATTATTATCTATATAAAAAAAAAGTCCACAGTTGAGCATACCGTGGCAAAATAAGTGTGGAGAATAGCACTATTTTTTGTAGTGATTACGACTAGTTTTTATAAGTCTAGTTAGACTTATTTTTCCTAAGTATGGAAAATATTTTACTTTGACAATAACTAGTATTTTCAAGTTACGAGTGGTATAGGCATCATGTGCATATGCATTCATTACATCACGTCATGATCTAAAGTAGATCGTTATTACTTATATTAGGTTGCGGCTAATATTCACGCCTTATTGTCCCTATCATTTCGCGTCATAGTATCATCACTTCAGGTGAGTTTTCATAGCCCCGTTTTAATTCAATATTTTGATTTCAAATCCCACGGGGGAGAATACATTGCATCATTTATTTTTTGTACATGCCAAAGTATAAATTCCTTACATTGCTTAAGTTGCCTTATTACTACGTCACGACAAGTCCCCTTTATTATCATGGACCGTTAATTAATCTACAAGCGAGAGTGAGTGGATAGATCTATTGAGGGTGACTCCTCCATCCGTGTTTGGGTTGCTCCAATGGAATTACTGATGCATTTCATGTCTAATATATTTAGAGTGTCTGGTAAACACTCATTTGTGGCCAATTTAATTGCGTCTAGCTTCGGGGTCATGAGCTTAAGAGCCAATGTAAATTTTATTACGGAAATCTTATTACTTTACTTTTTACTTATGGCTATTGTACATCCGATTTATCTTATAAACCTATGATTATTCACCAACTTTATGTTGACCGTTTTAGCAATGTATTTTCAGGTTATTAAGGTCGCTCATGTTGCATGCATTTGGATCTTCATAGACTCGCGGGGTCGACGCGTCTCACTATATTTTCTGCACTTATGAAACGTTTGATCTAGTATGACTTGTTTTTCATAAACTTGCAACACCTTTTGGGACCTATGTTTTGTAAACTCTGAATGTTTTAATGATCAAACGCTGTATTTTCTAAACGACACTTTAGGTGTTTCAATATGACTGTAACTGTGATACAATGGCAGTCACCCCCAGGTATTCCATTCCGTTGTTAAAACAGGTATTTTGGGGGTGTGACAGATTGGTATCAGAGCTAAGGTTATAGCGAACTAGGATGTATCTTGGACCCTAGACTATAACCACATCATCATAGCATCTCATCATTTCATCATAATTGCATATTTACTACATATTTTATTTCATGCACACACTGTGTGAGTTATTTATACCCATATTCATAATAATTATATTGACCTGGATCACAAGTGACATGTCTTCAGATACCCACCCTGTCATCCTTTCACTGGATTCCGATATTGAAGATGCCTTGTTATCTTCCACTACCATTATACCACCAGTTGCACTTACACCACCATTAGCACCATTGATTTGTCATAGGAACAGGGTTTTCCTATCATTCAGCCCATACATAGAGTGCCGTTTAGTGGTGTATTCAGACTTAATCTTAATGGACTTATTAGGATGCTTATTGCAAGGAAGATAGTATGTTTTCTTTCCTTCACTAGTAGAGCACTCACTACTCAGGTACTACCACCACCATCAACTACTTATTACACAATTGGTCGTCCCAAAATGCGTACTTCAGTTTTACCTCTTAGATTTCGCGAGATAGCGCGAAAGAGGGTAGTATTCCATTCACTATTATCAACATCATCTCCTAACTCACCACTAGGATCTTATCGTCATCAATTTTGTCACACCCCCAAAATCGGGTCCAGCGGAAGCATACATGTAGCTGGGGTGTAACTCAATTGGTATTACAACACAAGTTCAAAAATGGTTTTCACTTGAATCATTTAGAATAAAATAGTTTAATCAAAAATGTTGAATTTACATTGTTAAAAGTAGTGCGGAAGTATGCCCTTAAAATAGTTTAAAACGGTCCCCAAATGAATAATCAGAGTCTTCTATGACCATGCCATGCCCTGCCAAAACCTCCTGTAGCATGCCATTGCTTAAAACCTGAAAATACATGCTAAAGTGTCAACACGAGGTTGGTGAGTTCATAGAGTCTTGTGAAAAACAATGTAATGCATATGAATGAAGATTTCCCAGCAAAGGCCAAATATGATCTATGTGAACAAAAGTAATACTTGTATTTAAATTCCAAGGTAAATATAGCAAAACGGCTATATAAATAATTCAGACAATGAGGCCATATAGTAAATCAGTCAAGTAAGGAAACAACAATATTACGTTTGACATCACAGCCAAGTGGGGAATACCACAATATTACGTTTGACATCACAGCCAAGTGGGGAATACCACAATACGTTTGACATCACAGCCAGGTGGGGAATACCACAATATTACGTTTGACATCACAGCCAAGTGGGGAATACCACAATATTACAATGAACATATAGGAACAATTGGTGACCATGAGGTCATATAAACAAGGATGATCAATCCCATGAAATACAGGTAATCAAACATACCAATGAAATGCAGGTGATTAAACATACCAAAGAAATACAGGTAATCAAATATACCAATGAAATGCAGGTGATCAAACATATATTTAGGTAAAGCTGCAACTATTTGAGTAATCAACCATGTAAAGCAAGTAATGCGTTTAAGTAAAACGAGCATGTATTCTCCCCCAAAGAGTTTACAAAACTATTAAAAGAGTAGGGGCTATCACCTGGTGCGATAGCTACGATGACAAAAGTGGATACACAAAAATGAGGTACGATCTCTAACCGCAACCTAATATGAATGATATGGTCTAATGTAAGAAATCAAATGATGCTACACATGCAAATACGTATGTTATCGATACCACTCGTTAGTTTTGAAAATAACGTTTATCGTCGAAAAATACGTTTTTGACGTCTCGTTAGGTTAATAAATATTTTCCATGTAAATAGGTTGAAAAGGTACTCCACGATCCTCATTTAGTTTTTTATCGGTAAATATAGTATTTTCGTCGTAAAATGACACTTTTCATAACTTGAAAATATGACCAAAATGGTCTCGCAAAACTAGTCGCGAAATAGTGAATATTAAGAGTTAGGAAAGAAGCTCAGTAGTTTTAGGAAGATTTTCACCTTATCTAAAAAGTCATAGAAATGAAGTTTCTCCATACAGGTCTGGATCATAAAGAAAAATAGCCATCAAGTGAGGTGTTTGGGCTGTTTTGGCAGATTCTGGGCAGTTTTCGGGAAAGTTTGGAAGGCCATAAGTTATTCGTTATAAATCCTTTTGACAAAAGGTTGGATGTTTTGAAAACTAGGCTGGGTGAACTAACTTTTTGTCAATGATATAAAGTTTCCAGAAATGAGTTTACCAATGAGGAAAATGGCTCTCAACCTGGTCACTTGGCGAAATGGTTAATACTTTGGAAAATTTTCTAAGTGTTGGGCTGAAGAAAAATATTAAAATCGTCTAAAATTCGAACGCTTGTATCTTAGTCGTTATAAGCTCGTTTTCTACGTTCTTTATATCCCCGGAATCGTATTGACATATACTAATATATTTTTGATAGTTCGGTTCCTCTAGGTTACGTCTAACGCCTCGATTTTACTTATAAAAATCGTGTGATAGCTTACTATTTTTAGAAAATACTCCCTCCGTCCCATATTCAGTGTCCACAATGGTATCTTTGATTGTCCCATATTAAGTGTCCACTACAATAAATGAGGGAATCTTAATAACTCAATTTCCAATTTTATCCTTTGTCTTTTATATTAATTATTACACCAAAAACGTTGTGCTTTATATTAATTGAGGGTACAATTGTCATTTGGTTAATAATCAATTATAATAATTAATACTCCTAAAACTTTGTGCTTTTGTGTTATGGACACTTAATATGGGACGGAGGGAGTAATAGTTTTCGTCGTTAAACTTGCAAAAATCATATCTCCTACGTTATAAACCCGTTTTAATCCGTTCTTTCGCCCACGGCTTCGTTTTTGAAAGTATTTTCTGATTCTCTAGCCCAATGTTACCCGGAAACCCCTGAGTTTTCTATATTTGGTGTTTTGGGGCAGTAGCTTTTATATTGTTTCAAAAATTGATTTTCCTAGTTTGTAACTTGTTCAAATCTTTACCAAACTACTCCAAATCAACTCCACAAGTATCCAATCCTACCATACACCTTCTTAGGGTGTCATGAGTTCCTAGTCTTCACCAAAAATGGTGGATCTCATGAGATTGCTAATAAAAATTATAGATCTATGTTTATAAAGAAAATGAGTAACAAGTGGTATGTTTAACATGAATATTTGCATAACTAGTTACTAATATAACTTGAAAATATAACAAATGAAAGTATGGAAAGATTAAAAATATTTCTTGAAACTTACTTGAATGATTATGGAATTTTGAGCAAGAAAACTTAATAATCTTGAGGTTTTTATTTCAAAACCTTAACAAAGTATATATGGAAGACTTGATTATTACTTGTTCTTGAAAAATTAATGGATTCTTGTTGGTGATCATCCTTGACCGATCATATAGAGAGGAGAGAAAGAAATGAGATCTTTTGCTAGTTTAAGGTATTATGTGTTAAAAAATGTATATACTTGATCTTTTGGAAAATATCTAGCACTTTAGGACATAATTTAAATGATCATTTGAAAGTAAAATGTGTATTCTCTTACACATGGATGTCGACCATGTGTATATGTGTAGGGAAAATTTGTAGTTTGCTAGATATTCCAAGATACTTTTAATTATTTAGTGTATATAATGTGTTATGTTACAAGTTTTGGGTACTGGGTTAGCTAGAAATCAATTTTAACGGAACAAAATGAAATATATTAAAGTCGTAAAAATTATAAAATTACATTCCTGATGAGAATCGGGTGTTAAAATAGTTGTTGTGTTGAGATAACGCAAACCGACGGAGTTATAAGCTCCTAACGTAAAATGTAGCAGTTGACTTGAAAACACCGTGTAAATTAATAATATAATTTTTATATCATTATAATGAGTGTGAAAATATGTTAAGATCATAGTCGGGAGTATTGGGTATACGTTAGCAGTAAAAACTGAGTGGTAACGTTAATTACAAATTAAGCATATGTAAATGAAGATAATGCGTATCCGTGCATTATCTAATGTGATGATGATGTTACAGATGATATATAGACTATCCCTGCTGATGATGCATGGATTCGCAGCTAAACCTAACTGGTTACGCGAATTTGAATACCCGTAAACTAGATTTACAAAATGGTGAACGACAATCGTGAATAGTGATTTCCCTCCGGGAATGAATAATGTCATATGAATAGTAAAGTTTCGAACACTCTTAGGAATCTCAAACTGACTCCAAAAATGATGAATAGTAAAAGGATGAATAGTGATCGGTAAATAGTAACTGATGAATAGTAAATTGTCAAAGTTTGGAAAATGAGCTGAAATTACGAGTTGTGACAAATTTTATTCTCATCATCTAGAGTACCACCATTGTCATTTTCTTTTTCCATTCCCACTTGCCATGAATTAGATAACACCTGGTACATAATACCAATATCACGGACTCAACAGGAACATCCGTAGATTCCTCAAGAATGGTTTGGAACCTACATTATCTAGGATATGATCGATGCACAACTACAGACACCACCTCAGGACTATCTCGACCTTATGATGCCATAAACCCTGGTTTCACTCAGAGGGACACCAGAAAGTCTCTGGACTAGACTTATATCTTTTCTAGCTTTCACTATTATCCTAGCCACAGAGAGTGTGGGACATAGTCTAAAGAACTTGTTGTCTTTTGATTGTTGTACAAACAAATATATCAAGTGTGACTCTACTATGTAAGGAATGGTTGTGCTATTAATGATATCGGTTCATGTAGACCGAAATTTTCATGTATTATATTCATGTGTTGTGAATATGATGATTTTTATTAACTATATATTCTCATGGTCTCTTATGATTTGATGAAGATAGATTTAAGCAAACCACTCCAAGCATGACGCAAGCTGCTGTTGGACAAGTCATTGCCAAGAACATAGCCGCCGCCCTCACCAAGGAACTTACACACGTTGAATTTATGGGTTGTAATCCCCCCTCCTTTAGCGGAACTAGAGACACAAAGGAATTTCTCAAATGGTTCGAAGAAATAGAAAGAATATTTCGATGTGGCTACTGTCGTAAGGAAGACAAGGTTAAGTTCGCCACATGCACTTTTCAGGATCATGCCCAGGAATGGTGGACCAAACATGTTAAGATAGTGGGAGTTGATGCTGCTTACTCACACTCTTGGGAGAAACTAAGAAGGATGATGGGTATAACATTTTATGTAAGAAGTGAATTAGGAGCAATAGAACAGGAAACACTAAACTTTACCATGGTAGGAGACGATGTTGACAAGTACACTACCCGTTTTTACGAATTAACACTACTAGGCCATGCAATGGATGAACCGGAAAACAAGAAACTTGAAAGGTACATCGGGGGACTCTCCCCTGAAATTCGTACATTGGTCATCTCATTGGAACCCGATGCCATGTCTGAAGCTATCAAAATGGCGATCGAAGCAAAGGAACATGTAGCTCACACCAAGACATTAGGAAACAATAGCGACAACAAAAGGAAGTGGAACAACAATCGAGGTGGGAATGCCACACAAGGACCACACAAGAGACAAGGAGTTGCTAAGTCTTATGCTGCAGGCCTAAATAAAAAGAAAGATTACCTTGGTATTTTACCTAAGTGTGAAAAGTGTCAACATCATCATAACCTAGGCCGTTGCTCGAAACCATGTGGCAACTCTAAGAAGGTTACTCACAAAACCAGGGATTGCAGGTTTCCAATTGTGGGTGATAATCAGAAACCATCAATAACATGTTTTGGCTGTGGTGTAGTTGGACACTTCAAGAGTGAATGCCCGGAGTTGAGAGACCTGAACTGGAGGAAGAAGTTCATGTTTTAAGCTATAGTTCGAGCCCTTTAGGGTTGTACTTCTCTTTTGTATTTTCCGTTAGTACATTGAAATAACCTAGTTGTATTAAGCACTCTTTTATCCAATGTAATATCTATCCTTTGTTATCTCAGTGATAATCGTAACCTTCGTTTATTCCGTTTTCTCTTCCAATCGCTCAATCATTAATCGTTTCGCAACATTATATCATTGTCTTATTAGGGATTAGGCCGATTTCGTTTTTGACGGATTAGTAGACTATTACCATTCCATAAGATACACCCATGTATCCAATAAACTTTACAACGAATTTTACTTCAAGCTATTTCACTACCCTATGGAGAAATTGTTTTACAGAATTTCTAAAATAAGCTATTTTGTTACCACTCTATAAACTGATTTTTTCGTCATTACACCAAGTATTTACTATTATTACGCGAAACAATTTTCATGTTACTTGAAAGGAAATATCAAGATACCATTTTTAATAACAATGCGTTGAACACCATCTAAAACTTTTGAGAAAAGTAAAACTATTTTGACAAAATCAAGCATCACATCATTAGTCCTCAATTATACATAGCCTGATCACCTATGTATAATTCAGGAAGGATTATGCCATGAAGAAAATAATTACCTTTTTAAAGGATTGTTAATAACAATCTTCATTTAAAAACTCTGTAACAAAGAAACTCTTTCATAAATATCTCTTTCTGACAAACTTTCCCTGGATACCTACCCTACCTATTACTCACTCAGCCATTAAGTTGGATTGTTCCATTGACTTCTCTAGGAGAGACTTTCCATATCAATTACAAGTAGGATTCCTCAATACAAGAAAAGCAATGAAAGGATTACAGAACTACTAATCAGGACTAGAAGTATATAGTAAGAAAATTCATAACTCAACAGAAATCTTAAGATACTGCGAGACCATCCGAATCACCATCTCTGACCTAATTGTCAAATTTTATCATTCAAAGGTACTAGCTAGACGGAGTTACAGAATCGAACACAATGTGAATGTACGCTAAGCAACACTATAGAAATAAACCAAGCCTCCTAACCGATACTGTAGAGTGTCCCATTTAAACATGGCCTCATCCAAACGCAAACTTCCCTGCAGTGAGTTTTTGCCAAGGATAATTGATTTGAATTAAGGATATCGATATAGATTCCCCTCAGGAACTAAACGTTAGACATCTATGCATTTATACGAACATTACCTATCCTACTATTTTATCCTTTTTAATACTTTCACTTTTGAATGAAGTTGATTTAAAATTGTGTTTATACAAATCACATACCATGTAGAAAATAATTTCTGAAATTCCTATTTTGAACAAGTACGATCCTTTTTGGTCAATATTTAACAAAACCATCGTTCAATGAGAAGAAAATATATATATATATATATATATATATATATATATATATATATATATATATATATATATATATATATATATATATATATAAACATCAAACTTTGGTAAACAGTCCTAATCACAACATGTTTGAAAACCGTTTCCCATTTCATAACTACTGAATTTTGAATCATCAAGAAGGATATTACTTAGTAAATCATTAGCTCCATTTTCTAAATTCGTTTATTCAGAAAAAGATTTCAACCAAAACTCACAATCGCGAGACAAATTTCCAAAACTAATCACCATACTACATCGCTTATGCATTTAGGATTTTGTGACTTGACAATAGAGAACCTTGGAATATGTGATGAAGGAAATTAGGAGGGACACCATAAATCAATTACGAACTTTAGTAATAGAGACCAAGCCCAATAGGTAAAGAAAGACACATGTCTTATCATTCGTTGGAACAAAACACAAGGAATCAAAAATTGTTACCCATATTCTCTCTCCTTCAGATAACGCCAAGTTCGAAAGATAGAACGTTGTGGAATTAGTCACAATATTTATTGTACCCATTTCAATTATTCGTGATAAAGGTAATCGAATCACCTCAGACTCCTAGCAATCATTTTAAGATTTCCTTCGGAACCCCATTTAGATGTAAACACCGCCTACCATCCTCAGACCAATGGTCAAAGCGAAAGGACAATTCAAACATAGGAAAGATATGCTCAGAGCATGAGTGATTGACTCTAGAAATGGTTGGACTAACCATTAACCATAAATCAAAATCATTTGCAAACATATTTATCGAACAAGAGTAGAGACTACACCATTTGATTCACTCTATGGTCGAAGTGCCAATATCCATTGACGGATCGAAATTTGGAAAAGCCCAACTCACTACTCTAGTAGGCATTCATGAAATAACTAGGAATTTCCTACAAATCAAGAATCAGTTACAAGTTTGATAAGTTGTAAACCCTTAGAATCTCAAGATAATGGTAGGATCATGTTGAAGGTTCTGCCTAGGAAAGGTATGATACCATTCAGAAAAATTCGGGAAGTTAAACCCGATATATACTGGACCATCTAATATTTCAGACAGAGTAGGCCTAGTGGCCGTCAGACTTGGGCCTTGTTAGAGAACAGAAGGTTATACAAACATGTTTCACATTTTCAAATCCCAAGAAATGTCTTTCAGATGAGTCACTCATGATTCCATTGGAAGGAACCCAACCCAAAGACCAACGTAAACCTGGTAAGAGAACCAGTAGAAATCATGGACAGTTAGGTCGAACAGTAGAAGCAGAGTCGAATTCCTATCGTGAAAGTTCGTTGGAATTCTCGAAGAGGTCCCGAGTTTACTTGGGAACGGGAAGACCAAATGCGACTCAAGTATCCACATCTTTTCACCAAGTCTATTTCCGAGACCAACACCAGCTGAATTCAGGGACTGAATTCCTTTTTGGGTGGGCGACTGTCACAACTCACCATTTCAGGTCATTTTCCGAACTTCAACAATTTACTATTCATAAATCACTATTCATCAAAACACTATTCATCCTTTTACTATTCATCATTTTTTAGGTCAGTTTGATATTCCGAGAAGCATTCAAAAATATTACTATTCACAAAACACTATTCATTTCCGGGAGAAAAACACTATTCATGTGCATTACTCATTTCATCGTAAATTTAGTTTACGGATATTTAAATTCGCGTAACCGAATTGGTTCAGGTGCGAATTCATGCTTTATCAGTAGGGACATTTCATACGGACTAGAAATAGTCTACATTTCATCATAATAGCATTTGCATACTATACCACTCGTAGGATATTCAAATTAATATTTTTGGTATATACAACGTTTTACGTATATTTATTTTTGAATAAACGTTACGTACGATTAATAAATATGACTAACATATCTGACAATCCCCACAATGGTCCCGATATATTTTTAAACTCCTTACAATATCACAAAGATTTTAAAATTCATTTACCCGGTATTTTAGAAATTTATTTAATTTATATCGTAGGTTTAATATAATTACGACGATTTTCGTAGAAACTAAACAATAATCATCCAAACATCCAATACTTGTACCCAATATATTTTCACAACTTTTATGACTTTATTATGTCCTGATTAACTTCGTCATATTTTATTTCAACTCGTCACGATTTATTTTTAGTTAACTTGGTACCCGATAACACCTAACGGATACACAAAACAACTAAGTAATACCAAGCTTCCCCAACACACTTCTTTTTTTCACATGTACTGCCCCCCCCCCCTCCATGTCTTCACCTTGATCACTTAATTATAATTATGCCCTAACTAAATATCTAATAAGTATACAAAATCAATTTTTATACTTCATTATCTCAAAAATAAACTAGCAAGTTTCTCTCTTCCTTCTTCCTTGGGGTGTTCGGCCACAACAAGAACCACAACCATTCACCATTAATTTTCAAAGATCAAGTTATAATCAAGCTCCTTTAGTAATCCTTGTTAGGATTTTGAAATAAAAATCCAAGGTTTTATTAGGTTTTCATCATCAAAACTCTCTAATCTTTCAAGTAAGTATGTCAGGCTCTTTTTCATGATTTTACCAAGTTCTAATTATGTTCATATGATTTTTATACAAAGATCTACATGCATATGCTAGTTTATACCACTCTATTTAAACTTTTATATCTTTTAAGCCTTAGAAATGGATAATAGGTAGATCCTTGGTAGATTAACTTCGTGGATGATGTTTAGGAACCCATGACACCCTAAGAAGGTGTATGGTAAGAATAAATTAGTTTGGTGGTGATTGAAAGTGATTTGGTTAGATTTGAAACAAGTTTGAAACTAGGAAAATGATTTTTGAAACTATATATATACCAACTGTCCTTATTTTAAAAACGTGGGAAACTCAGTAGGTTGTGGAAAATTTTGGACCAAAGATTTAGAAAATACTTTCAAAAACGAAGCCGTGGGCGAAAGAACGGATAAAAACAAGCTTATAACGAAGGAGATATGGTTTTTGCAAGTTTAACGACGAAAACTATTTTCTGAAAATTATACTTGCTGTTGGACGGTTTTCTACGGACAAAAAGAGGCGTTAGACGTAATCTAGAGGAGTCGAATCATCAAAAATGTATTAGTATACGTTAAAACGAATCCGTGGATATCAAGAACGAGGAAAATGAACTTATAACGACAAAGATATACACGTTTCAAAATCATCAAAACTCTACTTATTTTAGTAGTCACTAATAGAAATAATAAACTACGTACTAAGTACTATATTTTCTAGATATATTGTTAAAGAGCTATATTCTTAACCAATGAAGTACGTATGACCCAAAGCTTATTTTTACGACTAATTGACGTTATTTTAAGGTTTTCAAAACGATGAATACAACACTAACATTTTATATACGATATATTACGACTAGTTTTTATAAGTCTAGTTAGACTTATTTTTCCTAAGTATGAAAAATATTTTACTTTGACAATAACTAGTATTTTCAAGTTACGAGTGGTATAGGCATCATATGCATGTGCATTCATTACATCACGTCATGATCTAAAGTAGATCGTTATTACTTATATTAGGTTGCGACTAATATTCGCCCCTTATTGTCCCTATCATTTCACGTCATAGTATCATCACTTCAGGTGAGTTTTCATAGCCCCATTTTAATTCAATATTTTGATTTCAAATCCCACGGGGGAGAATACATTGCATCACTTATTTTTTGTACATGCCAAAGTATAAATTCCTTACATTGCTTAAGTTGCCTTATTACCATGTCACGACAAGTCCCCTTTATTATCATGGACCGTTAATTAATCTACAAGCGAGAGTGAGTGGATAGATCTATTGAGGGTGACTCCTCCATCCGTGTTTGGGTTGCTCCAACGGAATTACGGATGCATTTCATGTCTAATATATTTATAGTGTCTGGTAAACACTCATTTGGGGCCAGTTTAATTGCGTCTAGCTTCAGGGTCATGAGCTTAAGAGCCAATGTAAATTTTATTACTGAAATCTTATTACTTTACTTTTTACTTATGGCTATTATACATCCAATTTAACTTATAAACCTATGATTATTCACCAACTTTATGTTGACCGTTTTAGCAATGTATTTTCAGGTTATTAAGGTAGCTCATGTTGCATGCATTTGGATCTTCATGGAGTCGCGGGGTCGACGCGTCTCACTATATTTTCTGTACTTATGAAGTGTTTGATCTAGTATGACTTGTTTTTCATAAACTTGCAACACCTTTTGGGACCTATGTTTTGTAATCTCTGAATGTTTTAATGATCAAACGCTGTATTTTCTAAACGACATTTTAGGTCGTTCAATATGACTGTAACTGTGATGCTATGGCAGTCACCCCCAGGTATTCTATTCCATTGTTAAAACAGGTATTTTGGGGGTGTGACAGATTCCAGCATGCTCATACATACATCTTGAAGCAAATGAAAGCTCCCCCAAAGATCTATGCACCACAAAGTTCAAAGAAAGATTCTATGCCACAAAGAAGAATCTACAAAGTTTAAAGACTAAAGATCAATATGTATACAAAGGAACTTCGTGCTTTTGAAAGTCAAAGTCCTAAGATGTATGAGCATGTTGGAATGGCGGACAACCACCACAGACACAGAAGTGACGATCGGCAGACAACTTCATAACATGATCACCATCACATCAACAAAGAACGAAGTACAAAGAATGATGAAAGATTTTGCTAACTATTTTTGAGGACGTCAACTACAAAGTCAAAGTATAGAAGATGACGAAGCCGAGCAACCTTTGATGACCAACACTTAGGGGGAGATTGTTGGGAATAGACTTTATTATTTCAAGTGTCGGTCATTGAGTTTTGTTATAGGTTGCATTATTTAGTTAGTACGTTAGTGATTTTATATGTTTTATAAAGTTTTATGCTAAGTTTATAGGTTTGGAAAAAGTCTAAGGGCTAAGTTTGTAATATTAGCATAGTATGGTGAAGCCCTAATCCTCACCTATAAATAGACTTGTAACACCTCATTAGAGGTTGTTGGTTCACCTAGTAATATCATTAGTCTTTTATTTCATATTAAGTGTTCCTTCCACTCTCTCTCTCTACTTACTTTCTCTCTCTAGAAATCTTAGTGGTTATGTTGTAAAATGGTGACCAAACATAAAGGTCTTAGGGAAAAATTTGCGAAACCTACTTGGTTGTTCAATTATTTCAATTCAAATGGATCATGGTAGAGAATTTGATAATGAAATTCAATTTGGAGTCTTTTGTGATAAACATCGAATCTCTCATAATTTTTCGGCTCCTCGCACTCCTCAATCCAACGAGGTAGTTGAAAGGAAGAACCAGACTTTACAAGAGATGACTCGTACAATGCTAAATGAACAATCTATACAACAAAAATTTTGGTGTCATGCGGTTGAAACCGCGTCTTACATACTTAATAGAGTTTTGAATAGGAAAACCATCAATAAAATACGTTATGATATTCTTAGAGGAAAAAGATCATCCCTATAATACTTTAGAGTTTTTGGTTGTAAATGCTTTATCTCAAACTCATTAGAAAACTCCAACTTGTGTGATACTAGAGATTAAAATGGAATTTGTCTAGGTTATTCACAAACATCAAAAGCCTACATTGTGCTTAACAATGAAACCTTAAAAGTTGAAGAATCCTACAATGTGACTTTCGACGAAACTCCTCTAATATCTAGGACAGTGCCTTTGTTAAATGATGACATCATAAAAGAGGATGCATGTCAATATAGGATAGAATCACCTAATAATGATTTAGAAGAAGTATTACCTATATTAGAGAACATTAAGGAAGTTAGAGATCATCCCATATATGAAGTCATAGGAGAATTAGATGAAAGAACCCTTAGGTCACATGCCCAAGACAAAAGCAATTACTTTGCATTTGTTTCGACAATAGAACCTAAGAATATTAAGGAAGCCATAAAAGATGAAAATTGGGTCATAGCAATGCAGGAGGAATTAGATCAATTCTTAAGAAATGATGTATGGATATTAGTTCCATATCCTAGTGGTTACACTATTATAGGAACCAAGTGGGTCTTTAAAAATAAGCTTGATGAAAATGGAATAGTTTAGGAATAAAGCTAGGTTAGTTGCACAAGGATATAATCAACAAGAAGGCATTGATTATGATGAAACTTATGCCCTTGTAGCGTGATTGGAGTCTATAAGAATCTTGCTTGCATACGCATGTAGTCATGAGTTTAAACTTTTTCAAATGGATGTAAAAAGTGCTTTCTTAAATGGAGTCATTGAAGAGGAAGTGTATGTTGCACAACCTCCCGGTTTCATAGACTTTTAAAAACCTAATCATGTTTATAAGCTCAAAAACAACCAAAAATCTTGGTATGATAGGTTACAATCTTTTCTCCTGCATAATGAACATAAAATGGGAATGGTAGACAATACTTTATTCACTAAAACAAAAGGAGAGCATCTTATTATTATTCAAATCTATGTAGATGATATTATTTTTGGCTCAACATGCCAATCGCTTTGCGATGAATTTGCTAAATTAATGCATAATGAATTTGAAATGAGTATGATGAGTGAACTTAGTTTCTTTCTAGGATTGCAAATAAAACAATTCGGCAATGGGATATTTTTTAGTCAATCTAAATACATTGGTGAGATGCTTAAGAAGTCTGGTTTGGAAAACTCTAAGGCTACTAAAACTCCTATATCTAGAAAAAGAGCTCTCACCCTAGACAAAGGAAATAAATCAGTTGATAACACTAAATATAGGGGCATGATAGGAAGTTTACTCTATCTAACGGAAAGTAGACCGGATATAATGTTTAGTGTTTGACTTTGTACTAGGTTTCAAGAAGATCCTAAGATTTCCCACTTAGAGGCCGTTAAGAGAATTTTTAGGTATATTAAGGGAACTCAACACCTAGGCCTTTGGTATCCAAAGGATACAGGGGTAATGTATTGGTTTATGCCAACTAGGATCATGCGGGAGATATTGTTGATATGAAAAACACTCGTGGAATATGTACATTTGTTGGGGGATATTTAACATCATGGTTTTCTAAGAAACAAACGTCTTTTGCTAATTCCATAATGAAATCCGATTATGTTGCGGCCGGAAGGGCTTGTCAACAAGCGTTACGGATGAAGCAAGTGTTTGTTGATTATAACGTCATGTTAAACGAAGTACCTATCCTATGTGATGATACGTGATCTATCAATCTAGACTCAAATCTAATTGATTATCCTCGTACCAAGCATATCGAAATTAGGCATCACTTCCTAAGAGATAATATCACGAAAGACCATATCATTATAGAGAAAAAACCTTGTGTAGAAAATATCTCTAAATTCTAGCTAAGCCTTTAGATAAAGACCAATTCAATTATTTGAGATTAGATCTAAGAACGAGATTGCTAGAAGATGAGGAGGATGAAAATGGCAAGAAAGAAATAGTGGAGGAATCTTAAGTACAAACCTTTTCATAAAAACACACTAAACCTTATCTTGCACAAATAATTATGCAACTTTGGATCTAATATCCAATCCAATCTCATTTAACCAATAAACACTCTCTTTACACAAAAATCCTATCCTCTTTATATCCACAATCTCACTTCAAAAAGTCTTTCACAAAAATACCACTTAATACATCCTCCACTATACCTAAGAAAGTAACTCTCACTATAAGAAGTATATCTCTCTCGGAAAGGTCCGTTAACAACAATCAAGGAAATTAAAATCCGGAGAGCTCTAAGAGATTGAAAACGTCATTCATGGATATGAAGAAAAATGAGGGTGATGATAGGATTATGTTTGAGTATGAGTTGAGGTGGTTTGTGGAAAGTGAAGTGTGGGACTTAATTAAGGAACCTTTAAGTCCAAGGTTGTTTGAAGATGAGTACTCTATTTGTTGCGAAAATACCGCACACATGGTCAATGATTTCAAGGAATCAAGGATTGAGTCTAGGGTGATGCTCTTGTCTATCCATGAAGGAATCATGGAATTGCTAGCTACTCTCTCTAAGATGAATAAGAAGTTGGAAGATGATAAGGTGAAAAGAAAAGGGAAGATGGTGAAAAAGGAAGATATCCTAGGATCCAACCTAGGAAACTAAGATTACTTGATTGATTGATTGTTGTCATCAAGTACTAGTATAGTGCTTTTAGAAGAAGTACTAGGATAGTTCTTGAAAAATAAAATGTGTAGCATATTTTGTTCATGTATGCTTAAAATGAAATGCAATCTTTTGGAACTTACATAACTTGTCATAAATATATATACATATGTTGTTATGAACTAACCCATGTTGCAAGTATCCAAATGGTTACCTAACCCATCTTGGACTTCCACATGTGAGACTTTCTTGTTTGTTGCGTGTTGTTGTGTGTTTTATGTAACTAGGCTACCGCAAAGGTGAGGCTCTTGACCCATGGATCCCCGACTTGGAACAAGGGGGATCAACGATCTAGGGGGAGCTATGTTCACGGGGAGCACGCTCGGGTGCAATGGAAGAAGCTTCTTTCCTATTCAATTGGATGTCCCGCCTTTTTGATTCGACAAAAGGGGAGAAAGAAAGCAAGAGCGTGAAGACCTATTCAAGATAAAGAACAAAGGCTTCACCAAATTACAAGCAAAGGTCAAGACACAAGCTACATCAAAGGCGCGCTTTGTCTTCGCTAACTTGTGTAATTTTATTTGCTTTCGGAATTTATTTGTCATCATCAAAAAGGGGGAGATTGTTGAGGCAACATTAACGAGACCTCTTAATGTTTTAATGATGACAAATAAACCTTCGAGACACATAAAATAACAAACTTTAGCCAAAGTTCCCCGAATCTATATCTGATGTTGACGTGTTGCCCGCGCGTTGAGGCGTGGGCGACGCGCTAGGCGTTTGATGTTGTCAGGACGAATTTTGAAAGTCGGCTTTCTCCTTACCCGACAAATGTGGATATTTCAATACAGGTATGAATATGTTATGTGCTTAATTGAGAACACTCGAAACGAGTTTTGGGATTAGAGAGATCCAAATTTTTAAATACCCGTTTTCAGGAAAACGCCAACTCATGTTTTCTAACTCTCACCTCTAGGAAGGCTTTTCTAAACTTAGGGAGCTTATATATATCACGTAATATCAAGTGAAAGCATTCATATGCTCATAGCCTGGGTTTACTCCCTTATTGGTCAAACAAAGTGAAAGGTCACTTTGCGTAAACACATCCTTTCCCTCATGGGATATGCTTTACATCAAGGCAAAGCACTTGGCTCGTTTGTACCAAGGTGTTAGTTGAATACGTCGAGTCGTGAAAAGTCACGAGTTATAAGATTATGGATTCTCAACGTTGAGTTACTTGAGATTATAAGTAACCTTTGATTTTCTCAAACTATAATCATGTTTGTCCAAACTCTTTTCTTTTTAATGACAACTTGATTATCTCTTAATCTCTTCTTAATCACCTTCTTAATCACAAAAGACAAAGTCTCCAAACCTCCCAACATCTTCTAAATATTCCCTTACACCTCTTACACTCTTACAACTTTGACTCCCACACTTTCCCACAAAATATTCCTTTCTTACAATATTCCCTCTACTGTATACATTCCCCATATACACTTTTCTACACACACTACTTACATACACAACTCACATACACATACCTTTCATTCAAAATGCACACACTTCACTCACATACCTCTTCACACACACAAGGCTCCCCATCTTATCAACCTTACATTATTCCTTACACATACAATTCATTCTTACACACATCATATCAAACCAACATATTCCTTACACATACAACTTTATTGTCAAAATACACACACTACTCACAACCATCTCATTATCTACACACACTAGGCTCCCCATCACATCCATCTCTTACATAATCCCTTGCACACATCTCTTCACTCTTACACAATCCAACTCATCTCTTATATTCCTTACACACTCTTCATCACAACCTCCATTTCTCTACAACACATCTCAACCATCCATTTCTTCTTCCTCCCCAAGAAATGGAATATTCTTTGTAATATGCTTCTCTTAACCCAACCATGGTTCACTTCTAACCAAACTATGGTTACTTCCCAACTCACCCATTTCTTACCCAACTATAGTTAACTTTTAACAACACCAAGGATGGAACATTCGTTTGCATACACCCTTTAACCTAACCATGGTTTACCTTCTAACTTAACCATGGTTTAATCTCTATACACTTCTTTCTAAACTTAACCATGGTTACTTCTTAACCTAACCTCACTCAGTCTTCCCTATAGAGGAATATTCCATGCCATATTCTCTTCTCTCTTTTATGCCATGTGAGGAATACACATTCTACCCCTACCCAATTATCTCTTCTTTCTTTCTATCTTTGATAATTGGTTTTCTAATAAACACTTCACAAAACATTTTCCAAATTGACTATTTGAGTTTGTAAACCTTAGATTGATTAACGTTAAGGTTTAGTGTGAAGTACAATTGGGGGTTTAACAAGTCAAAGAATCTACAAAGTTGAAGAGACAAAGATCAAAAGTAAAGAAAAGAGAACCATACAAGTATGAAGATTCAAAATCAAAAGAAGTATGAGCATGCTGGAAAATATGCAAAGACAATAGAGTAAAACACGTTGATGAAGGCAAGACGTAACCGACATAACATCACAAGAACAAGAACAAAGAACAAAGATACAAGAGACATCAAGCCAAAGATGCAATAAAGACGTCAAACAACTTATCAATGACCAAGCCTTAAGGGGAGATTGTTAGGAATACGTTTTATTATAAAGTCTTGGTCATAGTGTTTTGTAATAGGTTGTTTTATATTTATTAGGCTTATATGTTTGTAATTAACTTTAGGTTCATGAAGTAAGTCCATGAGCCTTAGATTAAGTTCTTGAAACATATGATGAGGCGTTGCCCTAACATGGTCGCCTATATAAACAATGTAACCTCTCACTTGAGAGGTGATAGTTCATTTTAAGCAAGATACTCTTTATCATTCATACACATAGTGTTCCTCCCATCTCTTTCTTTCTCTCTTACTTTCTCTCACTAGAAATACTTGTGTGATTGCTATTATGGTGACCTAAAAAAAATAGTGGCACACGTCAATTTTTATATTGATACACTTTATAAAAGTTTGTTGCATATAATGATTCTTTTTTAAAGTTTACGTATTAAGGCGGGACTTCGAGAAAAAAGTTTGTGAGCTACTTTATGTCTTAAAATAAGAAATAATCATTTTTAAAGTGCTTCGGTTAACATTTTCAATGAAACTTCTTAAATCAAATACATGTACTCACTTTTAGAGAATATATATATACATATCATATAAAAGGTCCGGTGTGGTAGCATACTTCACACACCCTCATTTACGCACCCTTATATATGGCTCTGTCAATCACCTGCATCTATCGTACGTGTGACATGCCCGAGATTTGAAGTATCGGCCTCCACCGCAGTTGCCACCGCAAGCCGTACTTCCACTACTTAGAACATTATAAGCTAGGGTGCCTCTTTGTTCTGTATCCATCATAAACTCTTCCTCTTCTTCCACCAAAACCTGCTGGCACTTCGCCCCGTTACTACCATTGCACGAACCCAATGATCCGACAGAGTCTTTGATCATCGCGACCATGAGAATGATTAGTAGTGATAAGATGGTGGTAGTGAAGCAAGCTGAGCTGGTTCGTCCATTAAACATTTTGGTTTTCTTGTGATCAGTTAATAGTGTTTGTCGTTGCTTTATAAAGAACGATTATTTAATGGAATTTGGATTGTCGGCTGGTTTGATGTGGAGATTTTAATAATTTGTTTAGTGGATCGCAAGGGTCCAAGATTTTAATTCTATCTTCCTTTTTTTAGCAAGATTTTAATTCTATCTAAAAGATAAGATTTGTATGGTTACTAGAATCCAGTGAGCGTAGAAACGAGTTAAATGAAAAAAATAAAATAAAATAAAATAAAATAAAAAATTACATTACAACAGAAATGTTACTTTTACACATATTATTTTCTTAAAACGACAAATTGGTTCAATAAACTTTTGGATTGTGGATATATTTATAAAAGTATGTCCGGTTTTAAACTCGAGCCTATTGAAGCCACAAACATATACATTTAGAGAACACATTATTTAATGTAATAAATATATTAGATGTGTTAATTATATTAAATAATAATACAAAAAATATTTAAATGGTCAAACAAAGAAAAGGAAAGGGGTCAAAGTGTCGTTTTATAAAACTTAAGGAGGTGCTAGCAATGACTTGTTTGACAAGGTTAAATGACAAGGTTAAATGCTATACAAGAAAAACTGATTTTAGTGACAAGTGGGATTTCGTCACTAACAGCCAAAAGTCATCACAAATCCTATTTGGTGACGAAAACTGAGGTTGTCATTTGTCGTCACAATAGGTCCGTCACTAATTTTTTTTAGAGACGAAAACGCAAAAGGTCGTCATTAATACGTGACAAAATCAAAGTTGTCACCAAAATTTTTGATGACATCTTTCGTCAAAAAATTTGTCACTAATTATGGTCCAATTGACGATAAAAGGTCGTCACAAATATTACAACGGTGACCAAAAAGGTCGTCACTATGGCCATAAGAGTTTGGTCATTATAATACGACAAATTATTTAGTCGTATACATAGTTATATGCTTTGCACATCACATACAACATTGCAACATACTCGATACAATTTTTACCAAAATCATTATCATTCCAAAACAAATGTATGAAGTATGTAATGTAAACAAAGCGCTAATATTATTCCACATCATGCAAGCTAAGCTAGATTACATGTATGTACATCATAAATCTTAGAAAGTAATACATGTATGAACTGCGTAACAAACATGACTATCATAGAAGAGAGTTTTCCCTACGTCGTACGCTCATATTTCCCCTTTAACGCCATAAACCAAATCATCAATGCAAAAAAAAAAATAATAAAAAAAAAAAAAAATCATACAATCAGATTTAATTTACAACACACTCATAGATCAGTTGTGTCAGCTTGTCACCTTATAGCTTTAGCAATGGTAAATGTTAGTCTTGCATAACTATATTACAGTCACATTAAAATGAACTTGTGAGTACCCTAAAAATTTTTGTTTTGACCCATACTAGAAATGACTCATTTCAACCCAAACCTGTTTCGACCCATATGCGAAGGAATGTAAAAAATATGTGAGGCAACTTATAGACGTTCATGTCACAAGGAACTAAGCTCTGAAGGGAAAGGCGGCCATCGATCTCATTTAGACCAACAACAACAACAACAACAATACCCAATCCCGCGGAAGCGAGGTATGGGGGAGGTAGAATGTAGGCAGATCCTACCCCTACCCCAGCAAAACTGGGAGTAGAGAAACTGCTTCCAGGAGACCTCCGGCAAGTGCAAAAGTGCGAGTGATAGAAAAAGAGAGACCTGCAAACAAAGCAAAAACAAAGCAAAAACGCATGAGCCAACAAACAAGGAACGAAAAGAAGACAAAGCAAAGCAGCACACCACACAAACGACAAGAGGCAAAAAAAAAATAATAAAAAAATAAAAAAAATAAAAAAAATAAAAATAAAAATAAAAATAAAAAATAAAAAAATAAAAAAATAATAAAAAAAAATAATAATAATAATAATAATAAAAATAAAAAAAATAAATAAATAAATAAAAAAAGAGCAAGGGACAAGCAAGCGGGCAAAAGGGCCTACAACTAAGGGAAAGAGCCCTAAACGAAGGCAAGGCAAACGCACGGGGCCTACAACTAAGGGGAAGAGACCTCAACAAAGGCAAGGCAAACCCAAAGGGCCTACAGCTAAGGCAAACTCAAAGGGCCTACAACAACCACCTAGCCCGAAACTAGTCGCAAACTCTAATCCTGGCTCTCCAAGCTTTCCTATCTGAGATCATGTCCTCGAACAAGAGAAGCTCCTTCATCGATCTCATTTAGACCACTTTACCTTATAATGTAAACCTGCATACAACATTTAACAAGTATGAAGCCTTAATTAAAGTTTAAAAACGGATAATGTGGACTACTCTTTGGCAATGTTCACATTACAGCCAACACATTTTTAAAACTTAAAGAAACACATTTTAATATAGTTTGGGTCAAGTCTCGTCCATCATTAGAAGTTCCGTCTAAATCACAAGGCCTGCTTGAGACACTTCTTCATTGGTCAAAGTTCGACCAGTCATGACTATTAACAGAGCAAACTCTCCCGAAAGAGTTCCTTTCCTAACATTCATAAATCTATATCAATAACAAAAACCAGAATGCATGTTAACAACTGCCTGTTAACACTTGCACTTGTCTATGAGCTGCAATGATTCGACCAGACTACTTTTACCCAAAAAAGTAGCTAGTTTAGCCAAAAAGAAATACCACTCTCATATTGATTGTTGTGGTCTAGATCTTGTTTAGTTAATTTATGTGCCCCCTAACTCGTCAATGAGCTGCAATGATGCATCTAATATTTAGTGGAAACATTGGTTCATTGGCAACATTAAAATCATTCTTAACTTCTTAACTTACAATATGAGGTAAAGAGACCAAACTTTATACAATGCATGTGGATCTTCACCCAGTACAGATCTAAGAGCATGGGCAATCCCTAGACATTGGCTAGAAGATTTATCAGTCTGCAAACAATAAAGCCCTTGTAATATGTGACTATGTATGCAGTTAACAAGTATCCAAAATTATAAAACCTTAAATACCTGCACAGTAAGCCAGCCTTGAAGTACGTCTATTGGGTTAGATGACATGGAATTATTCCAAGACAAGCACCAGATCCAAGACGTAAGAGATGGCTGAGTTAAGCATCCTTTCTGGAAAATAGATATAAAATATCTTCTATTAGTTTACCATGTGAACATTATGTTTATTTATTGGTTACATAAGCCTCTAAAAACATATATAATGATAGTGGAAATAGAAATTTTGAACATCATAAGCTCCCACCTTCACGGGAAATGCAAAAAGTTAATCAAGATAGTTAAGACTTATCTGACCCATTACCGTAAAATCAGAGTGAAGACTTATCAGATGGAATGTACATACCATCACGTTTAAAAAACTCTCTACAATGCAAAACAAACACAACCCATTAATTACAACCTTAAAACTACCTATCAGGAAAATCAGTTGGAATCATTAACTCTGTTTCCTACAGGGTAAATAAGGATTGCCGACTAAAAGACAAACAACCATGAAGGCTTGCAAAACTAGACTAACCAACTACAGGACAAACAAACAATAAGGTAGGAAAGTAATGATAAAGAACATACCTGAGTCATGGATCCTTTGATTATGAAATGAAAGAATGATCCCTTCTAGTGTAACGGTCGCCCACATTTCTGATTATTCCCTTTTCTTCTGAAATTCAATTGAACATCCAATAGTATGTGATTGTACAATAAATTGCACGACCAGGCCTACGATGGTGATTGATTGACTCCAAACGGTCAACCTAAATTGACCAGGTGATGGTCAACAAGGTCAAACAGCCTAGAGTCAATACACCGCGGAAGTATAGGGGTTTCCCCGGGTCGTTATGTCCCGACGAGGTGTGGATTGTATTCAAAACGGATTTGTGATCGGGTGAATTTGGACGGAAAGGGTTTTGTGAGTGATTTGAACTAAGGAATATACGAAAAATAGCTTAAATAAGCTATTATAACAAGACTATAAAGTTATAAAATCCAGAAACGTTTAAAACCTAAAAACGCGTACTTTCAGTTTAAAGTTACGTGAACGTACAAAATAAAACGCGAGTTTTAAAGAAATAAAATACTTACGGATATGAAAATTACATTTTTACAATCCTAATAATAAAAGAAAATTTTTAGAAAAAGAAAAATAATTTTTACACTATTTAATTATTTATTATTAATTACTTACTAATTTCCTAATTACTTTTAATTATTTAAATTACACTAAATTATAACTAATTATGAAAATACACTAAAAATATGAAAATTAAATTTGGAAAAATCTAAAATATTATAAAACTAATTTTAAAATTAAAATTATATTTTTCTAACTTTTTATCTAATTATTATTAATTAATTACTATTTATTAATTACTTAAAATTAAACTAAATTAAGAAAAATAGAAAATGAACAGTAAAAATCCTAAAACTTTTTCTAAAAATATTTTATGACATTTAAAACCTAGAAAAAATATAAAAACATAGGATTACTTAATAAAAACTATTTATACCATTTAATTATCTAATATTAATTAATTAGTAATAAACTAATATTAATTATTAAAAATAGCAAATGAAAAGAGAAAAATCTAGAAAAATTCCTAAAAATACTTTAATATACTAGGAATTTAAGAAAAATATAAAAACAGATAAGTACTTGACAAAAATTTAAAAAGAAAAATTAAAAAGCTAAATTATATTAAATAGAAGCTATCACTAAAATTTAAATTTGGTTTTTCTTGATTTTTCTTTTACAAATCTATTAACCTACTGAAAGTGAACAACTTTTGTGAAAGAACCTACTTTGGATCACAAAAATAAGCTCAATGCAAGCCAATAAGCCCCAACAGTTGGCTTATTGGCTTGTTAATGGTACTTGTAAGCTCAAATAAGCTGTTTAGTGAACATAAGCTAGGAAATAAGGTGGAATTAACTTGATGGTACAGAAAGGAAGCTAAATCAACAAGCTAATCTAACTTAATAAGCCAGAAATGAGTAATAAGCTATTAGCAAAACTTCAAAATCAAACAGGCCTGAAAGGTGTTTTGGCAGACTTATTTAGGCTAGGGGAAAAAGATTGGAAACCAAAAACAAGCCTGGAACTAGCAACTTAGGTGCATGGGCTTCTCAAAGACCCAAGAGATTCACCATGGGACCTACAGATAAGCTAGATAATAGCTTATGAAAATGCCTCTTTACACTGATTACTCAGTGTAAAGGGTGAGATGGTGAGAACTTGAAGGGCATAATAAGTAATTATAATGAGAATAAAAGTGAAAAGTAAAAACATGAAAAAAAAGCTGGACAGGAGGGCTTCCTAAAATGACAAAAAGCTAAGGGTGAGCTTATGTGATGTGCAAGCTATGGCCATAAGAAAAGTGAATGTGAAACAGTCCCCTGGTGCAGGGCATAACAGTTCCAAGGGGCAATTTTAAGCTTAAGCACAAGCCAAAACTTCAATGAGTTGGTGCCTAAAAAGATTATAGGTCTACAGGTTAGTAACAAAGGAACAAGTAACCCAAGAATAAACTAGAATGGGGCTTATGGGAACTTATAGGAGGACTACATGGTCAACAGACCTGCTGAGGTGCAGGGCAGAAAAGCTCAACAAGCTCAAATGATCTCAAAACCACAACAATGTAAACAACAATAAACAATAACAAAAACAATACAACCCACAGCAAGATTAAACAAACATTCAAGCAAAATCAATAAGCTCAGACCTCAAGCACATATGCACTTATGTAAACCTATGTGAAATTTCAGCAATCTAGGTTCTAAAGTCCTACTTTGCAGCAAGAAATAAGCATTCAATAAGCTATAAAGTTGGAACCTAAGGGGGCAAATTCAAGATTACCTAGCCGAGAACCTAAAAACCTAAAAAGCCCTATCACAAAGTGGCCAATTGAACCTCAATTAAGCCTTGATTCAGGAAGGAAAATCATAGTGAGGCTGCAGTCAAGCATAACATGCTGACTTTTATTCATTACACCCATACATTGGCTAATTTGAATTTGAATTGAGCAAAACTAAATCTAATCAACAAGTTAATCTAAGTTATAACTAACACTACCTAGATTCAACCTAATTCTAACAGATTCTAAGAAATCAGATCCACATTTACCCTATTCTAAGCAGAATCTAAATTACACTAGAATTTTGACTTTTGTTAAATGATTACTAATATTATGCTATTACTGACTCTTACCATTATAATGTAAACTACTAGTACCAACAAATCAGTAAAATGACCAGAATAGCATAGCAATAAACCCAAACCCAAACACCCTCTTAAAGTGTGCCTGCTTTTGATTTTACAAGAGATTTCACCAATTTAAGCTCACATTCTGAAAGAAACTATCTCCTAAGCTATAATTAAGTTTGAAAAGCAAAAGTAGGGTAATAAGCAGTTTGGAAAAGTAGTAATAAGCAGTGCATATAAGCAACTTAAATAAGCTGAAACAGGAATTAAGGGAAATAATTTCAGAATCTTTGGACTTTTTATTAACTGGAAATACAAATTACAATACTAGATTGACAACCTTAAATAAACTAAAACCTAATTAATCTATATTACACTAAATTACCTACTACTCTCTAACTGCCAAAAATTGGCTTACATCTTCTTTATTTATACTAAGAATAAAACTAGGGTTTCCTTCACTTGTGCTTCCTGTCCCTTTTGCTTTCTTTAACAAATCCCAACCGTTGGATTTTTCCTCTCTTCATCTCAACCTTTGATCCCATTTTATGCCCTGTGGAGGGGGGGAAGGTAAAAATTAGTGTTTGGGGTTGACTTTGGGAGGTGGTGAAGTAAGGTGGCTATGGTTGGTTATGTTGGGGGGACAAGATTGTTGGAGTTGCAGGGTGTGTTTGTCTGGTTTTGGCGGGCAAAAAGGGAGGTCAGGGATGAGGGGTTTTATTTATTTGAGGGAGGGAGTAATAAAACGGGGGAAAAGGGTGGTTTTTATTATTTGTGTTGGGCTGGGGATGAAATGGTCCAGGGAAAGGGATTGGTGGGCTTGGGAGAGTGGATTGGTATTGTTTGTTTGGTTTATTTGTTGGGTTAATAGAAATAACATAGGATCCGTATGGTTTGTAAGTTAAATAAGACAAGGACCAATTATGAAATTTCTGCAAAGTTGAGGGTTTAAAATGGCAAGTTTCCAAAATATATTCAAGGGACCAATCTTGCCATATGTGATAAACAAAAGACCCTAATTGATAATTTTCTCATTTTAAACATCCGGGGACCAAATATGCAAATTTTGGATTTTGAGGGACTGGAATTGTAAATATTCCAAAGTTTCCAAAAAGGGTTTATTTTGCCAAGTTTCATTTACCAAAGGACCCTGAATGTTAATTTTCCAATTTTTAAATATCCAGGGGTGTTTTATGTCAATTTTGAAACTTAAGGGACTAGACTTGTAGATTTCCAAAACTTTTGAGATTTTTCACCAAAGGACTAAATATGACAACTTATGATTTTTAAAAGGACCTTTGGTGATAATTTTCCAAATTTTGAATGACCAGGGACTAGTTTTGACATTTTATGAAAGTTGGGGGACTGAAACTGCCAATTTTGCAAACTTTGTACGTTTTTCATCTGTTTTTACTCATTTTGCATCTAAAACATATAAAACACAATTTTGGAATATTTTCAGTATTTTGATGCATATTTGAGTGTTTTTGTATGTTTTGCAGTTCAGATTTGACCAAAAATGATGAGTGTTTGAGCACTCATCAATCCCCCACACTAAACTATTGCTAGTCCCTAGCAATAAACTGTTTTGAAAACTTAATGATTTTAATCTCTTTACCAAAAGCCATTACTTCTGGAGAAGCCAAATGTATCAGTTCATGTAAGAACTATGGTCCACTTGATAACCATGTGATTTTGAGCAAACCACCAGCTGTCAACGGATTTGATTAGTCTTTACCAAAATCCGTTTGCTTCTGGACTAGCCAACTCTTGATGGAATAGTCAACATCTTGGTGAGCTGATTACCAATTATGGTTTTTCCACTGCCTTTACCATAAGCCATAATCTTGCGGGCTAGCCAACTCATTCGCTTTTTAGGATATGGCGAGTTGATTTACCATACAATTTTGGGCAAATTGCAAGCCGTCAACGGATTTGATATATCTTTACCAAGAGCCGTTTGCTCCTGGATTAGCCAATCCTTTTGTCGTTTAGACATGGCGGACTGATAACCACAAAAATTTTGAAGCTCAAGTGAAAAAAAAATTAAATTTTTGGCCAAAAACGGGGGTACTAGATATTAAAATGTGATAAAATTCGCTAGAATAGCGAAATACCCCCCCCCCCCCCCCCCCCCACACTTAGAATGAATATTGTCCTCAATATTCAAAGTCCCGGCTATTATGCCGACTCTTTGAACGTAAAAGGGCAACATTACAAGCTAAATGTGGAAAACACCATTTTTTCACTTTATTTGTAACCACAGTAGGGGTAACTCCCCCACACTTAGGGTGAAAACCCTATAAGCATGCTACTATTTTTGTTTACCGAGTCGCTAGCTTGACTCGACCTCGAATTCATTTGTCCTTGGGGAAGCATGATGTGGAAGAAGGAATCTCCATCGGACTTTCATTCAAGATGTTTGGACAAACATTTGAAGCACGTGAAAGTTCCACACCAATGAGATATACTGACCCTGGCTTAAGATAGTAGAAACTATAAGCGGTGATGCCGGGGTCAAAGATAATGTCTTCATTCCCGAAGGAGTGAAGAACAGGAGAAGTCACCCTGTAGGTGAAGAAAAGGAAGAAAACCATTATGAAAATCATGATAAGATTTTCTTCCTCGGGAGCAGGCTCATTAGCCTGAATTTGGATTTCAAGGGTTAGGCTCAAAAACATCCCGGGAGGGTGGGTGGGAATTTGCAAATTCTCATGATTGAGTGCATCTCCCCCCGGGCTATCAAACTCCGGAGGAGTCATGATATGAGTGAGTTCACCGGAGAACTCCTCATGAAGAGAATTATTCACAAGATGTGAATCTGTGAATTCATGTTCCGATATAAACTCATCTCTCTCCTTATCAAAGATTGGATTGCTAGAAATCAAAGTGAATTCAGAATCGAATTCGAAAAGAGGATTGGAGAGAGTAGTTTTGAAAGTTTCGGGAACAAAGAGATTAACATTCTCTATTGGACTGTTGGGATCAGAAATGAGTGACGGATCATGATATAAGAGACTTTCAATTTCTCCTAGATCGGCTTCAAAGTCAATGAGATCATCATCACTTCCCGTTGGAAGTGGATTGATGTGAGTGAGTTCATTGGCGAACTCCTCAAGAAGATGATCAGCATCAGAATGTGGAACTGATGCCTCAACATACTCGATGTCTCCATAAGATGCACAATCTTCGCTACAATCGGAGAAAGTCTCAAATTGATCTTTTCGACACTCAAGAGGGGAAGGAAAATCACACATATGATCCAAAGTTTCCTGTGACTCTCCTGGGATTGGGACAAGGATCTCAACACTAGACTTTATTAATTCGTCCGATTCCTTATCAGGAACAGCGCTAAGATGCTCATCCCCCATGTTCAGAGAGTGAGTGTGAACCTCGGGTGTGATAGCAGTTGTTTGAGATGGAATCTCAACTGCTGGGATATCAACTGATGAACTTGATGAATCTTTATAGAATTGAAGGATATCAAGTGTATCTTCATCATCACTGTCATCAGGAATAAAACGGAACAAAGAGCTAGATTTGGCTGCTTTTTCTTTTGCAATTGATTCCCTAATAGATTTTTCATAGGCATCTTGGGAATTTACTTTAGCAGCCTGCTCTTCAGCCAGCAATTCTTCCATGGATTTCTCATGTGTATATTTTTGAGCAAAATCTTTAACTAAATCCTTAAGTTCATCAACAATTTTCATCATATTTTGCATTTCTGGAAGAAGTGCCTGACTCAATTGGGACTGTAGAGGTTGGTCATAACAAGGTGTGTCAAAATTGTCACAAGGATATGGATTCCCTGTTTGACAATCTGAGCTGAAGTGTGGACCTCCACAGTATTCACAACAGTAAAACTGTTGAGTCTGGATTGGTGAATCATATGGGCATTGGTCATAACCAAAGTTCTGAGCATCACCGGAAAACTGTTCATAGACAAACGTGTTTCTGGCTTGACACTCAAATCCTTGGTGAGGACCTTCACAAAACTCACACAAATATGTCAGTATCTCATGCTGTGGTGGCTAGTAGGATGAATCAGATGTGTCATGGTAAGGATAGGGAGCTTGGTTATAGACAGACCCATCTCCTGACTCTACCATGCTACAACCGGGACAATTCACGCCATTATGAGGACCACCACACCATTGACAACCACAATGGTATGGATACGACATAGAAAGAATCAAAGGTTTAAAGAGGGGTAGGGATGAAGAATCAAAGATGTGAGAGGGTAAAGGTGATTATTTTTGGATTTTTGAATAAACATTTTGTACAAATAAGAAAGAAAATATTTTTGGGTTTTTTTATGTTCGTTGAAAACTAATTTTAAAAAGTTTTCGGGAACAGTTTTGTTTTTATAATAAGAAAATATGAACAAAGGATGGTAAATATACAATGAGTGTATATCCAGAATCACTAATCTGTAAAACCGTTTAGAATAACGCGCACAACCTCCCCGGCAGCGGCGCCAAATTTTTGATTGACTCCAAACGGTCAACCTAAATTGACTAGGTGATGGTCAACAAGGTCAAACATCCTAGAGTCAATACTCCGCGGAAGTATAGGGGTTTCCCCGGGTCGTTATGTCCCGACGAGATGTGGATTGTATTCAAAACGGATTTGTGATCGGGTGAATATGGACGGAAAGGGTTTTGTGAGTGATTTGAACTAAGGAATATATGAAGAAATAGCTTAAATAAGCTATTATAACAAGACTGTAAAGTCATAAAATCCAGAAACGTTTAAAACCTAAAAACGCGTACGTTCAGTTTAAAGTTACGTGAACGTACAAAATAAAACGCGAGTTTTAAAGAAATAAAATACTTACGGATATGAAAATTACATTTTTACAATCCTAATAATAAAAGAAAATTTTTAGAAAAAGAAAAATAATTTTTACACTATTTAATTATTTATTATTAATTACTTACTAATTTCCTAATTACTTTTAATTATTTAAATTACACTAAATTATAACTAATTATGAAAATACACTAAAAATATGAAAATTAAATTTGGAAAAATCTAAAATATTATAAAACTAATTTTAAAATTAAAATTATATTTCTCTAACTTTTTATCTAATTATTATTAATTAATTACTATTTATTAATTACTTAAAATTAAACTAAATTAAGAAAAATAGAAAATGAACAGTAAAAATCCTAAAACTTTTTCTAAAAATATTTTATGACATTTAAAACCTAGGAAAAATATAAAAACATAGGATTACTTAATAAAAACTATTTATACCATTTAATTATCTAATATTAATTAATTAGTAATAAACTAATATTAATTATTAAAAATAGCAAATAAAAGAGAAAAATCTAGAAAAATTCCTAAAAATACTTTAATATACTAGGAATTTAAGAAAAATATAAAAACAGATAAGTACTTGACAAAAATTTAGAAAGAAAAATTAAAAAGCTAAATTATATTAAATAGAAGCTATCACTAAAAATTAAATTTGGTTTTTCTTGAATTTTCTTTTACAAATCTATTAACCTACTGAAAGTGAACAAATTTTGTGAAAGAACCTACTTTGGATCACAAAAATAAGCTCAATGCAAGCCAATAAGCCCCAACAGTTGGCTTATTGGCTTGTTAATGGTACTTGTAAGCTCAAATAAGCTGTTTAGTGAACATAAGCTAGGAAATAAGGTGTAATTAACTTAATGGTACAGAAAGGAAGCTAAATCAACAAGCTAATCTAACTGAATAAGCTAGAAATGAGTAATAAGCTATTAGCAAAACTTCAAAATCAAACAGGCCTGAAAGGTGTTTTCGCAGACTTATTTAGGCTAGGGGCAAAAGATTGGAAACCAAAAACAAGCCTGGAACTAGCAACTTAGGTGCATGGGCTTCTCAAAGACCCAAGAGATTCACCATGGGACCCACAGATAAGCTAGATAATAGCTTATGAAAATGCCTCTTTACACTGATTACTCAGTGTAAAGGGTGAGATGGTGAGAACTTGAAGGGCATAATAAGTAATTATAATGAGAATAAAAGTGAAAAGTAAAAACATGAAAAAAAAGCTGGACAGGAGGGCTTCCTAAAATGACAAAAAGCTAAGGGTAAGCTTATGTGATGTGCAAGCTATGGCCACAAGAAAAGTGACTGTGAAACAGTCCCCTGGTGCAGGGCATAACAGTTCCAAGGGGCAATTTTAAGCTTAAGCACAAGCCAAAACTTTAATGAGTTGGTGCCTAAAAAGATTATAGGTCTACAGGTTAGTAACGAAGGAACAAGTAACCCAAGAATAAACTAGAATGGGGCTTATGGGAACTTATGGGAGGACTACATGGTCAACAGACCTGCTGAGGTGCAGGGCAGAAAAGCTCAACAAGCTCAAATGATCTCACAACCACAACAATGTAAACAACAATAAACAATAACAAAAACAATAAAACCCATAGCAAGATTAAACAAACATTCAAGCAAAATCAATAAGCTCAGACCTTAAGCACATATGCACTTATGTAAACCTATGTGAAATTTCAGCAATCTAGGTTCTAAAGTCCTACTTTGCAGCAAGAAATAAGCATTCAATAAGCTATAAAGTTGGAACCTAAGGGGGCAAATTCAAGATTACCTAGCTGAGAACCTAAAAACCAAAAAAGCCCTATCACAAAGTGGCCAATTGAACCTCAATTAAGCCTTGATTCAGCAAGGAAAATCATAGTGAGGCTGCAGTCAAGCATAACATGCTGACTTTTTTTCATTACACCCATACTTTGGCTAATTTGAATTTGAATTGAGCAAAACTAAATCTAATCAACAAGTTAATCTAAGTTATAACTAACACTACCTAGATTCAACCTAATTCTAACAGATTCTAAGAAATCAGATCCACATTTACCCTATTCTAAGCAGAATCTAAATTACACTAGAATTTTGACTCTTGTTAAATGATTACTAATATTATGCTATTACTGACTCTTACCATTATAATGTAAACTACTAGTACCAACAAATCAGTAAAATGACCAGAATAGCATAGCAATAAACCCAAACCCAAACACCCTCTTAAAGTGTGCCTGCTTTTGATTTTACAAGAGATTTCACCAATTTAAGCTCACATTCTGAAAGAAACTATCTCCTAAGCTATAATTAAGTTTGAAAAGCAAAAGTAGGGTAATAAGTAGTTTGGAAAAGTAGTAATAAGCAGTGCATATAAGCAACTTAAATAAGCTGAAACAGGAATTAAGGGAAATAATTTCAGAATCTTTGGACTTTTTATTAACTGGAAATACAAATTACAATACTAGATTGACAACCTTAAATAAACTAAAACCTAATTAATCTATATTACACTAAATTACCTACTACTCTCTAACTGCCAAAAATTGGCTTACATCTTCTTTATTTATACTAAGAATAAAACTAGGGTTTCCTTCACTTGTGCTTCCTGTCCCTTTTGCTTTCTTTAACAAATCCCAACCGTTGGATTTTGCCTCTCTTCATCTCAACCTTTGATCCCATTTTATGCCCTGTGGAAGGGGGGGAGGTAATAATTAGTGTTTGGGGTTGACTTTGGGAGGTGGTGAAGTAGGGTGGCTATGGTTGGTTACTGATTGGCTCCAAACGGTCAACTAAATTGACCAGGGAATGGTCAACCAAGTCAAACAGCCTAAGAGTCAATCTCCGTGGAAGTATAGGGTTTCCCCGGGTCGTTATGTCCCGACGAGGTGTGATGGTATAAAAAACGGGTTTGGGATCGGGTGATTCTGGACAGAAAGGGGTTGTGAATGATTACACTACAAGATGAGGAATGAAAATAACTTAGAAACACTGTATTAACATTTACTGATGATCAGATGCACTAAAAACGTGAGCTAAGTCTAAAAACGCGTTCGTTTGATTTAAAGTTACGTTAGCGTATGAAATAAAACGCGAGTTTTGTAAAATAAAATACCTACGGATATGAAAATTACATTTTTATAATCCTAATGATAAAAGAAAATTTTTAGAAAAAGAAAATTAATTTTTACACTATTTAATTAATTACTACTTAATAACTAATTAATAATATTTAAATTACACTAATTATGAAATTAAGCTAGAAAAATGAAAATTTAATTCTAAAAATTCTAAAATAATATAAAAGTAATTTTAAAACTAAAAATATATTTTTCCTACTTTTTATCTAATTATTATTAATTAATTACTATTTATTAATTACTTAAAACTAAATTAAATTAAAAAAATAGAAAATGAACAGTGAAAATTATAAAAAATTTCCTAAAATTATTTTAGGATACATAAAACATAGGAAAAATATAAAAAAGTACTGTTGTTAAATAAAAATTAATAAACCTATTTAATTAACTAATATTACTTAATTATTATTAAACTAATACTAATTATAATAAATACTAAATGAAAAGATAAAAATCTGGAAAAATTCCTAAGAATACGTTAAACTATCAGGAACTTAAGAAAAATATGAAAATACAAAAGTACTTAATAATAAGCTAAAAGGAAAAATGAAAAAGATAACTTCTATTAAATAGAAGCTATCACTAAATTTAAATTTGTCTTTTCTTGATTTTTTTTCTTTTACAAAACTAAAACACTACTGATTACATGCAACTTTTATGAAAACAAATCTCATGGAACTAAACAATAAGCTCAGCTTGAGCTTATTAACTTAACAGCCTGAGTTTATGGCTTGAACATGATTTTTAGAGCTCAAATAAGTTGGAAATAAGCTACATAGTGAACACAAAGGGCAAATTAAGCTACAAGAAAGTGAGGTGTACTAGTAAGAAGCAAAAACAATAAGCAAAGCACAAGTAATAAGCTGAAAATTAGAAAATAAGAAAATCCAATGTTTACTCAGAACCAAACAGTCCCTGAGCTCACTTGCAGCCCCCTGTGGGGCCCACCTGGGTGATCCAAGGTCCAAGGTGAAACTTGATCCATGAAGCAGAGGTGGGAGGCTTCCAAATGAACCAAGATTCAGGGTTTGAAGCCAACTATTGAGCTCCCAATGAGCTTATGAAGTTGGTTCACTGGGACAGATGCAGGGCAGAGAAGCAGTTCCAAAGGGCTAATTCAAGCTCAAGCACAAGCTACTAATCTAAAAGCTCAGGGTCCTAAACCTTAAATTATCATTAACAACCTAACAAAGATCAAGTATTCAAGATTTCAAGGTGTAATGAGCTTCTAAAAAGGCTTATGCAACTGATGGTTCTAAATTTACAAAGGGAACTTAAAAACCTATAAGCTATGCTATAAGCTTAAATAAGCTAAACCTATGGGAGAATTAAACCAGGTTATACTAGAGGAAACTTAAAAAGTTAAAAGGAACAGAGGTAAGCAATCATACAATTTTGAAAAGCACTATTCTAGCAAAAGTTACCCATGGGCTGCTCATAAGAACAGGGCTGATGGGGTCCTTGGTGGCTTGCACACAGCTTAATAGAAACTTCCTAAAATTAATCCAAAAACATATGCACATTCACAAGCTGGTAAATAAGCTAACTACCGATTTCTGGGTCTAATTATGAAGCACTGAACAAGCTAAAAATGGTGGAATGAAGGGCTGCAGACCATGTTGTAACTGTTTGTGTAGGGCTGCAAGTGGGTAAAAATGGTTAACTTTGAACAAAAACTTATGCTAGTTAATGAAAAGCAAAGAGAAATTATGCTTTTGAAAACCAAAGACAAGCAGGAAAGGAGTATAAAATGGTAAAAATTGTGCAATTTGAACAAACCCTGAAAACCAGAAACTAGATTGAAAATAGTGTAATAGACAGAAAAGGTGTTGAGTTGAAATGGGTCAAAACATGCTATTTGACTAACTAAACTATAGTGTCAAGTATCAGCCAAGCTTGCAATCCTATTCTACAGCCAAAACATCAACTAAACTAGGCCTATTCTAAATCTAACCTAAGCTACTTGTGAATTCAGTTAACAACTAAGTTTTTTTTTATTAAATCTTACTAAAATCCTCTAAACTGATTAATACTATTTGAGACAACAATTAAATCATTACTAAAACGACTTAAATGAAATTTGAAACTGAGGTTTGGGGTCAAAACAAAATATGCTTGAAAGTAAGTCTTAACCCAAACACCCCTTTACAGGGTATCTGTTGAGATTTTTCACTACCAAACTTTTCAACACTTTTAGAAAATGAAAGCGATAAACTGGACAAGCTAAGTAATGTTGAAATAAGTATCAACCTCACATAATAAGTAGTTTAATAAGCATTTATAAATAAGCAGATATAGATAGGCAGTGGTACATAAGCAAAGTTTTCAACTTTTATTGAAATTAAAGAAAAGAGATTACAACTGAGATTAATGACTAAAAATACTTAAAATTCAAACTCAAACTAGTTCTATCCTACATTACCTACTTAACTACTTCTAAGTCCTAATTGCCTTTAATGGCTACAACTCCTCTGCCATTTATACTCAGAGAATAAGAGATGTGGTCCTCTTTCTTCTTGTCATTTTCCCTTTTTGTTTCTTGTTGAGCTCTCACAGCCATATGATCATATTGGAGACCACTCCTTTAATTATTAGCCGTAGATGAGTTTTTGGGATATTGGATTACCACGTGGACAAGGGAAGGAGTGAGTGGGGTATGTTGGGGATGTTGGGGTTGACTTATGGGAGTGGTGTAGGGTGGCTGAGGTAGGATGGTGGAGGGGGGGACATGGATGTTGGAGATGGCAGAGGGTAGGGGTAGGTTGTGGTGTTTTGGCGGGGGAGAAGGAAAGGGTGGGGTTGACCCAGGGTTTGACCTGGATTTATTAATAAAAGGGTTAGGGTTTTGGGCTTTGGGGTTGTATGGGCTGGAAAGGGTGATGGGCTAGGTATAGGGATTGGGTGGATTGTTTAGTGGATTTGGATTAGTAAAATACAAAGGTCTGTTTGATTTAGTATTTGTAAAACCCAAGGACTAAAATTGTACCATTTGAATTCTTTAAGGGTCTGATTTGCCAATGTTCCAAAGTAACTTCAAAGGGCCAAACCTTCCATATAACATTAGTACAAGGAAAATATTTGATAAATTCCAATTTTTAAATTCCCGAGGGCTTGTTTTGCCATTTTTGAAACTGTAGGGACCAATTGTGTAATTTTCTCAAACTTTTCACCCAAGGACTTATTTTGACAACTTTTGAATTCCAAAGGACTTGGGTTGACTTTTCTTTCATTTAAAACCTTCAGGGACTAGTTTTGTCAATTTTTGAAACTTAGGGGACCGAAACTGCCAATTATGCAAACTTTGTTTGTTTTTCATTTGTTTTTAAACATTTTGCATCTAAAACATATAAAACACACTTTTGAGATAATTTCTGTATTTTGATGCATTTCTGAGTGTTTTTGGATGTTTTGGCAGTTCAGATACGATAAAAATGATGAGTATTTACACATTCATCAATCCCCGACATTAAACTATTGCTAGTTTCCAAAATATATTCAGGGGACCAATCTTGCCATATGTGATAAACAAAAGACCCTAATTGATAATTTTTCCATTTTAAACATCCGGGGACCAAATATGCAAATTTTGGATTTTGAGGGACTGGAATTGTAAATATTCCAAAGTTTCCAAAAAGGGTTTATTTTGCCAAGTTTCATTTACCAAAGGACCCTGAATGTTAATTTTCCAATTTTTAAATATCCAGGGGTGTTTTATGTCAATTTTGAAACTTGAGGGACTAGACTTGTAGATTTCCAAAACTTTTGAGATTTTTCACCAAAGGACTAAATATGACAACTTATGATTTTAAAAGGACCTTTGGTGATAATTTTCCAAATTTTGAATGACTAGGGACTAGTTTTGACATTTTATGAATGTTGGGGGACTGAAACTGCCAATTTTGCAAACTTTGTACGTTTTTCAACTGTTTTACTCATTTTGCATCTAAAACATATAAAACACAATTTTGGAATATTTTCAGTATTTTGATGCATATTTGAGTGTTTTTGTATGTTTTGCAGTTCAGATTTGACCAAAAATGATGAGTGTTTTAGCACTCATCAGTGATCGAAGGATATAGGGGGTGTTGTGGTTGAGCCAAGCTCGAGTTTTAACCTGAAATAAAAAATACGAAGACACTACGTTAAGTGATTGCGCCGGGGTTGGGCCCTGCGAACCACCTCCGGCATGTGAATAAGTATTTGATATGAGTTTAAGGAAATTGTAGTAAAGTGGAGTAGTAAAGATAGCATACCATAATTATGACTCATCCAAGACTATTTATAGGTGATGGAATAACCTTGGAGAGTGTTGATTCCTCCCAAACCAACCAACTTTATTTCTCAACCACTTGTGAATAGTCAGTACTAAAAGCCAGACAGCCCGGGAAGAAAAGCAATTTAAACCAAGGGAGTATAGGAATATATCCCCGGGTCGTTATGTCCCAACGAGGTGTGAATTCTGTAATACAACGAATCTGTGATCTGGTGAAGTTAAATATAGAAACAGAAATCTGACTGACTAACACTAGGAATGTGAATAGTAATAGCTCTGTCACAGCTATATCAATAAAAACGTACAATCAGAAACCCTAGAAATGTAAAAGGATTTACAATCGTACGTTTAGGGTCAAATAAACGTAAACGTATAAAAACAAAGGGGGAATCATAACAAAAGATGGATTTGCATGCCTTAGCGGCTTAAATGCAAATTAAACAAACTTAAAATATTTATTTATTAATTACAAACTTATTTAAAAGGTAACAAAACCTAAAAACCTAAAAATGTGAAAAGTAATAAAAATGTACGTTTAAATTAAATTAAACGTCTACGTACCAAAATAAAACTGAAATCTGATCAATACAAACCTCACAAATGTTAAATTTATATTTTTGTGATCCTAATAATATAAGAAAATTAATTATGAATTAAAATGATTTTTACAAGTATTTATGTAATTACTATTAATTAAAAACTATTTACTTATTAAATAATTAATTAAACTGATTTAAATTATTACACATACTAAAAATACTTAGATAATTAAGAAGATTTTTATAAATCTTATTAACCATCACAGGAATCCTAAAAAATTATAAAATTATTTTTACAACTTATTTTTAAGCTATATCTTATTTAATTACTTAATTGTTAATTAAAAGCTAAATATACTAATTTAAATCTAAAAATTAGAAAATTAAAAGTGAAAATTGTAAAAGTAATTTTAACATATGCTAAACAACTTAAAAAGTTAGAAAAATTATAAAAAATTACTAGGATAAAATTTAAATACTAGAACTAATTTATTTTTTATTTTTAAATTTAAACTAATTAAATTAAAATTAAATCTAAAAACTATTAAATGAATAGTAAAAATTGTGAAAAAATTATAGAAAGTATATTTACTTATAAAGAAGCTGGGAAAAATATGTTGGGGTCATCAGCTTATTCCAATAAGCTGGAATAAGCCAAACAGTCCACATAAGCTTAATATACCACAACTATGTTTAGTACATTATTGTTGCAAGTATAAACGGAACTGGTGCCCCAGAGCAGTTGGAAGGGGTGTGTGTTATAAGCATGTTATACTATCCAAGAGGTCCCAGGTTCGAATCCACACACACCCATTTTTTTCCATTTATTTTATTTTTTTGTTTTTCTTTTTGCAAAACTATATAATAAGTTGAAATATGAAACTTTAATGAAGACATCTTTTTCAAAACTTGGAAATAAGCTGTGTAAGAGCTTATTTCCACCACAGATGGCTTATAAGCCATAAGCTTCTAAATAGAAGCTATCACTTAGCTTTAAAGTTTGTTTTTGGCTTTTTCTTTTCTAAATTATCTAAATACTATATTTATACAAGTTTAATGAAAATGGAACTTTACAAACTTAGAAATAAGCAGATTCCAAGGCTTATGGCTTATTCATTGAGCTTTTGGCTTACAGTCTGAGTTTTAAGCTTGGAATAAGCTTGTAATAAGCTGTACAATGTAAACCAAAGGAAGAAATATGTTTGTACAAGTATAATGTATAAGTATGAACAAGATTATGCACTGGATTGTGCACAATAGTGTGAGCTTATGGTTTAGACAGTTGAGCTTAAAAAGCTCAACTTGGATGGAATGGAAGCTTGTAAAAGCTTAGTATAAGCTCCACACAGGGAATAAAAGTAAAAATATTATATGTACAAGTTATATGAACAATTATAGACAAGCATGTGCACTAGGATCAACCCATAAGCTCAAATAAGCTCATAAGCTTTTCCAGTTACATGCAGTACCAAACACCCCTGCAATCATTTGTATTGGCAATTTAAGCTTATGAAATAAGCTTACAAGGCCAAATAATGAACTTAGATAGCAAGAATGGCTGGTGGGCTTCTCAAAAAGTCCAAGCTTACCTAGTGGGGTCTACTAGGGAGCTGTTGAGGAGCTTGTGAAAAAGCTATCAACTCACTGATTACTCAGTGAGTGATAAGAGATGGGACAAACAAAAAGCCTGTTGCAGCCCTATGAATTGAGCTGCAACATGGAATTAAAACTTGGGATCTTTAAGAATGGTTGATTAGCTCCACAAGGAACTAATTTACACAAGCTGGATCCAAGTATTAAGCTTTTTGTAAGCTTATGAAGTAGACTAAGTGTGCATAAGTATGCTGATGAACCAGCATACTTATCAAAATTGTGATAAGTTCAAGCTATTTGCAGCCTAGTCAAATAAGCTACAAATTGAGATTGAGGCACAGGATCATTGAGATTGATGGTTAAGCTTCAAATAAAGCTAAATCATACAAGCTCAGGATCACAAATGAGCTGTTTATGAGCTTGTGGAAATGGTGTTAGTATATACAGTGTATACTGTGAGAATGGGCAAACAACAAAGCTCAAAGTAACTTATCAAATGAGCTTGAGAGAGCTCAACAAACACTGAGCAATTGAGACTGATGGATTGGTCTTGTGAAAAGCCAAATCTCACAACCTCAAGCTCAGTGAGGAACTTTTGCCAAGCTTATGAAAAAGCCTCAAGTACACTGTTTGCTTCAGTGTATATGGCTTGGTGGAACAAGAAAGGAGGGATGAGTAAACAGTGCAAATTAGCTAGAAAAGGAAAAATAAGCACAAACATAAACACTAGGCCACAAGGGCTTCTAATACAAACAATGAACACAGGCACAAGCCCAAAGGTCAACAAGCTACAAGCTTGTGACTTTGGCCTTGTGATCGTGATACAGGGTAAAAACAGACAGAAATAAGCTTAGTGTTAAGCACTTAAACATGGTAGATAAAAATTAACAAAAATACAATAAGCAAGATTAGCAACAAAATATTAAAACCCTAAAAGCATTTAAACTAGAACTAAATAACAAAGCTATAAGAAAATAAGCTATTTATTCAAAAACCTGAAAAACCAAAACTTTGACTATTTCACAAGAATATAAAAAGCTGACTAATATGAGATTACAATCTAAACTATGGACTGAAATAGTAATAATAAGTTATAAGAACAAGAAAATAAGCTATATAAACAAGTTTTATACTGAAATGATGAGTTTGGACATGTAAATTACAACAGTGATCAAGTTAAAGCTCCAAGATGTTGATTTTGACTTTTGTATAGGTATGCAATAGACTTAAAGGTTTGTCTGACCTTAATGAACTTAGTATACCATATACTAACCAAAAGTAACACCCTGGACTCAGTTAAGCACCAATGATTTAGCAATCCCAAACACACCTTAAACTTAATGATATATATCAATTTCAAGGGTTAACAAGGATTAAGGCCATGAAACTGAACACAAACTATCTATTAACATATAATAAGAACAAATTAACAGAAAAACAACATTTATAACAACAAAATACAAGAATCACTCAAATACCATTTTCACAGTGAAAATGGAAATTCAAGCAACACCATAATCTAACAAACAAGCTATGAATATTAAGCAATAACTTAACTAAATAACAACAAAGGAACACAAAAACACAAATTTCAAAGCATGTAAATAACAAGAATAGTAAATTGCCAAAAATGAATAAGAAACTTACAAAATGGATTCATGTGAGAACTGTGAACCAAGAACTTAGATTACACCTATAGGCTTCCCAATAAGCTTCTAATACCCAAACAAACCATAATTGACCCTGATCCAAGCTTCTTCTTCATTGAAACTGATTTTTTTTTTTGTTTTTCATTGTTTTTCTTAATTTCTTTTTGTGATTTTTGATTGTAAAGACTAAAGCTGTTTTTAAAGTATCTAAAAGCTTGAAAGCTTTTGTCAGGAGCTTAAGTGGCTTAAAAATGTGTCCTCTAAACAACTATTATCAACAATAATTTAAATGATAAGAAAATTGAATGGTACGAATTAAGCATAAAGATAGATTGAAACTACAACTGTATATAGGTTTATTACAATGTGTCAAAGAGTAATAAGGTCCTGAAAGCATGTAAATGACAATTAATAAAGAAAAACAGTAAAGATGATCACTACGTGACCAAGGCTAATCCAAGGTAAGTCTTTCCTTTGCCTCTCTTCTCTCTTTTATAGTCTTTTGAGTTCCCACCATCTTCCTGGTCAAATCCCTCTTTAATTCTTGACCTTTGGATGCGCAGAAATGATCCTAACCGTTTAAATAGATTTTGGCACCAAAATCCTTACACGTAGCATTGGGCAGTTTGAGACTAATTAAAGCACCTTGGTTTGTTGTAGAGGTGGAGGGGACAAGATTGGATAGTAGGGATTGAGTTGGGGGCAAGTTGACACCAGAAACCATGTCTGTGAGTGTGGAGGTTGAATGTGTATTGGTGGGGAAGCATTAAATGCTTGTAGAGTGGGGTGTAAGGTGGAAAGAGGTGGAGAGAGTTGATATCCAGCTGGGGTGGTGAGGTGGAAAGGGCAAGTGGTGAAAAACCACTGGTTTTGGATAACCAGTGAGGTGGAGGAGGAAGACGAGGGGTGGTATTAGAGGTAGTTGACCGGGGTTTGACCCGGTTTAAATAATTAAGGGTGTGGGCTGGTGTGGAGTTGGGCTCAGGTGAGGGTGTGGGCTGGTGATGTTTGTGTTTGTTTATTTGGATTTGGATTTTAATGGATTTGGATTATTGGGTAGTAATAAGAAATCCGATTGGTTTGTAGTATAAATAAGCCCAAGGACTAATTTTGTAATTCCTGCATAGTTGAGGGGTTAAACCTGTAATATTTCCAAAATTGTCACAAGGACTAATATTGCAAAGTTAGATATACCAAAGGACCTTAATTGTTTTTAATACAATTTAAAACACCCAGGGGACCTTTTATGTAATTTTCCAAAGTTGAGGGGGTGAAATTGTAATTTTCCATAAGTTATCAAAAAGGTTCAAATTGTAAATTATGAATAGTACAAGGGTATTATTTGATAAATTTCACTTTTTAAATACCCCGGGACTAAATTTGCCATTTTTGAAACTTGAGGGGTAAAAGTTGCCATTTTGTGAAAACTTTTATCCAGAGATTACTAGTGAACATTTTTGGTTTCCCAAGGACTAAAGTTGACTTTTCTTTCATTTTTAACCTTCAGGGACTAGTTTTGCCAAATTATGAAACTCCAGGGACTGAAAATGTCAATTGTGTGAACTTTGCATGCTTTTCACTTGTTTTCAATCTTTTTGTACCTGAATCACATAAAAACACATTTCAATGATATTTGTAACATTTATATGGTCATTTGTGTGTTTTTGATCGTTTTGTGGATTTAAACAGTATAAAAGATATGTGTATTTAGACACATATCAAATCCCACACACTAAACTATTGCTAGTCCCTAGCAATCTTTTATGAAAAATTAATGGATTTCATCTCTTTACCAAAAGCCATCACTTCTGGAGTAGCCAGATGTATTGATTCAAGTAAGAAATATGGTCTACCTGATAACCATGTGATTTTGAGCAAATCACCAGCTGTCAACGGATTTGATTTGTCTTTACCAAATGCCGTTTGCTTCTGGACTAGCCAACTCTTGATGGAATAGTCAACATCTTGGTGAGCTGATTACCAATTATGGTTTTTCCACTGCCTTTACCACAAGCCATAATCTTGCGGGCTAGCCAACTCTTTCACTTTTTAGGATATGGCGAGTTGATTTACCATACAATTTTGGGCAAATTGCAAGCCATCAACGGTTTTGAGATATCTTTACCAAGAGCCGTTTGCTCCTGGATTAGCCAATCCTTATGTGGGTTAGACATGGTGGATTGATTATCATTTGTTGTGTTTAGTGCAAAGCACTTCCACTAAGTGAAAAATTTTAAAATTTTGGCCATTTGGGTGAAAAAAGGGCATAAAAGGGTACATAATCGATCAAATTCGCCAGAATTCCCCCCCCCCCCCCCCCCCACACTTAGAAATGAATATTGTCCTCAATATTCAAAGTCCCGGCTATTATGCCGAATCTTTGAACGTAAAAAGATAACATTTAAAGCTATGTGGGGTAACACAACAATTATTTAATTTTTTTGTATTTACAATTTTTCATTTCATTTTCAAGATATATACAACATGTGGGGCACACCCCCACACTTGGGTGGTACACACGGGTGAAAACCCATGTTTATGCTCCTGTTTTTGATTACCAAGTCGCTAGCTTGACTCGACCCCGAATTTAATGGTTCATGGGGAAATGATTGGATGAGAAATTGGAGTGGGGTCCACTCACAGAATTATAAATAGTAAGGTAAGGAGAATCTTTTTGGTATTTTTATTTTATAATATCGGATGTTAGTCATCGTAACTATCATATACTAAAAAGAAAAGAAAGTAGGGAAATCCTAACAACCGCCCCTCGAAAGGGAATCTGGGCTTGACAGAGTTCAGCAACTGGAATCCGACAACTGAACAATCAAACGTTCTCAATAGAGGAGTTAACAAACTGCGCGTTTCCGCCCCTTAAAAGGGAATCTAGGTTTGTAACGTCTACCAAATTGTGTTCAAACAGCCAACAACCAAATGTTGTAACTGAGGGAGTTATCAAACTGGGCAAGTTGTGGGCTACAAAAAGGAAAATATTTTTGTATTTTATATGTTTTTGGAAATTGAAATGTAATATATATAAATAATAGATATTTCAACAAAATAGAAATTCGTTATACGCAGCACAGCCTCTCCGGCAGCGACGCCAAATTTTGATTCCTCCCAAACCAACCAACTTTATTTCTCAACCACTTGTGAATGGTCAGTACTAAAAGCCAGACAGCCCGGGAGGAAAAGCAATTTAAACCAAGGGAGTATAGGAATATATCCCCGGGTCGTTATGTCCCAACGAGGTGTGAATTCTGTAATACAACGAATCTGTGATCTGGTGAAATTAAATATAGTAACAGGAATATGACTGACTAACACTAGGAATGTGAATAGTAATAGCTCTGTCACAGCTATATCAATAAAAACGTACAATCAGAAACCCTAGAAATGTAAAAGGATTTACAATCGTACGTTTAGGGTCAAATAAACGTAAACGTACAAAAACAAAGGGGGAATCATAACAAAAGATGGATTTGCATGCCTTAGTGGCTTAAATACAAATTAAACAAACTTAAAATATTTATTTATTAATTACAAACTTATTTAAAAGGTAACAAAACCTAAAAACCTAAAAATGTGAAAAGTAATAAAAATGTACGTTTAAATTAAATTAAACGTCTACGTACAAAAATAAAACTAAAAACTGATCAATACAAACCTCACAAATGTGAAATTTATATTTTTGTGATCCTAATAATATAAGAAAATTAATTATGAATTAAAATGATTTTTACAAGTATTTATGTAATTACTATTAATTAAAAACTATTTACTTATTAATTAATTAATTAAACTGATTTAAATTATTACACATACTAAAAAGACTTAGATAATTAAGAAGATTTTTATAAATCTTATTAACCATCACAGGAATCCTAAAAAATTATAAAATTATTTTTACAACTTATTTTTAAGCTATATCTTATTTAATTACTTAATTGTTAATTAAAAGCTAAATATACTAATTTAAATCTAAAAATTAGAAAATTAAAAGTGAAAATTGTAAAAGTAATTTTTACATATGTTAAGCAACTTATAAAAGTTAGAAAAATTATAAAAAATTACTAGGATAAAAATTAAATACTAGAACTAATTTATTTTTTATTTTTAAATTTAAACTAATTAAATTAAAATTAAATTTAAAAACTATTAAATGAACAGTAAAAATTGTGAAAAAATTATAAAAAGTATATTTACTTATAAAGAAGCTGGGAAAAATATGTTGGGGTCATCAGCTTATTCCAATAAGCTGGAATATGCCAAACAGTCCACATAAGCTTAATATACCACAACTATGTTAAGTATATTATTGTTGCAAGTATAAACGGAACTGGTGCCCCAGAGCAGTTGGAAGGGGTGTGTGTTATAAGCATGTTATACTATCCAAGAGGTCCCAGGTTCGAATCCACACACACCCATTTTTTTCCATTTATTTTATTTTTTTGTTTTTCTTTTTGCAAAACTATATAATAAGCTGAAATATGAAACTTTAATGAAGACATCTTTTTCAAAACTTGGAAATAAGCTGTGTGAGAGCTTATTTCCACCACAGATGGCTTATAAGCCATAAGCTTCTAAATAGAAGCTATCACTTAGCTTTAAAGTTTGTTTTTGGCTTTTTTTTTCTAAATTATCTAAATACTATATTTATACAAGTTTAATGAAAATGAAACTTTACAAACTTAGAAATAAGCAGATTCCAAGGCTTATGGCTTATTCAGTGAGCTTTTGGCTCACAGTCTGAGTTTTAAGCTTGGAATAAGCTTGTAATAAGCTGTACAATGTAAACCAAAGGAAGAAATATGTTTGTACAAGTATAATGTATAAGTATGAACAAGATTATGCACTGGATTGTGCACAATAGTGTGAGCTTATGGTTTAGACAGTTAAGCTTAAAATGCTCAACTTAGAAGGAATGGAAGCTTGTAAAAGCTTAGTATAAGCTCCACACAGGGAATAAAAGTAAAAATATTATATGTACAAGTTATATGAACAATTATAGACAAGCATGTGCACTAGGATCAACCCATAAGCTCAAATAAGCTCATAAGCTTTTCCAGTTACATGCAGTACCAAACACCCCTGCAATCATTTGTATTGGCAATTTAAGCTTATGAAATAAGCTTACAAGGCCAAATAATGAACTTAGATAGCAAGAATGGCTGGTGGGCTTCTCAAAAAGTCCAAGCTCACCTAGTGGTGTCCACTACGGAGCTGTTGAGGAGCTTGTGAAAAAGCTATCAACTCACTGATTAATCAGTGAGTGATAAGAGATGGGACAAACAAAAAGCCTGTTGCAGCCCTATGAATTGAGCTGCAACATGGAATTAAAACTTGGGATCTTTAAGAATGGTTGATTAGCTCCACAAGGAACTAATTTACACAAGCTGGATCCAAGTATTAAGCTTTTTGTAAGCTTATGAAGTAGACTAAGTGTGCATAAGTATGCTGATGAACCAGCATACTTATCAAAATTGTGATAAGTTCAAGCTATTTGCAGCCTAGTCAAATAAGCTACAAATTAAGATTGAGGCACAGGATCATTGAGATTGATGGTTAAGCTTCAAATAAAGCTAAATCATACAAGCTCAGGATCACAAATGAGCTGTTTATGAGCTTGTGGAAATGGTGTTAGTATACAGTGTATACTGTGAGAATGGGCAAACAACAAAGCTCAAAGTAACTTATCAAATGAGCTTGAGAGAGCTCAACAAACACTGAGCAATTAAGATTGATGGATTGGCCTTGTGAAAAGCCAATTCTCACAACCTCAAGCTCAGTGAGGAACTTTTGCCAAGCTTATGAAAAAGCCTCAAGTACACTGTTTGCTTCAGTGGATATGGCTTGGTGGAACAAGAAAGGAAGGATGAGTAAACAGTTCAAATAAGCTAGAAAAGGAAAAATAAACACAAACATAAACACTAGGCCACAAAGGCTTCTAATACAAACAATGAACACAGGCACAAGCCCAAAGGTCAACAAGCTACAAGCTTGTGACTTTGGCCTTGTGATCCTGATACAGGGTAAAAACAAACAAAAATAAGCTAATTGTTAAGCACTTAAACATGGTAGATAAAAATTAACAAAAATACAATAAGCAAGATTAGCAACAAAATATTAAAACCCTAAAAGCATTTAAACTAGAACTAAATAACAAAGCTATAAGAAAATAAGCTATTTATTCAAAAACCTGAAAAACCAAAACTTTGACTATTTCACAAGAATATAAAAAGCTGACTAATATGAGATTACAATCTAAACTATGGACTGAAATTGTAATAATAAGTTATAAGAACAAGAAAATAAGCTATATAAACAAGTTTTATGCTGAAATGATGAGTTTGGACATGTAAATTACAACAGTGATCAAGTTAAGGCTCCAAGATGTTGATTTTGACTTTTGTATAGGTATGCAATAGACTTAAAGGTTTGTCTGACCTTAAGGAACTTAGTATACCATATACTAACCAAAAGTAACACCCTGGACTCAGTTAAGCACCAATGATTCATCAATCCCAAACACACCTTAAACTTAATGATATATATCAATTTCAAGGTTTAACAAGGATTAAGGCCATGAAACTGAACACAAACTATCTATTAAAATATAATAAGAACAAATTAACAGAAAAACAACATTTATAACAACAAAATACAAGAATCACTCAAATACCATTTTCACAGTGAAAATGGAAATTCAAGCAACACCATAATCTAACAAACAAGCTATGAATATTAAGCAATAACTTAACTAAATAACAACAAAGGAACACAAAAACACAAATTTCAAAGCATGTAAATAACAGGAATAGTAAATTGCCAAAAATGAATAAGAAGCTTACAAAATGGATTCATGTGAGAACTGTGAACCAAGAACTTAGATTACATGTATAGGCTTCCCAATAAGCTTCTAATACCCAAACAATCCATAATTGACCCTGATCCAAGCTTCTTCTTCATTGAAACTGATTTTTTTTTGTTTTTCATTATTTTTCTTAATTTCTTTTTGTGATTTTTGATTGTAAAGACTAAAGCTGTTTTTAAAGTATCTAAAAGCTTGAAAGCTTTTGTCAGGAGCTTAAGTGGCTTAAAAATGTGTCCTCTAAACAACTATGATCAACAATAATTTAAATGATAAGAAAATTGAATGGTACGAATTAAGCATAAAGATAGATTGAAACTACAACTGTAAATAGGTTTATTACAATGTGTCAAAGAGTAATAAGGTCCTGAAAGCATGTAAATGACAATTAATAAAGAAAAACAGTAAAGATGATCACTACGTGACCAAGGCTAATCCAAGGTAAGTCTTTCCTTTGCCTCTCTTCTCTCTTTTATAGTCTTTTGAGTTCCCACCATCTTCCTGGTCAAATCCCTCTTTAATTCTTGACCTTTGGATGTGCAGAAATGATCCTAACCTTTTAAATAGATTTTGGCGCCAAAATCCTTACACGTAGCATTGGGCAGTTTGAGACTAATTAAAGCACCTTGGTTTGTTGTAGAGGTGGAGGGGACAAGATTGGATAGTAGGGATTGAGTTGGGGGCAAGTTGGCACCAAAAACCATGTCTGTGAGTGTGGAGGTTGAGTGTATATTGGTGGGGAAGCATTAAATGCTTGTAGGCTGGGGTGTAAGGTGGAAAGAGGTGGTGAGAGTTGATATCCAGCTGGGGTGGTGAGGTGGAAAGGGCAAGTGGTGAAAAACCATTGGTTTTGGATAACCAGTGAGGTGGAGGAGGAAGACGAGGGGTGGTATTGGAGGGAGTTGACCGGGGGTTTGACCCGGTTTAAATAATTAAGGGTGTGGGCTGGTGTGGAGTTGGGCTCAGGTGAGGGTGTGGGCTGGTGATGTTTGTGTTTGTTTATTTGGATTTGGATTTTAATGGATTTGGATTATTGGGTAGTAATAAGAAATCCGATTGGTTTGTAGTATAAATAAGCCCAAGGACTAATTTTGTAATTCCTGCATAGTTGAGGGATTAAACTTGTAATATTTCCAAAATTATCACAAGGACTAATATTGCAAAGTTAGATATACCAAAGGACCTTAATTGTTTTTATTACAATTTAAAACACCCGGGGGACCTTTTATGTAATTTTCCAAAGTTGAGTGGGTGAAATTGTAATTTTCCATAAGTTATCAAAAAGGTTCAAATTGTAAATTATGAATAGTACAAGGGTATTATTTGATAAATTTCATTTTTTAAATACTCAGGGACTAAATTTGCCAATTTTGAAACTTGAGGGGTAAAAGTTGCCATTTTGTGAAAACTTTTATCCAGGGATTACTAGTGAACATTTTTGGTTTCCCAAGGACTAAAGTTGACTTTTCTTTCACTTTTAACCTTCAGGGACTAGTTTTGCCAAATTATGAAACTCCAGGGACTGAAAATGTCAATTGTGTGAACTTTGCATGCTTTTCACTTGTTTTCAATCTTTTTGTACCTCAATCACATAAAAACACATTTCAATGATATTTGTAACATTTATATGGTCATTTGTGTGTTTTTGGTCATTTTGTGGATTTAAACAGTATAAAAGATATGTGTATTTAGACACATATCAAGTGTTCACACATTTCTTGGTGATCATGGGGGCGTCTCATGATTTATGGTAACCGCTAGGGCTTAGTGCTCCACTCTTCCTGGTTTAGCGAGGAAGCTAAAGAGAAAGAGGAGACGTGGGTGAGACTTGGTCTTGCTAGAGCCCCGTCCTAATATCGTCGTAGGATATATCCCAAAGGGCTTAAATCCTTCTATTGGTGAATTCCCAATTTATAACTAGATCAAAGGTGATTAGTTTTACGCCATTGAAGATTTTAGGAGGCTGACTAGAGCCTTTGATATGTAGGTTGCGAGTAGGCTCGAAGGAGAGTCCTTCGACCTGATCGGAGGGTACATTATCAAGGCCCCCGGTCGAAAGTTATATATACGTACGAGGATATATGGCTTATGACTTTATCCAATACCTACACCCTCCCTTGAATCCCACAGCGTTGTACGGATAAGGAAGTATGCTTAAACATGCATTAAATATGTTTAAAGTTACTCAACCATTTGTGTTGTAGCTACAGTAGCGTAATCCATGGTAACCAAAAAACACGTCTAGTCTAATTTAAATAACCCCTTGGAGTCCGGATAGATATAAATGACACGTGTATGGTCATGATCAAAAGAAGGGTCGGTATAAATACTTATTACCCCCAACCCTAATTCACTTTTACTCCTTCGCAGAAAATTATCATTCAAACAATGTGTATTTTCTGATCAAAACATGACATTGCCTGTTTTTAATCTCTCCAAGAAAAAAGGTAAAGTTCTTCATCGCTGATTGTTCTCTATTTTCTCGTAGTTATAACAACCGTTTTTAGCCATCATGAGTATGAACTCGAAGTTTATTAAAAAAGAATAAAAATGCACATTAACTAAAGATGAATTAACTGCCTTTCTTAAAAATTACCCAATACCCAAAGAGTTCAAAATTATGCTTCCAGGCAGAAACCAGAACATCTATGATGCCCCAAAAGGGTTTGTAGGACTTTATACCCATGCGTTTACTCTTTCTAATTTGAGGATACCACTTCACCCTTTGATACTAGAGTTAATGCAGTATTATAAAGTACACATCTCTAGGTTAAACCCATTTGGGCTAGCCAAGCTCACAACATATATTGTAATGTGTAAAGCCTACGGGTACAAGCCTACATTATCAGTTCTTAAGGACTTTTTAAACCTATACCCTGGTGGGAATTGGTTAACTTTAGCCAAAAGGAGTGAGGTTGATGTTCCCAATTTACTGTTAAAACCGTTTTCCAATATTACGGGCAGGAAAGGGAGTTTCTTTTATATCCAAGATACAATTATACCCCCAGAGTACCCTGCTTTGTTGAATGAAGCTTACAAGTATGACAAAAAAACGCTTCAATGATGAGTTGCCTTACACTGTTCGAAGGGATCCGTTGTATCAATACCTTGCCTGTCATCCAGTGAATGTGCAAACATTCCCTGAGCCTATCCTGTATATGGCTGGTATTCTTGATCAGTGGGAGGGGCCTCCGTTGAAGCCTGAGATAGAATGTGATGGAAAAAGTATGTATACTTGTATTTAAATTGATTAAGCAACTTATCTGATGATATTTACTCTTTTCCTCCTTTTTGCAGAAATGGCCTTTCGAAACTTTGTGGTTTCTGGTGGTGCTAAAGAGGCAAGTTTCCTTCCGAAGGACCCCAATGAAGTAAGCTATGGTGCGGGCTCTACCATAGTGTAACACCCCCAATTTTTGTGATACGCAGCGGAATTCAAATTGGGTGTTACTTCATGGCACAATAGTTGAATAGTAGAAAACGATCACCAATTTAGTCGTTTTAAAAGATTTATCATTCGAATTTGTATAAATACCAGAGTTTACAAAATGAGATCCCAGATGGTTCCATGTTTACAAATTACATTAAATGAGTTTTCGAATGATAATAAAATTTATAGCCCTCTTGAATATTCGTGCTCCTCCGTGCCAGCCTCGTTCATTATGGACCTGAAATACATGCTAAAGTGTCAACACAAAGGTTGGTGAGTTCATAGAGTTTGTAGAAATAGTTGTGGAAATCTTGTAAAATTATCGATACTAGTATAGGTAAATACTATGTTAGGAATACAAATATTCCTATAAAAGACTCGGTCACCTAAATGATGTAATAGCATTAAGATAGCTCGTAGTTAGTATATTATTTAGTTAAGTATTAGGTTAATCTATGTAACAACGTGGAAGAAGGACGGGTCTTTACCCACTGTATGCCTGATCCACAGCCCGGGTGTGGGCGTTTTTATCTTTCTTGTAGGAAACTATATATATCCCTCTCCACATGTGGAGAGGATTGGAGCTTCCGTTATTCTCAATCTAATATTTCTCTTTTTCTCTCTACACTTTCTCTCTCTAGGAATTCCTTCCAACTTCTCCTCATCTCTCTACTTCTCTTATTACTATTAGATCCATATTCACAAGAACCATACATGCTTTGATTATTGATATTCTACAATTGGTATCAAGAGCCATGGTTTCATCCTAGGGATTGTTTGATCTCAAATTTTCAGTTTGGTTCATGTGTTTTTATCATGGTTCGACTTTGTTTTCATAAGATATCACTCTTGCTTCATTTGAGTTGTATACGTTGCTAAGTCTGGTACAAATGAATTTTTTTTTCAAAACAAATATCTATTTGCAAACTGTTGAAGGTTTGCTAGTGGTTCACGAGTGGTATTTGTTTCTTCTTTTGGTGCTCTTTTGTCTTTCTTACTAGCGGTTAAATCTAGTTTCATACTAGCGGTTTGCAATTGAAAGAAAATAATAATTTAAGTGCCCTGTCTTGTATTGCATGTACAGCTATTGAGTTTTGGCTGTTTGTGAGATATAAACAAAAAGTAGATTGTGACATGTTTGTACATTTGTGACCTGCGGTTACCTTAAAAAACTGTGGTTACCTCATAATTTTGCGGTTCATTCGAGTTAGCGGTTATCTCATAAGTTAGCGGTTAGCTCTCAAACCTGCGGTTAGCTCAGGTCATCGTTGCAGTTAATGAGTTAGCGGTTGGTAAAGAAGTTAGCGGTTAGTAAAGAAGTTGCGGTTAATTCTTTTTTGCGGTTACCTTGTTTAGATTTAGGCAGCGGTTTAACACATCTTATCAAGTAAAACTTCATCTCATCCTAACTCGTTCACAAACAAGAATCGAAATGAAAGAATAACAAAAACAATCAAAAGGAAACCAAAGGATCTCAGATTTCTAATGTTGTATTCTAATTCATCCAAAGACAAATCCAAACGAGATACAACTTCATCACAGATCTTTAAAGAAAATTGACAAAGAAGATTGACTTCTTTTGTATTAATATCCGAACATCTATTATAAAGATTAAGATCAAAACATAGTTGTTTCATCTTTATCTTTGATTCGGTTTGAACGTTAACACAAAATAAAATACAAAGGATCTCAGGAAAGGGGTGACGAATTCTTCTTCATTACGGTGATTTGGTATGGGAGTAGTATTGTGTGGCTGCGTGACTTTTGATTAGGTCAAAGGGTAAATGTGTGATTAACTTGTCTTATATACCGTATATTAGGGTTGATTAGTGGGATATTATAGCATTCGATGCATGTGGGCCGTGATCATCTAACAAACTTGGGCCGTGTGCTAGGGTTGCTTGGAGCATAAACAAAGTTGGGCAAATATACGGTAGGTGCATGTGGGTTGCCTCTATCATTTTACAAACTTGGGCTGATCTGGTTGCATGTGGGCCGTGTGCTTTTAGTTGATCAGCTGGGCTTTTAGTTTCAACAGGGACAAAATTTGCATCCATATCTTGTTGGATTTTATTTTGTCCTAATTCTGTTGTGGTAAATATTAGTTGGACTAAAATCTTGTGAGAATATTTGGTATATTATTTGTACCATGGTTTTGAGTGTGCCTCAAGAACCCGAGAGCGTGAATTTTGTGGTTTGTGATATTTTCGAGTTTATTGTACAACTACGGGGCTTATTCGGAATTCGGTACACAAACATTGTCTAAAATTCACTGTGACTTGTCTGAAACTCACTTCAACCGATCGATCGTACAATTATCACGTTCAACATATAACCTCTAATCATTGTTCCGGTCCAACGGTTCTCATAACACGTTAAACCAATTCTTCAATGTTTCACGGTTTTTTCTTGATTTTGTAAAATCCCGCGAAAGAATCTATTTCTCGGTTTAAATCATAGAATTGTAAAATCCCGTGCGCGTTCATAATCATGTCTACTAATTCAAATGCTGTCATCTCAGAGATACTTAAATTGTACGACATGGTCGATGAACATAAGACTTCCAACCCTTCACAACATGTAAACGTGTTTGAGTCTGATAACGCTGTAATGGAATCATCGTGCTCGAACTCTCATGAAAAAGACTCTCTTCAGCCACATAAATTGCTCGATAATGCAAAGGATTGCTGCATTGAATGCTTTCGACAACTTCATTCACACCTCTCGTTACTTTTAGAGGGAAATGGATTCAAAATGGGATTCGAAAGTGCATTTACAACTCTCTTCGGTCAAGATGTTCAGACTTTCACAGACATAATGATTCTTAATTTGGATCAATTACGACAACAACTGGACCAAGAAGAATCTTCAAATACTGGATCCTTAGCTGCCCTCTGTGTGCTCAGCAAACAACTTCAGAGGTTCAAAAATTCAAAATCCGCTATGATTTATGACTACTAGCGTGAGATGACGAAAAAGTGTTTTGCTGATCACACGGGAATAGAGGTTGACACGTTTAGAGATACACTCATCCAACTCATGGGTAATGTCAAGGAGTTTATTGAGGAAAGAGCACAGCACAAACTTATGTATGACGACAAGGTGAAGGCATCTCGGATGCAATCATGTGAGGGTATTGTTGATTCGGGTAAAGCATCGGATGTTGGGTCAGCTGTCACTAAATGCAAAGGATCAAAGACTGATAAGCTTGACACTACCAACAGTTCAGAGACTCTTTGTCACAACTCTAATTTCATGTCCTTTTTCAAACGTTGAAATTTCATAATTCATCTCGGAAAGTTACTATTCATTTCTACTATTCACTATTACTATTCATTTTCACTATTCATCTCCGAAATTTTTATTTCATATTCTCGTAAGTTAAACTATTTTAACGATAATCCGAGAGTTTGACGCTCGTCGGATCATTTCTGCAAATATCACGAAGCCGTGTCCGAGATTTACTTTTGGGTTTAAACGTCATTCCAGCATCCCGATATGTCCATAAAACACTATAAACAATAGAAATATGATTTTCTCTCATTTTACGACAATTCTAAAAGTTTTGGAATTTTACGTTTTCCAGTTCAGCGTTTTACGCGAATTACGCGTTTTAGACCCGCGTTTCCAGTTTTAACAGCGTTTAAGCAACCCGATGGAACTTACCATTCATTTTATATTTTATTATGGAGTATTTTGACAAGTTTAGTCATTCTTTCAAGTTTCATATTTTTACGATACCCGGATTTACGTTTCGTGATTTAACACTTTACGGTTAGCGATTATCGGAACCACAACTGACTCCGTAAACTAGATAATACCAAGCAAACTTTCAATTTTCTAGCTCAAATACACTAGAATCAACATCCTAGTGTATGTATACAAGACTTTTACTTCAACTTGACCTCTTAATTACAATTATGCCATCACCTCAAAGATATTTGTAAAAACATCAACACTTAACATAACATATCATTTACAAGATCAAAAAGTGAGGTTTTCTCTCTTTTCTCTCTTCCTAGCCACGACCAAGAATAAAAACACAACAAAGATCCATTATTTTTTTTCAAGATCAAGTGATAATCAAGCTCTACTTTCATTCCTTGTTAAGGTTTTGTGATAAAAACCTATGTTTCTTAATCAATTTCTCATCAAATCACCTCAAACTTCAAGTAAGCTTCAAGTAATCTTATTCATCATCTAATACTTTCATTTCATTAGTTATATGATGTATTTTCAAGTTATAATAGTAGATCATTCCAATATATATGTTATATATATATCACTTTTTACAATAATACTCTTTAATCATGGATCTATAGTTTTTATTAGTAACTTCAAGAGATCCATCATTTTTGGGTGATGTTTAGGACCCCATGACACCCTAAGAAGGTGTATGGTAGGATTGGGTACTTGTGGAGTTGATTTGGAGTAGTTTGGTTAAGTTTTGAACAAGTTACAAACTAGGAAAATCGATTTTTGAAACAATATATAAGCTACTGTCCCAAAACGCCAAATATAGAAAACTCAGGGGTTTCCGGGTAACTTTGGGCTAGAGATTCAGAAAATACTTTCAAAAACGAAGCCGTGGGCGAAAGAACGGATTAAAACGGATTTATAACGAAGGAGATATGATTTTTGCAAGTCTAACGACGAAAACTATTATTTTCTAAAAATAGTAAGCTGTCACACGATTTTTATGGGTAAAATCGAGGCGTTAGACGTAACCTAGAGGAACTGAACTATCAAAAATATATTAGTATATGTCAATACGATTCCGGGGATATAAAGAACGTAGAAAACAAGCTTATAACGACCAAGATACAAACGTTTGAATTTTAGACGATTTTAATATTTTCCTTCAGCCCAACACTTAAAAAATTTTCCAAAGTATTAACTATTTCGCCAAGTGACCAGGTTTAGAGCCAATTTACTCATTGATAAACTCATTTCTGGAAAATTTACATCAAAGACAAAAAGTTAGTTCACCCAGCCTAGTTTTCAAAACATTCAACCGTTTGTCAAAAGGATTTATAACGAATAACTTATGGTCTTCCAAACTTTCCCGAAAACTGCCTAGAATCTGCCAAAACAGCCCAAACACCTCACTTGACGGCTATTTTCCTTTATGATTGAGACCCGTATAGACAAACTTGAGTTCTGTAACTTGTTAGATATGGTGAAAATCTTCTCAAAACTACTGAGCTTCTTTCTTAACTATTAATATTCACTATTTCGCGACTAGTTTTGCGAGACAATTTTGGTCATATTTTCAAGTTATGAAAAGTGTCATTTTACGACGAAAATACTATATTTACCGATAGAACACCAAACGAGGATCGTGGAGTACCGTTTCAACTTATTTACATGGGAAGTGTTTATTAACTTAATGAGATGTCAAAAACGTATTTGTCGACGATAAACGTTATTTTCAAAACTAACGAGTGGTATCGATAACATACATATTTGCATGTGTATCATCATTTCATTTCTTGCATTAGATCATATCACTCATATTAGGTTGCGGTTAGAGATCGTGCCTCATTTCGTATATCCACTTTTGTCATCGTAGCTATCGCACCAGGTGAGTCATAGCCCCTACTCTTTTAATAGTTTTGTAAACTCTTTGGGGGAGAATACATGCTCGTTTTACTTAAACGCATTCTTGCTTTATATGGTTGATTACTCAAATAGTTTCAGCTTTATCTAAATATATGTTTGATCACCTGCATTTCATTGGTATGTTTGATTACCTGTATTTCTTTGATATGTTTAATCACCTGCATTTCATTGGTATGCTTGATTACCTGTATTTCATGGGATTGATCATCCTTGTTTATATGACCTCATGGTCACCAATTGTTCGTATATGTTCATTGTAATATTGTGGTATTCCCCACTTGGCTGTGATGTCAAACGTAATATTGTGGTATTCCCCACTTGGCTGTGATGTCAAACGTAATATTGTTGTTTCCTTACTAGACTTATTTTATATGACCTCATTGTCATTATTGTTTACCTGGCGACATTGTCAGACTTATTTTATATGACCTCATTGTCATCATTGTTTACCTGGCGACATTGTCAGACTTATTTATATGGCTTCATTGTCAAAATTGTTTATATAGCGATATTGCTACCTTTATCTATGCGTCGTGGTCCAAATATTACTTTCATTTACATAAACCAAATCATATTTGGTAGTGGGTTGTAAACACACAGGTTACAAGTCTCTTATGGCGGGACTTGTAACTGAGTGATTTACGATGCCTTTGCTGGGAAATCTTCATTCATATGCATTACATTCTTTTTCACAAGACTCTATGAACTCACCAACCTCGTGTTGACACTTTAGCATGTATTTTCAGGTATTAATCAATGGCACGCTACAGGAGGTTTTGGCAGGGCATGGCATGGTCATAGAAGACTCTGATTTTTCATAATGGGACCGTTTTAAATTATTTTAAGGGCTTACTTCCGCACTACTTTTAACAATGTAAATTCAACATTTTGATTAAACTATTTTATTCTAAATGATTCAAGAGAAAACCATTTTTGAACTTGTGTTGTAATACCAATTGAGTTACACCCCAGCTACATGTATGCTTCCGCTGGACCCAATTTTGGGGGTGTGACACTCTTGTTACACATGATATGGATGCTGATTTCAGACCCGTAAAAGAACAGGTGTCAAGTGCTGAGGTACCCCTCACTGATCAACATAATCAACATAACGTGCTTTCTAATGAACGGCAGCATACTGATCAAATTAAGCCCACTTATGACACAAATTTGTTAGAAAAGAGTGACAGCAATATCATTTCTAATCCAACAAATATGAGTCATAAGGGGGGAGAAAGTGATCAGGATGCTGAATGTGATGATGAGTCAAGTTCTTTGTTTACGGCTGAGATGTTTAAATCAAATGACATAGTTGATAAAGAAGTTTTTAATGACATGGTTGATAAAGAAGTTTTTAATGAACTTTCAAACAGATTTATACAACTTGAAAAACATTGCATTTCACTTGAAATCGCAATGCAACAACAGAAAGAAAGTTTTCAAACAAACCAACCATGTAAAAATCCGGAACTTCCTGATTTCCGTGAATTCTTTATGATTAATGATTTAAAAGCCCAGCTGGAAGCCAAAAACTTGACAATTACCAACTTGAAGAAACATATCTCTGCTATGAATGTGAAATGTAGTTTAGTCGAAACAAACAAGGACATTGATGCAACTAAGACAAGAATTAGTGAATCGTCAATCTATGTGGCTGAATTACTTAAGGATAATGAGTCTTTGAAAAAGCATCAAAAGGTTTTAGGTGACTCAATCAAAGAAATGAGAACTAAGACGATAGAACAAACAACCACTTTGATTACCAAAAATGATGAATTCAAAGCTCAACTTCTTGAAAAGGGGTTCACAATAACCGCATTAAAGAACGAGCTAAGAAAAGCAACAGGGGACAGTGTGAACACTAAGTTTGCAAAACCATCAATCTTGGGGAAACCAGGTTTTCAATCAAATAGAAACCAATCCGTTGTTAGGCAACCGATTGCGTTTAGATCTAAACGACCAAAACTTTCAAAAACACGGTTTGCCTCCCAAGTTGATGCGGAACAAGTTTTGACAAAACCAGTCACTACACATTATTTGCCTAAGATAATTGCTTCTAGTTCGGTTAAACCTCAACAAGTAGTTACTCCTACACCTAGCTCCTCTAGGATTAGTTCGAAAACAGTGTCGAAGCCCAGCATTAAGGTTCAAAACACTTATGATATAAATGACTTGCACAAGAACTATGATCTAGAAAAGGCTAGGAAAAGGGCACTACTTCATAAGGATGGAATCTTAGGTTTACAACCTTGTATGATCCCTCCTAGGATATTGAGGAACAATGCTAAGGTTCAACCTGTCAAGTCTAGGATTTATAGTAAGTCACCCACAATGCATAAGAAGCAAAATAAACCTATAACTTCTCCTAGGTGGATTCAAACTGCTAAATCTTCTGAGATTAGGAATATCGATAAGCCTTCCACTGTGCATAAGAAGCTTAACAATCCTAGACCTTGCCATAAGTGGATTCCAACTGGTAGAATTTTTAAAGATGCTGGACTTAAGTGGATACCTACCGGAAAGATACTTACCAATGGCAATACCTTGGTTGACCGTGAAACCCCCAAGGGTTTGGATACTTTTGTCACTAACCCATATATATGCAATTAAGTTTGTAATGTTAGTGCAGGTAGTCCTTACTCAGTTGCAGGTACATCAATCACTCACCACACGAGAAGACTCGAAGTCTGGAGGCCTATAGCAAGCATATCTCCTACTTCAGGAGGTATAGAAGGTCAATGTTGATGTATGCACACAATGATGTCTGAATACTTCAGTTCAGGCCTCGTTCTTCATCGACGATGACGTCTGAATACTTCAGTTCAGGCCTCGTTCTTCATCGACGATGACGTCTGTTCACTTCAGTTCAGGCCTCGCTCTTCATCATAATGACGTTTGAACAATTCAGTTCAAGCCTCGTTCCTCAATGTCATCATTATGGCGTCTGCTGACAACACTTCAGGCCCCGTTCATCAAAGAAAAGAAAGGTGTACGATTCAGTGCGCTTTATCTTTGGAAGAAGAGAAATCTTCTTAATTTTGACCATTCTTAACAATACGGTTCATGCTTCCTCCATGATTCGTTCAGTCATCAAGTGGATCTACTCATCTTTGCTTGAATTCACATTCACTTGCTCATTCAAAAATGGCAAACATCGTATGCAATTTTTGAGGGGGAGAAGAGTGAATAAACTACATGATTTCAGTCATCAAGTGGATCTACTCATCTTTGCTTGAATTTACATTCACTTGCTCATTCAAAAATGGCAAACATCGTATGCAATTTTTGAGGGGGAGAAGAGTGAATAAACTACATGATTGAGTGTATTCTTATTCACATGCTCAATCAAAAATGGCAACCTCGTATGCAATTTTTGAGGGGGAGAATTGTGAATAAAATACATGATTGATTGTATTCTTATTCACTTGCTCAATCAAAAATGGCAAACCTCGCTTGCAACTTTTGAGGGGGGGAAGTGTGAATATACCACATGGTGATTAATGATTGTAGAATGGTCATACGACTCGTCTTACGACTCTCCTCCAACACCTAATGTTCCATTAACTAAGGATGACTGGGATTTATGTTTGATGATTACTTCCAAGCTTCAACGAATGATGATTGATCGAGATGCACCATCCAGAAGTATTACTCAGACTTCTCAAGTAATCCAATCTCTAGTTATTCCTCAAGGTGTTGATGATGACTATCATGATTGTCAAGATGCACACATGAATAATGATCCGTCGTTTGGTGGCATAATCAAGGATTGTTGTTCCTATCAATGTGCACTCTTTAAATTAACCCAAAGGACATTATGGAAAATGTCGGCTAAAATGTCAAAACGGCTAAGAATTTGGACATGGAATGTCAAGTAATCTCGGAGTTTATTTGGTATCCCTTATTTGAGATTGAAGTTGACTTTCACAAAGGAGTGATCTTATTTTATCTTGAAGTCGGGGTTGGTTGGATGAAGACTCTTTGAGATCCTTGCTTGAGCTTTTACCTTTACAATGACGAAGACTTGGATATCTAGTTATTTTGGTGATTCTTCTTTTTATAACCACAAAATAACTATCACTTTAAGGAGTGTCGCAACTTACATGAAGTTGTCGGTAGTCAAGAGGTGATGTACGTCTTATACTTGATGGTTGGTTGGTTGAAGAGTATAGAGTACTTAGGGATTTGATGTTGAACAAACTCTCTATACCGCTCTTAGTCACACACTAGTGCAAGCTTAAGTCACAAAAATTGGGAATTCTACTTCAGTTTCTAATTTGGTATGTTAGGTTTACTTCATCAGTGGTCACTTCAAATAGCCTACATAAGTGGTGGTAAAGATAGTCTGAGAGAGTCTTTTTGTAGCAGTTGATTCTCACCAGATCCATTTAAGCAAATTTTTGTTCTTCTTACAAGATTTCTAGTACGTGTGCATTAAATGTGTTGCAGATTCTGAGGTATAAAAACCAGCAAGGGGGAAGGAGACATGCATCTGAATGCATAATGAGTACACATGATGAACTTAATACTTCGTCTTAATTGAAGTTATGCCGGGAAGACATATGTCACAACCGCAGAGATAATCAGTGTCTTAACTCGTGGCATTTGGTGTATCATTCCAACTATGTGGGGGAAGTGGTCTCTTGATACTTGTGGTATGTATTACATCCGCTTTCAGTGGGAAGAAATATGAGAAGAACAACTGGAGAGTGAGATGATATTGCTTATCGACATCTTCATATGAGCTGATATGATTTTTGGTAAAGTGCTTCTGGTTAATGCTTCATGTACACAATGTTATGCTGATTCCGATGAGATCACAACCATCAGGCGAGAGATCTGTGTACATCAAGGATGCGCAACAGGTTCACGTGATCGGGCTTAATCATAGATTCCGGAGGTGATATACGCAGAGATGATCAGTGCTTCAACCTGTTACTTTGGTGTCATCATTTCTTCTTGTGTTGGATACATGCGTACAATATGGATTGAGTTGGCATGTGTAAGATAACTGGAAAGCATTTAGTGAAATGAAGATGTTGATATCTGATTCCCCGTAATAGACAACTGCTCCAAACCTCAAAAGTAATGTGACATTGGGGATGTACAACAGGGTCATGTGATCGGGCTTCATCATACATTCCGGGATTGTTAACCGCAGAGATGATCCATGGTTCACCCTGTTACTTCGGTGTTATCGTTTTCTTTGGGTCTTTGATCGTCATACAATGAGACCTTTTGCATCACTTCAACTACTTGGGGAAGTGGTCTCATGAAGATGATTGTCGGTTTGGGGGGAAGCTACCAAAGCTTCACATTGAGGAGGCTATAATTTGACAATTTGTGGTGCCTAGCAATTGACTCAGTTGTGAGATTCTAGTGATTTGTTATCAATCTGTGTTTAGTGAATTGTTGTGACTTAAGTCATTCCGATTGGTCTGATTGTAATTTGACGTTGTGAGTTAATATTCACAACTTGACTTATTACAATCGGATCTACCGTAACTTGACTTGTCGCGACTTGACACTTAGTGCTAATTGTGACCTATCCAAGATCTCACTCTAAGCCTAACTCGCATATCACATCTTACGGTTTCTTTTGTTGACTTTAGTAAAATCCCAGGAGAGAATCGATCTCTCGGTTTAAGTCACAAGAGTTGTAAAATCCCGTTTAAGATTATATCATGGCAACTACCGCTTCAGACGATTATTCAGGAGCCTCGAAAGCTTTGGTGGTGAAAGTTTAAGAGATGTTGACTACATACTTCTACAACGAGCTGAACGATAATCTCATTTTGATGCTCATGTCAACATCTCCTTAAACTGTTTGGTATCCTTTGTACATATCTTATACCAATATGTAAATAGAAAAATATAAAGCCTATAAAAACCATAAAAATATGAAAAATCATAAAAAAAATACAAAAATATTCTTCTCACGACATGTCTCTTGTGTAATCAATATTATGTACGTTTCTAGAAATGTCATTCAATAATGACACAGAATCATACATATGCTTGAGCAAGAGTTTTTCGGTTTCAAATAAAGTTTTTTTCTAAAACATGTCGTTCCTCAAAATTTTCTTCAAAACTATGGCTTGTAGTCATTTCAGGCTACAACTCGGACTTCAAAATAATGGTTTGCTATTACTTCATATAGCAACCCGTTTTTCAAAATGGGGAAAACACGTTGCCAAAAATACGGTTGTTCCTTGTACCGGGTGAAGTTCACCTGGGCATGGATTACTTTATGTCCATGTTTCCTCGATCTAATGTACGCTTCAGTGCATTATTTCTTGATAAAGAAGAGAAATCTTCTTTTTATCGCCAAATATTTTCCCTTCTATGATTTTTCCAGAAAATATTTGTGCAAAACTTGGTGGTACCATGAGATTTTGATTGAAAATCAAATTGAACTCAAAATTTCGATAAAATTTTTCACTCAATCAATGACACCATTTATTTAAGCTTTAACATCCGTCATTGATTGAGGGAGAGAGTGATTTCTCAAAATTTTATGTATCATCAAAACTCTCCACTTTTTACCACAATTTGTGATGGTTATGTGTCAGAATGAGTACATTTTAAAAGAGTTTTCGTTAAAACTTTGAATCTTTTGTAAACTCTTCAAATCTGACACATAACAACCTCCCTCACAGATTGAGGGGGAGCAAGAAAAAGTTCCTTTTATCAGAAAATATTAAAATTGACCGCATTTCTCTCCCAAAAGCTTTCTAACTTATTTAAATCAATTAAGATCAAAAATCTCGAAAGATTTAAAATTTTTGATCGGGGGAGAGAATGTGATTTAAATATGAAAACTGATAATCAAAAGTGATCTTTTGGACTCAATAAATAGGCTCCCACATATGTGCTAAACACTTTCGAATATCGATGCACATATTGAGGGGGAGCAAAGGCGTTTGTGGAAGTAATACCAAAGACCAACCATTTATCTTTATGCATGGAGTTATAAGGATGGTTAAGGTTAGGTATGAGTTCCCATGATCCACCAGAACCGGAAGGATCTTCCCAGGGACAATCCTCTAGATAGATTAGAAGTCCTTAGGAATGATTGAAAAAAGGAGTAAAGTGAGAAAGGGAAGAGTGCGGACTGAGATAGAGCTAGGACTGGAACAAACCCAACAAGGTTCTAGTGGTGAAGTCTCGGTAAGCACTGAAGGGGTTGAAGAATTAAAAAGAATCGAAATGAGAAAGGGTGAAAAGAAATAGCCCTCCAAATGTTCAACCTTAGGGCAGAAACCGGGTTCAATTCATAATCTACTGGCGGTTACTAATGTAACACCGGTATTGAAGACAAGACGTCATGGACCCAGTGACGCACTGCACCAAACTTCCCAACCACTCAAGTTCTCTTAAAAGAGCTTGTTTAATTCTCACGGGGAACCCTGTGCAATGTATCGACCGCTCATTGCGAGCCATGTTGGTACCTAAAACAGGAGACGCCTCCCCAGTCTCCAAGAGCGGATCAAAACGCACTATTGAGTCTAGAGCCATGAGATCATCCATAAATCTCAATAGGACACATTTCCAAATATGCTTATTGTTTCACACAATGTGGAAAATAAGATAAAATACTTAGAGTCCTACGCATTATCCTTGTGATATTGCTAGAACATCCGAGTGATATTAAAATATTCACAATGAAGATGGAAATCCTTCTAGAGCGAACATCATTCAAGCTCTTGGTAGGTGACATGTGAGATCCATCTTGGATCAACGATCAAGTGACAACTGGAAAGCAACAATGGTGCGATTCAACATTGAAACCAACTTCTTCCAGGATATGGATTGACGGATACTTTTGCTAAAACCCTTCAATGTGCTCACATACTAATTTTTCGAGCACATTGATTGTGTATAATCTTTCAAACAAAAGTATTTTTTGATGGAAATGTGATTCAAAGTATAAAATTCTCGTCGTGTCTCAAAAATGTTTATTATATGACACGCGAGTGATTTCTATAAATCAATTTCTCATCAATCCGTGAATACCAATTCACCGATTCACTCTACCGTGCTGTATGCTTTGAGACGTTCCGGTATGAGAACATGCTAAGTATGAAGATTCCGAAGTGGTTTCTTTGGAAAATTTATTACTACAAGCTAGAAATTCCTGTCAAGGAGAGTCTTCTTTAAAAGAGACTCTACCTGATCATAGGTCGGTTTTCACAAAATCGGAGGGTAGTATATCCTCGCAAAATGAATGACAAAGCCATATTCGTTCTCTATCTTTATTGCTAACTGTTTTATTTCAGGGACACATATAAAGATGGCGTTGATGGCTCCTATCTCCAGCTGAATCGGGTCAATCCATACCTCATGGTCACACATCCTCCTCACTTTCAATGATGAAGAGAGACTTACTACAACGAATGTTGAGAGACTACCAACAATGTTTCCGGAACTTTAATGTAATGTCTCCTGATCCAGAAGGGTGTGAGCATGATGGTCCTAAAGTCACCACACCACATGAAGGCAATACTACTATGGATGAGCTTGGAGATTTATTGTGGCTGATGATCTCAAAGAAGCTCAAAGATCACACATCCCAAAGGAACTCCAAATCACAAGTTCATTGCTTGAAGTACAAAGTGTGTTGAGAAGTGAAGAATTAGAACCTACGAGCTACAAAGACTAAAGAATGCTTGAAGATCAAAGAGCTTTGGGGGAGATTGTTAGGAATACAAATATTCCTATAAAAGACTCGGTCACCTAAAGCATGTAATAGCATTAAGATAGCTCGTAGTTAATTAATTAGTTAGTTAGATATTAGTTTAGTGTAAGTAACACCGTGGAAGAAGGACGGGTCTTTACCCACTGTATGCCTGATCCACAGCCCGGGTGTGGGCGTTTTTATCTTTCTTGTAGGAAACTATATATATCCCTCTCCACATGTGGAGAGGGTTGGAGCTTCCATTATTCTCAATCTAATATTTCTCTTTTTCTCTCTACACTTTCTCTCTCTAGGAATTCCTCCCAACCTCTCCTCATCTCTCTGCTTCTCGTATTACTATTAGATTCATATTCACAAGAACCATACATGCTTTGATTATTGATATTCTACATACTATATGAAGGTTTCTATGATTCCAAGTGTATGACTATTATACTAATTACTAAATACAATATCACATGTAGGTAGTACTTCTGATGCTCTTAGTCTTTGACATAGAAACCTTAAGTTTTCTAGTTTATGGATTCTAGTTTCTGCTTAGTTCGTAATTGTACCTAGCCCATTAGCTCGAGATCATACCAAGTCCATTAGATCGAGATCATACTAAGTCCATTAGATTGCTATTGTATCAAGTCCATTAGCTCAATAAATGATTCATGATTTGTCATATTACCTAGTGTTCTCAAATATAGTGCGCTTGTTTGCTCTAATTGATTCAACTTAATGGTTACACTAATACCAATAGATCTAACCATAGTATTCGTGTTCACTACGCATAGTGATTAATGGTTCATGATATAGAAGCTCTAAGTATGGCAATAATGTTACTTAGCATAAATAAACATTTAGTTCAGGTAAGACATACAATTCGCAAATAATCATGTTTGAAATTAACAGTAGTTGAGCATGTATCTCCCCCAAAGAGTTTATAAAACAAGTATAAAAACGGAGCTATGACTCACCGTGAGTTGGATGATGTTTTAGTACTCTACGAAGTGGGATTGATAAGTCGGGAAACCTCTACGTGCAACGTAAGATAGAATGTTGCAACTTAGGTTGGAACAATGTCTAAGGAAACAAAGACGAGCCTATATATATCTTGCATATTGTTCATGATGTAGTACTTAGTATATAGTGTAAGTCGTTGTATAAAAATGGTTTATGAAACATGTATAGTTGGTATATCTCGTACTACCGTTCGGGCCGTTATAATTCAGAGGTCATGCAGTAAACGTTCGAGGAGCTAGGACACTTTAATTTGTAAATCCAGTAACTCGTCGATCCGTTTACCCAAATGAAACCCCTCACATGAAGCTCCCTAGTGTTGTAGTATTTGATAGAAAATATAAGCTTTCGGTCATAAAAAGTTACATGTTCGAAGGTCGAATAAACTTATGAAAGTTTATTTTAAATGAAGATTGTTATCTTTAATGAGTTTACTAAGTCTAGTATGGATGGGATATTACTTGCAAAGTCTCATGGTCATTGGATGGAGTAGATCCAAATTGGTTGATTATGTGACGACTAACACTTTAGTTCTTGTTTTTGACTTAGAAAGCTTTTAGGTCTTAGCCGTGGCCTTGCCGTGACTTTGGTCTTGGCTACCATGTCTTGAGACTCAGCCTTGGCCTTAGCCGTGGGCTGTGGTCTCGTCTTAAGGCCATTAGGCCTCTTGGTTATAATTGATTGTGACGAAAAATATAGTTGTTAAGCTTAACAAGGGGCTGTTAAGATTTTGAAAATGTATCTCATTTGTTATGCGTTTTCATGGTTTAAGCTTCTTTACACCTGAACGAAAATGTCGTTCCAGACAACTTTTGTGTTTTAACTTTTTGATGAAACGGACCAGAAGGCATCGAAAAAATATCGTAATTTGATCAGAATGCAAATTGGCAGATTCGGGTCTTTAGGTTTGCTAACTTCTTTTGGCCATAACTTTTGACTCGTGTACTCGTTTTAGGTGATTCAAATTGATATGTTTTCCTTTTAAAGTCCTCTTTAACAGTAGGTAAGTTTCCAATATCATGGTTATACTATTTTGGTTGAATTTCACAATATATGTCACTAGTTTTCTTGTCTATGTCAATTTATCTACATATTGTTCCTTTAACTTGTTTTAATGTTTTTATACATCATGAACATAACACAAAGACCATATATAGAATGAATGAAACATAATAAGCATGAAAATGATATTGAGAAAGAAAGTGTATTAGGGTTTCTTATAACTTTAGGCTTTCTAAAGAAAGGAAGTTAAGAACAAGGATTAGGACTTTGATTGAACTAGGATCTCTAGCTTCCAACTTCTCTAATCTCTTGACACCAACTTGTGACTACTTGAGAAGGCACTTGAAGTCTCTACAAGACACTTCTTGTGTGGATGGAAGATCACCAAAGGATGGAAGAAACAAGGACTTTGGATCAAGCAAAGCTTTACAAGAGCTTTGGAATTGATATGGACCTTGTATTCTTGAACAATACTTAAAGTAGAGAGAAAATCATGAATGTGTTTGTGTTTGTGATGGTATGAATGACCAAATGGGGAGGGGAGGGTTATATAGGGCCTTGAGAAGGTGCTAGGAAGGTGACTAACCAAGCTTGTTAGCAAAGCTTTGCAAGGTGTTGCAAGATTAGGCAAAACTTGGAGCCTAAGTTGCAAGGTGTAATGATCTAGCGAAAGCAAGAGATGAAGAATCACCAAGAATCTTCCTAGAGTTGGTTAGGATGAGGAGGGGTGACTAGGTGGTTTAAACTTGGTATTATCTAGTTTACGGAATCAGTTTTGGTTCCGTTAATCGCTAACTATAAGTCGTTAAATCATGAAACGTAAAACTGGGTATCGTAAAAATACGAAACTTGAAAGAATGATTAAACTTATCATTATACTCTATAATAAAATATAAAATGATTGGTAAGTTCCATCGGGTTGTTTAAACGCTGTTAAAATTGGAAACGCGGGTCTAAAACGCGTAATTCGCGTAAAACGCTAAACTGGAAAACGTAAAATTCCAAAACTTTTGGAATCGTCGTAAAATGAGAGAAATTCATATTTCTATTGTTTATAGTGTTTTATAGACATATCGGGATGCTGGAATGACGTTTAAACCTAAACGTAAATCTCGGACACGGTTTTGTGATTTTTGCAGAAATGATCCGACGAGTATCAAACTCTCGGATTATCATTAAAATAGTTTTACTTACGAGAATATAAAATAAAAATTTTGAAAATGAATAGTAAAAATGAATAGTAATCCGAAAATGCGAATTGTTACAGTACCTACCCCTTAAAGGGAATTTCGTCCCGAAGTTATGTTTGTGTTATATGTTGGAGTTGTGTAGATGAAGATGTGTGGTTTACTTATGAGGACTAAAGTCTGGAATTACAAGTGTTGTAGTTTGATTGTTTTCCTCGGAATACGGTGTATTAATAGAAATTGATAACGTAGTTGAATATCAATAGAGATTCATATAATAGTCGAATATCAAAGGAAATTGATACAGCAGTCGAATATTAATAGAAATTGATATAGTAGTTGAACAGAAATTGATATAGTAGTTGAATATCAAATAGAAATTGATATAGTTGTCAATTATCAATAGCAATTGATATAGTAGTTGAACAACAATAGCAATTGACATAGGAATCGAATAATGGAAATTGATATAGTAGTCGAATATCAATGGGATTGATATAGTAGTCGAACAACAATAGAAATTGGGATAGTAGTTGAATATCAATAGCAATTGATATGGTAGTCGAATAGAAATTGATATAGTAGTCGAAATTCAAAATAGAAATTGAGATAGTAGTTGAGTATCAATGACAATTGATATGGTAGTCGAATAGAAATTGGTATAGTAGTTGAATTTCAATAGGAATCATAATTGGATCTAGTTCTTCGAATCGTGGGTTACTTTTTTTATATACCCATAGTTGTCTCATCCCATTCTTGTAGATGTCAATATTGTAGATTATCGAAATCCTACCCAGTAGGGAGCACCAATCGTGTTGTGTCATTCAGACACTCCTTCTCAACCCATTCTTGTAAATATCGATATCGTAGTTTATCAAAAATCTACCCGGTAGGGAGCACCAATCGTTTTGTGTCATTCAGACACTCGTTCTCAACCCATTCTTGTAGATATTGATATCGTAGTTTATCAAAAATCTACCCGGTAGGGAGCACCAATCGTGTTGTGTCATTCAGACACTCGTTTTCAACCCATTCTTGTAGATATCGATATCGTAGTTTATCGAAAATCTATATGGTAGGGGGGCCACCAATCGTTCTGGTTAATCCTTAACCTCGTACCAATAGCAATTGGCATAATCGTTCTGGTTAATCCTTAACCTCGTACCAATAGCAATTGGCATAATCGTTCTGGTTAAACTTTAACCTCGTACCAATAGCAATTGGCATAATCGTTCTGGTTAAACTTTAACCTCATACCAATAGAAATTGGCATAATTGTTGCAATCATAGCCTAGTAGGCAATCGGTTGTTGTACCTAGTGTTTATTGACTTCATACTTATGTTATTTCGGATACAAATAAGCCCACTTGTTTATAATTCTTTATTTACATAGAGTGGCGTCCCAAACAATGTAAATAGAGGTATATAAACTTATGGTTTGGTGATTTACAATTTCTTTATTTAAATGAAAAGGCGTCCCAATCCATTCAAATAAGGACATTATAAATCATCCTACTTAAGAATTCCCGACACAACATTCATACTTAGCCGGCGAGTTACAAGGTAGTGTATTACGAGATGATACTAGTGTTCCAAAAGTACGAAATGAATATTCATACTCGTCTTCGGAGATGGAGAGTAAGATAATTGGGGGAAATTGACCTAGTGTTAAAAATAGTTGGTGAGTACACGGTCAACGTAAAAAGGATGAGAATCTTTATAAGCTAGTTAACACGGCAATTATCATATCAATCCTCCTATTGCAAGTCCCGCCCATACAAGACTTGTAATACTTAGATTCATATATCATTCCATATAACAAACTGTGACAGGTTTCGATATCATATGAAATGATATTTAAGGCGATGAAATAGTCTTAGAGACCATTGTATAACTTACAATGTCTGGGAAGTGAATTAGACCATTGTGTAACTCACAATGTTTGAGAAATGATAGAGAGATCATTGTGTAACTTCAAAATGTTTTGAGAAATAAATGAGTCCACTATTTCATTTACAGTGTTTGGGGATGTAATTGAGACCACTGTAGGACTTACAGTGTCTAAGAATGTAACAGAGACCATTACAATGTCTGGAAAATAGGAAAGACCATTGTAATTAGTTACAAATGTCTTGGAGAAAATTTCGTAATCCTAAAATGCACGAGTAGATAAATATGGTTGTGCCGTAATTCTTTAGAATAGGCATACGAAGATATGTTTAGTCCATCGTTTATATAGAGTGATCGAAAGTATGTCGAGTGTGTATATATCAATATACTAGTATATTCGTGTAGTATAACATGCATATATGTCACATAATTGTCTGGAGGTTGGAAGGCACGGAGAGCGAAAGGCTATAAAATGTTTTTGTGGAAAATCAGTTATAGTTTAGGTCTCAATTAGACCCGTTTCTCTATAACTATAGCTCTGATACCAATCTGTAACACCCCCAATTTTCGTGATACGCAGCGGAATTCAAATTGGGTGTTACTTCATGGCACAATAGTTGAATAGTAGAAAACGATCACCAATTTAGTCGTTTTAAAAGATTTATCATTCGAATTTGTATAAATACCAGAGTTTACAAAATGAGGTCCCAGATGGTTCCATGTTTACAAATTACATTAAATGAGTTTTCGAATGATAATAAAATTTATAGCCCTCTTGAATATTCGTGCTCCTCCGTGCCAACCTCGTTCATTATGGACCTGAAATACATGCTAAAGTGTCAACACAAAGGCTAGTGAGTTCATAGAGTTTGTGGAAATCTTGTAAAATTATCGATATTAGTATAGGTAAATACTAAATGAAGGTTTCTAGGATTCCAAGTGTATGACTATTATACTAATTACTAAATACAGTATCACATGTAGGTAGTACTTCTGATGCTCTTAGTCTTTGACATAGAAACCTTAAGTTTTCTAGTTTATGGATTCTAGTTTCTGCTTAGTTCGTAATTGTACCTAGTCCGTTAGCTCGAGATCATACCAAGTCCATTAGATCGAGATCATACTAAATCCATTAGATTGTTATTGTACCAAGTCCATTAGCTCAATAAATGATTCATGATTTGTCGTATTACCTAGTGTTCTCAAATATAGTGCGCTTTTTTGCTCTAATTGATTCAACTTAATGGTTACACTAATACCAATAGATCTAACCATAATATTCGTGTTCGCTACGCATAGTGCTTAATGGTTCATGGTATAGAAACTCTAAGTATGGCAATAATGTTACTTAGCATAAATAAACATTTAGTTCAGGTAAGACATACAGTTCGCAAATAATCAAGCTTAAACTTTTATTTTTTGTTCTACGTATATTAAAGTATTGATTTTTTGCTAACAAGCGTACTCTCATGAGTATAAATCATGCATTTATGAAGTGTATTCAACATATATTTCTTTAATTACATTCTTTAGTCAAGTTTATGAAAAGACTTCGAATTTCAACAATCTATCTATGAGTTACTGATAAGGCTCGATTAATTGAAGGATGTTTCAGTTTAAGAGTTGCTTTGAACTCTAATGGAAATATAAAGTCCATAGATTTACGTCAGAGAAATAACCTATAATCACCTGTGCCACCTTTACCTAAGTCATGAATTTTGTGAAAGAAAAAAACTACACAGCTCGTGTATTACACGGGTTTTAAGCTAGTTAATACATTAAAATGAAGAAAGCAATTAAGTACACAAAAAGAAAATACAAGTCGCTCATGTGAATGAAAAGGACATATAAGACGCGACCCTATGCAGACGCGACCCCATACTCACACAATTAATATATAAAAATGAGGAATTAATTGCTGTGAATGTGAGAAATTAATTAGACAAAATAAGAGATTTCATAAATGACAATACACCTATAACAATTGAATGAGTCGCTGTAACAATTGAATGAGTCTCACATATTTATGTTAAGTCGCGCACATATATGTTACATTCGCGTGACTATAGTGACATTGACAGGTATAGTTAATTTTGGTAAAATTTTGGACAAAAAGTTTGTATTGGTAAAATGGGTATCTAGTTACTCCATTTTCAGGGGTGAAGTCATGATTTTAAGTTAAAGGAGGCCGGATTTTTTTCCGAGATAGTAACGACATGTATATACAAGCATGTGCTACACCAAACTGGATGGCAAACAAATATTATACTCTGTAACTAAACCTATACTATATTACTGTAATAGTCAATGATATAACTCTCAAATTTATAATTAATATAAGTAGAATTTTGAATGTTTCATTATCGTGTTAATTTTAACATCAAGCAATTTACAGATTCATTCATAAACTTTCTATTAAAAAAATACAAGTCATCTATAATATTTATCAGTTGTGGTTTTTATTAAACGGCTGAATGCATTACATTATATCATTTTCTAGAGTACCAAATTACTTTTTATATTGGAATAATAAAAGAGGAAGAAATTACCAAAATGGCCCATTGCCCTGCGGTCTAGGCATATTTAGTCCGTTTTTAAAAAATTTCTGTTTTAGCCCAGGTTGCCCTGGGCAACTTTCGTATAGCCAACCGAAAGAAGACAAGTGTCCTCAATTTGCCCAAAATACAAAAAAGTTTCCCCGACGTGGCACTCTATAGTTGGTTATACGAAAGTTGCCTAGGGCAACCCGGGCTAAAACGAGAATTTTTCAAAAAAGGGCTAAATATGCCTAGACGCAAGGCAACCGGGCTATTTTACTAATTATCCCTAATAAAAAACATAAAGAATGAATCAACAATCTTAAATTGCTAATGTCTAATGATCCAACAAAAGGCAGGAAAAACGAAAGAGTTAAGGTTATAAAACTATAACACCTGATGACAAACCACAAAGTTCTTTTGATTTTTCCAGCTGCTACCATTTTTTGTTGTAATATCAATGACTTTTAGAGGGGGCGGTTAAAGATTTATTAGTGGATAATGGGCCATGGGCTAAGCCAACTTAAGCAAACTGGGCTAGTTGGGGGAGGCTGAGCACCCTCATGGCACCCTATCCCCTCCGCCGTTGTCCATTTTAGTGATTTGTTTTTTTAACGATCTTCTTTTTCTTGCAACATGAAATAGCAGCACTGATTGTCATAACAGGAAATGCATACTCAAAGGTTAAAATAAAGGTAAAAGGCATTTGTAGCATATAAATTTTGTAGGGAATACGATAGATATATTGAAAATAAGTGGTGTTATCTATACTATTTTATAATGCATTTAGGATATCTATAATTAGAAAGACTTATAAATTAAGACGTTTTATTTCTTATTATGAAAAGATTTCAAATATTGATTGAAGAAGGATTTCAAACATTAAATGCTATAAAACTGAAAAACTGAAAACTAGAAACTAGAAACTAGAAACTAGAAACTGGAAACTGGAAAACTAAAAACTGGAAAACTGAAAAACTAAAAACTGAAAACTAAAAAACAAGAAAAACTGAAAACTGAAAAACTGAAAACCAAAAACTGAAAAACTAAAAACTTGAAAACCTGAAAAACTGAAAAACAGAAAAACAGAAAACTGAAAACTGGAAACAAAAAACAAAAAAGTAAAAGCAGAAAATCTCTACTTATAAAGCTGAAAACTAAAAATTGGAAAATTGGAAAACTAAAAAACTGAAAAACTAAAAACTGAAAACTAGAAAACTATAAAAACTAAAAACTAAAAACTGAAAAACTAAAAAACAGAAAAATTGAAAACCTGAAAAACTGAAAAGCTGAAAACTGAAAACAAAAAATAAAAAAGTAAAAGCAGAAAATCTCTACTTATAAAGTATGAAGACAATCAAACGTGTAACCGACCGCAAAATATAGTCACACGGTACCCACCGTCACTTTGCGCGGGTACCGTTCTAGTAGACTATAGAGCATATAAATACTAATTTCCCAAAATAAATAAATAAATAAATACTATGTAATAGATAATCATTTAAAGCTTTTTACTCCCACAGATTTCCTACATCTCCTTCATGAAAAATTGTTATCTTTGTGTATGTTACGAACATTGTATCGCTGGCTTCCAACGCAGTCATTTCCGCAAGCTTGATTAGTAGGTTCTAAACCATTTTTAATGACATGTTACCACCTTTGTTACTCCTTAGACCATCGGAATATGTTGTCACTAGAATCCGCCTATGTTCTTCTGTATCCATCAGATACTGATCTTGCTCTTGTTCCACCAAAAAGATCTGGCTGCACTCCCATGTCTTGCGCACCTCAACGTACCTGTCACAATCTTATATATCATCGTCAAGAAGAAGATTGATAGTGACAAGATGGCTATTCTAGTAGTAGTGAAGCTTCTTCCTTTGAACATTTTTGGTTTGATAATTTTGGATAGTGCCTCTAGCTGATTATATAGAACCTGTTAATCGAGTCTTGGTTTGGTGGACTGATACGGTTACTACATGCACTAAACCGAACCGGCCTATTCTCCATTCAGTTTCAAGTAAGAATAATAAAGATATATATTGGGTAGTGTTTGATAACAACTTAAAGCGTCTTAATTAAAAAATAGGTAAGTTAATTAAGTCACCAAATGAATGTTGGTTTATTGCTTAAAACTAATTAGAGTTCATGTCATTTTTCGTGCCTGTGGTTTGCCGTTTCAATCACGTTTAGTCCCTGCCGTTAAATTTCTTCGGATTTGGTCCCCGTGGTTTACAAACCCATACGGGTTTGGTCCCTTGACCGTTAGTCGACTGTTAAATATATGCAAAAAGACAAAAACACCCTTAGTTATATATATATATATATATATATATATATATATATATATATATATATATATATATATATATATATATATATATATGCAAACCACAGGGACCAATCATGATTAAAAAAAAATAATAAAAAAATTCTAAAAAAATTTTCTTAAAAAATTTTCAAAAAAAAAAATTAATAAAAAGTTTTCAAAAAAATTCGAAAAACATTCTAAAAAAAAATTTTTTTGACGAAAATTTTTTATTCCAAAAAAAATTTTGAAAAAAAAAATATCTGATAAATTTTTTCTTAAAAAATTCGAAAAAATTTCTAAAAAAAAAAAATTGACGAAAATTTTTTTTCCAAAAAAAATAATTTGAAAAAAAAATTTTCTAATAAAATTTTTCGTAAAAAATTCTAAAAAAATTTTCTTAAAAAATTTTCAAATTTTTAATAAAAAAAATTCTAAAAAAAAATTAATAAAAAATTTTCTTAAAATTTTTTTTAGAAACATTCTAATTTTTTTTTAATTACACTAGAAAAGTGAAAATAATATTTGGAAAAATCTAAAATAACTTAAAACTAATTTTAAAATTAAATTTGTATTTTTCTGACTTTTTAAATATTTATTATTAATTAAAAACTAATTATTAATTAATAAAAACTAAATTAAATTATGAAAAGTATTAAATGAAAAGAGAAAAATCTGGAAAAATTACTAAAAATATTACAAGATACCAGGAACCTAAGAAAAATATAAAAATGAAAATTGCTTTTACAAAAAGCTGAGAATAAGCTAAATAGCTTAAATAGAAGATATCACTTCTATTATTTTGGTCTTTTTTGGATTTTTCTTTTTCAAATATGTTTATATACTATTTATAAGCAACTTTAATAAAGGAAGTTTGGCTGAGTATCAAGAATAAGCAAATGGTGAGCCTATGAACAAGATAGAATAAGCCAATGGCTTATTAGGATTTGAAATTGCTTGAATAAGCTACACTATTGAGCCACAACCCAAAATTAACCAACAACTAACAATAATATGAAGAAATAAGTACAAAAGATTCAAATGAGCACTCACAATAAGCTAGGAAGGGCAAATAAGCACTTGGCTTATTGACAGACCAAAATAGGCTAAATTGGCCTACCTGCAGCCCTTTGTGGGGGCCACAAGGGGGGGGGGGGGGTCAGGAGTCCAAACTTAGAGTTGAACCCTCAAGTTGGACTGGGGCCCTTCACAACAAGTCAATAAGCAGGCCAATCAGCCCACTAATAAGCTCACAATGAGCTTTTGAAATAAGCCAAGTAGACTAGAGGCCTGAGTATGCAGGGCAAAAATGGGCAACTTGCAGGCCTGTGTGGGTTCCACACAATGGAACAGGGATCCAATTTTAAGCCTGAACTTTGAAGATAAGCTATAGGGCTTTCAAATAAGCCAAGAGTCAAGACCTAACTTCCACAAATAAGCCAGATAAGCACTTAAGAAAATGAGACAAAACCTGAGGTCTCAGAACTCTTTGGTGAAATGAACAACTTAAAAGCACTGATTACTAGGTCTAAATAAGCTCACAAATACAAAATAAGTCCTGATTCAACAACTTAGCTTATTGGGGTTTCCAAAAAGCCAAAAAGCTAAGGGTGGGTGCCACTAATGAACAATTTATGGACTTATGAAATTGGTGGTTTTATACTGATGACTCAGTATACCTGAGTGAAATAAGCAATCTTTAAAGAAAAAATTAGCTATGCTACTCAATACTGAGATCCAATTTTATTCCAAATCTAAAAAGTACTACTGATGAGCTTTTCAAAAAGCTAAAAAGCAAGACCTATCATTTTGATTTGCACCCTGGAGGGGGGTTTGAACTTTGACCAAAAACACAAAGGTGCCCAGGTGGAAAGTCAGAGTTGACCCTGCAGGCCTTTTCACAAGCTTGAATAAGCACTTAGAAAAAATCCCAAAAATAAGCCAACTATAGATTTTCAAAGATTAGGTGGAGGACTTTAATATCTGAAAATCTCAAGGTCTGAAAGTTACTACAAAATTCTTGAAAATTCTTTGAACTTTTGGTTTTCTGCAAGCACTAAGAAATTTGACTTTTTGATTTTTGCTTTTAGTTGACTAAAGTGAACTTTGATCTTGAATTTTGCTTAAAACATTTTCAAATTTTTAATAAAAAAAATTCTAAAAAAAATTTTAATAAATTTTTTTTTTAAAATTTGAAAAACATTCTAAAAGAATTTTTATTAAAATTTTTATTAATTTTTTTTTAGAATTTTTAATAAAAATTTTAATATTTTTTTTTATTAAAAAAATTAATTAAAATTTTTTTTAGAATTTTTTTCAAATTTTTCAAGAATTTTGTAATATTTTTCGAATTTTTCAAGAATTTTGTAATATTTTTTGAATTTTTCAATAATTTTTTCGAATTTTTTTAATTAAAATTTTTTTTTTTTGAATTTAAAAAAAAAATTATTAAAAATTTTTTTTAGAATTTTTTTTTCCAATTCAGAGGGCAAGATTAGCACTTCAACAAATATGCAGCCCTTTTTTTCGAATTTTTTTTTTGTCAAATGACAAAAATACCCTTCAGAGGGACCAAACCCGTATGGGTTTGTAAACCACGGGGACCAAATCTGAAGAAATTTAACGGCAGGGACTAAACGTGATTGAAACGGCAAACCACAGGGACGAAAAATGACATTAACTCAACTAATTAACATATAACTTCCTAGAAAAATCCATGGAGATGAAGGTCTCCAAATTAAGTCCATCCCTTTTATCCTAATTTTACATATTTACCCTCCTACTTTTTAACCTCTAATCACACTTATTTAAATAAAAGGGTATAACAGCAGACACTTTAGTCAGCACACAAAACAAACAACCATTTATTTATCTACAAACAACCATTTATTTATCTCTTGATTTAGTTCTCTTATTTTGCACATGCATGTTTGAATAGTTCCATGTTGCCATGCATGTTAGACGTCTTTGCATCATTTTAGGAGGAAGTGGCCAGTTACTAGCTACTTTCTAGTTTCTACTTTCTACCCATGTCTATGTTTTATTCCTAAAGTTTTGGATAGCATTACTGCATTTGTTTATCTATTTAAGATGTAATTTCCTTTGAACTTATGAAGAAAAAAAATTGCAGAAAAGTTTATTCTTTTAGTTAGTTTAGAAGGATAATAACGATCTCGGTTTCTATCATGGACCATCCATGATTAAATGCTAGTGGATCAATATAAGTTAAAAAAGACTTGACCAAAAGCTAGCTGTGGTTCCTTAATTTGGGACCACCTAGTAATAATTTATGAACAATATTGATGTCGAGGGTAGGTAGTATTTTATTGGCACTGGCAGGCCAATCAATTATATCATCAGACTAAGGTTTGAAGATACTTGCATAATACTTTCTTGAGTTGTAACTTGATCTTGGACTATGGGTTTAATTAGTTTGTACTCTATGCACGCAACGGAACATTTCAGTTGCTAATTGGCAATGGTACAGGAATGAAATTGGTTACTGTATGTTTCTTGCTAATTTCACTCATCAGTTTGTGACAAGTACTAGATTTCTTGGTGTGCCTTGTATTGTAAAATACGTAACTTAAGAAAGTTTTTTCTTGGTGTCCCTTGTATTGTAAAATACATAACCTTTTTTTAATATTTTCTTGTTAATTTACTCTATAGTAAGATCACAACTATAAATGCATTGATGTAAAAATATTATATATCCCACTTAACACGGATACAAAAAACTGGCACTATTAAAAGAACTATCATTAGTTCAATTATTGGAATAGAGGTAACCAATAATTCAACTTTATATTACAGTACATATTTTACGACTCCACAAACATTCCTTTCAAGTAGATGTATGTTATCCTACTTCTGCTGGTTCATTGAGGGATACTTTTGTCTGCAACATTTCCTTTGTCTTCTATCCCATCCTCGTTCATTGTGGTAACCTCTTCTTGCATAAGAAATGAAACTTCTTGGTTTTCTGGCATTGCGTCACTAACATTTCCACCAATTTTCTGGGCACCCTTTTGAAGCTCCAATGCAAACTCTAGTCCCTAAACTACCTCGTCCATAGCTGGTCGTTCACAACCTTCTTGATGTAAACAGCTATTCGCTACCTCGCTAAACTTCCTTAAACACCCTGGTGCAATCTGGTCACTTATTCTTTCATCAATTATCTCAAGTAGTGTTCCCCTTTGATAGCAACTCTTGCCCCATTCTGCCAAATTCACTTGTTCTTCTGGCACCCATGGAACTATAACAGCTCTTGCACACAGCACTTCAAACAGAACCACCCCAAATGAGTACACATCAGAACTATAACAGTTCTCAAGTAGGGTTGTTTGCCTTGTAGAGATGTTCCCGTAGGGTCCCGTGAGTCATGTAGTCATACACCAGAACCATCTCACCATTTTCATTGCAGTATCCAATCAAGGACACAAGATGAACGTGACGTAGTTTAGACAACATCTCTATTTCTGTATGGAATTCATGAAAACCTTGGCTTGATGATGGGTTGAGCCGTTTTATTGCAACAGTCGTTGCAGCGTTGTCTATATACCCTTTGTATACCTTACCAAACCCTCCATTGCCAATAACACAATTGTCGTTAAAGTTGTTGGTTGCAGCTTTCACTTCTGCGAGTGTAAAACGATGAGAAAGGTCTGATGACAGTGACAAATCACTAGGGGTTGAACCCCTTGATGGCTTTTGGTTGGTTGTATTGTGGTGATTGACTCTCTTTTGATGACGTAAAACTATACATAGTAAAATAGACAACAAGACTAAACCTCCCCCGACACCTTCAATGATCGTGACATAGTGTGGATTCTTCTTTTTATTCTTTTTTATGGGAGACACTGGGCTTGGCGGTTGGTATACAGAACTGCTTAGTTCCGGGTTTGCGCTAGAAAGATTCCCATTCATGCTCAACTTAAAGGCTTTTAAACCATTCAAATAGCCATCTAGATATTCAAAACTAAATTTGTTTGGATGCACTGTGAGCCACAAGTCCTGCTTTCTTCGGTGGCCATCTGGATCGTCGACAAACACAACATAATCCTTGAATACAGGATACCCGCTACCTGGAGTCCATTTGAGTGGATCAGCCTCCTCCTCAGCAGTTTGATTATTAATGAAGACAGTGAAAACTGTTTGACCTTGTTTTGTGTATTGCGGTATAATGTTGCACAAATGGAGCCGGAGCATGTAATAAAATCCAGAATCAACTGGAAGTATCCATGTCAGATTGTACAGCTCAGACTGATTGCCCATACTTCTTTGGGTTTCATAAACAAGCTCAGGTGCAGTACAATTCGGCGTCTCCCTAGTAAAAGTGATTGGAGTCTGATTAACAGGTGTCAACCCATATGGTCCATATATGTAGCTATTATCTTCATCCCATGAGCGGTACATACCTGTATCATCGTTACCGGGTATTTGTCCCCCACCCAACCTGTAAACAGTTTCAAGTGCAGTGTGTTTATTAATAATGGGTCCTGTACTCATCCCAACAGGTTTCGGATTCGTAGAATTAAAATACAGATTTCGTGGCATTGAAACAACTTCAATACCATTAATGAATGCATATGAGTTGGGTGAGGGTGTAAAGGTAACTTGTAGGATTTGGGTATCAGTTACATAAATTAGAAATTCTTTGACAAAGTGAGGAACTGAAGGACCATCAAATCCTGCATCAGAGCGGGTCTTAGCCAAAAAGGAGGCAGTTAGGAAAGCACTGAATTGAAGTTTGTTAAAAGAGAGTATCCATTGGATGATACAGAGAAGAAAGATAGGTTTGCGTTGAGGCCAGAATATGTGGCAGGATAGAAGTATAGGCGCAGGAATTTTGGCCCTTCAGAGACTGGAAACGTGTAGGTAAATGAAGAAGTGTTAAAAACACGAGCAGTGGAATAAGGAATTCTGGGAAATGAAGTATCTAGGAGCAAGGGAGTGGATGAAAATGAACTTTTAGTGATGTTTGATGGTAAAAATTCAGAACGCTCATCTCCATCCCATTTCTGGTCAGAAGTGATGTTGGAGGATGAACCGCAGTCAAGGAGGAAGTGTTCGGTGGCTTTGTATGGTTGTGCGGTGATTGTGGTGGTGAAAAGGGGGAGCAAACAGAAGAGTGCATGTAAAAGGAAGAAGTTAAACATGGTGTAGTAGATAATTTAGCTTTAGCTTTAGCTTATATTATATTCTTAATTAGAGAAGAGTATTACTATACTCTTATAGATTATACCATTTACGTTTTCTTTTTCTAAGGGTAGACTTCCAAGTCTTTCCAAAGAACCACTAATAAATATGAAAGATACACCATGAATTATACCATGTTGATTATAGTACGTGACAGAAAGTTAACGACTGCTAATTTGTTATTTGGTGTGGAAAAAAGGCTTTGAGATATAATTGGCTGTGTGAAGTGGAAAATTCGTCTCTTAGTTTGTTTAATTTTGCACTAACTGTCTACTTTTTGTACTATTTCCAAATATCATCTCTAAAGGTCAAACGAATAACGAATTACATCCCTTCTCGACGTGAAATGACCATTTACGTGCTAATTCGACATATCCAAACGCCTTTTTAACACCCCGGCGTACCTTACAAACAATATCCTTCGTAACTTAATCCAGCAAGGGACATAATGTGTTAAACGTTTAGGCTTTTAATGATGATACTTGCCACTAGTATCGGTGAAACGCCCATACTAGGATTTTTTTTTTTTAAGTGTACATATCATATATTATTTGTTTAGACCCGTACAAGAGTAAAATGGGTCAAAATGGGTAGATTGGTTTTATGCCAAACGCCCCTTAACCTATCTTTTATAATACGTGCAAGTCTTTAAACTACATAAATCCGTGTTTATACATGTCACAACTGAAAACATTTTCCTAGAGCGTTTCTTGGTATAAGAGAGGGTTTAGAGAATTGCTCTACCATTTGAGCACCACCAATGGCTAATCCGATGCAAGCTTACACTTAAGCTTAGTCTCACCTACAACAAAACTTGAAACGAAGCAACGTAAGCATAATGCTTAGTGAGATAACGCATATAAACTGAACATATAATATGGCGATAAAGCTAAAATTTTGCTTCGTTGAATACACCCCCGTTTAGTGATCGTTATGCTTGATAGCACTTCTAGTCGGGGTTGTGTGCTTCATAATCATACAAATGAGCAATATGATTACTATGTTCGTACTGGTCATCTTTCATGAACCCTTACTCGGTTCAATATAGCTTAAAGGCTCTAATCGTCCACATAGGAAGTCTAATCTCACTTTAAGGCCACATTATTAGCATAATATACCAATCATCCACTAAGCATGTCTCAACTTTGCATTAAGCAACTAATGAGTCATACAATTATACTAGTCATCCACATAGGATGTCTAAGTCCCATTTCGGAACATGTAATCACACTATAATACATGTCATCCACTTAGGATGTCTAATGAGTTCTATACTCATGCTAGTCGTCCACTAAGGACGTCTAAGTCCCACCTTGGGATATAAAGCCATCTAAAGGCTCATATCATCCACTTAGGATGTCTGAGTTCCTCTTTAGAATATGTGATCATAATATCACACATGTTGTCCACCGAGGACGTGTAGACCCATTTTAGGTCACATAATCATATATACATACAAGTCACCCACATAGGATGTTAAAGTAAGCAATGATTCATCATATAAGCTGAGAAGAGGCCATTAAGACCACACGGGTCGTTACGGGCTGTTTTGACCCGTTTGAGTTATTTCATATATAAGCTTGTGTCACGTAAGGCATTAAGACTCATAATATGCGAATATACTAATATTAACTCATAACACGGGTATAACACATATACATGAACATAAGTACCACAAGTAGGTGGTATATCTAACGGGCTACTAGGGTCCCGTTTCTAATCTGATATACGTTACTCACCTCGCGTATATCTTGTAATCTACCGCGAGCTCCGGCAAACGTCCCCGGCTAACCTTTATAACCTCAAATTGGTTTGTGGGAATGCTAGTTTACATGTTTCCAAGCTCCAATATGGTGATTTATTGCCTTAATCTTGATCAAAATCAAATTATCATCAAACCCTAGAATTTGTTCATGTGATATGTATGTGTGACGTGAGAGTGGATAAGGAAGGAGGGAAATGAAGCTTTCCTGGTCTTGAAGTAAAGATATACTGTTATTATTTTAAGTTTTAGCAATTGACAACTTTAGTACCTTGTAGTAGAATTATTACAATAAGGGACCTATTTCCTTTTAAACTTATTTCGAAGCTTTAAAGTATAATAAATTTGATATTGTAAAACTTGGGGTGTTACAATCGGCAATCAAAAATTATTGCAATTCAAAAAATCACATCCATAATTAGTGCAGTACTCTAATATGGAGTTATGTATTTTACCGTGAGACTGATAACCTTCTTCAAAAGTAATACGAGTATATTTGTAAGACTTGGCATCTTTGTAAAATTAGTTTTAGAATTTGTGCACGCACTTTGAGCATATAATATAACGAGTAATAATATTTCAATAACTTTGTTTGGAAGTAATATTGTGGACAATTCATAAATCCGTAGTTTTGTAATGTTTAAGATTTTTTTATAAAATTATATTAAATTTGTAATACTTATATGATTATAATACCAGTATACGCACGAGTTTTTACATAGTTTTTCATTATGTTAATATCTATTAATACTTTGTATAGATTTTTATTGCACGAAGGATTTGACTTTGTTTACTGACATGGTGTTTAGGTAGATCTTGTTTAAAATTTATTATCAATATTATGTTCTAGATATTATGTGTGTCTAGTATCACATAATGACTTTGAAAAAATATGTGTTGTTGTTATATGCTGATTCTCTTTTATTTATTTTTATCTCACAGTAACGTATGAGGTCGTGCTTTCTATTTGATATTTATATTCCCCGTTTATAATTATTTAAGCTGATATTTAAATCCATGTGTAGGTTAAACTTATAAAGAGGAATGAGTCGTTATTATTGTATGCAGATAGTTAAAAAAAGAATGCTTTTCTGGATATCCAACATAATCTTATAAAAACGAATAACATAGTCGTTCGTATATGTATAATCTCATGTATTAATTTACATATCACAGCAACTCGTGTTTCCCTTCTTATATAAAAAAATGCAAATACATTAATTTAATATATATGATAATAATATTATAAATAACAAAAATATATTGTTCTAATTTTTATAAAATATAAAGTATAAGGTGTATAAAGTCTAAAAGGTATTTATTAAATAAAATTATTAAAAAAAATATGAAACACTGATAAATGTACCTAATTTTATATAAGGGATAAATAGTAGAATAGCCTAGTTGCCTTACGACTAGGTATATTTAGCCATTTTTTTAAAAATTCTCGTATTAGCCCGGGCAACTTTTAAGATTGAGCAACTTCCATCAAATGGAAACACGTGTCACGTATATGTATTTTGGGCAACTATTTTTAATTGGGCAACCATAATAGGGCAACTGTTTTTTTGATCATTTTACAATATTTTGCCCATTGACTTTTGCTAAGACGCTATACATCTATCTAATATTTAATAAACTTATATTCACCACCACCCTAGTTAATCAATTTAAATAGCGTCTGTGGTATAATATGTCTCACATCTTCGTCCTCTATCTCTCAACATCAGTCCCTTCTCATCCCACTTGCCGGCGGTATCTGTTACAGGTAAACATACCGACTTTTTTCTAATCGAATTTTGGATAAATTGCTACTAGGGTATATCATGTTACTTAGATGCGTTATTGATATCTCTGCATTTTCATTTAAGTTTTATTCCCTAAAAAGATTTTAAGTTTTATTAGTTGATCTAGAAATAAGTTTCTTTCAAATTGTTTTGTAAGCTTCTGAATGTATTATCATAATATAAATTGCAATTAGTTGATATGTTACTAGTAAATTGTGTTTTTGAACTTGTGCTTTGCCATGGAACTTGTTGCTAGTTGCTACTGTATTTGAACTTGTGCTTTGCATTTTTTGTTGCTAGTTGCCTAGTTGCTACTGTATTGACTAGTAAAGTGATGTTGTAACCAATGGCGAAGCTTGGATTTTTCGAGTGGGGGGTCGGGATCTAAAATTTTTTTTTCCTAACACTATGGGGGGTCGAAACTGAATTAAATTGGGGGGGCGAAACCGAAAATACCGAAATTTTTCTACACGAAAACTATATACCCCTACATCGCAAAAAAAAATTCGGGGGGTCGGCCGCCCCCCCCCCCCCCCCCCCCTATGAAGCTGCGCCACTGGTTGTAACAAACAAATCTATAAAGAATAGAAATGAATGGTATATTTTATGTTCTTTGATGGTAATTGATTTTTGTTACTTAAGATTTGTGTGGGAAAAAAATGTACATAACTAATACAACTCCATTTGCTGTGTTAATTATTCGATAAGCATTTCAAATATTGTGTATCGTTTTTCTCGATCAGGTTATGTCTCTATGGTGTTATCAAGTAAGTTTTTTTTTTTTTTTTTTTTTTTTTTTTTTTTTTACTTACAAATACAGAACATAACATCTACCTTGTCCCACACATGTCTCTATGGCTTTTCATGTATTTTGTATCATGTAAGGTTATTTATTTATTGTTAAGGAAAAAAGTTGATGTTATTTTTAGCTATGCAATAGTATTTTATCAAGTCATGTTCTGTTATTTGGTTTACAAAAATTAAGTCTTTGTGGTGTTTGTATTTTAGGTGATATGGAAACTCAAGGTGAAACTTCAAATGCAAACACTCGCGATGAAAGCAATGGGGTACCACCACCACTGATGACTGCAAGTGCTACACAAGATCAAACTAAAGCTGCTGATGCGTCCATTGAAATTGAGCAGGTTGGTAGAAAAAGAAAATTAACATCACCGTGTTGGAACCACTTTAAGAAGATACAAGGGAACAGTGAGATGAAAGCAGATTGCAACTATTGCCAACAAAAGTTAGCCGGGAGTAGTAGACATGGCACGACACATTTGAATAATCATTACAAACGTTGTCTATTCAAACCAATTTCTGATATTCATCAACATATCTTAGTGCAAGAGCAAAATAAGCCGGATGGTGTAAAGAGTGACATATTGTTTAGGGTTCGCATCAGAATCTGCATTCAGCACTAGTGGAAGATTAATAAGTCCTCACCGTAGTCGACTTCACCCAAAGACATTGGAGGCTATAATGTGTGCTCAAAGTTGGTTGTTGAATGAAATACGAGGTAACCCATTCTTTGATTTTAGTTATAAAAACTCGTTTTTTCTTATAGATGATATATGTCGTATGTTGAGGTGTTTACATGTTGAGGTGTTTACCCATTAAAACATAATATTAGACAGGTGACTAAGATTTGCGGTTTTGGAAGTAATTGTTTGATGATTCGGTTTTAGGATTGATGTTTAGAAGTTTATATCTGCGTATTGTGCTTTGATACAACACAAAAACAGTTTAGAGGGTGTTTGTGATTGCTTATTGATATACTTATTTCAAAAAAGAATAAGCAGTTTTAGACTTTAGTAAGCAATTTCAATTTTAGTAGGAAGTTACTAAGGTTGCTTATTAATATTGTTTATCTGATTATTTCAAAAAGTATAAGCCGTTTTAGTAAACTGATTCTGATTCTTTGATCCCTCGATTGTTTAGAGATTAAGTTAGTAAGTAAGTTTAAGATTAAACGCAACAAAACTGATTTTGATGCTCTGCTCATTTATGTGTCATTTACATGATAATCCTTATATTCTGATTGCATGATTCATTTTAGGTATAAGCGTAGTGGAAGTGATTATCTGATTATTTCGTTTTTAAATGTTTCTGGTGTTTTAGGACTAATATTCAAAACTATATAACTGTTTATTGTGCTTTGATACGAAAGGAAACAAGTTTGAGGGTGTTTGTGAATGCTTATTGACACTGCTATTTCAAAAAGTATAAGCAGTTTTAGTAAACTAATTCTGATTATTTGACCACTCAGATTGTTTAGAGATTAAGTAAATAAATAAGTTTAATAGTACTGCAACAAAACTGATTTTGATTCTCTGATCATTTATGGGTCATTTTCACGATAATACTTAAACAATCATAATTTAGTTTCATAATTTCTTTGGTAAAGTTTGGACTTCAAGTTGCTTTAAATTTATTGAATTAAGGATGTTGTACGATTATATATTTATAATCTGAGTAATGTAATGTACTAGGTAAAAGTTGGAGTTCAAGGTGCTATAGAATGCGGCGATTTTGAAGAATGGTTTAACTACAGGTTGTCACGAGCAGCTCCCGACACATGCGCTAAGTTTCTAGAGAGCTTTGTTGCCGATAAAACTAATTCGTTATTTACCAAGGGCGAGAAATGGCTCGTATGGAAATTTGAGGTAAATGATTTTTCTTTCCCACTCACGTAGCTTCACATAGATTTGATATTGAAAAGTTTAGATGTGCGTTTTGAAACCGATATATCCATGTCTAATATTATGTTTTAATGGGTAATAACGCAGGGAGATCGCGGCCTTGGTGAATACATGAAAGACCGATTCTTCCCGTTAAACTTGGAATCACTTATGTTCGGACAAGTCTTGCAAGGACTTGAATCCATTCAACGAAACGCAATGATAATCAAACAAATAATGAAGCAAATAATTTCATCACTCAAGAAAATTCACGACACTGGTATAGTTCACCGAGATGTGAAACCAGCAAACTTAGTGGTAACTAAAAAGGGACGGATCAAGCTTATTGATTTTGGTGCAGCCACCGTCTTAAGGATTGGAAAAAACTATGTACCTGATAAAGGTCTTCTTGACCCGGATTATTGACCACCGGAACTTTATGTGCTACCCGAAGAAACACCGTCACCACCTCCAGAACCCGTTGCAGCTCTTCTATCTCCGATTCTTTGGCAGGTGCTATACTTTTTCATATTTCAAATTTTTGATATTGTGTATAATGTTTTTTATACAACTTAATTAATAGTATAGTGAAGAGTTGGTTGTGTAAAATAGCAACATAGTTTTTGAATTATCGTAACTGATTTTCTAATTTGTACGTAAATGCCAAGTAAGCAATTTGGTTCTAAAATGATCAAATTAATCTTTCGAGGAATTTATGAGAGGGTTCAGGTTTAGGATATCATTTATCGAGTAGGAATTAGTTATTGAAGAATATGACAAAAGATCAATGATGAACAATTTCTTCACTGGTCGTGTGTCTACTAATAAAAATCTCGTTAAAATAGGACATGCTAAAACGGAAACCCTTGTTAAATTCCTCACAATATGACATGGATACATTACTACCTGTTCTTCCATGACTATACCCAAACACCTCCTAAAGATATTAGTGTCAAAGCATAGTACAGGGTCAAGCCAAGGGTTTACTTTTGAGTCATTATCTTTTTGCCTTTAGCTATGGATAAGTTTCTAAACAACGAAGAGGATTATGTTCTCGGGTCATTGATTAAGCTGGACTAATACAAAGAACATGATATGCAACATGATGCAGTATTTGGAGTTTATATTAGCAGCATTACCTTTTCTATTAGTTCACTATGACACATTCTTATCTATTCATTGCTAATCTGTTGTAGCCAGTTTGTAATAAAAGAAGCTTGTTGAAATAGTGTGGATGATAATTAAAATTCAACAGCTATAATAATTTCAGATAATCATCTGTGCAGCACAAATGATTTATTTATGGAGAAACAGCTCTTATTCAAATTGTTCTCAAGTCAAAGTGTTTTTTGTGCCGATATTAGAATGTTGAACTTTCAAGATTTCCAACACATTTCTCATGACCATTACATAGCTGCATGTTGTTATCATCTAATTTGTTCTGTTGCATTGCCATAGCAAGTTAGCAACTTGTTAATACTTTTATGTAGCAAATTGAACTTATTCTTCATTTTCTTAACTCCATAGTTCACGAGACTTCTCGGGAACATGCTGCTTTACAGTGTTATCAAGTGGTAACTGTTACCCCCTAACTTGCTACACCTGATATTGCGAGGTGTTATGAAATTTGAATTATTCCTTTTATGGGAACTTTTTTTATTGCTAGGTCTTTTTTGCTTGTAGAGTTAGGATTTCTATTAATCATTGATGTAGTCTCTTTTCATCCAAAATGACGAATGAGCACTTGTTTTGATAGTTCGGAAAGGCCTTTTGTGCAATTGGTTAAAAACTAAATATTCACTCTTCCATATTAACCCACGCCCATGGAGAAGTTTATAATTTCAGATTTTAACATGTAGCTATCTAAAATAGCGGTAAAAGACTTGGCTGATCTTGTTTTCTTGTCAAATACAAAGTAAATGCAATGTTCGTTTCTTAGACGCACCACAATAAGACATGCCAAATGGTCTCGACCAACTGAATGTAAGTATCAACAAACGATAAAACACCGGAACTTTTCATAAATGTTATCTAATTATACAATTAACAAAACTGAAGAATAGTCAAAGACCAGGTCCAAAAGGCATACCAAAAAGACTAGGCTCTATGCTTAAGATCGAGTATATGAAAAGTGGAAAATTTCCTAAGATTGGAACTGCTTGCCCTCAAAGCTCTGTCCAAAATTCCAGTCCTTCGGAGCAACATTATAAGATGTAACAGTTAGGCCATCACTGCTAGTGACTTCAAATGAGAGTGGTTGATTTTTTAGGCCTGCATTTATATGCCAATTCTGTCCCCAGTTTCTGTTCATTGGAAGCCAGCCGGTTCTTGAACCCTTAATCTTCACAGCCAATACATCTCCTGCACCAGAACCGTTGTTGATGAGTACCAATAAGAATACTCCACCTCTATCAATAGTGAAACGAATCCCTCCTTCCTTTCTGCATTTGATCCTGTCAACATAGAGGCAATAAAAAAATAAGTATATGAAACCAATGTTTATCTTGATGGGCATAAAAAAAATAAGTATATGAAACCAATGTTGATCTTGATGGGCATCACAATTAAAGTCCAACATAAATTGAACAAAACGACGCACTAAAGGCGGGAGCCTTGTGTCACACCTCGCCAAGGCGGAAACGCGAGTGTGTAACTTCATGGATATCATCACAACACATGGTGTCTATATAGAAAATAACTACATGCATAAAATAGAGCAAGTACAGACAGAAGTGTCGTAACAATACCCCAAAACAAAATAACCAAAACAAAATCCAAAAATCCCAGCATAGATGATAAACCACTTCCAATGCAACTAAGGTCTCGTCTAACCACATCCTTCTATCTTATCCTTAGAAAGCTCACATGAAAATGATGCTTAAAATGTCAACATTACGTTGGTGAGATTCATAGGTTTAAGACTCATACACGCTAGGCAACCAAAATCACTGTGATTATAAAATAAAGTTGGACAAATAATTACAGTTATCATATAAGCTACATGTATTCACAAGGCAACATCACACATAAGGCAACCATCACACATAAACCAAAATCACTGTGATTATAAAATAAAGCTAGACAAATAATTACAGTTATCATATAAGCTACATGTATTCACAAGACAACATCACACATAAGGCAACCATCGGGCGGAACGTGCCTACCGATCCAAATTCACAACATACCGGGCCGGAACGTGACCCCCGCTCCAAAAAAATGGGTAAATTAATACCCTCCGATCAGACCACACAGAATAAAAGTGAGTAGGGATGCTACTCTCCAATTAGGTTGTATGCACAAGCAACAGGGTAAGCACCCTCCCAATTGGACCACACAGAATCACACATCATATCATTACCGTTCACATATAGCATAAATACGATAACATTAAAAGTCCGAGCTCTTTAACACATATACACATAATCACAGTAATTCAAATCATTTAAGACAAGCATCATTCCCATCCCAAGTTTAAAACAAGGTAAGAATATGGGACTATGAACTCACTTTAAACTCCGCAGCTTCCACAAAAACAATCACAATCTATAACACACAAAAATAATTCCACATTACACATGGTCAAGCTAAAAGCTACAACCCATGTAATACACATATGATGGATGTCTAAGACTCATATGACCCACCATGGATCTCCTAGACACTACTAACCACCACGATAACCTAACACTCACTAAATCCCTTGCACTTTTAAAATCAGAAAACGCAAAGGGTTTTTTTTTTTATTATTATTAAATTAATTTATTACACTCAAAACCTCATACTTTTCATAATTTATGTATTCCCATATCGAAACCTAACCTCTTTCGCGATAAACCTTAATTTTACGACAAACCGGAAAATAATTATTTTCAAAATAAAGTTTCCAAAAATAGAATTCCACACTCTTTTGAAACATAACTCATAAAAACAAAACACACATAACTCGCTTACGCTCATTAACTTGAACGAAGACTCGTTACGCAAAATCACAAAAACACCAATACACAAGTCATTTCTACACCACAAAGGTGATCAAAATGAACTTTCCCAATTTCCAAACTTTCCAAATCACAATAAAAACTATTTACGCAAAGGGATTTAGTGCTAAAACTCACCTATATCACTTCAAACACCTAAGATACACCAAACAAACGTCAACCGAGTCAAGACTATCAGTCAAACTGACCTGCCAAAACCACGGTTGTTACACCTTGAGCCTCAATCTATTGTGCATATAGATTCAGTTGTGCTCATGGGTTGGTTAGCTAATTTGTGTAGGGCTTATCGGCTTACTGAAAGTTGGAAAAGATGATAAGTTCAGTTAACAGGTTATGGCCTTATCAACTTCCCCATATGGTGTCTATCCATATGCTCAAACTGATAAGGTCATAAGCAGATGAAAACAAGCTTATTGGTTTTCCCAATTTTCATTTAGGCAATAATCCCCCACATATCAGCTAAACCAAACACCCCTTAAGTCCATCTAAGCTCTTTGCCACTACGAGATAACTTATACCATGTGTTTAAAAAACGCGCCTTGCAGCGCCTGAGGCGCGGAGCGAGGTGAGGCAGTGGCCTGATCGCATCAAACACCCCGAGGCAAAGTAATCACGAAAGGCAGTAGGCACATGCTTCAAGGCCGCCTTAGCCGAGGCACGCTTTGGACGCTTTTTGGCGCCTCTATGTATATTGGGCCTTAAAACATAAACTCAAACTTATGATGTATATCATCCTTCTTGTTTTTTTTTGGTAAAAGGGCTTACCCCGGTAAAATATACGTATATATAATCACAAAACGATGAAGAACAAAGGATATCAAGCTTCTTCAGATGTGCTTATTTCTATTATAAGTTAAATTGAGAGCCAGTTTAGACTAATTAGCTAAAAAAACATATATGACTTTAAACCTAGATATAAATTGATTACTTTTGGCATGAATTCGGCTAACTATGAGAAGGCTGGGTTCTTTTTGATGTTAATGTCGTATCTATGTATCAAAATGTAGTAAGATATATATTGAAAATGTGTACATAAAAAGTATGTGCCTTGCGTACGTGCGGCGTACGGTTTCGCCCTATCACTTTGCACTTCGGCTTTTTGACCCTTAGCGCACGGAGCGCCTCACGCTTTTTAAAATCCAACTTATACCTAAATTCCCTGTAATAAAGCTCCATGCTACTATATTATATCATTATAATTGTATGCCAGAGCATCAAAGAAGCAACATTCAACTAAAAGTAACTGGTTCTACATGGGCAACATGTAGTTCTCGGTATCTAACCTTGGTACAACTCGTCTAAATAGACTCAAAGCGTCTTGAAACAAACTAACCCAATTACTAAGATTACTACTCATTCTGTCTCTTTTAAGTTTTTACATACATATATGCTACACACCTAACATCAATAAGTACCGCAAAATGCTTATAAAAAAAAAAAAAAAAAAAAAAAAAAAGTCCAATTACTTCCATAAATCAACACTAGTGTGCAAAACATGATTAAAATCACCCATCCAACCTTACTCATACTTGACAGCAAGAGTGTGGGCAGCAACAAAACCTTATAAAAAAATCAACTAAATAAGTTACGAGTATTATACAAGGTCAAAAGATATAGCACACAAAAACAGACTAAGATCCTACAACACGTGTAGATTAAACTCTAAATTGTGTATTTTACCTTGCTCGGGTGAGGGCAACATTAGCTCTTTGAGGTGTAGAAAGAAACCAATCGACCTACTCTCATTTCCGGTCACAGTTGAGATGATTATCACATCCTCTTCACAGCCTTGGAACCCATCAACAGTTCTAACATACATAGAAAAATCGCCTTCTGCTTCCCTGGTTCCATATATATGTCCCCTGGTATTAAGTTATTAACAATATAAAGTATTCAAGATCACTATGCCTCCAAAACCATAAGTATCGAACTTGAGTGAGCTTGTTACAACACTGACTAAACGTGCTGCAACTTCTAGCACAACATTATTGGTAGGTGCACAAGTCAATGTGCGACATTTCATTTTCAAAAGAGCATTTAAAAGACAACTAACTGTCTTTGTGTTTCCCTTGCCCTCGCATTCTATTAAACTCTAAATTGTGTATTTTACCTCGCCCTTACATTCTATTCATGATAGCAGGATATAATGGTGAAAGTTAATAAAGAAAATTTAGAGTTTGTATATGTCATAAGCTGAACAGAGAAGTTCCAAAATCTTACCTATGTATATGACAGTCCAGAAATTACACCAGGTTCGATGATTGCTGCAATTAACAAGCTCCCACTAATAGCTCATAAGTCAAAACAGGACAAGGCGGAGACCTACTTCAAAGTATAGATCATAACTCATTATGAATAGAAAAGACTTCTACTATTAATTTCAAAAACGGAAAATAGTTAAATATGTCATTTTACAATAGTATATCACTGATAAATCATTTTTCTCGAGTACCTAAACGAGCGATGTTTGGTCAAAAAGCATAACGGTTAACACTATATTAAAGATACTACAAAAAAATAAATGGAATTATAACACCGCGCTATCGATAAGTGGAAGTGACCACACACTACCTGTTGTGTAAGCGAAGTGTAAGCTATTCTTGTATAAACTTAAACTCCTTACACCTTTTATAAACCTAAAGTCCTTGCAGCTTATATAAACCTATGTTAAGCTTAATAATGTGTCCACAATGAAACTTCTTGTAATCTCTACAACTTAAGTGTTATCGTTCACAAACAAACTATAGCAATATAGAAAAATGCATTAAGATTGATCCAAATTCAAAGCGAACTATAAATCCTTCTTGTACAGTCAGTGATGATATATCCACCTATCAAACTATTAACAACTTCATAAATCGCTCTTGATCAATTTACATAATAATATCTAATTTACAGTGACTCATACCTATAGTGTTGATCCAATACTTGGTCACTTCCATCTAACCATTTGTCGTTTCTAAATAGTTTGCACCAAATCGAGAGCAAAAGCATTATCAATCACAATTCAACAACTTCAAAATCGCATTAACAGCTTCAAAGTCACAATCACGGATTACAAATCATCTTGATCAATTTACATAATAGTCAATAATTTTCACATATCTTCCTCCATAACCAAAACAAAAACATGATTAATCACTAAGCAAATTGATGCATTACTCGGTCAAACTATGGTCAACAGATTATAAATTATATCTTAATCTTACAAAAATTATACAAATTAGCATCAAACATAACTCTTAACAAATTCAGTAACTCAAATCAATAAAAAATTAGAGTAACAATACCTTCGGTGAGATAACCGGTGAAGATGATCGGAAACGGTGAGGTAACCGGTGAAGATGATCGCAAATGGTGAGGTAACGAGGTGACAATAAAGAAATCTTGAGATTATATATCTACAGATACGATAAAATGAGAAGATCCACGACATCCCATATTGTTACATGATGTCAGAGAAAAAAATTCCAGAACTTGTATATAAGTGTTTGGTGTGGGCCAGGCACAACATTTGTAGATAGCCAGACTAAGAGATTATGACTTGGTGGATAGAAGACCAAGCAGAGCGGTGGTAGCGGCAGCGGAGGAGTGGTTGTGGTGGGGTTATGTTGTGAGAGTAAGGTGTAAAATGACCAAAATACCCAGTTGCTCATGTATTGGTTGCCCAAAAACCAAAAGTTGCCCAAAATACAATACGTTCCATGTACCTCGTACCAAAGTGGTTGTTGGACACTTGTCATCCTGTACATGACTATACGTTAGTTGCCCAGGGCAACCCGGGCTAAAACGAGAATTTTCAAAAAAAAAAAGGGCTAAAAATGCCTAACCCGCAGAGCAACGGGCCATTTTGGTAATTTTCCCATAAAAAAATCCATTGCACAGACCATGGTCTATTGTCGAAAAAAAATTCATATAAAGACTACTCGACTGCGCGATTTTTTTTTGCTCGACTCCATTTTTTTGCTCGAGTCCACTATAATTTTGTTCAACTCCACTTTTTAGAGAATATATATATATATATATATATATATATATATATATATATATATATATATATATATATATATAGGGGAGCTTTATTTTCAGAACCCTGTTAAGTGCGGGAACTGCGAGAACTCTAATTTTGCATTAGAAAACATGCATGTTCATATAAAACATGTATGTTTTCTTACATACATCTTAATACAAATACCTGCGTAACATACATGTTCATAGGGTTTTATATGAACATGTATGTTACGCAGGTATGTGTATTAAGATGTATATAAGAAAACATACATGTTTTATATGAACATGCATGTTTTCTAATGCAAAATTAGAGTTCTCGCAGTTCTCACACTTAACAGGGTTTTGAAAATAAAGATACACTATATATATATATATATATATATATATATATATATATATATATATATATATATATATATATATATATATATATATATATATATATATATATATATATATATTGGGTCAATTTAAGTAATTAGGTCTTTATTAAATCACAAAGCATCATTATTTGCTTCAGGAGTAAATTTGAAAAGTCATGTCTTTTAAGTCTTTTTGTCACTAGCTAGCTAATAGAAAAATATCATAAGCACTTTTATTTTAGTCCAATTAATAATTCTACCATCGATTGGACTATAGGTAAGAAATTAAAATGACATGCTATATAAATATGTGAGTACAAAATATCAATTGTCTTTTTTCCTAAAGTTGATTGATATGTTTCAAACGATATAGGACTATAGGAGTACAAAATATCCTTGGTGAAATTGTTTGGGCATGCATATTAAATGAAATGACTTTATTTTAACAATGATAACAATAAGAACCGACACGGATTTTAAATTTCTTGAAAGATATAAGTTACACTAAATGAGTAATCCCATGATAACATCACTTTGTTGCTAAACAAGTTAGAATTCCGTTTTCACCAATATTTAATGTGTTGCAAATTAGCCCGGTACTCATATAATTATTTTTCATATCCGTTGCAAAATTAGCAACCAAAAGTCAGTTATTATTGAAATATTTTTATAAGTAGTTTCGGATTCTAAATCCTTAGATTCTGTTAGAAAATGGTAAGAAAGAATTATATCAGTAACATTTCATGGATAGATCCCTTGGCAATTTTGTTGGTAATATATACCATGGTCCTGATCATAGAATCTTACGATTTTACGATACTACAAAGCAAAAAAGATCGTGATCTTACGTAGGATCTTTGAGAGATAGGATGTTAATAGGTTCTTGATCTTGATTACAAGATCTTAAGATCTCGACCGATCCGATCTTACTTTTCCTTTTGTGAGAATGGGCACGGCCTTAAGAATATAAACTAGTTTTTATAAACACCGACTTCATTAAGAATATAAACTTTAATATAAATTTTTCCTTTTGTGACCATTGAACAACAACGAAACTCTTATTATCTGATTATTTCGATTGAAATAGTAGTAATCGTTTTTTGATACTCGGATGACGATATTTTTGTTAGATTATGGATTTAACAAAGCAGCCAAACAACCCTTTACTGGTACACATGCTCTAATATTTAATAATGATCAATAGAGACCACACAAAATAGCAAGCTACCTTTGCATTTTTCCATTTGAAGCAAGGTTTTCAAGATCGAAATCCTACCAGGATCGTTTTTGTCTTTGCAAGATCGTGATCGTAAGATCGGATTAGGATCTTAAGATCCTACTATAATGTTATTTCTTAATAGTTTTTGTAATATTGTAAATCTACAAATTATTATACATTATAAATACAAAATACTATTAATGTTTTGTAGAAATGTTGTCCTAAACTATGATTATGAAGTGTTTAAAAATATTAACATGTTGTTTTCTGAATTCTACATAAAAAACAACCCATAAATTTTTAGTTTTTTAGTTTGTAATCCGAGAAAAAGTAAGATCGGATCGCATTAGATCTTAAGATCATATGGTCAAGATCGGGATCCTATAAGATCTTAAGCTTGTAAAGATCCTATAGGATCGTTTTTGCTTTGCAGTATCGTAAAATCGTAAGATTCTAAGATCAGGATCGGGGATCCTGACAACTATGATTTGAAGTAAAACAACCATTTCGATTTAAACGTAACCCTTATAGTAGCCACCGTACACTGTGTTCCCAATTGCCGTTTATAACTAATTTTGTGCAATTTACCCAATCATTAAAGGTGCATTGAAACTCCGATCCTCAGCTTTCCTAAATTATTGAGGGACACTATGATATGCAAACATTTCCCTTGGCTTCTATTCCATTCTCACTCAGTGTGCTCATTTCTACTTGCATAAGAATTGGAACTTCTTGATTGTCCGACATTGTGTCAGTAACATGTTCACCAGTTTTCTCAGAAGCTTTCTACAGCTCCAATGCAAACTCTAGTCCCCAAACAACCTCGTCCATAGCTGGTCGTTCGCAACCTTCTTGATGTAAACAGCTATTCGCTACCTCACCAAACTTCCTTAAACACCCTGGTGCAATCTGATCTCTTAGTTTTTCATCAATTATTTCAAGTAGCGCTCCCCTACGATAGCAAGTTTTGCCCCATTCTGCCAAATTCACTTGTTCGTCTCGTATCCGTGGAACAATAACATGCCTTGCACAGAGCACTTCAAACAGAACCACCCCAAATGAGTACACATCAGACTTTTCTGTGAGTTTCTGATTTCGGAAATATTCATGATCAATATACCCTATACTACCCTTCACCATTGTGTTAACATGTTTATGTAACGGGTCTCTTGAGCCTACCTTTGACAAACCGAAATCAGATACTTTAGCAACCCAATTCTCATCCAGTAAGATATTTGTGGATTTGACGTCTTGGTGAATTATTGTTCGTTTTGCACCCGTATGGAGAGAATGCAACCCTTTGTTCGTGCCAATGCAAATATTGAGACGTTCTTCCCATGATAAAAGAGGGTTATTTGCCTTGTAGCTAGAGATGTTCCCCGTAAGGTCTTGTGAGTCATGTAATCATACACCAGTACCATCTCACCATTTTCATTGCATTATCCAATCAAGGACACAAGATGAACGTGACTTAGTTTAGACAACATCTCTATTTCCGTATGGAATTCATGAAAAACTTGGCTTGATGATAGGTTGAGCCGTTTAATTGCAACAGTCGTTGCAGCGTTGTCTATATACCCTTTGTATACCTTACCAAGCCCTCTATTGCCAATAACACAACTGTCGTTAAAGTTGTTGGTTGCAGCTTTCATTTCTGTGATTGTAAAATGACAAGAACAGTCTGATGGCAGTGCCGAATCACTAGGGCCGGGGTTGAAACCCTTGATGGCTTTTGGTTGGTTGAACTATGGTGATTTACTCTCTTCCGCTGACGTAAAACTATACAAAGTAAAACAGACAACAAGACTAAACCTCCCCCCGGCCCGACACCTCCAATGATAGTGATGTAGTGCGGATTCTTTTTCTTATTCCCTTTTATGGGAGACATGGGGCTTGGCGGTTAGTGTGCAGAACTGCTTAGTTCCGGGTTTGGGCTAGAAAGATTCCCGTTCATGCTCAACTTAAAGGCTTCCAACCCATTTAAATAACCATCAAGATATTTAGAAGAAAATCTTCCTACAATTGGATGCATTGCGGGCCACAAATCCTGCTTGCTTTGGTGGCCATTTGGATCGTTGACAAACACAATATAATCCTTGAACACAGGATACCCACTACCTTTAGTCCAGTAGAACAACTCAGCCTCCTCCACAGCAGTTTGATTATTAATGAATATCGTGAAAATCACATCACTTATTTTCATGTATTCAGGTATAATATTGCAAAAATGAAGCCTGATCATGTAATAAAACCCAGAATCAACTGGAAGTATCCATGTCAGGTTGTACCTTTTAGCCAGTGGGCTCATACTACTTTGTTTTTGATAAATTAGCTCAGGTACAGCGTAATTCGGAGTTTCTATAGTATACGTGATCGGATTCTGATAGACAGTTGTCATCCCAATTGCCGTTCCATATATGTATCTCTTATCTTGATCCCATTGCCGGTACATACCAATATCATCGATACCTGATATTTGTCCCCCTCCCGCATTTAGCCTGTAAACAGTTTCAAGTGCAGTGTGGTTATTAATAATGGGTCCTGTAATCATCCCAATAGATTTCGGATTCGTAGAATTAAAATACAGATTTTGTGGCATTGAAACAACTTCAATGCCATTAGTGAATGCATATGAGTTGGGTGAGGGTTTAAAGGTAAGTTGTAAGACTTGGCTATCTTTTACATATATTATAAACTCTTTGACAAAGTGAGGAACCAAGGAACCATCAAATCCTGCATCAGACCGGGTCTTACCAAAAAAGGAGGCAGTTAAGAAGCACTGAAGTTTGTTAAAAGAGAGTACCCATTGTATGATACAGAGAAGAAAGATTGGTTTACGTTGAGGCCAGAATATCTGGCAGGATAGAAATAGAGGCGGACGAATTTTGGCCCTGCAGAGACAGGAAACGTGTAGGTAAATGAAGAAGTGTTAAAAACACGAGCAGTGGAATAAGGAATTTGGAGAACTGAAGTATCTAGGAACAAGGGAGTGGATGAAAATGAACTTGTAGTGGTGTTTGATGGTACAAAATCAGTACGCTCATCTCCATCCCATTTCTGGTCAGTGATGTTGGAGGATGAACCGCAGTCGAGGAGGAAGTGTTCGGTGGCTTTGTATGGTTGTGGTGGTGTAAAGGAGGAGCAAATTAACAAAAGAGTGCAGGAAAACGAAGAAGTTGAACATGGTGTAGTTAACAATTTAGCTTTAAATTAGCATATATTGTATCCTTAGCTGGTCTCTAGTAAATTATAACATTTACATATTCTTTTTCTAAGAGTAGACTTCCAAGTCTTTCCAAAGAAAAGTAAAAGAGTATACTAATCCAAATCCATGATGACCAGTAACAAGTAGTACAATATATACACCATTAATTATGCTATGTTGATTATAGTGGGTGTGTTTGTTTCAGTAAGATGTTTTGGATCTGAATCTGACTGCCACATTTTACTTTTAAGAGGTGATTATAAAGTTTGAATCTGAATGAAATAATGTTATTTGTTTTTTATAATTGTATTATTGGGTTTAATTGTCTTTTTTTTAAGTATATGTTAAACCATATCAATGCAATAAATAAATAACTTGTATAAACAATTAAACATGAAATAAAATATTTTTATAAATTTAATACAATAATAAATCATTAAATAAAAAAGAGTGTTAAGTGGCAATAAGAGTTTATCATCACATCTTATTGACAAAAGTTCTATACAAAACACCATTTAGCTAAAGAACAAACTAAAAGATCTCAACCATCCATTTCCCTTCCATCCAACGGTGTAGATTAATTATGATTTGAAAATAAAAATAGCCTGAGGGACATTTTAGTCAAACCACCCCAATCTAATATTTCCCACTTCACACACACACACCCCGTTTTACACACACACACGGTTATTTTTCTCTCTTTCCCCCAATTCGTAACCCTAACCACCCAATCCACCGTCAAACCACCGCTAAATCATTATTCATTCCATTAAAATGGATCTACGACTTGAAATTGCTCAATCTAAAGACTGTTCATTGGCGGAATCGGATCAAAATAAGATTCTAAATGTCGATTATGGTATATTTTTGTCTCATTTTTTAAATCAGTCATTATTTCGAAGTTTTGTGATCGATTAGATTATTTTGTTAATGTATTAGCTTATTTTGTGGTTCTATTAGCTTATTTTGTTATTGAATGAGTGTTTTGATTAGGATTAGTTTTTTTTTTTTTTTTTTTTTTTTTTTTTTTTTTTTTTTTTGTGATGGAATGACTGTTTGGATTAGCTAATTTTTGTTATGGGAATGACTGTTTGAATTAGCTTATTTTTCTGATGTAGTTAGTTGTTATGCTTTATGATGTATGTCAATTATAGTATATATTTATTTTTTCGAAGAAATACTTGTGAAAGTAATTCTCGGGTCGTTCTCCCAACGAAGGTTCGAATGGAATATCGAATAATCGAATTGGGAATCGTGTAGTGAAAAGTGTAAAGTGAAAAGTGATTGTGAAATCAAAATGTGAAAAGAAATAGTGAATTATGCACAAGATACAAGCTATGTATGCACAAAAGTCTAAAACGTGAAAACGGAAATGCAAACGTAATTTTTAAACGTAACGTACAAAATAAAACGTGACTTTTATACTAAAAACGATCCTACAAGTGTGAAACAATTTTCTAAAAATCTTAAACTATTAAAAAGAATTTTAAGAAAAAGAAAAATATTTTTTTGACTTTTTATTTATTTTCTATGATTTATTTTCTATTTTCGAAATTAAAAATGAATTAAAAATAAAGAAAAATAGAAAAATAAAGTGGAAAATGAAAATTTAATTCTAAAAATACTAAAATATTATAAAAGAATTTCTAAAAATATTTTTGTATTTTTCACAACCTTTTCTGAATTTTTATGGATTTTTGGTATTTAAAATCTATTTAAAATTGAATAAAATCAAAAAGAAATTTAGAAAAATAGTAAAAATGCTCAGAAAAATTTGGAAAAATTCCAGAAAATCAAAAATAATAAAAAGTACTTGAGAAAAATTTTTGAAATGAAAAAGAGCTGATTAAGTGCTTATTTAGTGCGACTGCTTATTCACAAGTGCTTAATAATAAGCACTTGTGAACAATTCTGGATGAAATCTCAAACACAGGCTAAGAATGATGTAAAATGCTCAGATATGTAAAGTTTGAACAATCACAATCACAAATTTTCACAGAATCACAAATACAAAGCAAATAGCTCAATGAATAAGCTCAAATGGAAAAACAGAAAAAGCTCAAGCTGGAACAGAAACAAAGTAATGGAACTAGACAATATTTCAACTAAAATCACACTCTGAAGCAAACATCAAACTCAGTAAATGAACAAGGAATACATATGCAGGCCTGTACAGCAAACAGTCATTCTGACTCAACTAAGCTATTGAGCAGGTGCAATAAGCACTTGATGAAGGCACAAATGAACCAGCTTATGGGGCAAAAGGTCAATGGCAATGCTGAGATACTAGATCAAGCAACTCTGCTGTCTCAGCTAATTCTTAACTATTCTAAAATCAACCAAGTCAGCAGTCTTTCAACCAAAAAAAACAATGCAACAGTTGGCTTATATGAGGCAAATCTACTAGTTTGACTAATTTCAGATTAAGATAAGCAATACCAATTAACTATCAAATTCTAAGAAACAATTAAACTAAATTTAGCTAACTATTACTAGATCACATCTATCAATTCAATTATACTACTGTTTTTCTAAAACTACCTAACTACAAGCTCAATTAACTTCTAACTTTGATTTTTAGCAAACTACACAGTCAATATTTTGATTCAAAAACTACTACTAAACTAAAATTACCTATGTGAGTACAATCTATATCAACCAATCAGCTATAATACTCAGCAAAGTGTTGATCCAAACACCCCTGAACAATACAGAATTAAGCCAATAAGATGTAACAAACAACAACTCTCCAATCAATCTTACAATATCATTCACCAAACACTAACTGAATCACATTTCAACATTATCAAACACTAGATCAGACAGAAAAACAAACTCACAATTCAAATCCAAAACAGTTACAAATATGAGAAATGCAAATACAGGATCTAGTAAACAGGATTGATCAATTAAACAATCTAACTCTATATCATCAACTACATCAACTATTACAGCAAATAATCATCAATCAAACAGTTATATCACTATTAAAATCAGATCTGCACTGGAAACTTTGAGAAGAGTTAAAATTTGAACAACACTTACAATTTACTTCCTCCTCAGCTCAAATTGAGGAGGTTCACTAAGCTTGCCTATCTCTAGGATAGGCAGGTCCTTCCCTGTCTGACCAAGCTATCCACAGTACCTCAACAATCCCTTGATCAAATACAGTTGACTTTTGTTGATTGGATTTAAGAACTAAGGGCCTGTTTGGTTCGCGGATTCTTTAGGATTCTGATGGAATTGGAATCTGATTCCATTCCATAACATGTTTGGTTCTCAGATTCAAGGAATTCAGAATCTGAATTCTATTCCTTAACGTGTTTGGTTGACAAATGGAATGGAATAAATTCCTTCAAAATCCCATTTGTGTGGAATTCAACATTCCATAGCAAAGTGGGAGGAATGTTTACAATTCCATAGAATTCAATATATTTATCATTTTTTTTGAAAGGTAAATATATATATTTATCATAAAAATCAGTTATTATTATTATTATTATTATTATTATTATAATAATAATAATAATAATATTATTATTATTATTATTATTATAATAATAATAATAATAATAATAATAATAATAATAATAATAATAATAATAATATTTATATTATTAATTATTATTATTTTAATACTATTATTATTATTATTATTATTATTATTATTATTATTATTATTATTATTATTATTATTATTATTATTATTATTATTATTATTATTATTTAATTTATCAATTTTAATTTAAAATGAAATTTTAAATATGTTAATATAATTTGTTTTTTCTCATTTTATTTTCTTGCAACCAAACACGCGATAGTTTTTGCAAATTACAATTCTTTAACATTCCATTCTTTAACATTCCAATTCCTTCACATTCCGATTCCAAAGAAACATTCCAATTCCATAAAAAAATATTCCGCGAACCAAACGAGGCCTAAAAGTTTAAATGAAAACAGATTGTACAAAGTATTATAGAGTTTAAACTATTTTTATAAAAGCTAAAACTACTTATTTGAAAACTTATTTAACATAATGAAGACATATGTTTATATTTTTTATTTATTTTCTGATTTTTTTTTATATTTTCTCACAATTATATAAGCTGAAATAAAAGTGAAATTTGATTAATACTGAATTAAAAGCTAAAAGTAAGCTAATTAAGGAATATAAAAGCTGAAAACACAATGTAAATTGCAATAAGCTAACAGAATTTAAGGAGAAATCTGAGAATTTTATTAAAATCTAAATGAGATTCAAATACAAAAGCTATTCTAAATACAAGAAATAAAATTGGCAAAGCTTCGCTAACCTATCTCTGCACCCCAACTAAGCTACAAATCACATCTATTTATAGGAAGAATGAGGGTTAGGGGTCACGGATTGCCAAGCTGGCAATCCATGTGAGCTTGTGTTTCTTTTGATCATCTCATAGCCGCTTGATCACTTCTAATCATTCCCTCTTAATAATAACCCTTGGATTGCTTTTTGATGATGCAGTCTAACCAATTAGATGCTGCCACGTAGTCCCCGTGTGCTTGTTTGAGTCACTGACATACTCTGACATCACAAAATTTTCTAGAAGCTTGATTGATTTGACTTCCTTGCCCTTAATCATGGTAATTAATTAGATTGGGAGCTAGGGTTCATGCGTTCCTGGGTTAAATGGGATTTGGGGGGAAAAATGAAAGGCGGGTTAATAATTTATTACTTATTTGATCCTTTGTGTTGACTGTTTGACCCTTTAGTATTAGTTTTGACCGAAAATTGCTTGGGCTCGGGTTTGGATAAGGGATGATTGGGCTTGGTGTTAGTTTATTGGATTTGGGCTTCTATCATGGACTAGACATTGAGTTATATTTTCAGATTTTGTACCATAAAATTACAAGGACTAAAAGTGTATAATCTGAAAAACCAAGGACCAAATTTGTAATTCTCCAAAAGTATTATCCAAGGGCTATTTCTGTCCATCTTAGATTCTTTGAGGGTTGATTTTGATTTATCTTGAAGATTATCATGAGGGACCAGATTTGACAATTCTGAAAAGTGCAGGGACCATTTCTGTCACTTTTTCAAACTTCACATAAGGATCACATCTGCTCATATATCAAACTCTAACGACTCTTATAAGCTCAAAGTGATTCCCAGCTTGACTTTCTGACCATCTCCCACTCTCGTGCCCGTTTTTCCGGTATTTGTTTGATTTTTCGTCTTTTTGTGATAAATACGTGCCTGCATATTCACAAACATAATACATACATTTCTTTGGCATTTGTTAGCTCAATTAGTCAATTTGGGTCGGTATTTGGCCATAAAATGGTATGTGAATTAACACATACCACTTTACTTAAAATGAAATAATCTTTATATTTTTGACTTATTTTTTTGATGTAATAGGCATAAGAAGATAAGAAAATGGGATTGTCAGTGAGTGTAAGAATAATCCCATGGGATTCACACTAAATCCCATGGGATTCATATAGAATGAGTGTTTGGATAAGCTTTTAGGAATCAGATTCATAGTTGTGTAATTTTCTGTTTAGTTTGTTAGTATTAGCACTTTGTGATTGATGAGATTGTGTTGTTGTTAGTTGCTTATAACTAATTTTTGTCTCAAAACTAATATTACTCTTTTCATCTTAAAATTGATATAGGTAAATTTTTGAACCCAACGCCGTTGTCTCGGTTTAATCCTTATGATAGTTTGGCAAAAGAAATCATCGGATGTTGATGTTCGTAAGGTGATGAAACCAGCGAATGTTTCATTGCCTCGGTTTAATCCTTTTGATAAGTTGGCGAAGAAAACATTGGATGTTGATGTTGGTAAGGCGACAAAACCAGCGGATGTTGATGTTGGTAATTTGGTGACTGTTGTTAAGGTGAATGTGCCGGTTGTTCAGGAGAATGAGATTGTGTCGGTTGTTCAGGGAAAGGCTCCGAGTGTTGTTCAGGAGATGGAGAAGGTGACGGTTGATTTTCGTAGTGTTATTTCAGCTGTTGTTTCTGATTTGGCTAATGAGAATGTGCCGAATGTTGTACAGGATAAGGAGAAGGTTCCTATTGATGTTGTTAAAGATACGGAGATGGAGAGTGTTGTTACATATAAATCAAAGGGAATCCCATGGGATTCACTGTGAATCCCATGGGATTAATAATGAATCTCTTTGTTATCAAGTTGTTTATATTATGTTTCTTTTATGTAGATACTGATGAAAAGAAAAAAGATATCGAAGAGTAAGGTTGTTTTAAAGAGAAAGAGAGGCGATTTTTCCGGTTCTGATAAAGAAGAAGATATTATACCTGAGGATAAGGGCAAGAAGAAAATGAATGGGAAGGCTCCGTTGAAGATAAAGAAGGACAATTCTCCGTCTGTTAAGCAAGTTTTAGCTGACGATGTTGTGAAGCAGTTGATGAAGACTCTGATGAAGAATTCGTCGGTTAAAGAAGAAGGTGATGAGGAGATTGAATTTAAGTCAAAGAATAAAGGGAAAAAGAAAGAGAAGGTGTTGACGCCTGATGAATACGACACCAAGATTATCTTTCTAAGTTGCCGATTCTTCATGCTAGGACCGCACCTACTACACTATATACTGCCATCCATGACACAAAAAAGGTTAATATGGAGAAGTTTTTTTTGCAGATATAGGTTTTAGCTCATATTACAAGTTTGATATAAACTACATTCCTTCAAGGTTAGGTAGGTACGTGGTTAAAAATTTTGATTCTGTGACTTGCCATTTGAAATTGGAAGATGGCAAGCCAATCGAGGCCACGGTTTCCAAAGTTCATGAGATGTTGGGTATTCCAACTGGCGGTGACTCTTTGTTATCTATAGAAACAAGGGGAGTTGAACATGATTTTGAGACTGTTTGGATTCGTCAGTTTGACCCAAAAGCTGCTAAGCAAATCAGAGTGAATGATATCGTTTTGAAATTGACTGAGTCCAAGGAAGTTGACTTCCTTTTTAAAATTAACTTTCTGACTTTTTTTCCGAACACAATGGGTATGTGTGCTGGCTTGAAGGGGGAAATTAACTTGGATGTTGTGAGGCGGGTTCAGGAAGATACTAAAATTTCTTGTATTGATTGGTGTGAGTACATCTTTCACTGTCTTAGATTAAGTAAAAAACCGACAACTCTTCTCAACAAATACACTGGTCCATATACCTTCCTCACTGTAAGTTTTAAATTGTTTTCATGTTTGTGTAACATATTTGTTGTAACTCTCTTACACTTTTTTGTTCTTTGTTTTTTGTTTTCAGCTTTTGTATTTAGATTCAACAAAGTTCAAGAAGCTTTCTGTTGTTCGTACACATCTAGCTATCAAACACTGGTCGTCATTCTTAATGGCACAAAGGCAGGACATGGAACTGAAAGAAGAAATTATGGGTAAGTTAGAACTTTATGGAGAATCTGAGTTGCCAGAGACGGAAGGTTTTATTCATGGTGATTCTTCTGATACCTCTTTCAAAGAGGTTCGTTAATTCTTTGTTTTATGTTCTTCTGATTCTTCTTTCAATTTGATCATGTTTAGGATCCTATAGGATTCATACACAATCCCATGGGATTCAATGTGAATCCCATAGGATTAATAATGAATCCCATAGGATTTACAACAAAATGATATCTCCCATTGGATTAGTGATGAATCCCATGGGTTTCACAGTGAACAAAATGGTATCTCAAATGAACCTAATTATCTTTGTTATTTTATATAGAATCCCATGGGATTCATTATTGTGGAAAACAAGAATGGGGGGTTGAATAGTTTTACGTCTTTTTAATTTTATTATGAAAACTTAGTTTAGTTTTAAAACCTTGTTTGCTTTTAAAACTTTGATTCAATCTTATGTGAACTCAAATCTTGAACAATATGAACAAGTATATCTAAGTATGAACAATAATAACAATGTAAGCTAAGTATGTGAAATCAACACATGCATAATATAAACAATTATAACTATATATAAAAGATAAGTACGTAATCGTTTATTTTATAATCCTTAGTTATATTTTGTATGAAAACTATACTTAATCGAAATGATCAATTATATGTATGTAACCTTTTTAGTTTGATTGTAAAAACTTTGTTTTGTGAATGAAACTTTCGTTTGATCTTTAAGTAAAGTCAATACTAGCACTATATGAGCAACTATATCTATACGTCTACGTCTACAAAAGTAATAACGATATAAGCAAGATAATAAATAATATATGGAAAGATCTAACCGCGAGACAAAGGATTTATAGTGGTTCGGCTACAAGGACACCTTCTTTGCCCTACTCCACTCCTCGAGTCACCTACTCGAGAGTTTTCTTCACTATGTCAACAAGCTCCCTTATGGCGGAGAAAACCGTAAACACCAATTTACACACCAATATACACACCAATTTACACACCACTTCTTCTTCACACCTAAGTCACAACTTCTACACACCTTCTTCAAATCAATCTACTTCACAACTAACTACTCCACACCTAGCTTCTTCACTACAATCTAATTCCTAACTTTTCTTCTTCACACCAAGCAACTAACTAATCACACAATCTATATATCTAGCACAACTATCTACAATCAAATATTCACAACAATCTTCACAAAGAATAGTGTAAATAATCTTGATGATGCACCAACAACTTGGATGTGGAGGTCACAACAAGTTGTAATACTTCTTGTTTGGGGGATAGAAGTATTCTTCTCTTGCACTTGAGAGGATGAAGTTTGAATCACTTTGAAACAAAGAATATATACACTTATGATCAAAGGATGAGAGAATAGAGAAATAGATCTAGATCAGAAAGTTTAGAAGTGCAAAAGGTGAGAAAAATCTGAGGGATGAATCAGTATTTATAGGGAGAAAAAATACTGTTCTGGAGCGTGGCCGGTCCCCTTAATTAGGGGCCAGTCCCCTTAATAATTAAGGGGGCCGCCTAGGGAATTAAGGGGGCCGCCCCTCCAGAACGTTGGGTTTATTTGTCCTTTTGTGGGGAAGGTTTTTCTGGATTAGATTTGCCATTTTTGGTTGGAAATTTGAAGTCATATATTTATAATGAATTAAACATATTCCTTTAATTCCAAAAATGTTTTGTAAAAGATATAAAATGTTTTGTGACATTTTATAAAAAGTCTAGTGTTTAAGAAAATTGTTCATTTGATCATAGAATGCAATAAACACTTTGTTTATTCATACCTTAAGTGATTTGGATGTAAAGACAAATGTTAAGCACTAAAAACTTGTTTACGTCATAAGTTTTATATTAAAGAGTTTATGCTTTGTAATTATCAAAACATAGAGACATTGTTAATATGTTAACAATGTTTTTAGACATTATTAATTTATGTCAACAATCTCCCCCTTTTTGATGATTACAAAACCTTAAACTCTTTAAACCTAAAAATTAATTTTTAGACAAGTATTAGAGTTTAACATTCACTTCTCCCCCTTTTTGTAAAATCAAAAAGGTTATGCCGACTAGCTTCGTAAATGAAGTTAGACGGGATAAAAGCTCCCCCTTGATGTGTGCTCCCCCTTGTTCGATGGCACCAAGGGATCGAGATATGGAATTCTCGCAAGAAAAATATTAGAAGCACAAGCATATATAGAAGAATATGCAATATACAAATAACGAGCATAGTAAACAAATATTAAGGATACATAACAATTAATTCAAAGATCCTAATTTGCCAAAGAGAGCCACCGGACTTGCTTGTAACAAAAGGTTGGTTGATTCGTATTTGAAAGTGAAAATCATAAGCATATGGTATGCTTAGATGGTTGATGATGGAGTGTTTGGAATGAGGATGGTTGAGTTAGGATAAGGTTGTTGGATTAATGGAGGTTGTTGGATTAATGGAGGTATATGTTCGGGTCATGAATGTTGGATAGTTTGGTGGTGGAGAGTTTGTAGCGGAAGAGGTTGATTGAGGTTTTGGATGTTGTTCAAGTGAGGGTATTGGATGTGATCTAGTGAGAAGATATTCAATCCAAGTGTTCATTGAATGCAATGGTTTTTGGATGTTGCTCATGGGCTTCTTTTAGCGCCTCAATGAACTTCAAGTGTTCGGAGGAAGGTGATGGTGGTGGAGCATGATAGTTGTCTTGGGTGATGGTTTGAACATGCAACATAGGAATGGCATGTGAGGTTGTAGGATGTGGTGGTGATACTCTTGGTGGTGGAGACATGTTTGAGCTTGGGTAATCATGAAAATATGATATGTGTGGAAGAGATCCTTCATGAGTGGATGGTGTTTTTGTTGAATGAGCAACATGTAAAGTGTTGGTAATGGGGTTGGGATTATTGTTTTGGGATTGTGCATGCTCATCATAAGAAGGAGCATTAGTCGAAGCACGAATGGATGATTTGTTGTTAAATGGATCATTTGTGTGAGAGTGAGGTTTAGGTGTTGGTTGATTATGAACAACATCGCTTGAGTTGTGAAAAGATTATGAGGTTTGAGTGTAATGTAGAAGGATATGGGTGAGTAAAGGTTTTTGATATGTAATGTTGGTGAGAAGGAAAGTGAGGTGTTAGGTAAGTAATGTTTGAAAACATAGGAGGAATTTGGTGTTGGATGTTTGACAACGTCATTTGATTTGACGGAATTTTAAAGGAAGTTAGGCTTTCTTCTCCAAACAAGTTTCTTGGTGGTTTTGGTTTAATGGGAGAGGAAATGATGAGATGAGTGGAGATTGAGAGGAATGAGAGTGTTTATAATGTAGGATTGGTGGGATCAAGGATGGATAAACATTGATGGAAGGTTTAGGATAAAATAGGTTTGTGAATTTTGGGAAGTGTAGGATGAAATGGGCTAAAATATAGAAAAGGGAAACAACACCTTCAACCATCAGATGGCCGGTCCCCTTAATTGGAGGCCGGTCCCCTTAATAATTAAGGGGGCCGCCTTATGATTTAAGAGGGCCGCCCATCTGGTGATTCCCAGATTTCTAGAAAAGGGTTTTTGGTAGTGAATTGCAGAAAGGTTGTGTTTTTGGTTTCAAACAAGTCCAACTCTTTGAGGTAATTAAGCATATACTAATTATGTAGGCAATTATGTAGCCAAAGCATGTTAACCAAAGAGATTAAGTAAACAAGCAATTTCATCTAGCATGCAAACATACTCATCAAGCAAGTAAAATATAAGTGCTAGGAAACGATAAGCAACATCAAGTATTTCATAACTACATAATAATGAGGATTAATCCTAATGTGTATCAATGTGCAATAAGTGGGTAGTTATGATAGCATGTATTTCTAGACTTGTTACAAACAAAGTCTTAATGAACAAACCATGGTCCTCTTGATTTGATTTAGTTCACTTATAAGTGTCATTTATATAAATATAGATGACAAATATGAGATCACCATGCATGATTTTAAAAGAGACGTTTTTAGCATTATTCAACAATGTTTGAAAGTAAGTTTTCACTTGGATGTGAGAGTTATTTGAATAAAATATATTGGGTTTTTACTTCAAAATGTGTGAATGAACGGTAAAGAATATTTTCCCAATCTTTAGTTTTGATCAAAACAAAATTGTGGATATTGATAGTGAAAACATGTTATTTAAAAGTGGGATAGTTATTTGAAAGACTATTTTTCAAAATGTGAGGTTTTTGCATATTTTTAGAGATATTAGATTTTTGACAACAAATATCATAAATCAAATATTTTTAAAAAATGTTTATTAAAGATCTCATGCTCAAGAGGATTGGTTAAGCCTATTATTGTCTCATGCTATCGTTTCTACATATCCTATGATCCTAAAGGAAATGAAGACGATAATTTATATGTTAGATGCGAGAGTGTTGAATGGGGTATAACCTAACATCAATTGTTCCTTTGTTTTTGCACGCTTATCTGACTTAATGCCATAGTCTACGAGAGCTTGTTTCATCCATAGTTTTCTTACACGAGGGATCTAATCCTACTTCTATATCAACGATTGATCCACTTAACTCATTTCACTTCATCACCATGAGTTTCCTAATAGTGGATATAGAAGATTTCCATTTTCTATTTTGTTCGGCAATGAACAATTTTATCTTATTCCTAGGAAAGTCAACCAATGATGTTTCTAGGTTATAAGAATATAAGCAATTATGTACTAAGCATTAATCTAACTAATCATTTATCTAAGCATGCAAATTATAGTGATGAACTTAAAAGAAACGCGTACCTTTTAGTCTTCAATGGAATATCTTCAAACACTTCAAGTGACCATGTTGACTTATAGAAGTCATTTGTAGATGATATTCCAACTTCTTCCAAGATTGACAACTTAGCCACTTGGTCCCCATTGTCTCATTGGTCCAAAGTTGTTTGGTCCAAACATATTTAACATTTGGCTAGGATGCATGTATGGTGGTAATATTTCCCATTGTCTCATTTGTCCAAAGTTGTTTGGTCCAAACATATTTAACATTTGGCTAGGATGCATGTATGATGGTAATATTTCCCAAGGATTGTAACTTGGTTGATAATTCCACATTTGATTTCTAGTGTTATTGTAATATTGTCTATTTTGATTTCTTCTAGGTTGAGATGTTTTAGATCTTGGATGATGATTTTTAGTTTTTCTTGGTGGTGGAGTTTTAGATCTAAATTTAGGTTTAGAGGATCCTACTTCGGTCTTTAAGGATGGTTTATAAAAAGTTTTTACTTTTTCATCATTCGCAATGGGTATTTTTCTATCTTTTGTAAGTATATACTTAGGATTTGATTCTAATAATTTTTGTTTACTAGATTCACATTCAAACTTTATATTTTTATTTTCACTAGTTGAAACATTAGTTGAAGTTAATCCTAGACCGGTTTTATCTCCCGAAGTTTCTTGAGCACTTAGTATTTTCTTAAGTGGGTTATTACTATTTTTAAACCTGTCAAGTTTGAAAATTTCATCTTTAAGTTTTTCGTTTTCATTTTTAACCTCTAAGCAAGTTTTACATTTTACAAAAACTTCTTTTCCTTTTTCCAAATGTTGTAGTTTAATTTTTAATTCGAGTACTTCATTTTCTAATTGATTATTAATATGTTTTAGTGACTTATTTTTAGCTATAACCTTTTGACCTAATTTGCATAACCTATTATATTTACTATCTAGGTCTTTTTCGTCTAATGATAAATTTTTGTCACTAAAGTATTCGGTTTCGAAACATACCTCGCTTGATGTCTTAGCCATAAGACACTTTTCTTCATTTGTGGTTTCTTTCTTGTCCTCATCGCTATCACTCCAAGCACCTCCGATAAACGCCTTTTGATTTTGATCTCTTGACATCATTGGACACTTTCCGATGAGATGATTTGGATTGCCACATTTAAAACACTTCCTTTCATTATATGGTTGCCTAACATATCTTCCTCGTCTTTTGAAGTATTTCTTGAAGTCTCGTACGGCCATAGCATACTCTTCATCGTCACTTTTGGAGGTTGAGCATTTTTCGTCACTAGAGTCCTTTTTAGCTTTCAACGCAATTGATTTGCTTTGCTCCCTTTTTCCTTTGACCATCTCGGAGTCTTTCTTTATTATTTCTTCGTAGACCTTTAAGTTACCGATCAATTCGTCAAGTTGTAGAGTTGACAAATTCTTTGATTCTTCAATCGCCGTAACTTTAGCTCGCCATTTTGGATGAAGAGCCCTAAGAAATTTCCTAACAAAATTCTTACTAGAAAAATTCTCATCAAGTGCTTTTAAACTTGTGATGATAGTGTTAAACCTAGCAAAAGCATTATCTATTGATTCCTCCTCCGGAATCGTAAATTGTTCATATTGTTGAACAAGAAGATCTATTTTGTTATCTTTAACTTGACTATTACCTTGGTGAGTGATTAGTAAAGAATCCCAAATTTCTTTTGCGGTTTTACACATAAAAATTCTTTCATATTCTTTGCGTGGTAACGCATTATAAATAACCATTTTAGCCTCATTATTTTTTGCTAGTTTCTTTTTCAAATCATCATTTTGTTTTTCAAAAGATATAATTTCATCCATTTTAGTTTCAAAATTATATTGAATAGGAGGAAAATCACCAAAGGTAATAACATGCCAAAGATCTAGATCCTTTGATTTCACATAAGTTTCGAATCGATTTTTCCAATAAAGAAATCCATCACTTTCAAATAATGGTGGTCTTTGCATAGATTGCCCTTCTAAATATTTTTCAGATTCCATAGATCGTTACAAGTTTTAAAATACAATTTATTTTAAAAATCTTGCTAGACGTGGCTCTGATACCAATTGTGGAAAACTAGAAGGGGGGGTTGAATAGTTTTACGTCTTTTTAATTTTATTATGAAAACTTAGTTTAGTTTTAAAACCTTGTTTGCTTTTAAAACTTTGATTCAATCTTATGTGAACTCAAATCTTGAACAATATGAACAAGTATATCTAAGTATGAACAATAATAACAATGTAAGCTAAGTATGTGAAATCAACACATGCATAATATAAACAATTATAACTATATATAAAAGATAAGTACGTAATCGTTTATTTTATAATCCTTAGTTATATTTTGTATGAAAACTATACTTGATCGAAATGATCAATTATATGTATGTAACCTTTTTAGTTTGATTGTAAAAACTTTGTTTTGTGAATGAAACTTTCGTTTGATCTTTAAGTAAAGTCAATACTAGCACTATATGAGCAACTATATCTATACGTCTACGTCTACAAAAGTAATAACGATATAAGCAAGATAATAAGTAAGATATGGAAAGATCTAACCGCGAGACAAAGGATTTATAGTGGTTCGGCTACAAGGACACCTTCCTTGCCCTACTCCACTCCTCGAGTCACCTACTCGAGAGTTTTCTTCACTATGTCAACAAGCTCCCTTATGGCGGAGAAAACCGTACACACCAATTTACACACCAATATACACACCAATTTACACACCACTTCTTCTTCACACCTAAGTCACAACTTCTACACACCTTCTTCAAATCAATCTACTTCACAACTAACTACTCCACACCTAGCTTCTTCACTACAATCTAATTCCTAACTTTTCTTCTTCACACCAAGCAACTAACTAATCACACAATCTATATATCTAGCACAACTGTCTACAATCAAATATTCACAACAATCTTCACAAAGAATAGTGTAAATAATCTTGATGATGCACCAACAACTTGGATGTGGAGGTCACAACAAGTTGTAATACTTCTTGTCTTGGGGGATAGAAGTATTCTTCTCTTGCACTTGAGAGGATGAAGTTTGAATCACTTTGAAACAAAGAATATATACACTTATGATCAAAGGATGAGAGAATAGAGAAATAGATCTTGATCAGAAAGTTTAGAAGTGCAAAAGGTGAGAAAAATCTGAGGGATGAATCAGTATTTATAGGGAGAAAAAATACTGTTCTGGAGCGTGGCCGGTCCCCTTAATTAGGGGCCGGTCCCCTTAATAATTAAGGGGGCCGCCCGTCTAGAACGTTGGGTTTATTTTTCCTTTTGTGGGGAAGGTTTTTCTGGATTAGATTTGCCATTTTTGGTTGGAAATTTGAATTCATATATTTATAATGAATTAAACATATTCCTTTAATTCCAAAAATGTTTTGTAAAAGATATAAAATGTTTTGTGACATTTTATAAAAAGTCTAGTGTTTAAGAAAATTGTTCCTTTGATCATAGAATGCAATAAACACTTTGTTTATTCATACCTTAAGTGATTTGGATGTAAAGACAAATGTTAAGCACTAAAAACTTGTTTACGTCATAAGTTTTAGATTAAAGAGTTTATGCTTTGTAATTATCAAAACATAGAGACATTGTTAATATGTTAACAATGTTTTCAGACATTATTAATTTATGTCAACAATTATTAATCCCATAGGTTTCACATTGAACAAAATGGTATCTCAAATGAACTTAAATTATCTTTGTTATTTTTTCTATATGAATCCCATGGTATTTACAACTGTAACAATTCGCATTTTCAGGATAATTACTATTCCCGGGAAAATTCACTATTCACTTTTACTATTCATTTTACTATTCATTTTTACTATTCATTTTTCCCGAAACTTTCCCGAAAGTTGATTTTTATTTGATATTCTCGAGTGATAAATCATTTCCATGGCAAATTAAATGTTTGACATTCGTCAGATCATTTTCGTGAAAGTTATTAAGGAATTACACGTTTTAGGGTAAAACGTCATTCAGAAATTCTACGCACAACGAAATTCGACCCCGTCAGGTGACCCCACATCAGAAAAATGTTTGACACACTCATGATTTATTTGAGAATAAATCATGACTGAGAAAAACATGACCAAAATAAGCCTCGGCCGTGAAAAACTGAAATTTTCAGTTTTTAAGCATTTTTACTCAGCCGTAACCTTAGCCTATACCTGCACCGCGTTTCTAATACGATTTGAGTTTTCAACTTATTAGAAAAAGTCAACATATTTTTCCCTCCTCCTTTGACCAAAAATCATTCCTTGATTTTATAAGTTATTCCTTGATTTTTCGGCTTACAGTTTGATGTCTAAAAGACATTTAATACCAACCGACGCTAGACTGAGCCCAGTCTAGACATTATAAGTCATTTTAAATCATTTATAACCTATTAGAAAAGTAATATTTTACTTTTCTCAATTTTACGCAATATTCGTACGTTTTACGTATTACGCGTTTTAGACCCGTGTTTCCAGTTTTAGCAGGGTTTTACCACCCAAATGGAACCTACCACTCATTTTATATTTTATTATGGAGTATTTTGACATGTTTAACCATTCTTCCAAGTTTCGTATTTTTACGATACCCGGTTTTACGTTTTGAGGCTTAATCATTTACGATTGGCATTTCCCGGAGTCAAAACTAACCAAGTATCTTGGATAATATCCTCAAAAGTCCACCCTTGCTCCCCAAGCTTGGCCAAACCGCCACTAGGGGGGGGGGATTCACACTAGGTGTCATGATCTCATGCTAGGAGGCCTTAAGATCCATCCATGTGTTAACCTTGGCCTCCAAGGGTAGACAAGTCAAGCTTGTAACCTCCTCAAGCTCATATTTAAGCCTTCCTTCCCTTCATTTGTATGCCACATTCCACACACACAAACACTCTCATCTTTGCTTGATTTATTCCAAGTTTCATGCAAGATTCAAGTACCATATCAATACCAAAAACCTAGTTAGGTTTTCATTCATCAAAACACTTCCATAACCTCATATACTTGGTGATTTCTCTTGAGTTTGAATCCACTCAAGTCACCTCAATCTTCATCATCCATCTTTCAAGATTACAAGAGTAGAAAGATTGCATGAAGTGAAGTGGGTTGAAGCAAGTCTATCAAAGTCCTATCCTTACATGTTAACTTCCTTTCATCTTTGAAAGCCAAAAGTTGTAAGCCAAACCCTAACATGCTCCTTGTTGAATAATCATGTTCATGTTATTTACATATTATTCATGCTATATTATGTCTTGTATTCATGTCCATGATGTATAAAAGTGAGTAAAACAAGTTGTTGTAATTGATTGACAAGATAAGTTACTAAAACAAGTAAACTAGTGACTTTCTTGGTAAGACCTGATCAAAATGGTAAAAATATGATGTTGGATCATTACATATTACAGTATAGGACTTAACAAGGAAACCATAGCAATTTGAACCACCTAAAACGAGTATACGAGTCAAAAGTTACGCCCATTTGAAGTTACAAAAGATCTCCGGCAAAACTGCCTAAAACCACACTGTTTTGCATTCTGTGATTTTGAAAGTCCCCCTTCTGTTCCGATTCATCAAAAAGTTAAAACACGAAAGTTGTCTGGAACGACGTTTTCGTTCAGGAACAAAGAAGCTCGAACCCTAAAAACGTTTTCCGAGTGATAATTTCTTCAAATTCTAAACAGCCCATTTTTAGACCAAAGTCACTATATTATGGTTATACTTTAAAAGGAACAAGAGGTCTTATGACCTATAATCAAGACCATCACCATGGATAGAGCCAAGGTTGTGTCTCATGACCTTGGAACAAGGACCAAAGGTCATGGCTAGGCCATGACGAAATGACCATACCAACTTACATAGGCGTAAACATGAAACAATGAATTAGGCGATAACTTGAACAAGCAATTTGGATCTACTTCACTTAAAGGAACCATGAGATATTACCAAGAGAAAATGGTCATACAAGACTTATGAAACTAACCCTAATAACAATCTTCATGTACAAATAAACTTTCCTAAGTTTATTCAAGTATCGGACATGTAACTTTTCGGATCAAAAGTTATATCTATATATTTTATCAACTACTACAATAGTAGGGAGCCTCATGTGAGAAGTTCATTATGTAAGCCGTCGAGATGAGTTGTGGATTTACGAGTTAAAGTGTCCTGGCTCCTCGAACGCTTAGTAACATGACTTCTGAATTATGTCGGCCTGAACGGTAGGAAACGATATACAAAACATACATGTTTCATGAATCTTTTCTTTCAAAGACTTACATTATACATCATACAACATCATGGACTAAATGCAAGATATTTATATAGGCACTTATTCATATTCTTCATGTCACAACTCGTAATTTCCGGTCATTTTTCTAAACCTTGACAAATTACTATTCACAAGTTACTATTCATCACTTACTATTCATCGTTTTACTATTCATCGTTTTTTAGGTCAATTTGACATTCCGAGACACATTCAGAAATTTTACTATTCACTTGACACTATTCATTTCCGAGAGAAAACCACTATTCACGTGCATTACTCATGACATCGTAAATTTAGTTACGAGTATTCAAAATTCGCGTAACCATATTGGTTCAAGAGCGAATTCATGCATTATCATTGGGACACTTTGTACGGACTAGAAATAGTCTCCATATTATCATTATGGCACTTGCATACTATTCCACTCGTAGGGTATTCAAATTATATTTTTAATATAATTAACGAATTACGTATGTTTATTTTAAATAAACACTAATACGCGAACTATAAATGTGACTAACACGTCCAACACTCCCGACTATGATCCCAATATATTTTTATATTCATTTTTATAATATAAAAATTATAATATTAATTTACCCAGTATTTTGGATATTTATTTTAATTATTAACTTAAGTTTACTAAAACTTCGACGGTTTTCGTGGAAATTAAACTATAATTATCTAAACACCCAATAATTTTATCCAACCTATTTTTATAATTTGTATAACTTTATTATGACCCGGTTAACTCCGTTAAAATTTATTTTTAGTTAACCCGGTACCCGGTGCAATTTAAAAACTACAAATATACAACAATAATACATTTTATCTACAAAAGTCTTCCATATTCCCCCCCCCCCCTTGACTTTGCCGCCCCCCCCCCCCCCCCTTACCATTTTTCTTACAAGGCTACTAATACACTCCTTCTCATTTAATGTTATACACTAACTTAATATAATAATAATAATAACCAATAATACATATACTATACTTTATCTTTTTTCACTTCATTTGCAACAACTCAAAAAGCTTTCATTCTCTCTTTTGCTCTCTCTAACCCACGGCACAACAAGGAAAGGAAGCAAGACAAGAAATTTTTCTTAAAGATCTAGTGTAATATTGTGTTTATAGTATCCTTGTTAGAGTTTTGAAATAAAAACTCAAGGATTATTAGGTTTTAATCATCTTAACTTCACTAATCTTACAAGTAAGTTTACTAAACTCATTTCATAATTTTTACAAAGTTATTACTATGTTTATACATGTTTCTTGCAAGATCTCATACATGCATTAACTTATACCACTTTATTTTTGTAAACTTTTGATCATACAAGCCCTAGAAGTGATTTTTGGTTAGATCCTTGTTAGATCTACTTGGTTTTGGTGATTAGGAACCCATGACACCCTAAGAAGGTGTATGATAGGATTAGATTAGTTTTGTGGTGTTTTAAAGTGGTTTGATGGATGATGGAACTAGTTTGGAGACTTGAAAATGGTTTTTGAAACTTTTGATATACCTACTGTCCCTATTTTAATTTCGTGGGAAAATCAGTAGATGATGGCTAAGTTTTGACCAAAGATTTAGAAAATACATTCAAAAACGAAACTTTAGGCGAAAGAACGGATTAAAACGAGTTTATAACGAAGGAGATACGATTTTTGCAAATTTAACGACGAAAACTATTTTTACAAAAACTGCTTGCTGATTGGCAGAATACGACGGGTAATTAGAGGCATTAAACGTAACCTAGAGGAGCCGAGTTATCAAAAATATACTAGTATACACAAAAATGAATCCGTGGACATTAAGAACAAGGAAAACGAGCTTGAAACGACCGAGTTATACCCGTTTTATCATCGTCAAAACTATATATATATATATATATATATATATATATATATATATATATATATATATATATATATATAGTCACAAATAAAAATAATAACGTACGTACTAAATGGTATATTTTCTAGAAAACGTTACTAAGGACTATATTCTTAACAAATGAATACGTATGACCCAAGGGAATATTTATACGACTTAATGACGTTATTTTAAGGTTTTCGATACGAGGATTATAACGCTAACTTTTTCGTACGAGTTAATATGACAAGTTATATACTTCTCTAAATGGATTTATTTTTCCTAAGTATGGAAACTATTTTACCATGACGATAACTAGTATTTCCAAATTACGAGTGGTATGAGTATCATGTGCATGTGCACTCATTTCATTACGGCTTGATCTAAATTAGATCACGATTATTCATTTAGGTTGCGGCTAGTGTTCGCGCCTCATTGTCCCAATCACTTTACCATCGTTGTACCATCTTTGTACTATCACTCCAGGTGAGTTCTCATAGCCCCGTTTTAATTACTTATTTGATTTAAATCCCACGGGGGAGAATACATTGCACAATTATTTTTGTACATGCCCAAGTATATCAAATTCCATACATTGCTTAAGTTGCCTACTACCAAGTTAAGTCCCCTTATATATATCATGGACCGTTAATTTTAGCTAAGCGAGAGTGAGTGGATAGATCTATCGAGGGTGACGCCTCCATTTGTGTTTGGGTTGCTCCAACGGGACGAATGCATTTCATGTCTTAACGAATTGAGTGTCTGGTAAACACTCTGGTGGGGCATTACAAAGTCTAGCTTCGGGGTCATGAGCTTAAGAGCCAATGTAGCATTTTTGACATTCTTGTCGGTTTACTTATTACTTGTGGCTTATGTACTTACGATTTACTTATAAACCTATGATTATTCACCAACATTCGTGTTGACCATTTTTTTCGCAATGTATTTCTCAGGTTATTAAGGTAGCTTATGTTGCATACATTTGGACCTTCATGGAGTCGCGGAGTCGACGCGTCTCACCATATTTTCTGCACTTATGAAACGTTTGATCTTGGTGAACTTATTTTAACAATTTTGGCAAACTCTTTTGGGACCTAAGCTTTGTAAACTCTGAATGTTTTAATGATCAAACGCTGTATTTTCTAAACGACACTTTAGGTCGTTCAATATAACTGTAACCATGGTGCTACGACAGTCACCCCCAGGTATTCCATTCCGCTGCCATTCAGGTTTTTTGGGGTGTGACAGATTGGCATCAGAGCTAAGGTTATAGCGAACTAGGATGTATCTTGGACCCTAGACTATAACCACATCATCATAGCATCTCATCATTTCATCATAGGTGCATATTCACTATACATGTTGTTTTACGCACACACTGTGCAAGTTATTCATACCCATACTCATATATATATATGATTATATTGACCTGGTTCACAAGTGACATGTCTTCAGATACCCACGCTGTTATCCTTTCATCGGATTCCGACATTGAAGATGCCTTGTCATCTTCCACTACCATTATACCACCAGTTGCACGTATACCACCGTTAGCACTATTGAATTGTTATAGGAATAAGGTTTTCCTATCATTCAGCCTATACATAAAATGCCGTTTGGTAGAGTATTTAGACTTAATTCTAATGGACTTATTAGGATGCTTATTACAAGGGAGATAGCATGTTTTCTTTCCTCCACTAGTAGGACGCTTACTACTCAGGTACTACCACCACCGTCAGTTACTTATTTCACTATTGGTCGTCCCATAGTGCGTACTTCAACTTTACCTCTTGGATATCGCGAGATAGCGCGAAAGAGGGTAGTATCCCATTCACTATTATCACCATTATCTCCTAACTCATCGCTAGGATCTCATTGTCATCAATGTTATTCTCATCCTTTGGAATACCACTATTGTCATTTCCCTTTTCCATTTCCACTTGCCACGAATTAGATAACACCTTGTGGATAATACCAAGATTACGGACTCAACAGGAACATTTGCAGGTTCCTCAAGAATGGCTTAGAACCTACACTATCTAGGACTTGATCGATCCACAACTTCAGACACTACTTCAGGACTATCTCGACCTTATGATGCCATAAACCTGATTTCACCTAGAAGGACTACAGGAAGTCTTTAGACTAGACTTATATCTTTACTAGCTTTTACTATTATCCTAGCCACGGGAGGTGTGGCATAGTTCAAAGAAACTTGTAGTATTTTGATTGTTGTACAAACGGAATCACCAAGTATTGACTCTACTATAGGGGAATGGTTGTGCTATCTATGATATTGGTCCATATAGACCGAAACCTTCATGTATTATATTCATGTGTTATGAATATGATGATTTTTATTACCTATAGATTCTCATGGACTCTTATGATTTGATGGAAATAGATTTAAGCAAACCACTCCAAGCATGACGCAAGCCGCTGTTGGACAATCCATTACCAGGAATGTAACTACCGCCCTCACCAAGGAACTTACTCACGTGGAATTTATGGGTTGTAATCCCTCCTTCTTTAGCAGAAATATAGACACAAAGGAATTTCTCAAATGGTTCGAAGAATTAGAAACAACCTTTCAAAGTGGTGACTGCCGTAAGGAAGACAAAGTTAAGTTCGCCACTTGTACTTTTCAGAAGCATGCCCAGAAATGGTGGACTAAGTATGTCCAGGTAGTAGGAGTTGATGCTGCTTACTCACACTCTTGGGAGAAACTAAAAAGGATGATGAGTTTGAAGTTCTGTGTGAAAAGCGAATTGCAAGCAATTGAACAAGAAACACTAAACCTTACCATGGAAGGAGATGACGTTGTCAAGTATACTGCTTATTTTTATGATTTAGCCCGACTAGGCTCTGCAATGGACGAGCTAGAAAGCAAGAAACTTGAAAGGTACATCGGAGGACTTTCTCCTGAAATTCGTATGTTGGTCAACTCATTGGAACCCGATACCATGCCTAAAGCTATCAGAATGGCGATCGAAGCAAAGGAACGCATAGCTCACCCCAAGATCTTAGGAAGAAAAAGTGACAATAAAAGGAAGTGGAACAACAACCGAGGCGAGAATGCCACACAAGGACCACACAAGAGACAAGGAGTTGCTAAACCTAATGCTACAGGTCTAAAGGAAAAGAATGATTACCTTGGTATTTTACCTAAGTGTGAAGAGTGCCAACATCATCATAAACCAGGCCGTTGCCCGGAACCATGTGACAACTGTAAGAAGGTTACCCACAAAACCAGGGACTGCAGGTTTCCAATTGTGAGGGATAATCAGAAACCACCAATTACATGTTTTGGCTGTGGTGTAGTGGGACACTACAAGAGTGAATGCCCGGAGTTGGGAAACCAGAATTGGAAGAAGAAGTTCATGTTTTAAAACCATAGTTCGAGCCCTCTAGGGTTGTACTTTCTTTTGGTACTTTCTATAAGTACGTTGATGTAACCTAGTTATATTAAGCACTTTCCTATCTAATGTAATGACTATCTTTTGTTACCTCTGTGATAACCGTAGCCTTTGTTTATTCCATTTTCTATTGCAATTGCGCAATTTTCAATCGTTTAGCAACATTATACCACTGTCTTATTAAGGATTTGACCGATTTCGTAATTGACGGATTAGTAGATTATTACCAATCCATAGTATTTACCCATGTATCCAACAAACCATTCAACGAGTTTTATTTCAAACTATTTTACTACCTTATGGGGAAATTGTTTTTACCGAATTTCTAAAATAAGTCGTTTTGTTACCGTACTATAAACTGATTATCCAATATTACGCCAAATATTTACTATTATTACGCGAAACAATTTTTATATTACTTTGAAAGGATATGACTAGAATACCATTCTTCGAAACAAAACGTTGAACACCATCTAAAGCTTTTGAGAAAAATAATATTATTTTGATTAAATCAAGCATCGCATCATTAGTCCTCAACTATACATAGCCTGATCACCTATGTATACTTCAGGAAAGATTATGCCATGAAGGAAATAGTTACTTTATAAAGTATTGTTAATAACAATCTTCATCCAAAAGCGTTTTAAACAAATAAACTCTTTTATGAATATTTCTTTCTGACAAATTTTCTCTGGATACTTACCCCACCTGTCACACACTTAGTCATTAAGTTAGACTTTCCATTGACTTCTTTAGGAGAGACTTCCCATATTAAGTACTAGGAGGATTCCTCGATACAAGAAAAACAATAAAAAGGGTTACGAAAACTACTAACCTAGAATAGAAGTATACACCAAGGCAATTTATAGCTCAATAACAGTTCTAAGATGCCACTGGACCATCCGACCCACCATCTCTGACCTAGTTGTCCAATTTATTATTCAAAGGTACTAGCTAGACTGAGCTACAGGATCAAACACATTGTGAAGGTACGCTAAGCAACACCATGGGAATAAACCAAGCCTCCTAACCGATACTGTAAAGTGTTTGAGTTAACATGGTCTCATCCATACGCAAACTTCCCTGCAGTGAGTTTACGACAAGAATGATTGATTTGAATTATGGATATCGATATAGATTCCTCTAAAGCATTATGTTCTCAGGAAATTCTAGATAACCTCACCTATACATCGAGAGAGACATCAGACTCAAGAATATCTCCCCAGCTACATGTGAAGACAATACTGAAATTCATCGACATAGTATCAATTGAAACCCTCAGATTGCCAACATGATGGCGATTTCAACGATAAACCATCTCAAGACTTAAGTTGGTTGAATACCTAGGCTTGTAGTTTTGCCAGATAACCACCAATAGGTACCATCCAATATCAGAAACCGAACGTTAGACATCTATGCATTTATGCGAGCATTTCCTAGCCTACCATTTTATCCTTGTTAGTGTCTTCACTTTTAAATAAAGTTGATTTAAAATTTTGTTTATACAAAACACATATCTTGTAGAAGATAATTTTTGAATTGCCTATTTTTAATAAATACGATCCTTTTTAGTCAATATTTAGCAAAACCATTGTACAATGGGAAATATATAACCATCACACTTTGATAAACAGTCCTATTCACAACCTATTTGAAAACCGCGTCACATTTCCTAACTATTGAATTTTGAATCATCAAGAAAGATACTATTTAGTAAACCATTTGCTCCATTTTCTAAATTCGTTTATTCAGAAAAAGATTTCGACCAAAAACTCAAAAATCGCGAGATAAATTTTGAAAACCAATCACCATGCTACGTCACTTATGCATTTAGGGCTTTGTGACTTGACAATAAGGAATATTGGAATATGTGATGAAGGAAACTAGGAGGAACACCATAGAACGATTACAAACGTCATTACTGGAAACCAAGCATAGTAGGCAAAGAATGACACTTGTCTTAGCAATCCAATAGACCAAAACACAAAGAATCAAATATTGTTAACCGTATTCTATCTTCTTCGTATAAAGCCGTGTTCGAAAGACGTAACGTTGAGGAATTAGTCACAAGATTTATTGTACCGTTTCAATTATTCCTAATAAAGGTGATCGAATCACCTTGAACTTCTAGCAATCATTTTAAGATTTCCTTCGGAACCCCATTTAGATGTAAACACCGCCTATCATCCTCAGATCGATGGTCAGAACGAGAGAACGATTCAAACATAGGAAAGTTGTGCTCAAAGAGTGAGCGATTGACTCTAGAAATGGTTGGACTAACCATTTACCATAAATCAGATTCGTTTGCAACGATAATTATCGCACGAGCGTAGAGACTACACCATTTGAGGCACTTTATGGTCGAAGTACCAATTACCCGTTTACCAACCGAAATCGGAAAGTTAAATTCACTGGTCTAGAACTAAACCATGGAACAACAAAGGAAATTTCACAAGTCAAGAACCAGTTACAAGCAACGAGAAACTGGTAGAAGTTAGGTTGGTACATGACGCACATCATACGGATTGGGTATCCTTGAACAAGCAAATTTACTATATTCACGTGAAAGAACGAACTAAATTGAAAGCTTTGCCTTGGAGAGGCATGATACGATTTTGGTAACACGAGAGATTGAACCTTTAAGTATATTGGACCATTTCAGATTCATGTTTGAATCGACCAGCTGAAATATAAGATTTGAGTTCTGACAGAGTTCAGCAACATATATTATCCATAATACATTATAAACCTGAAGAAGCACTGATAATCTATTGACGAACCAAACTCGGAAAAAGCCAAACTCACTATTCCAATAGGCATTCATGAAATAACCAGAAATTTCCTACAAGTCAAGAATCAATTACAAATTCTACAAGTTGTAAACCACTAAAACTTCAAGTTGGTAGCCAGATTACGTTGAAAGTTCTGCCTAGGAAAGGCATGATATTATTCGGAAATATTTGGAAAGTTAAAGCCGATATACACCAGACCACTTAATAGTTCGGACAGAGTAGGCCTAGTGGCCGTCAGACTTGAGCCTTGATTAAGGAACGGCCGGATTACACAACTGTGTTTCACCTAATCAAATCCAGGAAATGACTTTCAGATTAGTCAATCATAATCCCATTTGGAAAGAATTCCAACCCAAAGACAAACGTAAACCTGGTAAGAGGATCAATAGAAATCATGGACTATTAGGTCGAACGATTGAAGCAAAGTCGAATTCCTATCGTGAAAGTTCGCTGGAATTCTTGAAGAGGACCCAAATTTACTTGGGAACGAGAGGACCGAATGCAACTCAAGTATCCACGTTTTTTTTACCAAATATACTCCAGAGACCAACCAAAACTGAACTTCGGGACGAAGTTCCTGTTAGAAGGGAAGACTGTCACAACTCGTAATTTCCGGTCATTTTTCTAAACCTTGACAAATTACTATTCACAAGTTACTATTCATCACTTACTATTCATCGTTTTACTATTCATCGTTTTTGAGGTCAATTTGACATTCCGAGACACATTCAGAAATTTTACTATTCACTTGACACTATTCATTTCCGAGAGAAAACCACTATTCACGTGCATTACTCATGACATCGTAAATTTAGTTACGAGTATTGAAAATTCGCGTAACCATATTGGTTCAGGAGCGAATTCATGCATTATCATTGGGACACTTTGTACGGACTAGAAATAGTCTCCATATTATCATTATGGCACTTGCATACTATTCCACTCGTAGGGTATTCAAATTATATTTTTAATATAATTAACGAATTACGTATGTTTATTTTAAATAAACACTAATACGCGAACTATAAATGTGACTAACACGTCCAACACTCCCGACTATGATCCCAATATATTTTTATATTCATTTTTATAATATAAAAATTATAATATTAATTTACCCAGTATTTTGGATATTTATTTTAATTATTAACTTAAGTTTACTAAAACTTCGACGGTTTTCGTGGAAATTAAACTATAATTATCTAAACACCCAATAATTTTATCCAACCTATTTTTATAATTTGTATAACTTTATTATGACCCGGTTAACTCCGTTAAAATTTATTTTTAGTTAACCCGGTACCCGGTGCAATTTAAAAACTACAAATATACAACAATAATACATTTTATCTACAAAAGTCTTCCATATTCCCCCCCCCCCCTTGACTTCCCCCCCCCCCCCTTACCATTTTTCTTACAAGGCTACTAATACACTCCTTCTCATTTAATGTTATACACTAACTTAATATAATAATAATAATAACCAATAATACATATACTATACTTTATCTTTTTTCACTTCATTTGCAACAACTCAAAAAGCTTTCATTCTCTCTTTTGCTCTCTCTAACCCACGGCACAACAAGGAAAGGAAGCAAGACAAGAAATTTTTCTTAAAGATCTAGTGTAATATTGTGTTTATAGTATCCTTGTTAGAGTTTTGAAATAAAAACTCAAGGATTATTAGGTTTTAATCATCTTAACTTCACTAATCTTACAAGTAAGTTTACTAAACTCATTTCATAATTTTTACAAAGTTATTACTATGTTTATACATGTTTCTTGCAAGATCTCATACATGCATTAACTTATACCACTTTATTTTTGTAAACTTTTGATCATACAAGCCCTAGAAGTGATTTTTGGTTAGATCCTTGTTAGATCTACTTGGTTTTGGTGATTAGGAACCCATGACACCCTAAGAAGGTGTATGGTAGGATTAGATTAGTTTTGTGGTGTTTTAAAGTGGTTTGATGGATGATGGAACTAGTTTGGAGACTTGAAAATGGTTTTTGAAACTTTTGATATACCCACTGTCCCTATTTTAATTTCGTGGGAAAATCAGTAGATGATGGCTAAGTTTTGACCAAAGATTTAGAAAATACATTCAAAAACGAAACTTTAGGCGAAAGAACGGATTAAAACGAGTTTATAACGAAGGAGATACGATTTTTGCAAATTTAACGACGAAAACTATTTTTACAAAAACTGCTTGCTGATTGGCAGAATACGACGGGTAATTAGAGGCATTAAACGTAACCTAGAGGAGCCGAGTTATCAAAAATATACTAGTATACACAAAAATGAATCCGTGGACATAAAGAACAAGGAAAACGAGCTTGAAACGACCGAGTTATACCCGTTTTATCATCGTCAAAACTATATATATATATATATATATATATATATATATATATATATATATATATATATATATATATATATATATATAGTCACAAATAAAAATAATAACGTACGTACTAAATGGTATATTTTCTAGAAAATGTTACTAAGGACTATATTCTTAACAAATGAATACGTATGACCCAAGGGAATATTTGTACGACTTAATGACGTTATTTTAAGGTTTTCGATACGAGGATTATAACGCTAACTTTTTCGTACGAGTTAATATGACAAGTTATATACTTCTCTAAATGGATTTATTTTTCCTAAGTATGGAAACTATTTTACCATGACGATAACTAGTATTTCCAAATTACGAGTGGTATGAGTATCATGTGCATGTGCATTCATTTCATTACGGCTTGATCTAAATTAGATCACGATTATTCATTTAGGTTGCGGCTAGTGTTCGCGCCTCATTGTCCCGATCACTTTACCATCGTTGTACCATCTTTGTACTATCACTCCAGGTGAGTTCTCATAGCCCCGTTTTAATTACTTATTTGATTTAAATCCCACGGGGGAGAATACATTGCACAATTATTTTTGTACATGCCCAAGTATATCAAATTCCATACATTGCTTAAGTTGCCTACTACCAAGTTAAGTCCCCTTATATATATCATGGACCGTTAATTTTAGCTAAGCGAGAGTGAGTGGATAGATCTATCGAGGGTGACGCCTCCATTCGTGTTTGGGTTGCTCCAACGGGACGAATGCATTTCATGTCTTAACGAATTGAGTGTCTGGTAAACACTCTGGTGGGGCATTACAAAGTCTAGCTTCGGGGTCATGAGCTTAAGAGCCAATGTAGCATTTTTGACATTTTTGTCGGTTTACTTATTACTTGTGGCTTATGTACTTACGATTTACTTATAAACCTATGATTATTCACCAACATTCGTGTTGACCATTTTTTTCGCAATGTATTTCTCGGGTTATTAAGGTAGCTTATGTTGCATACATTTGGACCTTCATAGAGTCGCGGAGTCGACGCGTCTCACCATATTTTCTGCACTTATGAAACGTTTGATCTTGTTGAACTTATTTTAACAATTTTGGCAAACTCTTTTGGGACCTAAGCTTTGTAAACTCTGAATGTTTTAATGATCAAACGCTGTATTTTCTAAACGACACTTTAGGTCGTTCAATATAACTGTAACCATGGTGCTATGACAGTCACCCCCAGGTATTCCATTCCGCTGCCATTAAGGTATTTTGGGGGTGTGACACTTCACTCCGATCCTAAGTCGCGACATGCTATTATAGGTTGCTCGTAGAAACCTTCGCGATTCGACCATCATATTCACTACTTGCTACATAACTTAAGGTGAGTCATAGCCCCTACTCTTTTAGTTGTTTTACCAACTCTTTGGGGGAGAATACATGCTCGTTTTTACATGAATACAATATTTGTTTTACTTGAACATGCTACTTGTTTACTTAAACACCAATTGCCTTACTCAATGTTTGTGGCTTACTCAAATGCCTTATGTGTTTACATGTTACATACTTCATTGCCTTCCCGTTGCACTAGTATTCAACAAAGCATAGTATTATGGTTTCCACTTCATTGTCATCATTATTAATATGGCATCATTGTAAAGATTGTTTATATAACGGTATTGCTACATTTATCTTTGAATCTAGATACAAGTTTTACCTTTGTTCACATAAACCAGATCATATTTGGCAGTGGGTTGTGAACACACAGGTTACAAGTCTCTTATGGCGGGACTTGCAACTGAGTGGATTTACAATGCCATTGCTGGAAAATCATCATTCAAATGTTTTACATTACATTTTGTCACTAAACTCTATGAACTCACCAACCTCGTGTTGACACTTTAGCATGTATTTTCAGGTTCATAATGAACAAGGATGGCACGGAAGGGGCACGGATATTCAAGAGGGCTATAAATTTTATTATCATTCAAAAACTCATTTAAATGTAAACTGTGAACATGGAACCATTTGGGACCTCATTTTGTAATCTCTAATATTTATACAATTTGAATGATAAATCTTTTAAAAACGACTCAATTGGAGTTCGTTTTCTATTATTGTGACTATTGTGCCGTCGAGTAACACCCAGTTTGAATTCCGCTACATCCATGAATTGGGGGTGTTACAGATTGGTATCAGAGCCATGGTTATAGAGAAACGGGTCGAATTGAGACCTAAACTATAACTACACTCACAAACAAAAGCATTTTTATAGCCTTCTGCTCTCCGTGTCTTCCATCCTCCAGACGATTATGGACTTAGTAAGCATGTTATGCTACACAAACATATTAGTATATTCATATATACCCATTTTGAGCATTTCCCCGTAGACATTTTTATGCTACACAAACATAATTGCATATTTATATATGTACCCTTAAACATAATTGAGTATTTCCCCGTAAGCATTTTATACTACTTGAACATATTAGTATATTGATATATAAACTCGGTTTATTTTCAATCATTTATCTAAACAATGGACTAAACATACCTGCGTATGCCTATTCTAGGGCATTTCGGCACAACCACATCCTCCCAATCATGTTCCTACTCCAACATTTTATGTCCAAGACATTGTAATTGATTGCAATGGTCTTTCCTATTTTCCAAGACATTGTATTATACAATGGTCTTAACCATTTCTCAAATGTTTTGAGTCACACAATGGTCTAACCTACTTCCCAGACATTGTGAATTGCACAATGGTCTAACCTACTTCCGAGACATTGTGTTTTGCGCAATGGTCTCTAGAATTATTCCATCACATCATCAATATCATTTCATATGATATCAAAAACCCGTCACAACCTATCGATTTCTAAATAGAAATCATGTGCGTACCCACTTCTCCTGATTATATGCCCACTCTACCTAATAATTTCCAAGTCTTACCACCCTCACCCGAGTTCGGATTTGACTTCGTGAATGCCTTCGCTTCTGATGACGAAGAAGAACCTTTCGCAGATTCAACCGACGAAGAAGAGGAGGAACCAATACCAACTAATTTTGCGTCGAATACTTCTAATTATTTTGAACAAAATTGGGTTGAGGCAAACTCCGAGGAGGATAATGAGTATGAATATATTCTAGCGCCATTACCACCACCACTATCACTTCCCTTTAATATCCCAACATGTGATGATTTGGATCACTCATTATGGATCGTATCACGACCACCATTGATCCAACAAGAAAATCAGCATGGAAACTACAGCCCCTCAAACTTCATAGACTCGTACCTCTATGACACACTAAACCAAGAAGTTGCCGATCAATCAGAGCTGCTCGGACCTTCTAACCTGCAATAGACTAGTGTAATGATACTAGTTGTCTTTTGTATTACTAAACTGATTAGACTCAGTTAGTAAATGTTATGAAATGATAGTAAAAACGTTGTAATTACTAAACTGAAAGTATCAGTTAGTAGATTTTGAAGAAACTTGTAATAAGTTTCAATCTTGTAATCAATCAACGTTTTATGAATAAAACTCTTGCTTTATGCTATCATGTGTTATGATTCAAACCTCCAACGTATTTATTCTATCATTTCCCCATCAAAAATCATGCTTATTTCACAAACTTTCTACTCACCAACTATTTTGAACACTACGTCAATTTCCCCCGAGTATCTTACTCTCCATCTCCAAAGATGAGTATGAATATTCATTTCATACTTTTGGAATACCAATATCATCTCATAATACACTACATTGTAACTCACCGGCTAAGTATGAATGTTGTGTTGGGAATTCTTAAGTAGGATGATTTGTAATTATTTGAATGGATTGGGATGCCTTTTCATTTAAATAAAGAAATTGTAAATCACCGAACCATAAGTTTATATTCCTCTATCTACATTGTTTGGGATGCCTCTCTATGTAAATAAAAGAATTATAAACAAGTGGGCTTATTTGTATCCAAAATAACATAATTATGAAGTCAACCTACATTACATTGCTCGGGTATGGCTTGATACCTACATTACATTGCTCGGGTATGGCTTGATACCTACATTACATTGCTCGGGTATGGCATGATACCTACATTACATTGCTCGGGTATGGCTTGATATCTACATTACATTGCTCGGGTATGGCATGATACCTACATTACATTGCTCGGGTATGGCATGATACCTACATTACATTGCTCGGGTATGGCTTGATACCTACATTACATTGCTCGGGTATGGCATGATACCTACATTACATTGCTCGGGTATGGCATGATACCTACATTACATTGCACAGGTATGGCATGATACCTACATTATATTCGCCACAAGAAATCCTATCTTTTCACCGACATCGCTTCAAACCATGACATAAACTAAACTTCGGGACGAAGTTCCCTGTAAGGGGTAGAGACTGTAACAATTCGCATTTTCAGGATAATTACTATTCCCGGAAAAATTCACTATTCACTTTTACTATTCATTTTACTATTCATTTTACTATTCATTTTTCCCGAAACTTTTCCGAAAGTTGATTTTTATTTGATATTCTCGAGTGATAAATCATTTCCATGGCAAATTAAATGTTTGACATTCGTCAGATCATTTTCGTGAAAGTTATTAAGGAATTACACGTTTTAGGGTAAAACGTCATTCAGAAATTCTACGCACAACGAAATTCGACCCCGTCAGGTGACCCCACATCAGAAAAATGTTTGACACACTCATGATTTATTTGAGAATAAATCATGACTGAGAAAAACATGACCAAAATAAGCCTCGGCCGTGAAAAACTGGAATTTTCAGTTTTTAAGCATTTTTACTCAGCCGTAACCTTAGCCTATACCTGCACCGCGTTTCTAATACGATTTGAGTTTTCAACTTATTAGAAAAAGTCAACATATTTTTCCCTCCTCCTTTGACCAAAAATCATTCCTTGATTTTATAAGTCATTCCTTGATTTTTCGGCTTACGGTTTGATGTCTAAAAGACATTTAATACCAACCGACGCTAGACTGAGCCCAGTCTAGACATTATAAGTCATTTTAAATCATTTATAACCTATTAGAAAAGTAATATTTTACTTTTCTCAATTTTACGCAATATTCGTACGTTTTACGTATTACGCGTTTTAGACCCGTGTTTCCAGTTTTAGCAGGGTTTTACCACCCAAATGGAACCTACCACTCATTTTATATTTTATTATGGAGTATTTTGACATGTTTAACCATTCTTCCAAGTTTCGTATTTTTACGATACCCGGTTTTACGTTTTGAGGCTTAATCATTTACGATTGGCATTTCCCGGAGTCAAAACTAACCAAGTATCTTGGATAATATCCTCAAAAGTCCACCCTTGCTCCCCAAGCTTGGCCAAACCGCCACTAGGGGGGGGGGATTCACACTAGGTGTCATGATCTCATGCTAGGAGGCCTTAAGATCCATCCATGTGTTAACCTTGGCCTCCAAGGGTTGACAAGTCAAGCTTGTAACCTCCTCAAGCTCATATTTAAGCCTTCCTTCCCTTCATTTGTACGCCACATTCCACACACACAAACACTCTCATCTTTGCTTGATTTATTCCAAGTTTCATGCAAGATTCAAGTACCATATCAATACCAAAAACCTAGTTAGGTTTTCATTCATCAAAACACTTCCATAACCTCATATACTTGGTGATTTCTCTTGAGTTTGAATCCACTCAAGTCACCTCAATCTTCATCATCCATCTTTCAAGATTACAAGAGTAGAAAGATTGCATGAAGTGAAGTGGGTTGAAGCAAGTCTATCAAAGTCCTATCCTTACATGTTAACTTCCTTTCATCTTTGAAAGCCAAAAGTTGTAAGCCAAACCCTAACATGCTTCTTGTTGAATAATCATGTTCATGTTATTTACATATTATTCATTCTATATTATGTCTTGTATTCATGTCCATGATGTATAAAAGTGAGTAAAACAAGTTGTTGTAATTGATTGACAAGATAAGTTACTAAAACAAGTAAACTAGTGACTTTCTTGGTAAGACCTGATCAAAATGGTAAAAATATGATGTTGGATCATTACATATTATAGTAGGGGACTTAACAAGGAAACCATAGCAATTTGAACCACCTAAAACGAGTATACGAGTCAAAAGTTACGCCCATTTGAAGTTACCAAAGATTTCCGGCAAAACTGCCTAAAACCACACTGTTTTGCATTCTGTGATTTTGAAAGTCCCCTTCTGGTCCGATTCATCAAAAAGTTAAAACACGAAAGTTGTCCGGAACGACGTTTTTGTTCAGGAAGAAAGAAGCTCGAACCCTGAAAACGCTTTCCGAGTGATAATTTTTTTCAAATTTTAAACAGCCCATTTTTAGACCAAAGTCACTATATTATGGTTATACTTTAAAAGGAACAAGAGGTCTTATGACCTATAATCAAGACCATCACCATGGCTAGAGCCAAGGTTGTGTCTCATGACCTTGGAACAAGGACCAAAGGTCATGGCTAGGCCATGACGAAATGACCATACCAACTTACATAGGCGTAAACATGAAACAATGAATTAGGCGATAACTTGAACAAGCAATTTGGATCTACTACACTTAAAGGAACCATGAGATATTACCAAGAGAAAATGGTCATACAAGACTTATGAAACTAACCCTAATAACAATCTTCATGTACAAATAAACTTTCCTAAGTTTATTCAAGTATCGGACATGTAACTTTTCGGATCAAAAGTTATATCTATATATTTTATCAACTACTACAATAGTAGGGAGCCTCATGTGAGGAGTTCATTATGTAAGCCGTCGAGATGAGTTGTGGATTTACGAGTTAAAGTGTCCTGGCTCCTCGAACGCTTACTAACATGACTTCTGAATTATGTCGGCCTGAACGGTAGGAAACGATATACAAAACATACATGTTTCATGAATCTTTTCTTTCAAAGACTTACATTATACATCATACAACATCATGGACTAAATGCAAGATATTTATATAGGCACTTATTGATATTCTTCACTCCGATCCTAAGTCGCGACATGCTATTATAGGTTGCTCGTAGAAACCTTCGCGATTCGACCATCATATTCACTACTTGCTACATAACTTAAGGTGAGTCATAGCCCCTACTCTTTTAGTTGTTTTACCAACTCTTTGGGGGGAGAATACATGCTCGTTTTTACATGAATACAATATTTGTTTTACTTGAACATGCTACTTGTTTACTTAAACACCAATTGCCTTACTCAATGTTTGTGGCTTACTCAAATGCCTTATGTGTTTACATGTTACATACTTCATTGCCTTCCCGTTGCACTAGTATTCAACAAAGCATAGTATTATGGTTTCCACTTCATTGTCATCATTATTAATATGGCATCATTGTAAAGATTGTTTATATAACGGTATTGCTACATTTATCTTTGAATCTAGATACAAGTTTTACCTTTGTTCACATAAACCAGATCATATTTGGCAGTGGGTTGTGAACACACAGGTTACAAGTCTCTTATGGCGGGACTTGCAACTGAGTGGATTTACAATGCCATTGCTGGAAAATCATCATTCAAATGTTTTACATTACATTTTTTCACTAAACTCTATGAACTCACCAACCTCGTGTTGACACTTTAGCATGTATTTTCAGGTTCATAATGAACAAGGATGGCACGGAAGGGGCACTGTCACAACTCGTAATTTCCGGTCATTTTCCAAACCTCGATAATTTACTATTCACAAGTTACTATTCATCAATTACTATTCATCAATCACTATTCATCGTTTTTGAGGTCAATTTGACATTCCGAGAAACATTCAGAAATTTTTACTATTCACTTGACACTATTCATTTCCGGAAGAAAACCACTATTCACGTGCATTACTCATCTCATCGTAAATTTAGTTTACGAGTATTCAAATTCGCGTAACCGTATTGGTTCAGGAGCGAATTCATGCTTTATCATTTGGGACATCTCATACAGACTAGAAATAGTCTTCATATTATCATTATGGCACTTGCATACTATTCCACTCGTAGGATAATTAAATTAATACTTTTGATATAATTAACGATTTACGTATGTTTATTTTAAATAAACACTAATACGCGAACTATACATGTGACTAACATGTCCGACACTCCCGACTATGATTCCAATATATTTTTATATTCATTTTAATAATATAAAAATTATAATATTAATTTACCCGGCATTTTGGAGATTTATTTTAATTATTAACGTAAGTTTACAAAAATTACGACGGTTTTCGTAGAAATTAAACAACAATTATCTAAACACCCAATAATTATACCCAACCTATTTTTATAATTTTTACAACTTTATTATGTCCCGGTTAACTCCGTTAAAATTTATTCTTAGTTAACTCGGTACCCCGGTATACCCTAAAACAACTAATAAACACAAAAGTCTTACACATAATATCACTAACTCTCTTACACACTCAATCTCTCTTACATACTCCATGTTGCCGCCCCTCCCCCTCCCATAATAATCACTTACATTTTGAAAAATCTTTACTAACCCATTTAATGATGGTACTTCTTGTCTAGGTGATTAAATATAAAACATATACATATACATTTCACTTCATTTCAAAAATCACACAAGCAAACTATCCTTCTCTTTTTCTCTCTTTGGTTCACGGCAAACAATAAGGAGCAAGAAGAAAATTTACTTTTTCAAGAACAAGAAATTTAGCAAGTGTATTTTGTAGTCCTTGTTAGAGTTTTGAAATAAAAACTCAAGGATTATTAGGTTTTCATCTCCAAAACTTCATTAATCTTACAAGTAAGTTTACAAAACTCATTTCATAATTTTTACAAAGTTATTACTATGTTTATATATTTTTCTTGCAAGATCTCATACATGCATTAACTTATACTACTTTATTTTTGTAAACTTTTGATCATACAAGCCCTAGAAATGATTTGTGGTTAGATCCTTGTTAGATCTACTTGGTTATGATGTTTAGGAACCCATGACACCCTAAGAAGGTGTATGGTAGGATTAGACTAGTTTTGTGGTGATTGAAAGTGGTTTGGTTGAAGTAGAAACTAGATTGAAACCTTGAAAATGGTTTTTGAACAAATAAAAATACATGCTGTCCTATTTTGGTTCACCCAGAAAACTCTGAATTTACACAGTAACTTTTGATAATATTTTAGAAAATACTTTCGAAAACGAATCCGTGGGCGAAAGAACGGATTAAAACGAGTTAATAACGAAGGAGATATGATTTTCCGAATTTAACGACGAAAACTATTTTCTGAAAAACTGCTTGCTGATGAACAGTACTCACGGGCAAATTCGAGGCGTAAAACTAAATCTAGCCATCCCAACCTATCGAAAATATGTTAGTATTTTGTCCCACGATTCCGGGGATATAAAGAACGAGTAAAATGAGCTTAAAACGACCAAGTTATACACGTTTTAATATCGTCAAAACTATATATATACATATATTTGGTCACAAATAAAAATAATAACTTACGCACTAGATGGTATATTTTCTAGAAATGGTACTAAGGATTATATTCTTAACAAATGAATACGTATGACCCAAGAGAATATTTATACGATTTAACGACGTTATTTTAAGGTTTTCGATACGAGGAATAGAACGCTAATATTGTTATACGTTATATTACGACAAGTTTTTATAACTCCAATGGGACTTATTTTTCCTAAGTATGGAAACTATTTTTACTTTGACAATAACTAGTGTTTCCAAGTTACGAGTGGTATAGGCATCATGTGCACGTGCATTCATTTCATTATGTCATGATCTAAGGTAGATCGTTATTACTCATATTAGGTTGCGGTTAGAGATCGTGCCTCATTTCAGTGTATCCATTCTTGTCATCGTAGCTATCGCACCAGGTGAGTCATAGCCCCTACTTTTTCAATTGTTTTGGTAAACTCTTTGGGGGAGAATACATGCTCGTTTTACTTAAACGCACTACTTGTTTTACCTGGTTGATTTCTCAAATATTTCCAATGTTACCTAAACATATGTTTGATCACCTGCATTCATTTGTATGTTTGATCACCTGCATTCATTGGTATGTTTGATTTCCTGTATTTCATGGGATTGATTATCCTTGTTTATATGACCTCATAGTCACCAATTGTTCCTATATGCTCATTGTAATACTGTGGTATTCCCCACTTGGCTGTGATGTCAAACGTAATATTGTGGTATTCCCCACTTGGCTGTGATGTCAAACGTATTGTGGTATTCCCCACTTGGCTGTGATGTCAAACGTAATATTGTGGTATTCCCCACTTGGCTGTGATGTCAAACGTATTATTGCTGTTTCCCTACTTGATTGACCTATATGTTCATTGTAATATTGTGGTATTCCCCACTTGGCTGTGATGTCAAACGTATTGTGGTATTCCCCACTTGGCTGTGATGTCAAACGTAATATTGCTGTTTCCTTACTTGACTGAATTAAGATGCCTTTGCATCAACCTTATTACGGGTTTTCCCGCTTGACTGATTTATCATTTGGCCTCATTGACTGAATTATTTATATAGCCGTTTTGCTATATTTGTCTGGGAATTTAAATACAAGTATTACTTTTGTTTACATAAACATATTACTTTTGGCAGTGGGTTGTAAACACGCAGGTTACAAGTCTCTTATGGCGGGACCTGTAACTGGGTGGATTTACAATGCCTTTGTTGGGCGATTATTTTTATATAGGCATTATTTTTTAAACAAACTCTATGAACTCACCAACCTCGTGTTGACACTTTAGCATGTATTTTCAGGTCTTAACTTATGGCACGCTACAGGAGGTTTTGGCAGGGCATGGCATGGTCATAGAAGACTCTGATTATTTATATGGGGACCGTTTTAAACTATTTTAAGGGCCTACTTCCGCACTACTTTTAATGATGTAAATTCAACATATTTGATTAAACCATTTTATTCTAAATGATTGAAGTGAAAACCATTTTTGAACTTGTTTTGTAATACCAATTGAGTTACACCCCAGCTACATGTATGCTTCCGCTGGACCCGATTCTGGGGGTGTGACAGGCACGGATATTCAAGAGGGCTATAAATTTTATTATCATTCAAAAACTCATTTAAATGTAAACTGTGAACATGGAACCATTTGGGACCTCATTTTGTAATCTTTGATATTTATACAATTTGAATGATAAATCTTTTAAAAACGACTCAATTGGAGTTCGTTTTCTATTATTGTGACTAGTGTGCCGTCGAGTAACACCCAGTATGAATTCCGTTGCATCCATGAATTGGGGGTGTTACAACAACAAAATGGTATCTCAAATGAACTTAAAAGTATCTTTGTTATTTTATTCAAAATCCCATCGGATTCTGTATGAATCCCGTAGGATTCATACAGCAATCCCATGGAATTCATACAGAATCCTATGGGATTCAATGTGCTTATCTTATTATGAATATTCCTACTTGATTTTACTCCAGGATTTGCTTAACAATCTTCAAGAAAAGTTAGTTGTTATTTGCAATGAAAGACATGGTTTTGAAGAACTTTTGACAATAGCTGGTGTTGAATTCCCTGACGATGTAAAGCTCATTGAACTACATAAAAAGTATGTTCAAATTTTCAAGAATCCAATTACATTGAAAGGTTAAGATCTTAGTGTTGAAGGTGATGGTGATGATGGTAATGAGGATGATGATCTAGAAGGAAGTGATCACGATCAGAATGATAAAGATGCATCTGGTACCGATCCATCTACTAGTCATGCAGATTCCGAGAAGCCATATGTTTTAACTGTGGTTAATCCATCTCAAAGAAAAGAAGGCATTGCAGTTCCTGAGGAGCTAGATGTTCCAGGATCGCAAGAGTGTGAAGAAATCCTTTCAACACCTGAGAATTTATCGAAATGGTATGAAGTACATGCTGATTTGGTTGAAGAGTTGGTGCAATTGGTTGAAGAAGATCATGCATACGTAATATTCTTGTATAATAATGTTTTCCATCTTTTTTACTAAAATATATTTCTTTTTAATTAAATCTTTTTATATTATGCCAAATGAATCGGTCAAGAAAGGTGTGCCATTTACAAGTGTTAAGAAACCAAACATTGTTGGTCTCCTTACTCCTCCTGAGAAAATGGGAACTCGTGCTTCACATGAAAGTCCCATTCCTGATAAGCGTTTGGTTAAACTGTCTTCTTATTTATTGTCTCCATATATGAACAAGAAGACAAAGGTTCTACCGAAAATTACTAAGCTGGAGTTCATTCTAGGAAACAGTTTGTTTACGATGCAAGGCGAGACGATGTAAGTTTAAATGTTATTTTTTATATATGTTTCATAGTATTTTAATATGAGATTCCATATATTTAGACTTGATAAAAATTCATATGATTCAATGTGAAGGAATTCCCATGGGATTCATTATTATCCCATGGGATTAGTGACGAATCCTAAGGGATTCTCAGTGAATCACAAGGAAAAATTCTTTTTTTTGAATCCCATATGAATCATTCAGAATCCCATGTGATTCTTTAATGATTTGATTTTTTTTTCATATAGTGAAAGGGTTTTCGAAACAAATTCTGGGATTTTCATATATTCAGTCCGTGTGAATATGAAAACGTTAGCACCTGGTTTGGATGTCGATGCTAATGTAATTGACTGTTGGTCTGCAATTCTGAATTATGAAGAGAGTCATAAAGAAGTTGGTTCTCCAGCACGGCACTTTTTCCTGACCGGATGTATTGTAAGCATTTATGTTTGATTTACTTAATTAACTGTTTATCTGCTTAATGAACTGTTTTAAACTTATATCCTTATCTGACTTACCAAAAACACCGAAAGAAAAGTATGAAATCATAACATCATATTGTAAATTGTATATACAGACATCTTCTATGTTTGATGGAACCTTGCCTTCTTTTGACGATCAATTTGAAGAATTTGAGAAAGAACTTTCAGCTCAATTGAAAGATAATGTTGGTGGCTTGGCACTTGATGGCATTGACTTGCTTTTTTTTTTTTTTTTTTTTTTTTTTTTTTTTTTTTTAATTATTTGTGTTTTTACGTTTCATCATTTTTATTATGTATTTTGGTTTGTTAAAATAGGTTTTTTTTTCCTATTCGCAAAGCTGGCCATTTTTATGTTGTCGTATTCAGCCTCACTAACAAAGCAGCAGTAACGATACTTGATAACACTGATTGTGGAGCAACTTATGATGAAAAGTATAAAGATACAGTTGAACTTCTAGTAAGTATTGTACTTTTCTGTTGTTTTGTAATTCATACAGATTCTCATAGGATTCATACATAATCCCATAGGATTCATACTGAATCCCTTAGGATTCATTCAGAATCCCATGCTGAGTACCAATTTACATTTTCTCATAATTCTAGCTATTTATGCTCTCTTTTTTTTATTAATATTGTATCAAAAGTTGTTTGGTAGTCATTTGAAGCTGTATGCTCACAGAAAGCATGCTAGTATTGCTAAAGCCAAGCCAAAAATTGTAAATCTCAAGTAGAGGACCAAGAATAATTTCCGAGATTGCGGTATTTTCGCAATATTGCATATGGAATCTTACACTGGTCAAGCTGTTGGGAAATGGGATTGTGGGCTGGTTGCTGAGTATCGAGCGCAGTTAGACGTGTTGAGGCAATTGCGATTCAAGTTTGCGACAAAGATTTTGTTGCATGAGGTAAATCAGCATGCAAAGAAGATGTTTGAATTAGCACAGGAGTTTGATAAACTTCCTCCTAAAGAAAAGTTGACTATAATTGTTGAAGCAGTTAAGAATAGGGATGCACGTGAGCGCAACTAGTCATTGAAGAAGTTATGTCTTTTTTGAATGATAGAACAATTGTCCAGTTACGCGTTAATGGTATGGTAGACGAGAACATGTGAATGGTAGTCTTTTGAAAACTTGTGAATGGTATAACAGAACATGTGCATGGTAGACCAATTATGTGTCTTTTTATTAGTTAATGATTACAAGTTAATGATGGAACAATTATGTGAATTCCATGGGATTCATTCATAATCCCACGGGATTCTTGATGGTAGATTGTTTGTCCATTTAATCTTTTGAAAACATGTGTATGGTAGAAGAGAATGTGAATGGTTGAAGTTTAAAGAAGAAGCTAATATAACAAAATAAGCAAATTTCATGTGAATGGTTGAAGTTATCTTTGTTATTTTATATAGAATCCCATGGGATTTATTGATGAATCCCATAGGATTAGGGAAAGAATCCCATGGGATTTACACCTCACTTATAACATTAAACAAAAAAAATTAGATTATGTAAGGATTTTACCATGAACTTCTTTTACAGTAGCATCTTCATCTGCATCTTCTGGTAAATCACCTTCTGTAACTAAATCATCTACTGGAACTTCGATTAAGTGATTTTCATCTATATCATTGATTAATTGTTGATTTTCAGTGATATTATACGGCGGCTGTGTTTTCCGGTTAGTCAGAATTACAGGAGTGGTGGCGGTGGCTTTTTCCGACGTGTTTATTGATGAATCCGACGGGTTTATTGATGATTCCAACGGGTTTGTTGATGAATTCGTCGGATTCATGGTGTTTTCCGGCGGCGGCGATATTATCCGGCGAGATTGGAAGGTGGTTTTTTAGATCTATGGTTTTGATGAGAGAGAAACTAATTTATTAAATGAAGGGATTAAGATATTTTTGCTTTTATGGAGGCATGTTATTTTACTATCTTGCCCTTGTTTGTAAATTTTGGATTCATCTCAGCCATCAGATGGAAGGTGGATGGATGGTTGAGATTGACTTATTTGTTTTTTAAAGGGTATTTGTTTTGCATAGATCTCACCTCATTGGGTATATAAGAGGATAACCTCTTATCGTGTCTTACTGGTAGGAAAAAAGCAAACAAGTATTCCCTCTTACCTTGTCTGACTGGTTAGTGATAAAAGGCGGTAAGGGGCTTTTTATTTTTATTTTTTTTATTTATTTTTTTTAGAAAAACAAACACACGGCTATTAATTTGTTGTTTGGTGTGGAAAAAAAGGCTTTGGGATATAATTTAGTGAGTAAAGCGCAAAATTCGTCTCTTAGTTTCTTTAATTTTGCACAAATTGTCTATTTCTGATACTATTGCCAAATATCATCTCTAAAAATCAAACGTCTAACGAATAACATCCCTTCTTGACGTGAAAATCAATAAGTTGCAACTTGCAAGATATTTAGGCATAAAAATATGAATTATATACGAAAAGTATGTTATTATCTTTGAAGTGATGTAATAGGCTGAGCTTTAAATTTGTGGTTAAAATCAACTTTTATTAATAAAAAAACATTTTTATATAATAAAGGAACATATTTTGGGTTACAGTTGATAAAGAATATTCAAACTATCAACCAATAAGATGCTATGATTTTGAAACCGTAAACAATTTGAACAGATGATCAGATGATTTAGTATTGAGTATTTGACAATTCAAGTAATTACATATCATGAAATTTAATATAGTAAATGAAATTCGTGTAGCTTGTATGAAACTAACTATCCAAATACCAATCTGTTTATTCAAGAAAAAAAAGAAGTTTTTAGATACCAGAAGACTCCTCGGCCAGCTTCAGTACTGGATCATGAATGGGCACCTTGGTGTGCTACAATTTCCCAGTCTTCTATCCCATCGTGGTCAGTTCTACTTGCATCAGAAAAGGAATTTCTTGATTTTATAGCATTTCTTCACCAGCAATTCCATCCACCTCCTCACAAGCTTCTTGCAGCTGCAATGCAACTTCTAGCCCTTGAACGACAGCATCCATTGTTGGTCGTTCGCTCACTTCCTCATGCAAGCAAATATTTGCTACCTCGCCAAACTTCCTTAAGCTCCCTGGTGCAATCTGATCACTTAGATTCTGGTCAATTATTTCAACCAAGGTTCCTCTTTGATAGCAAGTCTTTCCCCATTCTGCTAAAATCACTTGTTCGCTAGTCAGCCATGGAATGATAACAGGTCTTGCACACAACACTTCGAACAAAACAACTCCAAACGAGTACACATCAGACTTTTCCCTCAGGTGCTGGCTTTTGCAATATTCAGGATCAATGTACCCGATACTACCTTTTACCATCGTGGTAACATGTGTTTGTGATTGATCTTTGGACCCTAGCTTTGACAAACCGAAATCAGACACTTTAGCAACCCAATTCTCATCCAATAAGATGTTAGTGTACTTGACGTCCCGATGAATTATTGTGCTCTTTTCACTCGTGTGGAGATAATGCAGCCCTTTGGTTGCCACGATGCAAATATTGAGACGTGTTTTCCATGACAAAGGAGGGTTGTTTGTCTTGTAGAGATGCTCCCGTAGATTTCCACGAGCCATGTAATCATACACTAGTTGTTAGAATATTAGAATCATGACAATCATAAAATAGGTAAACACATATGCGGAAGCGTAGGAACATCTATAACACATAAGAGATTAACATAAATTAAATAGGAACGTACCGTGGTGATTCTAGCCCGAACAAGAATCAAAAGCAATTGTCTTTAACAATATAAAGAACCCTAATTAGGGTTTATATGGATCAATGATTAACCCCTTACCGTTTTGTTAATCGATCCCTTGATAATTACTAAAGTAAGTAATTACCTCGTTCTTGTACACACAAACTACCAACGAATAAAGGTTTGATGCAAGTAAACAAAACACTTATATTTTGCTTAACCAAAATCGATCCAAGATCCCTTGGAGGGGGGTGAACCGATCGGCCAAGAAAAGAAACACAAGAAGAAAAGAATTAGGGTTAGTGTGTGTGCACAAAAGATGTGAAACCCTAATCCTTGGCCTTGTATATATATTAGAAGATATCTTGGAGCATGTTAGGTCATGATTTTAATAACATAATCACTTAGATCTAGAGAGAGAAAGAGAGTAGAGAGAGAGAGAGTGGAAGGAACTCTTAAGAATGGAATGAAAGAAAAATGAAATTACCAAGAGAACCAACCCCTCTCAAAGGAGAGGTTACATAGTATTTATAGGTGAGGACAAGGGCAACACTCCCTTCCTCCCTATCTTGAAAATAGAAATGGGCTTAAGGCCCACGGGCTTGCTACATAAGCCTTAAGATATAATAAACATACAAGCCTTAGCAACCTATTACAAATAAATGACCGAGACTTGATAAGTAGTAAAACTACGTTCCCAACAATCTCCCCCTAAGGGTCGGTCATCAAGGTTGCTTGACGTCTTCGTCTTAATCTTTGACTTTCAAAGCTTTAGACGTCTTCTAAATCATTCATCGTTCTTTGTTCTTAGTTGATGTAGTTGTGATCACCTTATTACAAAATGTAATGACCGAGACTTGAATAAATATAAAAGTACGTTCCCAACAATCTCCCCCTAAGGGTCGGTCATCACAGGTTGCTTGACGTCTTCTTCTTTGTCTTTGACTTTTGACTCGTATAACTTAAGACGTCTTCAAAAGAGAGTGGGTGTTCTTTTGCTTCATTGTTCATTGTTCGTAATAGATGTGGTAGTGATCATCTTATGAAGTTATATGCCATGTGTCACTTCTGCGTCTGTGGTGGTCGTCATCCATTCCAACATGCTCATACATCTTTGAATTTTGACTTATACATGCACGTAGTTCCCTTTCTTAGACTTAAGATCTTTAGTCTTTATACTTTGTAGATTCTTCTTTTTGGCGTAGAATCTTTCTTTGAACTTTGTGTTGCACAGATCTTTGAGGGAGCTTTTGATGACTTCAAGATGCATGTATGAGCATGTGGAATCCGTCTCCATGGAGATGATGTGTCCCTGCATGTAAACAGTTAGCAATAAAACATCCGGTACTTACAGATAAGGAATTAGAGATCGTCAACAGCATAGTGTGAAGACTCCTTCTAACCCTTATCAAGGCCGTTCCCATATCAGATACTCCCGAAGGAGCTTACGAGACCTACTAGGTAGCTCAATGACTGGGTGAGTCGCTGGGGATCACTCCACGACTGTAGACCGTTAGAAACCACCGCAAACACTAAGCGTAACTCACGAGGAGTTACCGAAGTGACCTGCTGTCAGGGCTATTTGATGTTGACCCTGGCAGGAATTTCCGTTCAATCATTGAGAAATACGTATGTAATTCTCTCATAAACGTTCTCGGCAGATTGCTAAGATCTGCGAAGGACTCGATAATTTACAACTGCTGCCCATTGATGTAGAACACCAGTTGTAGAAATGCTAAGTGTTCCTAAGAGATCTTTGATGTATCTCATGGCTCTAGACTCGATAAGTGCTCACTTAGGTTTCCTATACGGAGACTAGGGAGGGGTCTCCTGCTTCAATATCAACTATCTCTAAGAGATAAGTTGATAGATTACACTGGTTCCCCGTGAGAATGAAACAAGCTCTTTTAAGAGAACTTGAGTGGTTAAGAAGGTTTAGTGCATTGCGTCACTGGGTCCATGACGACTTAATCTTCAATACCGGTGTTGTCTTTGTAATAACCAGTAGCGTATGAATTGAACCCGGTGTCTGCCCTAAGGTTGAACATATGGAGGGCTATCTTTTCACCCTTTTCTTTACTTTTCTTTTTAATTCTTCAACCCCTTCTTTCTCCTTTCATTCTTTCCTCCTTTTTTTTCATATCATACCTAAGGACTTCTAGTTCTAACTATTGGTGATGTCCTTGAGTAGATCCCTCCGGCTTAGGCGGATCATAGGATGGTTATTTCCTAACCTTAGTCACCTTATAACTCCATGACTATCCTATAATTACCATTGAAACCTTTGAAAATCTCTCAAAGTGTTTGTGTTTATCAAACCTTTTGTTTAACACTTTGAGAGTTTTATGTTTTCTTATGAAGGGCTCCCCCTTCACATGTGCTCATGATTATTTAAGAAATTTGCACATGCGGGAGGAGCAAGCACTTTTTGAATTGATCCACTTTCAGTGAACAAAACCGATTCGAGACACGCTTACATCACTAGTTAGACTAGCTTGAAGTTATTACCCGGCCTGGTCAAGTCCACAGAAAGTTTCTCGAAACGGTACATTTCTACTCAGACAAATCCTTTTCGAGACACGCTTACGTGGCTAGTTAAAGAGTTCCATTGTCAGCTTTTAGGTGACAACTAGCTCTAGTAACTAACTTGATGTTATTACCCGTCGAGGAAAAGTCTTTTCGAATTTACTAACTTTTATGTTTCGTCAATTCCTGGGTAAATCTGAGTCTAGCTCGCATGAGATTTGACATTTCTGCAACTTTTAACTTTCATATTTTAATCACTTTCCTTTTCTCCCCCTCAAAAATAGCATATAAGATGTTGTTTTTGAAGAAACATTTGATTAAAATATGCTTTTTGAGTCTTGTGGGGAGATATCAACAAGAACTTTTGTTTTCCAAAACGATGAGTTTTCAAGTGCTCCCCCTCAACAAGTGAATACTCATTGAGGTGAAATACTTGTCTTTTGAGCAGAATTATGAAAATCAAAAAATGTTTGATTAATTCTACTCAAAAGTAAGAAGCCTTCGCTCCTTATATGAGGATTGAGGCACTGAAGCGTACCTCAGGGTCCTTTAATTACAAGCACGGGTTGTACACTGTTATGTGTGCACAAACCATAAAACATGATTTTGACAAAGCATTTTGATTTTGAATACTCCCCCTCAAAACGAGCATGTGTTTTGACATTTTTTAAACTTTGGAGCGAATTGGGGAGTAAAGGTTTGAAAAATCTTGAGCAAAATTTTGAAAAGTTTTGAAAAACCTTTTGAAAAATTTTGAATAAATTTTGCTCAAGATTAAGAAGTTTTTGGATAAGCTTCGCATGAAAAACTTCTTCTTGTTTTTAAGGATAAGTGCGCCTTTAGTTTTAAAGAAAGGTTTAGCAAGGCACTTTCCTTTCTTTGAAACTCGAGTTGTGCACTGAGATGTGTGCACAAGTCGTTGTTTTATACAAAATTAGTTTTCTATTAAACAAAACACTCCCCCTCAAATAATGAACATTATTCGAGAGATAGTCTTCTTGAGCAGAATTTAGAATTGTATAATAAAATACTTTTTGAAAAATTCGTGAGACGACTCTGCTCAAGGTTTTAGAAAACACAATCAAGTATTATACAACAAAGAATGCTTGAAATTCAAAACTCTTTTACTGTTGAAAGTTGTTTGAGACCCGGAGTCTCTCTTTTGAGTTTTAAAATCTGAAAAAGATTTCCATCTAAAGTTGAACCTCATGGGTTCTTTTTGAAGATTTGTTTTTGTGATGAATGGAAAACTTCCGGTATTTGGGATGTTCAGATCAGAGACATTCTTTTATTGAAGCCAAAGCATTCCAGATTTTGAAAATTTGAAAGGTTTTGAACAACTTTGCTTTGGACTCCACACTTGCTTTACCGGTGTAAAACGAGAGTGTAGAGTTTGGAAAAATTAGTTTCTCACCATTTTGAATCCATTTACCAGTTTAGCCTTTAAACACATTTTGTCCTTTGACCTCAAAATATGTTCCATAAGAAACATTTTATCGAATGTTGAAATCTTGACTTTCAATGAGATGACATGTACTTGCACACAGAGAAAATGCATCAGGCACAAACAAGTATACAGATGAATCAAGAAACTCATTCTAAATCTACCAACATGCTCAGAATTCTCTAATTAACACACAAGATCACAGATTAACTCATCCTATCACTCGAGATTTTCCAATTATGAAAATGGTTTGGGGTTATGATTTGAGTCTATGCACACTAGTTAGCATCATAATGCCTGAATATTAAACAAACAAATGTCCTAGTAATAGCAGCAAAGACATCGACATCTTAAACCCTAAATCACATGATTCTAAACCTATGTTGTATCTAATTGAGCAAACACACCAATTGAGCATTCTTTAGTGTTCTCTAAAGCTATATAAACTAGTTAATTAGACAAAACACATAAAATTGAAAGCCCTGATCGATAATTGCATAAACCCTAGTTTCTGATTATGCCCTTTTGACTGTTGAAAAAACACTTGAAACACTTAGGTAATGATTAGACAGCAACAATGAAGAAATTAGAAACTCACAATTATGGAATCAATCGAGGATAAAAAAATTGTTAGCCTGAATCGTTGAGATTATGTGTGAAACTTTTGAGAACATTTGTGAAAACATTGATTAGAGCCCGTTTTATTTTCCATGCAAGATCCTTTTACCTAAGTTTAAGACATTTGTGAATCTTTACTCATTAAAGATTAATTACTTATCCATTTGAAGTCCAAACTAGATAAATTTGGAATCATTGCAGAAAGAATTACCTTTCTCCCCCTCGAATTAGCATATATTTTGTGAAACCTTTTTGTACATTTTAATTCGAGAGATCATAGAAGTTTTTGAAAACGAGATTTTAATACGAATGATGAAGAAACATTTTATCCTTGAAGAATTATGATGAGGTGTGCAAACTTCATGATAATGTGAAAAGTTTTCTCCCCCTCAAAACATGTTCCATTTTGACAGAGTAAAGCAAAATTTGTTTTAATGAAGGAACTTTGTTTTGAAGTTACGAAGTTTGTACACAGAGAAAGAAGATTTTTTTTTTTTTTTTTTTTTTTTTTTTTTTTTTTTTTTTAAAAAAAAAAAAAAAATAGATGTTTGACTCTCTTAGTTTTAAAGAAAATTTTGCAAATCATCTGGAGTCAAACACTGCATACCAATATGGTGAACTAAATCAACAAACCTTGATGGAGGTAATTATCTCGCATGTGAGCAGGATCCAAATTGCGTGTAGACGACTCAGTAATGTCAGGAATGAGTTGAGCCGGTGCAAACGGATTAAAGAACGCCTCTGGGTCATGCTCTGCGGTTTGTGGAACTGATTTAGATATGGAGTCTTCAGCTGATTGTCGTGAGTTGGACACGGTTTGTTCTGCTGTTGTTGGAGATGCAATTGGAGGGCCGTCTCTCTCAACAGTTGTTGTTGTTGTTTGTTGAGGTGAATCAAGTACTTGATTGTGATCAAGATGTGCAGCGGAAATTGGTGAGACCTCAGAGGGACGGTTGACAATCGTATCATCAAACAATGGAGCAAACATGGTTTCCACTTCCTTGCGGGTGAGAGACAATTGTTCAGCCGAAGAGTCTATAAAATTTAGACGGTTGAATGCGGGTCCTAACCTGTTGTGCTCAGAAACCATTGTTGAAGTGCGGGTCCGAAACTGAATTATTCCGAAGCCATTACATTAAGCTCGGGTCCGAAACTGATTTGTTTCGAAGCCATTACATTAAGCTCGGGTCCGAAACTGATTTGTTTCGAAGCCATTACATTAAGCTCGGGTCCGAAACTGATTTGTTTCTAAGCCATTACATTAAGCTCGGGTCCGAAACTGATTTGTTTCGAAGCCATTGTCATTAAGCTCGGGTCCGAAACTGATTTGTTCCGAAGCCATTGTGTTGAAGAATCTGCAAAGAAAGAAAGAAGAGACAAGAAAAACAGAGAACAAGGATCCCCAAGAGTATCTGGGTTCCAGATGTTAGAAGCATAAAGATGTAGTGTCAATTATCTTCTTGACATTCGAACACACAATACCGATGGTTTTCATTCTTGTCTCAGAGGTAGATGTTGTGGAGCTCACATTAGTTTTGGTGCAGACGTCTAAAATCTTTCCTGTAGGAATCCATCTAAGACCAATTGATTTGAAAATTCTACCCGTGGGTACCCACCTAATGTTAGATCAAGGAGATGTTTTCCTTTTAGATGCAGTGGAATGATATGTGGGAGCATCACTTTGTTGAGAAAACCTACGTCCTATATTGATCCACTTCTTAGGTTTCTGACTTATGACATTTGGTTCAACGGGTTTGTTTGTCTTAGTCGATTGAGCCTTTTCAAGTGAATTTCCCTTTTGAAGATATTTTAAAGCACAAACATCATGATTATTTCCACAACTACTCTTAGATGCTAGCCAATTCCTATTAGTTTGTTGAGAACTCCTTGGTTTTGGTTTGCTACTACTAGCAGTGTTTTGCACTACATTGGAAGGCTCCACATGAGGTTTTGAACCTAGAATTCCATCCTTTTGAAGTAGCGCCTTTTTCCTAGCCTTTTCTATATCATAGTTCTTGTACATGTCATATTTGCCATAAAACTCTTTACTTTTAATGCTAGTTATAGACACTGTTTTTGAACTAATCCTAGATGAGCCAGGCATAATCACGTGTTGAGATTTAGCAGACACAGATGCATTTTCCTTTGGCCAAGAATGTGGAGTGACTGATTTTGTCAAATTGTTATTCTCAACAACTTGGGAGGCAAACCGAGATTTTGAAAATTTAAGTCTTTCAGATTTAAATGCAGTAGGTTGTCTAACCACTGATTGTTTTCTTTTTGTTTGAGAAGGCGGTTTCCCCAAGATTGATGGTTTTGCAAACTTAGTATCCACACTCTGGCCAGTCAGTCTTCTTAATTTGTTTTGCAATGCAGCATGTGCAAACACCTTTGCTTGAATTTGACCTTTTAAAAACTCGTTTTCTTTAACTAATGTATCCACACGTTTCCTTTGTTCATTCAAATATTGATCATTGTTGCCCGAATTTAGAGATTCGTTTTGCATTTGAAGTTCAAGTGAGATGCAATGTGCCTCTAGTTTTGAAAAATCTTTATGACACTGGGCAATGGTCTTTTTGAGAAGATTGTTTTCAGACTCAAGAGTTTGTTTTGATGTTTCAGCCATTTGATTATCAGGTAAGGACTCAGACTCAGAACGTTTGTCAAGACATTGTACAACATCCTGGTCAACCTCACCTTCATTACTGAAGTTAGGTTGCTCAGATTGTTGTTTCTCATTAGTAGGCATAATGTGATCAACAGTAGATTGTACCTCATCCATGTGCTCTTTGTCAAAGTTGGGTTCTGTGTCATAGATGGGTATGACGTCTTCCTCATCCATCTGTTCTTTGTCAAAGTTGGGCTCTGAGTCATAGAAGGGTATGATCTCTGCACAGTCTGCATCTGTATCATTCCCCAATCTGCTGTTGTCATCCTGCACTTCTGATTCTGTCCCATTGTTATCCATGAAAACCAAATTAGCTTCCAACACATCAACTTTATGAACTTGCTCTTCTTGAATCAGCAACTTCAGTTCATTCACTCTTTGGTCATGATTTCTTCTGTGAAGAATCGTCTTCTCAATTGAATCCAAATCTCGGATCAATATGTCTTGGAAAGTTTGAACCTCGATTCGAGTGTATTCAAAAAAATACTCACATGCCATAACACTGTCATAAGAAGAAAACCGAGAATCGATGAACTGCTGAAATTGTTCCTTGATCACTCTGAAGGTGGCCATGGATTCATTCTTGTGAACTTCTTCTGATGCAAGTTGTTTTTCAAGTTGATTCACGATGTCGAACATTGTATTCGTGAAAATGTCAACGTCTTCTCCAAAGAGTGACGAAAATGCCCGTTTGAATCCTTCCTCGGAATGAGTTCCTGCTAAGTCTGTGTTAGAGAGGATCTTGAGGTGTGAATAAAGTGATCTACATTGTTCCATGCATCTCTTCACTAAATATGTCTCTAACTCATGCATCAGCGACCTTGATTGATACATTTTCTCTCCGTTTAATCTCACAATTGGATCTTCAGAATCATCAGAATCATGCTCTGGGCATGTATTATACATGTGAGATTCCTGCATGTTTGCCATTAACATCACATCTGCTGTATCGGTTTCCAAATCTGCTGTATTGGATTCCAAATCTGCATATTCATCATCAGATGGAATATCTCCCATGACCCTTTGCAAAACTGTATTGAGATTACCCCCTTCAACTTCCATTTGACTAAGTGTGGCATTGTATTCAACATTATCGTCAAAGACTGGAGTTGAATCATAATCCTGAGCTTCCTCATCTGCAACATTTTCTGTATATGCCAAAAATGCCATGCTTGGTTCGATACGATCTTCTTCATCATCATAATCTTTCATTGTGTTTAAGCATTCAGAAGTTGAGGTCATAGCGTCATTGCCTTTCTTAGAAGATACTTGACTAAGCTTCACTAGATTTTGCAGAAGAGATTGCACATTATTATGTAGTGTTGCAGGATGGTACAGTGGAATGAAGAAAGGCTCAGGTGCATTCGGAGGATTGAAGAAGAGACCATTTGGAGTGTAAATTAAGGATCCATGGTCAACAGCTGGAGATGGTGGAGCAGGGAGAATGGTCTTCAGAGGATTCATGCTTAAACAGGATTCAAGAATTTGCTTCATTCTGATGTGATGAAGTTCTTCTGTACGATGCATAGCTTCAAGATATTTCCACATTTCATAAGCACTGGCTTGAAAGTCCATATACATGTAAATTGAGTTGGGAAGTGCCACTGTTATGAACCATGCAGCTTGTTGGTCAGCATCGTACTGAGCAAGTTCAGTAGCATTCAGATCTTCATCACTTTGTAGTCTGATAATCCCTGTTAAGTCAGCAAGAAATATCATTTTGTATGGACCATCTTGAATGGATTTAAGCATGAGATCTGCAGCAGGATGATTTGTGAGCCATTGTAGAAATCTCCGTTTCCAAACAGTATACGTTCCTGGTAGCAACATTGGAGGCCTTGATTCATTGCCAAAGAGCAGAATATGGCGAATGAGGGAGCTGTGACTTTGTTGTTGATGATACTGTTGCTGATGAGAATATTGGTGAGGAAGGTAGTTGGAAGAAGGTGATTGAGACGTTGTAGATGACATTGCTCTCCCCCTTGATTGTTGCGATGTAATCAAAAAAATCAAGCAAAAATGTCACACGCAAGGTCGAAATAGTGAATTCCGATTTTCCCTCCAAAAATTGTTTGAAAAAATTCTCTCCCAAAATTTGAAAATCACTATGAAATGCAATTATAAGGTTGCAAGAAAAATTTGAGTTTCAAAAATTTTGCCGCCAAATTTCACCGAAAAAATTTGAATTTTGGCCTAAAAATTTGAATTTTGGGCCAAAATTTTCAACGTTATACCAAAATTTAAATTTCGCGTAAAAATTGAACGTTTAGTCTTTGGTAAAAAATAAATTTTACTCAAAATTTCCCGCCAAAAAACTTTTTTTTTTTTTTTTTTTTTTTTTTTTTTTTTTTTGAAATCAAGAAGAGAAAGATAAGGAAAAGAAACTTTGAAAAAATGAGATGAAGTGATTATGTTAAAATGGATCTTAAAAGATAAATAAAGGTTTTAGGTTTAGGTAAACTTGAAAAGTTTGGTTCTAACTCGATAAGTTTTTAACGAGGTTACTAACTCGATAGGGTCTCTTAAGGTTCAAACTCGATAAGATTACACCCCAAACTCGAAACTCAGAACCTAACTTGATAAACCAAGTTTCTAACTCGATAAGTTTTTAACGAGGTTACTAACTCGATAGGGTCTCTTAGCTTCTAACTCGACAGGGTTTTGCTTCTAACTCGATAGGTTTTTGCTTCTAACTCGATAGGTTCTTTGCCTCTAACTCGATAGGTTTTTGTTGCCTCTAACTCGATAAGTTATTACTTCTAACTCGATAGGTTCTTTGGTTTCTAACTAGATAAAATCTGTGCTTCAAACTCGATAAGATCTAAAGCTTCAAACTCGATAAGATGTTAAAGTTCAAACTCGATATGATGCTTAGCTTCAAACTCGATAAGATGTTAAAGTTTCAAACTCGATAAGAGGTTTAGCTTCAAACTCGATAAGATGTTAAAGTTCAAACTCGATAAGATGTTAAGCTTCAAACTCGATAAGAACTATAGCTTCAAACTCGAAAGAGAATAAAAAATTTTGGCAGAGTAACCCCTTAGAAGGTAGCAACGCGGATCCTAACTCGATAAACGATTAGGAGATTAAGGCTAACTCGCCAAAATTCAATCTTCAAACTCGATAGGAAATAAATGCCTCTAACTCGATAATCCAAGGCAACTTAACTCGAAAGAAAAATTAAGTGACACACTAAACTCGATAACCAAAGTAACTTAACTCGAAAGAATAATTGAAGACACCTAACTCGATAAATAATGAGGACACCTAACTCGATAAATTTGAGCACCTAACTCGAAAACTACACAAATTTCAAACTCGATAATTTCCAAAAAAAATGCCCAAACTCGATAAAGATGCGATGAACAGTAACCGAATTAGTCAAAAAATCACTTTTAAAACTAGTTTTTCTACCAAATCAAACCTAAATCAACCTATATTATCCCTTGGCGAATGATACCACTTGTTAGGTCATGATTTTAATAACATAATCACTTAGATCTAGAGAGAGAAAGAGAGTAGAGAGAGAGAGAGTAGAAGGAACTCTTAAGAATGGAATGAAAGAAAAATGAAATTACCAAGAGAACCAACCCCTCTCAAAGGAGAGGTTACATAGTATTTATAGGTGAGGACAAGGGCAACACTCCCTTCCTCCCTATCTTGAAAATAGAAATGGGCTTAAGGCCCATGGGCTTGCTACATAAGCCTTAAGATATAATAAACATACAAGCCTTAGCAACCTATTACAAATAAATGACCGAGACTTGATAAGTAGTAAAACTACGTTCCCAACAGAGCACAAGACAAACATGGGTTGGGCTTCCCCTCCCCATGATCGACCGGCCATGGACCCCTAAGGGGTGTTCAAAAACCTTCTTGACTCCCAAGTTACATTCTAGTCCATATCTTTCGTTACTAATGATAGTTAGTCTATACGGTTAATAACTAACAACCATTTAGTCCATTAAGTGTTTATAAATATATATATATTCGATACGTTTAACATATATATATTTATTATTCATTATTCTTGTTTGTAAAGTGTGCAATCCCGAGGTCTCGGGTTCGATACTAGACATTTACATATTAATATTTATCCATATATTTAACAGCTCCTACTTGGATATCTATTAATAGTAAAATGATATTGGTTAGCGTCTTGCAACACTCCAATGCCCCTAGTTCAATCCGAGCTAGGTTTCCTGAAAAACCTTTAATGATTCATCATTATAATTATCCTTTCATTACTAATACCACATTAATAAAGATGTGAGGTTCTTTATTAAATTTCTGTTTCTCGTCTCTTTATGATTTAACAAAATTACCAAAACATCTGAACGTATTCCATATAGACTTTGGGCGTGGCCACGCAAACATTTTGTCAACCCTACGAGGGCCCTAGCAGTATTAAACTTCTGAACAAATCAGAAGGAACAAATTCTCTCTTGACTACAAGAATAACCCATGAACTTTGCAACACTTCTGAAAACAACCCTTATGACTCCCTGTTACGGTGAGCGGTAGATTGCTTCACAAAAATGCACTACATCCATGACACTTATCTGGTATCTCAAGTCTGAGGATAACTTTAAATATGATTCTCACATTAAATATTAAATCATATTATTGGGATAAGTCCAATATTCAATTCATCGAATATCATGTGAAATTGGTATGTCAACGCATCAATATACTTTCAAGTATATTCTTAACCAATACTCAGATTTGTCTTAGTTTAATGATATTCCCATATCATTAATCGACAATGGACAATTCATAATAACATAAGTTATTCATGGATTTAAACATGCAAATATAGGACACACTTTATTATTAATGAAAACAAACGTACTAAGTACTTTAATTCATTATAAATAATAATTGCTTAATGTCCTTTATCCAAACACTAAATAGATCAATGCATGATAATTCTAGTTAATGAATTATGCCTTAAGTCATGTCATTCATACTTGTTGACAAGGCATAAATCAACTAACCTTGATCTAAAGGAATTTTGAGAATACTTATTTCAAGAATTCAATAAGCGAGATTCTTGTATGTGTTCATCCAACTTTCTTGATATAGCCACATAATATTCATTAATGGTGAGACATCCTCAATCACTAATTTATGATAATCAAACTTCCAAACATTTTAAAGTTTAAAGTATTCTAATTCTTTAATGTTTAATGCAACTAGGCTCTTAGTTGAGCACAACTAGTTCTCATGAAATCCTTCATGACTAGTTATTGATTGTCATCTCAATCAAACCAGCATCATTGAATATTAAACACAATATGCTCTTAAAATTTCCGTAAACTTAATATCCAATGTGTAATGTTTAGGAGCTATTCCAATTTGAGGATCATTATTCTAATTTCAAACATTTTCCATTAGAATATCTATTACACAAGTCATATAATAACTTTTAATTGGATATCAAATATTGTCAAATCATTTAAGCACTTAAGCATGATACAACAATAATATAATGCACATGGAAATCCTTCAGTCAAACTTAGATTTTATTCATGTTTGATCTTTACAAATATGTATATCCATTTAGTCATCCTAAATAATATATCATATTCTATTTAGAATTTATTTACCACACTTGTTTATTTAATAATAAACTTTTGTTTCAAGGTTGTATGTTATATTTCATAAATCTTTCAAGTAACGTTTCATTCCAAATTAAGTCTAACCTTTTACTTATATGGAATGTTACTCTTATATGTTCTACAACATATATGATTTAGTAAATCAAACATAATACTCCCACTAGCTTTCAAGAATACTTAGAAATTACCTTATTTTAATTATAAACCTAAACATAGATTTAATAATTTATCATAAGAATAATCTCCTAGATGCATGCATTTATCCATTCATGGATTATTGCATTTTGTACACTTCCAAAGATTTTCTTGAATTCATAAACTCCTTTTTGATTACTTATCGTCCTCGCTCAAGTAATTATTCAAGAAAGAGTTTTTGATATTCCATTGTCAAATTTCACATTCATGTAAATATGACAATTACCATCTTTATATCTTTAATGTACTTAAGAAAGAGTATTCAATCATAGTTAATTGCTTAAGTATAATTAATAATCTTGTAATAAGACATACATTAAGATATGTGTACAATTTTGTCCATGTGATTATTTCACAAAGATTTAAACCACTAGGGTTACATAATCTTTGAATAAACTCATCATCATTCTCTAACTATTAAGAATTAAGATAAACCAAATTTTCTAAATTTGAATATCTTTATGAACAGCATCTATAACATTCATATTATGAGTAATTTACCCAATTCATAATTTTGGTAATAATACATCATATAATCGTCAGTATATTCATTAAATATATGAGATATCCAAGTGGATCTATGAATGATAATTCCATCATCTTGAGGTTTATCATTTACATGTTAAGCCTCATCATGATTTTAACTAGTGTGGTTTTAGAAGATTATGTATCTTGTAATTCTATCTTTTCAAGATAAAATACTCCCACTTGCCTTTAGCAATATAGAGACTATCTATAACTACTTAGCAATTAGAGCAACAATCCAATTTTCTCTTTTAGGATTTTACAAATACGTATTGATAGTTCTTTGTTAATAACCTTCACGTAAGTAACTTAACAAATTCAGAACTTCAATTTTAAGACTTAATGTGATTCATCACATTACATAATTCAATAACGTCTTATTAATCTTCTAGGAGTCTAATTGAGTATATTCAAGCCATACTCAATTTCTAACCTTGATAACTTTTAGAAGAAAAGAAATCATAGTTATCTTTAATCAAACAATCTATCAAGAGTTTGATTCCCTAACTGAACATACTATCCATATGTGGTATTTCAATTAGAATTAATATTGTAAGAAGATCGAACAATATATATAAGATAACCATATTCCTGTTGGCATACCTATTTACCAACTAAGTCAACTTAATGGTATAATAGTATTTCCAAACCAATTGCATGCTTTATAACACAAGTACTTTTGACCAAGTCACTTCATGCTTATGTCTCATAAAACATAAACTTGTTATAATCCCACTATACGTTATTAATCATTGATCAACTCAATGACTTCTTGTATATGTCTTAATTAAAAGATCATAACAAGCTAACGTCTTACTTAATTATAAGTCTTGTAATACTTAGAAGACTTCATGTTTATAACTATACAATAAAGTATAAACATGTATAATTAAAGTAATCATGAACACCATCATTTGGTTTCAATAAGATTTTCAAGTTAACACACTACTTTATTTATTTATGTCATTCTAAGAATACATAATTATTGAAGTAGTTTTATATTACTTCATGCATTTATGTCATTCCAATAATACATAAATATTAAAGCTGAAGTAGTATTGTTATTTGACACAATTGTTCTAATAGATGTCTAATTTAGAAACTGTAAATTATCCATGTTGGTCTCACGCATACATGGAAATTCACCTTGTTGTTAATATTTAGTCTGCGTCTCACGTTTACTAAATTTTAACACCAAGTGTTTCTAAGATTAGATGTATTAATCTAATTAGAATTATAATCTCTTACTTTGCAGTTAAGAGAGTCCTCTAAATCATATACTTATGTGTTGTAATTTGCACATAATGAAGATTTCTCCCACTTGTGCATGGTACAACACCATGTATCATATAAACAACACGCACGCGTTTGTTAATTTGAACAATATGATTTGTGTCATTAACATAACTTAGTAGATATAGAGTTTACTCAATCAATCAAGGAAACGTACATGACTATCCTTGAAAATATTAGTGTCTATATTTGGAAAGTAATTACCTTGGGATATTCAAAAGATAATCTAAGTTACAATCAAGACAATAAGTCTTGTAACTCCCACTGAATTAGAGAACATTATAATAATCCCTTATTCAGCCATAAGAACACAATACTCCCACTGAATTTGACCACATTGTAAATAGTGAAAGGAAATAGTGTACTTGTTTACTTTCCTACATCTTTTAAGAAAACCCATTCAAACAATTATATAGGTTATAAAAGGATGTAATCTACTACATAAATGTGATTCATCACATTCCAAACTATTAACTTAAAAAAAACTGGGCATGCAATTTCTTCCTTTATAGATCTACCATTCCAACAATTGTATGTAGTATCTTTAAATGGTCAAATCAAAACAACAGAATAAAATGATCTAATTTGTCTTTTACCATTATGCAGTAATCAGTCTAGCTTCTAATTTAATAACTCATAAGGTGCATATACTCTTACTATTAAAGTTTGCTATGAGTTATGTATTTAGAATTTAGACAATTCTAATCATCCTATTATACCTTTCTCATTCATGAAAAGGAATAGGATTTAAGTCTCACACTTCTCGTAATGGAAAGAAGACTATATTTATTCTTTTTGTAAATATTGACTCTAACCAAAAACCCAAACGGGTGTAGATCAATTAAAAGAATAACTTACGTTTACGGTTTTGAGTTGCATTAATACATTTAAAGAATTTACAAAATTCAATTTTAGTATTTTCGATAATTTATATTTCCAAGAAAATATAATACCCAAGGATATATTCATATAACCAACATATTTTCTTGAAAATCTAGGATCCAACTTTACATAGATTCCACCACATCAGTTGATCTGCTAGTGGTGAAAGTTTAAAAGATGGTAATCTATCGAACAATAATTGGCAAACACTTTTCCAATTCCTAGATCATTATGGGATTTACATCAAATTGATTCATCAATTTGTCATGTAAGCATGTTTCATCCCATCTCATGCCTTAAGCTCTAGGTCTCACGCATCAACTTAATTAAGTTGTCTAACTTAGAAACTGCAAATTCTCCATGTGTGGTCTCACGCACACTCGGAAATTTACCTTGTCATTAAAATTTAGCCTGCGTCTCACGTTTACTAAATAAAAACTTCAAGTGTTTCTTATAGTTAGATGGCATGTAACTTAAATTATTAAGGGTATTAATTTTGATATGTCAATCAAAATATGTACAAAGATGCATGCACTCATCTTTATAACATAAGTTTTCATAAAAACTTTTTATATCCAATTCGTGAAATTAATACACAAAGTTTTACTTGAGGTTTATGCCAAAACCCTAAGATGACTTTCTACAATCATGATTTTAAAAGTAATTCGTTTAAGACATATTCAAGATTGTGATAACCAAGGCAGACTCTAAGGCTCTTTTCTAAGCCTTCAAATCACGGTTATGAATATCATCTTAAAAGACTTAATTTTTAAAATCATACTTGTATAAAACATCAATCAAGCAAAAGTTTATGGATTCAATCTCAAAATTATGTAATAAAGTGTGAATTTTGCTAGTCTCGCCTGAGAGCTGATTACCGTGCGAATCGGACCACTAGCGGCACTTAAGACCTTGCAAGATTCTTACTTTATCACATTAGGGTTTCACCATTATTAGTCCGTATTATTTTCTTTATGGAAAAATTACCCTTTTATTGCTTACAAACGTGTCCAACAATCAAACAATAAAACAAGTAATAAAGACAAATAAAACAACTAATAACATAATGATTATAAAGGTGAAACAATTAGCCACATGCAATCTTTTTAGAAAAGATCCTAACAAAATCAATTCTAGGTTTTTATATGCATATAATTAACTAGGGCCTTCACCTCTTAATGGAAGTGAGCCACATACATTGACAAGTCAATTGCGTAGGCCAAAGTTAATCACATACCACATAGCACATAATTGATTTTAATAATTATGGGGTCTTCCCCAATATTAGATCTATCTAAACATGTGAAAAGCTTAACAATTAATAAACAATTAATAACCCATGACTAACATGCATGTTTCGTCACGGATCAAAGCATAACAATTACTAATTAGGTCAAGGATACGCCCAAATAACACATAAACATGTAGGCAACCTAGGGTTTCTAATCCAATTAATTAATAAAACCACAAACCCTAATTAGGGTTAATGGAATAAATCGACCCCTCCCCCAAAACTAGGGTTAGGGTAAAAAAAACAAAACCCTAGATCCAAAACATGTATCTAAAACAATCAAAATTCGTTTTTTATGTGTTTTATGTAATCAATTACATGTTATAGCAAGCTCGTGATACCACTGTTAGAATATGAGAATCATGACAATCATAAAATAGGTAAACGCATATGCGGAAGCGTAGGAACATCTATAACACATAAGAGATTAACATAAATTAAATAGGAACGTACCATGGTGATTCTAGCCCGAACAAGAATCAAAAGCAATTGTCTTTAACAATATGAAGAACCCTAATTAGGGTTTATATGGATCAATGATTAACCCCTTACCGTTTTGTTAATCGATCCCTTGATAATTACTAAAGTAAGTAATTACCTCGTTCTTGTACACACAAACTACCAACGAATAAAGGTTTGATGCAAGTAAACAAAACACTTATATTTTGCTTAACCAAAATCGATCCAAGATCCCTTGGAGGGGGGTGAACCGATCGGCCAAGAAAAGAAACACAAGAAGAAAAGAATTAGGGTTAGTGTGTGTGCACAAAAGATGTGAAACCCTAATCCTTGGCCTTGTATATATATTAGAAGATATCTTGGAGCACAAGACAAACATGGGTTGGGCTTCCCCTCCCCATGATCGACCGGCCATGGACCCCTAAGGGGTGTTCCAGAACCTTCTTGACTCCCAAGTTACATTCTAGTCCATATCTTTCGTTACTAATGATAGTTAGTCCATACGGTTAATAACTAACAACCATTTAGTCCATTAAGTGTTTATAAATATATATATTCGATACGTTTAACATATATATATTTATTATTCATTATTCTTGTTTGTAAAGTGTGCAATCCCGAGGTCTCGGGTTCGATACTAGACATTTACATATTAATATTTATCCATATATTTAACACTAGTATCATCTCACCATTGTCATCATAGTATCCAATCAAGGACACTAGATGCTCATGGCGCAATCTAGATAACATCTGTATTTATGTTTTGGATTCATGAAACCCTTGACTTGATGATGGATTGAGCCGTTTGATTGCTACAGTGGTTTTAGCACTTCCTATGTACCCTTTGTATACCTTACCAAATCCTCCATTTCCGATAACATTATTTTCATTGAATTTGTTTGTTGCAACTTTCACTTGTCTAAGTGAAAAACGAAGACAGCAATCTGATGGCAGTGATGGCTTATTGTTGGTGGTAGTATGGTGTTTTGTTTGCTTTTGCAGATATAAAACTAAAACTAGTAAAACAGACAGCAAGACTAACCCTCCCCCGGTATCACCTACTATCAAGGCAGATGGTGGAGTCTTCTTGTTGTTCTCTTTTACGAGGATTGGTGATGGGCTTGAAAGATCATGGTTCATGTTAAGTTTGAAGGCTTCCAAATTCAAATATGCATCACGATATTCTTCAGGGTTACTGTAAGGATGCAGCTCGAGCCACAAATCATGCTTGCTTCGATCACCACTTGTATTGCTAACAAACACAACGTAATCTTTGTATATAGGATACCCGGTGCCCTTAGTCCATAGGAATAAATCAGCATCCTCCACAGCAGTTTGATTATTAATGAAGATCGTGAAAACCATCTGACCATGGTTTTGTGTATTGTGGTATAAATGTATAATGCTGCAAAAATGGAGCCGGAGCATGTAATAAAATCCAGAATCAACTGGAAGTATCCATGTCAGATTGTACAGGTGAGATAGCTTGCCCATACTTCTTTGTGTTTGATAAATTGCCTCAGGTGTGGTATAATTCGGAGTCTCTACAGTATTTGTGATCGGTTTATGATAAATAGGCGTTAACCAAATTTTTGACCCGTATACGTAGTTATTATCTTGATCCCAAAACCGGTACATACCGCTATCATTTTTACTCGGTATTTGTCCCCCACCCATGTTTAGCCTGTAAACATTTTCAAGCGCAGTGTCGTCATTAATAACAGGTCCTATAGTCATCCCAACGGGTTTTGGATTCTTAGCATCAAAGTACAGATTATCTGGCATTGAAACGATTTCAATACCATTGATGAAAGCATATGAGTTGGGTACTGGTGAAAAGACGACATTTAATAATTCGTAATCTTTTACAAAGATGAGAAATTTTGACAAAGTGGGGAACAGGGGGACCGTTGACTCCAGCATTGGAACGCTTCTTTGCGAGAAACGAGGCTGTTAGGAAAGCACTAAAGTTTGTTAAAAGAGAGTAGCCATTGGACGATACAGAGAAGAAAGATTGGTTTGGGGTGAGACCAGAGTAAGTTGCAGGATAAAAATATAGGCGGAGGAATTCGGGCCCTTCAGAGACCGGGCATCTGTAAGTAAATGAAGTGTTGATTATTCGAGCAGTGGAAGGGACTGTTGGGACTGATGGATCCCGGAAAGTTGTATTGGATGAAAAGGAGGTGGTGGTGGTGATGTCTAAAGGCGAGTTTATGGAGTGTTCATCACCGTCCCATCTCTGGTTGGAATCGGAAGTGGAAGTGGTTGATGAACCGCAGTTAAGGAAGAAGTGATTGGCAGGGCCGTCCCGGAGATTTTGGGTGCCCTGGGCGCTAACTAAAAAAAGGCCCCCTTAAAAAAAATATGTGAGTAAAACAACCATTATCGATACCAAACTAAACGGTATGTGCCCTGGTGTAACACCCCCAAAATACCGCAGCGGAAGACTGTGTCATAGGGGTGCTACTTCATAATACAAAGTACAAGTTATAGAAAACGAACTCTAAATGAGACGTTTTGAAAAGTTACCATTCGGTTAATGAATTCAAAGTTACAAACATGAGATTCCAAAGTATGATACATAAATGTATACAAAATGTTTTGAATGGTAAATGATAAAAGCGTAAGTCTTCAGAATATGCAGCTTGACTCTAAGTTCCTCGCACTAGCTATCGCCTTACTAACCTGAGATAAACATGCTAAAGTGTCAACACAATGGTTGGTGAGTTCATAGAGTTTGTCTTAAAACAGTTGAAAAAGCCTTAAAAGAATGATCACACAACAAAGGCATCATGAATCCACTCAGTTACAAGTCCCGCCATAAGAGACTTGTAACCTGTGTGTTCACAACCCACTGCTAACATATAGTATAATAAAGACATGTATAATGTCACAACTCGTAAATTCTGGTCTTTTCCCGAACTTTCACATTTACTATTCATCGGTTACTATTCATCGATAACTATTCATCATTTTACTATTCATCATTTTTTAGGTCAGTTTGATATTCTGAGAAGCGTTTTAAAATTTTACTATTCATAAAACACTATTCACCTCCGGAGAAAATTTGTCATTTATACGTGAGTTGCGTCATTTCTGTACACGTACGATTATCAACCTAATAAACGTTATCTTATGAGCTATTATTTTGAATAATCGATCCGATAATCCCAACTATGGTCCTAACATATTTTTATACTCATAATAATAATCTAAAAATTTTATTATTAATTTACCTGGTGTTTTCAAAACAACTGTTACGTTTTCCGGTCAAAGCTTATAACTCTGTCGGTTTGCGATATTTCAACCCGATCATTATTTTAACTTCCGATTCTCATCAGGAATATTATTTTACAATTTTTTACAACTTCATTATATTTTATTTTATCTCGTTACAATTTATTTTTAGTTAACTCGGTACCCGGTATCACCTAAAACTAATAATATCTACCCAATTCTACACCAAAGTCAAGATTTCCTTACAAGTTTCATCTTTTTCTTCCACCCTCCATACAAATCACCTTACACCCTTTGAAATATTACTAGCTCATAAATTCTTGTCATAAGCTTGTCTAACATATAATATATATAACTACAACTAGCTACTTTTCATCTCATTTCACCCAATAATTCAAGAAACTTTCTTTCTCTTTTCTCTCTTTGGTGTGAATCGACCTAAACAACAACAACATCAAGATCCATCAATTTTTGAAGATCAAGTCACAATCAAGCTCTATTTTCCATCCTAGTTAGGGTTTTGTGATAAAACTCTAGTTTTCTTTACATCATCATCTTCAAAACTCATCCAATCATCAAGTAAGCTTCAAGATCACTTGTTGATCTTTCCATACTTTCATTTTTTCTAGTTTCATGTTGTTTATTCAAGATCTACATGCATATATTAGTTATACCACTCATTTATATATATATCAAACTTTTGATCCCTAGAAATAGATTATAGTTAGATCCTTGTTAGATCCACTTGATTTATGATGTTTAGGAACCCATGACACCCTAAGAAGGTGTATGGTAAGATTAGACTAGATTTGTGGTGATTGAAAGTGGTTTGGTTGGATTAGAAACTAGTTTGGAACATTAGAAATGGATTTTAAACATATATACAAACCTACTGTCCTTAAAATGAAAACGTGGCAAACTCAGTGGGTTTGGGGTAACTTTTGACCAAATATTTAGAAAATACATTCCGAGACGGAACTATGGCCGAAAACGGGGATGAAAACGAGTTAATAACGAAGGAGATACGCTAAAAACGAGTTTAACGACGAAAACTATATTTTCTGAAAACTGCATGCTGTTTGACATTTTTCGTTGGACAAATAGAGGCGTTAAACGTAACCTAGTGGAGCCGAGTTATCGAAAATATATTAGTATATACTAAAACGAATCCGTGGATATAAAGAACGAGTAAAATGAGCTTAAAACGACCAAGTTATACATGTTTTAAAATCGTCAAAACTATATATATATAGTCACTACTAGAAAATAATATAACTACGTACTAAATAATATATTTTCTAGATTTCTTATTCAAGGAGTTTATTTTAATTAACGAAATACGTACGACCCAAGGTTTATTTATGCGACCACTAGACGATATCTTAAGGTTTTCAAAACGAGGAATATAACACTAACGTTTTTATATACGATATATTACGACAAGTTTTTATTATTCTAGTTGGACTTATTTTTCTTAAGTATGGAAAATACTTTACTTTGACTATAACTATTATTTCCAAGTTACGAGTGGTATAGGTATCATGTGCATGCATGTTCTCTACATCCTTTCATGATCTAAGTAGATCACTATCATTTATATTAGGTTGCGGTTAGAGATCGAACCTCATTTCTGTGTATCCACTTTTGTCATCGTAGCTTTCGCACCAGGTGAGTCATAGCCCCACTTTTACTCTTTATACTTGTTTTAACTCTTTGGGGGAGATACATGCTCAACTAAAAACATACTTTCTTAATACTCAAAACATACTTTCTTGATACTCAAAACATTTATTCTTGATTGTTTTATACTTGATTGTTTTATACTTGATTTCATACATACGTGATTGTGATATACTTAACTGTGTTATACTAAACTGTGATGTGTATTCTTGAGCTACTGAGACTTCCAATGGCCCCAGATTAAGTTGCTGGGCACTACCATGGAGACTTATATACTTCCAATGGCCCCAGATTAAGTTGCTGGGCACAACCATGGAGACTTAAATATTTCCACTGCCCCAGATTAAGTTGCTGTGCACAACCATGGAAATATACATACAAACGTGAGGTCTTCGGAGATGAAGTGTAGACTCACGACTAATTGCTTAACTGTTGTGATAAACTTATACATGTTTTACTCATACTATATATTGTAGCAGTGGGTTGTAAACACACAGGTTACAAGGCTCTTATGGCGGGACTCGTAACTGAGTGGATTTACGATGCCTTTGCTGGGAAACCTTCATACATATGCATAAACTTTATTTGTTAAACAAACTCTATGAACTCACCAACCTCGTGTTGACACTTTAGCATGTATTTTCAGGTTTTAACCTATGGCACGCTACAGGAGGTTTTGGCAGGGCATGGCATGGTCATAGAAGACTCTGATTATTTATATGGGGACCGTTTTAAACTATTTTAAGGGCCTACTTCCGCACTACTTTTAACGATGTAAATTCAATATTTTTGGTTAAACGATTTTATTTTAAATAAGTAAAGTGAAAACCATTTTTGAACTTGTGTTGTAATACCAATTGAGTTACACCCCAGCTACACGTATGCTTCCGCTGGACCCGAGTTTGGGGGTGTGACATATAAGTTCATCAAAGCAATTAAGCAATTAGTAGTGAGTCTCTACTTTATCTCCGAAGACCTCACTTTGGGAGCCAATTCCCAAAGACAACTGGGAGTCAATTCCCAAAGAAAACTGGGAGCCACTTCCCAAAGATATAAGTTTACTGGGAGCCACTTCCCAAAGATAAAAGACAGTCATGTATGTATGAAATCAAGTATAATGCCATCAAGTATAAGACAATCAAGTATAAAACAATCAAGTATAAATGTTTTGAGTATTTGTACAAGTAAGCAAGTAGTTGAGCATGTATCCCCCCCAAGAGTTAAAACAAGTATGAAAAGAGTAGGGGCTATGACTCACCTTAAGTCTATGTAATGAGAAATGAAAGTGGTAGTCGAATCGCGAAAGTCTCTAAGAGCAGCCTATAATAGAACGTTGCGACTTAGGTTTGGAGTAACGTCTAAGAATACGAAGAATTGCCCATATATGTCTTGCATAATGTTCATGATGTAGTACTTAGTATATAGCGTAAGTCGTTGAATATAAATGGTTTATGAAACATGTATAAGTTGTATATCTCTTACTACCGTTCGGGCCGACATAATTCAGAATTCATGGAGTAAACGTTCGAGGAGCCAGGACACTTTAACTCGTAAATCCACAACTCGTCTCGACGGCTTACTCAATGAACTCCTCACATGAGGCTCCCTACTATTGTAGTATTTGATAACATATATATATATAAGCTTTGATCTTTAAAAGTTATATGGTCTTTAGCCGTGGCTTTACCGTGACCTTGGTCATTGTTACCATGGTCTTGAGACTCAACCTTGGCTTTAGCCATGGTTGTGGTCTTGGCTTTAGGTCATTAGACCTCTTGGTCTTAGTAATTCATAACTATAATATAGTGACTTTGGTCTAAAAATGGGCTGTTAAGAATTTGAAGAAATTATCACTCAGAAAGCATTTTCAGGGCTCGAGCTTCTTTTTCCTGAACGAAAACGTCGTTCCGGACAACTTTCGTGTTTTAACGTTTTGATGAATCGGACCAGAAGTGGGACTTTCAAAATCACAGAATGCAAAACAGTATGTATAGGCAGTTTTGCCGTTTTGGTTTCGCTAGCTTCAAATGGTCATAACTTTTGACTCGTGTACTCGTTTTGGGTGATTCAAATTGCTATGTTTTCCTTGTTAAGTCCTATTTAACAGTAAGTAAGTGTCAAATATCATAGTTGTACTATTTTGGTCGTGGTTCTCCATAAAAATCACTAGTTTGCTTGTTTGCTTGTTATAAGTTAACATATGTATACCAATACTTGTTTTATCCATTTTTAAACATCATGAACACAATAACAAGAACATATATAGCATGAAAGAACCATAATAAGCATGAAAATGATATTGAGCAAGAAAGTGTATAAGGGTTTCTTACAACTTTTGGCTTTCACTTAAGAAAGGAAGTCAAGTATGAACTAGGACACTAAACCTATGCTTGCAAACCCTTTACCACAACTCTTGTAACCCTTGCTAGCCTTGATCTAACCCTTGTGAAAACCATTTAACTTCAGCCCTAGTACCCTTGTGTAGCTCCTAATTCAACCATGGAATCACCAAACAAACTTAAGAACTAGGTAGAGAATACTAAGACCTTGAACTTTGTAGTGTAACTTGTATATTGAAGATCAAAGGATCATGGTGCTAGGTATTAAGGTTGTGGCGTTTTTGGTGATGAAGAAAGGAAGAGATTAGCTTGCTATTTATACTATGAATGAGGAGGTTAGGAAGGTGGCTAGGAAGGTGCTTAAACTTGGAGACGAAGTTGTAATTAAGTAAGATCTAATGGCTAAAGTCAAGATTTAACCACACATGGTGACTCCCCTCCCCCTAAGTCGGTTTGGAATGGGATAAGGGTGACTAGATGAGTAGTCATGGTCTTTGGATGATAATATCCTAAGTATGTAGCTAGTTTTGACTCCGTAAATTGCTAACCGTAAGTTTTTAAGTCACGAAATGTAAATCCGGGTATCCTAAAAATATGAAACTTGAAAGTATGGTCAAACATGTCAATATACTCCATAATAAAATATAAAATGAGTGGTAGGTTCTATCGGGTGCGAAAACCCTGCTAAAAACTGGAAACACGAGTCTAAAACGCGCAATTCGCGTAAAACGCTGAACTGAAAAACGTAAAATTCCGAAACTTTTGGAATTGTCCTAAAATGAGAGAAAATCATATTTCTATTGTTTATAATGTTTTATGGACATATCGGGATGCTGGAATGACGTTTAAACCTAAAAGTAAATCTCGGACACGGCTTTGTGATTTTTGCAGAAATGATCCGACGAGCGTGAAATTCTCGGATTATCATTAAAATAGTTTAAATTACGAGAATATGAAATAAAAATTTCTGAGATGAATAGTGAAAAGTGAATAGTAAAAAGTGAATAGTGAAATTTTCGGGAATAAAAGTTAACCTGAAATTGCGAATTGTTACAGTCTCTACCCCTTAAGGAGAACTTCGTCCCGAAGTTCAGTTGATGTTAACTACTTACGGTGTGTCTAAGAGAATTCGGGATCTCTAATATAGTGGTGTTCACTCTGATTTGTCTAAGGTTCTGCTTAAGGAGTCGTATCGGCTACAATTAAGCCCACTTATTTATAACACATTACTTACATAAAGAAGCGTCCAAATTTATGTAAGTAAGGGATCATAAACTTATGGTTCGGTGATTTACAATTTCTTTATTTAAATGAAGAGGCGTCCCAATACATTTAAATAAGGAGATTCTAAATCATCCTACTTAAGAATTTCCGACACAAAATCCGCCTTCTGAGGCCGATAGTAAGATAATCAAGCCATCAAATCCCTAAAGCTAAGCAATAATATTATTTAACTCAAATCTTGTGTCTCATCAAACAAGAACTGTCACAAGATCAAGTTAACTAATTAGTTATTACTGAGCTCCATGTTTTTAATGACTCGACGAATCTCTGGGGCTCCTTATAATACTAAAGTCACATCATCTAACAGCGTGGAACTAAGCAAACCTCTAACCAAAAAGCATAAGTGTATGTATTGTGTGAAAGGCAAATAAAGAGGAAGGTCCCAACGTATATAGCAGTTATAGTCTAGGCACTAAATGCAACCTAGTTCTCTATAACCAAGGCTCTGGTACCAATCTGTTTCACCCCCAAAATACCGCAGCGGAAGACTGTGTCATAGGGGTGCTACTTCATAATACAAAGTACAAGTTATAGAAAACGAACTCTAAATGAGACGTTTTGAAAAGTTACCATTCGGTTAATGAATTCAAAGTTACAAACATGAGATTCCAAAGTATGATACATAAATGTATACAAAATGTTTTGAATGGTAAATGATAAAAGCGTAAGTCTTCAGAATATGCAGCTTGACTCTAAGTTCCTCGCACTAGCTATCGCCTTACTAACCTGAGATAAACATGCTAAAGTGTCAACACAATGGTTGGTGAGTTCATAGAGTTTGTCTTAAAACAGTTGAAAAAGCCTTAAAAGAATGATCACACAACAAAGGCATCATGAATCCACTCAGTTACAAGTCCCGCCATAAGAGACTTGTAACCTGTGTGTTCACAACCCACTGCTAACATATAGTATAATAAAGACATGTATAAGTTCATCAAAGCAATTAAGCAATTAGTAGTGAGTCTCTACTTTATCTCCGAAGGCCTCACTTTGGGAGCCAATTCCCAAAGACAACTGGGAGTCAATTCCCAAAGAAAACTGGGAGCCACTTCCCAAAGATATAAGTTTACAGGGAGCCACTTCCCAAAGATATAAGTTTACTGGGAGCCACTTCCCAAAGATAAAAGACAGTCATGTATGTATGAAATCAAGTATAATGCCATCAAGTATAAGACAATCAAGTATAAAACAATCAAGTATAAATGTTTTGAGTATTTGTACAAGTAAGCAAGTAGTTGAGCATGTATCCCCCCCAAGAGTTAAAACAAGTATGAAAAGAGTAGGGGCTATGACTCACCTTAAGTCTATGTAATGAGAAATGAAAGTGGTAGTCGAATCGCGAAAGTCTCTAAGAGCAGCCTATAATAGAACGTTGCGACTTAGGTTTGGAGTAACGTCTAAGAATACGAAGAATTGCCCATATATGTCTTGCATAATGTTCATGATGTAGTACTTAGTATATAGCGTAAGTCGTTGAATATAAATGGTTTATGAAACATGTATAAGTTGTATATCTCTTACTACCGTTCGGGCCGACATAATTCAGAAGTCATGGAGTAAACGTTCGAGGAGCCAGGACATTTTAACTCGTAAATCCACAACTCGTCTCGACGGCTTACTCAATGAACTCCTCACATGAGGCTCCCTACTATTGTAGTATTTGATAACATATATATATATAAGCTTTGATCTTTAAAAGTTATATGGTCTTTAGCCGTGGCTTTACCGTGACCTTGGTCATTGTTACCATGGTCTTGAGACTCAACCTTGGCTTTAGCCATGGTTGTGGTCTTGGCTTTAGGTCATTAGACCTCTTGGTCTTAGTAATTCATAACTATAATATAGTGACTTTGGTCTAAAAATGGGCTGTTAAGAATTTGAAAAAATTATCACTCAGAAAGCGTTTTCAGGGCTCGAGCTTCTTTTTTCCTGAACGAAAACGTCGTTCCGGACAACTTTGGTGTTTTAACTTTTTGATGAATCGGACCAGAAGTGGGACTTTCAAAATCACAGAATGCAAAACAGTATGTATAGGCAGTTTTGCCGTTTTGGTTTCGCTAGCTTCAAATGGTCATAACTTTTGACTCGTGTACTCGTTTTGGGTGATTCAAATTGCTATGTTTTCCTTGTTAAGTCCTATTTAACAGTAAGTAAGTGTCAAATATCATAGTTGTACTATTTTGGTCGTGGTTCTCCATAAAAATCACTAGTTTGCTTGTTTGCTTGTCATAAGTTAACATATGTATACCAATACTTGTTTTATCCATTTTTAAACATCATGAACACAATAACAAGAACATATATAGCATGAAAGAACCATAATAAGCATGAAAATGATATTGAGCAAGAAAGTGTATAAGGGTTTCTTACAACTTTTGGCTTTCACTTAAGAAAGGAAGTCAAGTATGAACTAGGACACTAAACCTATGCTTGCAAACCCTTTACCACAACTCTTGTAACCCTTGCTAGCCTTGATCTAACCCTTGTGAAAACCATTTAACTTCAGCCCTAGTACCCTTGTGTAGCTCCTAATTCAACCATGGAATCACCAAACAAACTTAAGAACTAGGTAGAGAATACTAAGACCTTGAACTTTGTAGTGTAACTTGTATATTGAAGATCAAAGGATCATGGTGCTAGGTATTGAGGTTGTGGCGTTTTTGGTGATGAAGAAAGGAAGAGATTAGCTTGCTATTTATACTATGAATGAGGAGGTTAGGAAGGTGGCTAGGAAGGTGCTTAAACTTGGAGACGAAGTTGTAATTAAGTAAGATCTAATGGCTAAAGTCAAGATTTAACCACACATGGTGACTCCCCCCCCCCTAAGTCGGTTTGGAATGGGATAAGGGTGACTAGATGAGTAGTCATGGTCTTTGGATGATAATATCCTAAGTATGTAGCTAGTTTTGACTCCGTAAATTGCTAACCGTAAGTTTTTAAGTCACGAAATGTAAAACCGGGTATCCTAAAAATATGAAACTTGAAAGTATGGTCAAACATGTCAATATACTCCATAATAAAATATAAAATGAGTGGTAGGTTCTATCGGGTGCGAAAACCCTGCTAAAAACTGGAAACACGGGTCTAAAACGCGCAATTCGCGTAAAACGCTGAACTGAAAAACGTAAAATTCCGAAACTTTTGGAATTGTCCTAAAATGAGAGAAAATCATATTTCTATTGTTTAGAATGTTTTATGGACATATCGGGATGCTGGAATGACGTTTAAACCTAAAAGTAAATCTCGGACACGGCTTTGTGATTTTTGCAGAAATGATCCGACGAGCGTGAAATTCTCGGATTATCATTAAAATAGTTTAAATTACGAGAATATGAAATAAAAATTTCTGAGATGAATAGTGAAAGTGAATAGTAAAAAGTGAATAGTAAAAGTGAATAGTAAAAAGTGAATAGTGAAATTTTCGGGAATAAAAGTTAACCTGAAATTGCGAATTGTTACACCTGGGATGGTAGTATGTGACGTTATACGGTGTATATATAGAGAATAAATTCTAAAAATTAGTCTCACTATAACTTGACATATGCATCTGTTTATAATTCTTCTATTGTGCTTTAAATCAGGGCTATCCAATGTATATAACAGTTGGGCTTTTTACAAATTTGGTGCCCCTCCAAATAATGGGCCCTGGGCAGTGGCCCATGTTTCCCTTTCTTATATCTGGCACTGGTGATTGGTTGCGTTGTATGGTTGCGCGGTGGTGATTGTGGTGGTGAAAAGGATGAGGAAGCAGAAGAGCGGTAATGTCAACATGGTCTGGTTGATATCTTAGACACAAAAGAGTACATTTCGGGCTCTTATAGACTACTACATTTACATTTTCTTTTCAAGAGTAGACTTCCAAATGCATACTGACCACTGACAATACGATAAGAATAAGATATACCATATATGACATAATATTTAGCTTGTAATTTACGGTAGAAAATAAGTCGCGAGGTTACCAAGCTATTTCACAAAGCAAGGGTTTCTCCATGATTTCTGGGACATAATCATTAACTTAATACAACGTTTAACAAGGTAGATACTTAACATTAATTAGTACTGGAGGCAGAACTCAATTTGATGATGTTACACTAATCTTGCATGTGCTTATTAGCTTGATGAGTTGATCTTATATATAGATATCCATCCCTAATTTCTCTTTAAATTTAAATTATTTTAAATTGTTAGCATATTATTGCTAGTTAATACGATTAGATTTTATTCCTAGTAAATAAATTAATTTGAAAAAAAAGTATAAAGCCGTTTGCTACTCTTTTAATCCTCGCTTCCTTTATCCAATAAGTAGTCATTGGAGTAGACCTTTGTTCCTTTATCATTGTAACTGGAAGAAAAAACCTGATTATAAAGGATGGACGGAGATTGGTTACCTTTTTCTCGTTAGAGCATCTTGAATAAGAGGTTAGATACGAGTTGATGCATTTACGGTAAAGTTTGAAAGTAATTTAGTTAAGCAATAGGTTAGTATTGCCCAACCAGTCACTTAACCTATTGAAGATTAACATCTCATATTTGAGAAATTAGATTTAGATGAAAATGTGTTATCATTGGAGCAATGAGTTGAGAGATAGATTGAATATTTAATTTTGTGACTGAGATGCTCTTAGACAATCTGCCTTTTATTAAATCACAAAGCATTATTTTTTGCTTCAGGAGTAGACTTGAAAAGTCATGTCTTCCAAGTCTTTTTATCACTAGCTAGCCAATAGAAAAAAAATATTATAAGCACTTTTATTTAGTCCATTAATAATTCTACCATCGATGGGACTACAGGGAAGAAATTAAAATGACATGTAATATAGATATGTGAATACAAAATGACAATTGTCTTTTTTCCTAAACTTGATTGATATGTTTCAAACGATATAGGAGTACAAAATATCCTTTGTAAAATTGTTTATAATTGTTTTGGTATACCTATTATTCTATTTTAACAAGGATATAGAATCAACACGGATTTTAAATTTCTGGAAGATATAAGTTACACTAAACGAGTAATCCCGCGACAACGTCACTTTGTTGCTAAACAACTTAGAATTCTGTTTTCACCAATAATTAATGTACTGCAAATTAGCCCGATGCTCATTTCATTTATTTTTCTTATCCATTGCAAAATTAGCAACGAAAAATTTGTTGTTATTGAAATATTTCTATCAATAGTTTTGGAATCTAAATCATTACATTCCGTTAGAAAATAGTAAAAAAAAAATTATATGGGCACTGATATGCACACGACTCATTTTACTTAGTCCATAGGATACCCGGTGCCCTTAGTCCATAGGATACCCGGTGCCCTTAGTCCATAGGAATAAATCAGCATCCTCCACAGCAGTTTGATTATTAATGAAGATCGTGAAAACCATCTGACCATGGTTTTGTGTATTGTGGTATAAATGTATAATGCTGCAAAAATGAAGCCGGAGCATGTAATAAAATCCATAATCAACTGGAAGTATCCATGTCAGATTGTACAGGTGAGATAGCTTGCCCATACTTCTTTGTGTTTGATAAATTGCCTCAGGTGTGGTATAATTCGGAGTCTCTACAGTATTTGTGATCGGTTTATGATAAATAGGCGTTAACCAAATTTTTGACTTGTATACGTAGTTATTAACTTGATCCCAAAACCGGTACATACCGCTATCATTTTTACTCGGTATTTGTCCCCCACCCATGTTTAGCCTGTAAACATTTTCAAGCGCAGTGTCGTCATTAATAACAGGTCCTATAGTCATCCCAACGGGTTTTGGATTCTTAGCATCAAAGTACAGATTATCTGGCATTGAAACGATTTCAATACCATTGATGAAAGCATATGAGTTGGGTACTGGTGAAAAGACGACATTTAATAATTCGTAATCTTTTACAAAGATGAGAAATTTTGACAAAGTGGGGAACAGGGGGACCGTTGACTCCAGCATTGGAACGCTTCTTTGCGAGAAACGAGGCTGTTAGGAAAGCACTAAAGTTTGTTAAAAGAGAGTAGCCATTGGACGATACAGAGAAGAAAGATTGGTTTGGGGTGAGACCAGAGTAAGTTGCAGGATAAAAATATAGGCGGAGGAATTCGGGCCCTTCAGAGACCGGGCATCTGTAAGTAAATGAAGTGTTGATTATTCGAGCAGTGGAAGGGACTGTTGGGACTGATGGATCCCGGAAAGTTGTATTGGATGAAAAGGAGGTGGTGGTGGTGATGTCTAAAGGCGAGTTTATGGAGTGTTCATCACCGTCCCATCTCTGGTTGGAATCGGAAGTGGAAGTGGTTGATGAACCGCAGTTAAGGAGGAAGTGATTGGCAGGGCCGTCCCGGAGATTTTGGGTGCCCTGGGCGCTAACTAAAAAAAGGCCCCCTTAAAAAAAATATGTGAGTAAAACAACCATTATCGATACCAAACTAAACGGTATGTGCCCTGGGATGGTAGTATGTGACGTTATACGGTGTATATATAGAGAATAAATTCTAAAAATTAGTCTCACTATAACTTGACATATGCATCTGTTTATAATTCTTCTATTGTGCTTTAAATCAGGGCTATCCAATGTATATAACAGTTGGGCTTTTTACAAATTTGGTGCCCCTCCAAATAATGGGCCCTGGGCAGTGGCCCATGTTTCCCTTTCTTATATCTGGCACTGGTGATTGGTTGCGTTGTATGGTTGCGCGGTGGTGATTGTGGTGGTGAAAAGGATGAGGAAGCAGAAGAGCGGTAATGTCAACATGGTCTGGTTGATATCTTAGACACAAAAGAGTACATTTCGGGCTCTTATAGACTACTACATTTACATTTTCTTTTCAAGAGTAGACTTCCAAATGCATACTGACCACTGACAATACGATAAGAATAAGATATACCATATATGACATAATATTTAGCTTGTAATTTACGGTAGAAAATAAGTCACGAGGTTACCAAGCTATTTCACAAAGCAAGGGTTTCTCCATGATTTCTGGGACATAATCGTTAACTTAATACAACGTTTAACAAGGTAGATACTTAACATTAATTAGTACTGGAGGCAGAACTCAATTTGATGATGTTACACTAATCTTGCATGTGCTTATTAGCTTGATGAGTTGATCTTATATATAGATATCCATCCCTAATTTCTCTTTAAATTTAAATTATTTTAGATTGTTAGCATATTATTGCTAGTTAATACGATTAGATTTTATTCCTAGTAAATAAATTAATTTGAAAAAAAAGTATAAAGCCGTTTGCTACTCTTTTAATCCTCGCTTCCTTTATCCAATAAGTAGTCATTGGAGTAGACCTTTGTTCCTTTATCATTGTAACTGGAAGAAAAAACCTGATTATAAAGGATGGACGGAGATTGGTTACCTTTTTCTCGTTAGAGCATCTTGAATAAGAGGTTAGATACGAGTTGATGCATTTACGGTAAAGTTTGAAAGTAATTTAGTTAAGCAATAGGTTAGTATTGCCCAACCAGTCACTTAACCTATTGAAGATTAACATCTCATATTTGAGAAATTAGATTTAGATGAAAATGTGTTATCATTGGAGCAATGAGTTGAGAGATAGATTGAATATTTAATTTTGTGACTGAGATGCTCTTAGACAATCTGCCTTTTATTAAATCACAAAGCATTATTTTTTGCTTCAGGAGTAGACTTGAAAAGTCATGTCTTCCAAGTCTTTTTATCACTAGCTAGCCAATAGAAAAAAAATATTATAAGCACTTTTATTTAGTCCATTAATAATTCTACCATCGATGGGACTACAGGGAAGAAATTAAAATGACATGTAATATAGATATGTGAATACAAAATGACAATTGTCTTTTTTCCTAAACTTGATTGATATGTTTCAAACGATATAGGAGTACAAAATATCCTTTGTAAAATTGTTTATAATTGTTTTGGTATACCTATTATTCTATTTTAACAAGGATATAGAATCAACACGGATTTTAAATTTCTGGAAGATATAAGTTACACTAAACGAGTAATCCCGCGACAACGTCACTTTGTTGCTAAACAACTTAGAATTCTGTTTTCACCAATAATTAATGTACTGCAAATTAGCCCGATGCTCATTTCATTTATTTTTCTTATCCATTGCAAAATTAGCAACGAAAAATTTGTTGTTATTGAAATATTTCTATCAATAGTTTTGGAATCTAAATCATTACATTCCGTTAGAAAATAGTAAAAAAAATTATATGGGCACTGATATGCACACGACTCATTTTACTTAGTCCATAGGATACCCGGTGCCCTTAGTCCATAGGAATAAATCAGCATCCTCCACAACAGTTTGATTATTAATGAAGATCGTGAAAACCATCTGACCATGGTTTTGTGTATTGTGGTATAAATGTATAATGCTGCAAAAATGGAGCCGGAGTATGTAATAAAATCCAAAATCAACTGGAAGTATCCATGTCAGATTGTACAGGTGAGATAGCTTGCCCATACTTCTTTGTGTTTGATAAATTGCCTCAGGTGTGGTATAATTCGGAGTCTCTACAGTATTTGTGATCGGTTTATGATAAATAGGCGTTAACCAAATTTTTGACTTGTATACGTAGTTATTATCTTGATCCCAAAACCGGTACATACCGCTATCATTTTTACTCGGTATTTGTCCCCCACCCATGTTTAGCCTGTAAACATTTTCAAGCGCAGTGTCGTCATTAATAACAGGTCCTATAGTCATCCCAACGGGTTTTGGATTCTTAGCATCAAAGTACAGATTATCTGGCATTGAAACGATTTCAATACCATTGATGAAAGCATATGAGTTGGGTACTGGTGAAAAGACGACATTTAATAATTCGTAATCTTTTACAAAGATGAGAAATTTTGACAAAGTGGGGAACAGGGGGACCGTTGACTCCAGCATTGGAACGCTTCTTTGCGAGAAACGAGGCTGTTAGGAAAGCACTAAAGTTTGTTAAAAGAGAGTAGCCATTGGAAGATACAGAGAAGAAAGATTGGTTTGGGGTGAGACCAGAGTAAGTTGCAGGATAAAAATATAGGCGGAGGAATTCGGGCCCTTCAGAGACCGGGCATCTGTAAGTAAATGAAGTGTTGATTATTCGAGCAGTGGAAGGGACTGTTGGGACTGATGGATCCCGGAAAGTTGTATTGGATGAAAAGGAGGTGGTGGTGGTGATGTCTAAAGGCGAGTTTATGGAGTGTTCATCACCGTCCCATCTCTGGTTGGAATCGGAAGTGGAAGTGGTTGATGAACCGCAGTTAAGGAGGAAGTGATTGGCAGGGCCGTCCCGGAGATTTTGGGTGCCCTGGGCGCTAACTAAAAAAAGGCCCCCTTAAAAAAAATATGTGAGTAAAACAACCATTATCGATACCAAACTTGTAACAATTCGCAATTTCAGGTTAACTTTTATTCCCGAAAATTTCACTATTCACTTTTACTATTCACTTTTTACTATTCACTTTTCACTATTTATCTCAGAAATTTTTATTTCATATTCTTGTAAGTTAAACTATTTTAACGATAATCCGAGAGTTTGACGCTCGTCGGATAATTTCTGCAAAAATCACAAAGCCGTGTCCGAGATTTACTTTTAGGTTTAAACGTCATTCCAGCATCCCGATATATCCATAAAACATTATAAACAATAGAAATATGATTTTCTATCATTTTATGACAATTCCAAAAGTTTCGGAATTTTACGTTTTTCAGTTCAGCGTTTTACGCGAATTACGCGTTTTAGACCCGTGTTTCCAGTTTTTAGCAGGGTTTTAGCACCCGATAGAACCTACCACTCATTTTATATTTTATTATGGACTATATTGACATGTTTAATAATACTTTCAAGTTTCATATTTTTAAGACACCCGGATTTACGTTTCGTGGCCTAAAAACTTACGGTTAGCATTTTACGGAGTCAAAACTCATCCAATACTTAGGATATTATCATCCAAGGCACACCTCACCCTTCCTATCCTTCCAAACCGCCATTAGGGGGGGGAGTCACCCTTAAGGTGTCTTGATCTTATGCTTAGTGACTTAGGATGATTACATGTGTTTTTCTTGCAAAAATATCCTAAAATCCTAACCTCCTCATTTTTAGTATAAAAGAGAGCATTCTCTTCCTTTCTCCTTGAATACCAACGACCCAAAACACATAAAATAACCCATTGTGATCATGATTCTTTCAAGTTTCATCCATCATAAGTATAGCCTTATGTTCCTTGCATGATCCTTAACACCTTTCATCCATAAAACACTAAAATTCACGACAAAAACTCATCAAATTTCCAAGTGTTCTTAGTGAAGATTTTTACTAAAGGTTGTTTTTATGTTAGATTAGTGTTTATCAAGGGATTATAAGATAGGGTTTTTGATATGGAAGCATGGCTATGGTTGGAAAAGTTTAGCAAGATTTAGTAGTGATTCTTGGTTTTGATCTTGGTTCTAGTTAAGTTTCTTCACAAGTTGTAAGCAAACCCTTATACACTTTCTTGCTCAATATCATTTCATGCTTATTATGTTTCTTTCATGCTATATATGGTCTTTGTATTGTGTTCATGATGTTTAAAAATGGATAAAACAAGTATTGGTATACATATGTTAACTTATGACAAGCAAATAAGCAAACTAGTGATTTTTATGGAAAACCACGACCACAATAGTATAACTTTGATATTTGACACTTACTTACTGTTAAAGAGGACTTAACAAGGAAAACATAGCAATTTGAATCACCCAAAACGAGTACACGAGTCAAAAGTTATGACCATTTGAATTTAGCGAAACCAAAACGGCAAATCTGCCTAATTAGCATTCTGATCAAATTATGATTTTGAAAGTCCCACTTCTGGTCCGATTCATCAAAAAGTTAAAACACGAAAGTTGTCCGGAATGACGTTTTCCTTCGGGAGTAAAGAAGCTCGAGCCCTGAAAACGCTTTCTGAGTGATAAATTTCTTCAAATTCTTAACAGCCCATTTTTAGACCAAAGTTACTATATAATCATTATAATTAGATGAGACCAAGAGGTCTAATGACCTAAAGCCAAGACCACAACCATGGCTAAAGCCAAGGTTGAGTCTCAAGACCATGGTAACAATGACCAAGGTCACGGCAAAGCCACGGCTAAAGACCATATAACTATTAAAGATCAAAAAGCTTATATATATATATGTTATCAAATACTACAATGGTAGGGAGCCTCATGTGAGGAGTTCATTGAGTAAGCCGTCGAGACGAGTTGTGGATTTACGAGTTAAAGTGTCATGGCTCCTCGAACGTTTACTCAATGACTTCTGAATTATGTCGGCCCGAACGGTAGTAAGAGATATACAACCTATACATGTTTCATGGACCACTTATATTCAACGACTTACACTATATACTAAGTACTACATCATGAACATTATGCAAGACATATATGGGCAATTCTTCGTATTCTTAGACGTTACTCCAAACCTAAGTCGCAACGTTCTATTATAGGCTGCTCTTAGAGACTTTCGCGATTCGACTACCACTTTCATTTCTCATTTCATAGACTTAAGGTGAGTCATAGCCCCTACTCTTTTCATACTTGTTTTAACTCTTGGGGGGGGGGGGATACATGCTCAACTACTTGCTTACTTGTACAAATACTCTTAAACTTTTATACTTGATTGTGTTATATTTGATTGGCATTATACTTGATTGCGTTATACATACTTGTTACACTATACTTGCTTAATTTAAATACAAGATTCGTATTTACATGCATACATAATACTCTATTCTGTCGGAGAGGTATTGGTAGTACTCATGGGAAAATGCCCCCTACCCTTGTGTCTATACTTGACCTTGGATGTCGTAGTACTATTTGGGGAGAGGCCCCCGCCCTTGTGTCTATTCTTGACCTTGGGTGAATATAATCTGGTGCATTGTATAAACTATCTTTTAGCAGTGGGTTGTGGACACACAGGTTGCAAGTCTCTTATGGCGGGACTTGCAACTGAGTGGATTCTCAATGCGTTTGCTGTATGATCATTCTTTTAAGGCTTTTCAACTGTTTTAAGACAAACTCTATGAACTCACCAACCATTGTGTTGACACTTTAGCATATTTATCTCAGGTTAGTAAGGCGATAGCTAGTGCGTGGAACTTAGAGTCAAGCTGCATATTCTGAAGACTTACGCTTTTATCATTTACCATTCAACATTTTGTATACATTTATGTATCATACTTTGGAATCTCATGTTTGTAACTTTGAATTCATTAATCGAATGGTAACTTTTCAAAACGTCTCATTTAGAGTTCGTTTTCTATAACTTGTACTTTGTATTATGAAGTAGCACCCCTATGACACAGTCTTCCGCTGCGGTATTTTGGGGGTGTTACAGATTGGTACCAGAGCCTTGGTTATAGAGAACTAGGTTGCATTTAGTGCCTAGACTATAACTGCTATATACGTTGGGACCTTCCTCTTTATTTGCCTTTCACACAATACATACACTTATGCTTTTTGGTTAGAGGTTTGCTTAGTTCCACGCTGTTAGATGATGTGACTTTAGTATTATAAGGAGCCCCAGAGATTCGTCGAGTCATTAAAAACATGGAGCTCAGTAATAACTAATTAGTTAACTTAATCTTGTGTTTGATGAGACACAAGATTTGAGTTAAATAATATTATTGCTTAGCTTTAGGGATTTGATGACTGGATTATCTTACCATCTGCCTCAGAAGGCGGATTTTGTGTCGGAAATTCTTAAGTAGGATGATTTAGAATCTCCTTATTTAAATGGATTGGGACGCCTCTTCAGTTAAATAAAGAAATTGTAAATCACCGAACCATAAGTTTATGAGACCTTACTTACATAAATTTGGACGCTTCTTTATGTAAGTAATGTGTTATAAATAAGTGGGCTTAATTGTAGCCGATACAACTCCTTAACCACAACCTTAGACGAATCAGAGTAAACACCACTATTTTAGAGATCCTGGAATCCCGGATTCTCTTAGACACACTGTAAGTAGTTAACATCAACTGAACTTCGGGACGAAGTTCTCCTTAAGGGGTAGAGACTGTAACAATTCGCAATTTCAGGTTAACTTTTATTCCCGAAAATTTCACTATTCACTTTTACTATTCACTTTTCACTATTTATCTCAGAAATTTTTATTTCATATTCTCGTAAGTTAAACTATTTTAACGATAATCCGAGAGTTTGACGCTCGTCGGATCATTTCTGCAAAAATCACAAAGCCGTGTCCGAGATTTACTTTTAGGTTTAAACGTCCTTCCAGCATCCCGATATATCCATAAAACATTATAAACAATAGAAATATGATTTTCTATCATTTTATGACAATTCCAAAAGTTTCGGAATTTTACGTTTTTCAGTTCAGCGTTTTACGCGAATTACGCGTTTTAGACCCGTGTTTCCAGTTTTTAGCAGGGTTTTAGCACCCGATAGAACCTACCACTCATTTTATATTTTATTATGGACTATATTGACATGTTTAACAATACTTTCAAGTTTCATATTTTTAAGACACCCGGATTTACGTTTCGTGGCCTAAAAACTTACGGTTAGCATTTTACGGAGTCAAAACTCATCCAATACTTAGGATATTATCATCCAAGGCACACCTCACCCTTCCTATCCTTCCAAACCGCCATTAGGGGGGGGAGTCACCCTTTAGGTGTCTTGATCTTATGCTTAGTGACTTAGGATGATTACATGTGTTTTTCTTGCAAAAATATCCTAAAATCCTAACCTCCTCATTTTTAGTATAAAAGAGAGCATTCTCTTCCTTTCTCCTTGAATACCAACGACCCAAAACACATAAAATAACCCATTGTGATCATGATTCTTTCAATTTTCATCCATCATAAGTATAGCCTTATGTTCCTTGCATGATCCTTAACACCTTTCATCCATAAAACACTAAAATTCACCACAAAAACTCATCAAATTTCCAAGTGTTCTTAGTGAAGATTTTTACTAAAGGTTGTTTTTATGTTAGATTAGTGTTTATCAAGGGATTATAATATAGGGTTTTTGATATGGAAGCATGGCTATGGTTGGAAAAGTTTAGCAAGATTTAGTAGTGATTCTTGGTTTTGATCTTGGTTCTAGTTAAGTTTCTTCACAAGTTGTAAGCAAACCCTTATACACTTTCTTGCTCAATATCATTTCATGCTTATTATGTTTCTTTCATGCTATATATGGTATTTGTATTGTGTTCATGATGTTTAAAAATGGATAAAACAAGTATTGGTATACATATGTTAACTTATGACAAGCAAACAAGCAAACTAGTGATTTTTATGGAAAACCACGACCACAATAGTATAACTTTGATATTTGACACTTACTTACTGTTAAAGAGGACTTAACAAGGAAAACATAGCAATTTGAATCACCCAAAACGAGTACACGAGTCAAAAGTTATGACCATTTGAAGTTAGCGAAACCAAAACGGCAAATCTGCCTAATTAGCATTCTGATCAAATTATGATTTTGAAAGTCCCACTTCTGGTCCGATTCATCAAAAAGTTAAAACACGAAAGTTGTCCGGAATGACATTTTCGTTCAGGAATAAAGAAGCTCGAGCCCTGAAACGCTTTCTGAGTGATAAATTTCTTCAAATTCTTAACAGCCCATTTTTAGACCAAAGTTACTATATAATCATTATAATTAGATGAGACCAAGAGGTCTAATGACCTAAAGCCAAGACCACAACCATGGCTAAAGCCAAGGTTGAGTCTCAAGACCATGGTAACAATGACCAAGGTCACGGCAAAGCCACGGCTAAAGACCATATAACTATTAAAGATCAAAAAGCTTATATATATATATATATATATATATATATATATATATATATATATATATATATATATATATATATATATATATGTTATCAAATACTACAATAGTAGGGAGCCTCATGTGAGGAGTTCATTGAGTAAGCCGTCGAGACGAGTTGTGGATTTACGAGTTAAAGTGTCCTGGCTCCTCGAACGTTTACTCAATGACTTCTGAATTATGTCGGCCCGAACGGTAGTAAGAGATATAAAACCTATACATGTTTCATGGACCACTTATATTCAACGACTTACACTATATACTAAGTACTACATCATGAACATTATGCAAGACATATATGGGCAATTCTTCGTATTCTTAGACGTTACTCCAAACCTAAGTCGCAACGTTCTATTATAGGCTGCTCTTAGAGACTTTCGCGATTCGACTACCACTTTCATTTCTCATTTCATAGACTTAAGGTGAGTCATAGCCCCTACTCATTTCATACTTGTTTTAACTCTTGGGGGGGGGGGGGGGATACATGCTCAACTACTTGCTTACTTGTACAAATACTCTTAAACTTTTATACTTGATTGTGTTATATTTGATTGGCATTATACTTGATTGCGTTATACATACTTGTTACACTATACTTGCTTAATTTAAATACAAGATTCGTATTTACATGCATACATAATACTCTATTCTGTCGGAGAGGTATTGGTAGTACTCATGGGAAAATGCCCCCTACCCTTGTGTCTATACTTGACCTTGGATGTCGTAATACTATTTGGGGAGAGGCCCCCGCCCTTGTGTCTATTCTTGACCTTGGGTGAATATAATCTGGTGCATTGTATAAACTATCTTTTAGCAGTGGGTTGTGGACACACAGGTTGCAAGTCTCTTATGGCGGGACTTGCAACTGAGTGGATTCTCAATGCCTTTGCTGTGTGATCATTCTTTTAAGGCTTTTCAACTGTTTTAAGACAAACTCTATGAACTCACCAACCATTGTGTTGACACTTTAGCATGTTTATCTCAGGTTAGTAAGGCGATAGCTAGTGCGTGGAACTTAGAGTCAAGCTGCATATTCTGAAGACTTACGCTTTTATCATTTACCATTCAACATTTTGTATACATTTATGTATCATACTTTGGAATCTCATGTTTGTAACTTTGAATTCATTAATCGAATGGTAACTTTTCAAAACGTCTCATTTAGAGTTCGTTTTCTATAACTTGTACTTTTTATTATGAAGTAGCACCCCTATGACACAGTCTTCCGCTGCGGTATTTTGGGGGTGTTACAAAACTAAACGGTATGTGCCCTGGGATGGTAGTATGTGATGTTATACGGTGTATATATAGAGAATAAATTCTAAAAATTAGTCTCACTATAACTTGACATATGCATCTGTTTATAATTCTTCTATTGTGCTTTAAATCAGGGCTATCCAATGTATATAACAGTTGGGCTTTTTACAAATTTGGTGCCCCTCCAAATAATGGGCCCTGGGCAGTGGCCCATGTTTCCCTTTCTTATATGGTTGCGTTGTATGGTTGCGCGGTGGTGATTGTGGTGGTGAAAAGGATGAGGAAGCAGAAGAGCGGTAATGTCAACATGGTCTGGTTGATATCTTAGACACAAAAGAGTACATTTCGGGCTCTTATAGACTACTACATTTACATTTTCTTTTCAAGAGTAGACTTCCAAATGCATACTGACCACTGACAATACGATAAGAATAAGATATACCATATATGACATAATATTTAGCTTGTAATTTACGGTAGAAAATAAGTCACGAGGTTACCAAGCTATTTCACAAAGCAAGGGTTTCTCCATGATTTCTGGGACATAATCGTTAACTTAATACAACGTTTAACAAGGTAGATACTTAACATTAATTAGTACTGGAGGCAGAACTCAATTTGATGATGTTACACTAATCTTGCATGTGCTTATTAGCTTGATGAGTTGATCTTATATATAGATATCCATCCCTAATTTCTCTTTAAATTTAAATTATTTTAGATTGTTAGCATATTATTGCTAGTTAATACGATTAGATTTTATTCCTAGTAAATAAATTAATTTGAAAAAAAAGTATAAAGCCGTTTGCTACTCTTTTAATCCTCGCTTCCTTTATCCAATAAGTAGTCATTGGAGTAGACCTTTGTTCCTTTATCATTGTAACTGGAAGAAAAAACCTGATTATAAAGGATGGACGGAGATTGGTTACCTTTTTCTCGTTAGAGCATCTTGAATAAGAGGTTAGATACGAGTTGATGCATTTACGGTAAAGTTTGAAAGTAATTTAGTTAAGCAATAGGTTAGTATTGCCCAACCAGTCACTTAACCTATTGAAGATTAACATCTCATATTTGAGAAATTAGATTTAGATGAAAATGTGTTATCATTGGAGCAATGAGTTGAGAGATAGATTGAATATTTAATTTTGTGATTGAGATGCTCTTAGACAATCTGCCTTTTATTAAATCACAAAGCATTATTTTTTGCTTCAGGAGCAGACTTGAAAAGTCATGTCTTCCAAGTCTTTTTATCACTAGCTAGCCAATAGAAAAAAAATATTATAAGCACTTTTATTTAGTCCATTAATAATTCTACCATCGATGGGACTACAGGGAAGAAATTAAAATGACATGTAATATAGATATGTGAATACAAAATGACAATTGTCTTTTTTCCTAAACTTGATTGATATGTTTCAAACGATATAGGAGTACAAAATATCCTTTGTAAAATTGTTTATAATTGTTTTGGTATACCTATTATTCTATTTTAACAAGGATATAGAATCAACACGGATTTTAAATTTCTGGAAGATATAAGTTACACTAAACGAGTAATCCCGCGACAACGTCACTTTGTTGCTAAACAACTTAGAATTCTGTTTTCACCAATAATTAATGTACTGCAAATTAGCCCGATGCTCATTTCATTTATTTTTCTTATCCATTGCAAAATTAGCAACGAAAAATTTGTTGTTATTGAAATATTTCTATCAATAGTTTTGGAATCTAAATCATTACATTCCATTAGACATAGAAGCCATATGCATCTAGGCAACCATGGAGAAATATTCTTCTCTTGACTACATTTACACTGGACAAACACCTTACCTAGTCTCATTCATAGCCCATATAAATGAAACCAGAGGCTCAGGCTCTTATCCAGGGCATCATCAAGAAAAGAATTAAAACTCTTGTTCCATTGGGTCTCAAATGCAAAGAGATAAATTTCCTTATTTATGCATCACTCAACATGCATAGAGTTGTCCTTGATCCCACCTTGACTACATTTCCCAATCTCTACTTTTCAAACTCCAACACCATGAAAAGATAGAGACTAGGCTTCATCAGGTTGGCATTGTTAGACCGTATATCTCATTAATACCAAATCTTGTATTACCATATTTGTATTGTAAATTAGTCCAAATCACTTAGCATGATTCGTGGGATTGAGTGCTAATTATCCTCTTTCCCTAAATATGTATTATGTAACCCTTTATATTCAGCTATCTTGTAATGTAATGGACACACAATAAAACATAATACATATCATGTTTACTATATCTCTCTACATGGTATCAGAAGAATAAACACCACGCTTCATTCCTTATCCCCACCCTAACAAACCTAAACTCTTCCGCCGCCGCCTCCGGCCGCCGACTACGTGCTGAAGGTTCGGAGGGCTCCTTTTAAACCTTAACCTATGTAAATGCTATAATAAACCCCACCCATTATGTTTTTTGCGAGGTGGATCTTTATGTTTTTCTAGGGAAAAACACGCCCCGTTTGTTTGGAAGGTTCTTTGGGGGTTGAAGTTTTAGAACTAACTTTCATTTTCTTTCAGTTGTAATTTCCGTTGATTTTTGTTGTAGGGGATACTTTAGGTTATCTCGTTTGGTCAGGATACTTTGGTTTATCCTGTTTGGTAAGGGATACTTCGGTTTATCTCATTTGGTCAGGATACTTTGGTTTTGGTATGGATACTTTGGTTTATCCGGTTTGTTGCGTGTTTACATCTGCTCTATTTGAAGAATTTCGCTCCAGCCTGAGCGTCCGGTGTCCTTCCGCTCCGACTGAGGGGGAGTGTTAGACAGTATATCTCACTAATACCAAATCTTGTATTACCATATTTGTATTGTAAATTAGTCCAAATCACTTAGCATGATTCATGGGATTGATTCGTGGGATTGAGTGCTAATTATCCTCTTTCCCTAAATATGTATTATGTAACCCTTTATATTCAGCTATCTTGTAATGTAATGGACACACAATTAAACATAATACATATCATGTTTACTATATCTCTCTACAAGCACTCCACCAAGATTCTGGAAACCTACTTTATGTGACTGACTACTAAGCTAAATTGGACATAGCAAAAAACTCACCATTAGTTGCCACTCCAGGCACCCCCAATGAGAATAGTTTTGATATCCAACCACCTTTTCATCAGTTACAAGATACAAGGCCATCAGTCACACCATTCAAGGAAATAATTTGTGCATAAGTGTCTTATTTCCTTGACCCGAACACCCCTTTTAAGGTACTGCTCCATTGGACTGCAACATATTCTTTGCAAAATTCATCTCCACATTCCATCTATGTGCAATTCTCATCACTTGAACTAACTTCTTGACTTTTAAACATAGCAACTGCAGTTTTATGTTACCATCAATGATCTTCATTAGGCCTATATATTCCACCATTTGTTTACCTTCCATGCCATGATATGAAGTAGTAGCTTTATGTTTAAAATGGTTGATCGTCGCCTCGGCAACTATAGATAGCACAAAAAACTAAAGTTTTTTGTGGAGTAAAAACATTTCATGTACTTAGTTGCAAGATAGACTCTGCAATTGAGAATAAAATGGAGTCTTGACTACCAGAATCCACAATTACCGGATTCTTAATTGTATTAGGTGAGGGAGAAAATAAAATGTGGCATTGACAATAGTAATGCACATGTTTATCGTAGCGAAACCCATATTTTAAACTTCTAAGGTGAACGCAGTCATTATCAATCAATGAAAAAAAGAAAAAAAGACGTCATTTTAATATGAGATGGCAAAATAAATCACTGCGAAGTGCCAAAATAGTAAAACCCCTCCATCGACGACAAATCCCTGACCACAACCATCGCTAGGTTGAACGATAAAAGTGTGACATAGAAATACAGAATCATTGTAAAAACATGCTTTAAATACATTGTGGATCATGCATTCAAAACATATATTTTGGGTATATATGGCATTTTTATGTTTATATTGGGTATATATGGAATTATCCAAAAAAAAAAAAAAAAAAACCTTTTGCGGATGATAATGTTTTTGAATCTTGTAGAGAATGTGAAAACATCTCTTGTTTTTTACGCACACTGTTGGAAACCACCAGTTGAAATGAGGTTGTCTATTGAGATAGAGATATTGTTTTGGGTTTTGACTTTTGTATGTTACACACACAGTGTATTATGGAGTAGTGATGCAAACAAGCCAAACTTTTATCAAGCAACTTGAGCTCGAATTGAGTCGAGCTTTTATCTAGCTCGAGTCCAATAAACTAGCACGAAACACATAACGAGCAGAGCTCGAGCTTTTATCGAGCTTTTCAAGACTTCATGTACATAAATATTTTAACTATACATATTTATATAAATAATCTAAATGCTAATATGAATATTGGTATAATAGTTAGATATTTGTCGTAGAAAGACTTTTTAGACCATAATGCTCCAATGTTTTGTGTAAGCTCTTTGCTCATGAGTTCATCGTGTATTTTATTGACTTTATTAATGAGTTTGGCTGTCAAATACAGTAGTTATGTATAAATTCGAGCTTCTCGATCCGAGCTCGAGCCTTATTTGAATATTACTCGAGCCAAGATCAAGCTTGGATGATTAAAGCTCTATGAGCTATCTAGCCGAGCTCGATCCTACCCTGTTATTTTCGATCCGAGCTCAAGCCCTGTCAAGCTCGAGTTCAGATTGGCTTGATTACAACCCTATTATGGTGGAAGGGATAGAAACAAAATTAAGGGTATTATTGTCATAGTACATTAGTTTGCGGTGTGTGAATAGAAAATGTCTATGGAAATATCATTTCCCAAATTATAATGATAACATTTCATTGATAGATCCGTTATTAATTTTTTTGGTAATAATACACAAATAACATTGGAATTATGGTATTTACACTTTTTCAAGTATAGTTACTACAAGAGCTAATATGTAGGTAGTATATTTACGACAGTTGTTAATATGTCATCTTGGAGAGTCATGAACTATCGGCTTCTACTCGCATTAATGTCAACAAGCGAGTCATCAATCTTCTCTCTACTCGATCGCCCAATGTGCCTTGACCCATGTCAACCAAGAGAAGAACATCATTTTTGTGACTTTCAAATTAGTTTCACAGGTTTGGAAATCCTTATCTATGTGATGATTTATTAACCTCCCAACTTCTCACATTGCAAAGAAGTGATAAACATTACCAGCTCAGTAAGCGAGAAAGAGGGGTTAACAAAATGCTTGGGTGTGATGATTTTTTTAGCGATGAATGTGATGATTCAAACACTTTTGGATGATTTTGTGACACCAAATGAGTTGAGAGATAGATTGAATATTTAATTTTGTGACTGAGATGCTCTTAGACAATCTGCCTTTTATTAAATCACAAAGCATTATTTTTTGCTTCAGGAGTAGACTTGAAAAGTCATGTCTTCCAAGTCTTTTTATCACTAGCTAGCCAATAGAAAAAAAATATTATAAGCACTTTTATTTAGTCCATTAATAATTCTACCATCGATGGGACTACAGGGAAGAAATTAAAATGACATGTAATATAGATATGTGAATACAAAATGACAATTGTCTTTTTTCCTAAACTTGATTGATATGTTTCAAACGATATAGGAGTACAAAATATCCTTTGTAAAATTGTTTATAATTGTTTTGGTATACCTATTATTCTATTTTAACAAGGATATAGAATCAACACGGATTTTAAATTTCTGGAAGATATAAGTTACACTAAACGAGTAATCCCGCGACAACGTCACTTTGTTGCTAAACAACTTAGAATTCTGTTTTCACCAATAATTAATGTACTGCAAATTAGCCCGATGCTCATTTCATTTATTTTTCTTATCCATTGCAAAATTAGCAACGAAAAATTTGTTGTTATTGAAATATTTCTATCAATAGTTTTGGAATCTAAATCATTACATTCCGTTAGAAAATAGTAAAAAAAAATTATATGGGCACTGATATGCACACGACTCATTTTACTTCTCACATAGAAAATAAAGACGGCTTGACCAATATGCCCCTCATGGCCTATTTTTGTATATTTTTCCCATAAAACGGTGAACTTTTATTAATTAAAATCAGCATATTACATGATATTCAAAACAACCAATATGAACATGCTCACGTAGCTGAATCATCAAAACAAACTATCAATCTTTCTACAATTTAGGAAACAAAGCTAATTCAAAGCTCACCATTCTTCTAGACATAGAAGCCATATGCATCTAGGCAACCATGGAGAAATATTCTTCTCTTGACTACATTTACACTGGACAAACACCTTACCTAGTCTCATTCATAGCCCATATAAATGAAACCAGAGGCTCAGGCTCTTATCCAGGGCATCATCAAGAAAAGAATTAAAACTCTTGTTCCATTGGGTCTCAAATGCAAAGAGATAAATTTCCTTATTTATGCATCACTCAACATGCATAGAGTTGTCCTTGATCCCACCTTGACTACATTTCCCAATCTCTACTTTTCAAACTCCAACACCATGAAAAGATAGAGACTAGGCTTCATCAGGTTGGCATTGTTAGACCGTATATCTCATTAATACCAAATCTTGTATTACCATATTTGTATTGTAAATTAGTCCAAATCACTTAGCATGATTCGTGGGATTGAGTGCTAATTATCCTCTTTCCCTAAATATGTATTATGTAACCCTTTATATTCAGCTATCTTGTAATGTAATGGACACACAATAAAACATAATACATATCATGTTTACTATATCTCTCTACATGGTATCAGAAGAATAAACACCACGCTTCATTCCTTATCCCCACCCTAACAAACCTAAACTCTTCCGCCGCCGCCTCCGGCCGCCGACTACACGCTGAAGGTTTGGAGGGCTCCTTTTAAACCTTAACCTATGTAAATGCTATAATAAACCCCACCCATTATGTTTTTTGCGAGGTGGATCTTTATGTATTTCTAGGGAAAAACACGCCCCGTTTGTTTGGAAGGTTCTTTGGGGGTTGAAGTTTTAGAACCAACTTTCATTTTCTTTCAGTTGTAATTTCCGTTGATTTTTGTTGTAGGGGATACTTTAGGTTATCTCGTTTGGTCAGGATACTTTGGTTTATCCTGTTTGGTAAGGGATACTTCGGTTTATCTCATTTGGTCAGGATACTTTGGTTTTGGTATGGATACTTTGGTTTATCCGGTTTGTTACGTGTTTACATCTGCTCTATTTGAAGAATTTCGCTCCAGCCTGAGCGTCCGGTGTCCTTCCGCTCCGACTGAGGGGGAGTGTTAGACAGTATATCTCACTAATACCAAATCTTGTATTACCGTATTTGTATTGTAAATTAGTCCAAATCACTTAGCATGATTCATGGGATTGATTCGTGGGATTGAGTGCTAATTATCCTCTTTCCCTAAATATGTATTATGTAACCCTTTATATTCAGCTATCTTGTAATGTAATGGACACACAATTCAACATAATACATATCATGTTTACTATATCTCTCTACAAGCACTCCACCAAGATTCTGGAAACCTACTTTATGTGACTGACTACTAAGCTAAATTAGACATAGCAAAAAACTCACCATTAGTTGCCACTCCAGGCACCCCCAATGAGAATAGTTTTGATATCCAACCACCTTTTCATCAGTTACAAGATACAAGGCCATCAGTCACACCATTCAAGGAAATAATTTGTGCATAAGTGTCATATTTCCTTGACCCAAACACCCCTTTTAAGGTACTGCTCCATTGGACTGCAACATATTCTTTGCAAAATTCATCTCCACATTCCATCTATGTGCAATTCTCATCACTTGAACTAACTTCTTGACTTTTAAACATAGCAACTGCAGTTTTATGTTACCATCAATGATCTTCATTAGGCCTATATATTCCACTATTTGTTGACCTTCCATGCCATGATATGAAGTAGTAGCTTTATGTTTAAAATGGTTGATCGTCGCCTCGCAACTATAGATAGCACAAAAAACTAAAGTTTTTTGTGGAGTAAAAACATTTCATGTACTTAGTTGCAAGATAGACTCTGCAATTGAGAATAAAATGGAGTCTTGACTACCAGAATCCACAATTACCGGATTCTTAATTGTATTAGGTGAGGGAGAAAATAAAATGTGGCATTGACAATAGTAATGCACATGTTTATCGTAGCGAAACCCATATTTTAAACTTCTAAGGTGAACGCAATCATTATCAATCAATGAAAAAAAGAAAAAAAGACGTCATTTTAATATGAGATGGCAAAATAAATCACTGTGAAGTGCCAAAATAGTAAAACCCCTCCATCGACGACAAATCCCTGACCACAACCATCGCTAGGTTGAACGATAAAAGTGTGACATAGAAATACAGAATCATTGTAAAAACATGCTTTAAATACATTGTGGATCATGCATTCAAAACATATATTTTGGGTATATATGGCATTTTTATGTTTATATTGGGTATATATGGAATTATCCAAAAAAAAAAAAAAAAAAAAAAAAAAACCTTTTGCGGATGATAATGTTTTTGAATCTTGTAGAGAATGTGAAAACATCTCTTGTTTTTTACGCACACTGTTGGAAACCACCAGTTGAAATGAGGTTGTCTATTGAGATAGAGATATTGTTTTGGGTTTTGACTTTTGTATGTTACACACACAGTGTATTATGGAGTAGTGATGCAAACAAGCCAAACTTTTATCAAGCAACTTGAGCTCAAATTGAGTCGAGCTTTTATCTAGCTCGAGTCCAATAAACTAGCACGAAACACATAACGAGCAGAGCTCGAGCTTTTATCGAGCTTTTCAAGACTTCATGTACATAAATATTTTAACTATACATATTTATATAAATAATCTAAATGCTAATATGAATATTGGTATAATAGTTAGATATTTGTCGTAGAAAGACTTTTTAGACCATAATGCTCCAATGTTTTGTGTAAGCTCTTTGCTCATGAGTTCATCGTGTATTTTATTGACTTTATTAATGAGTTTGGCTGTCAAATACAGTAGTTATGTATAAATTCGAGCTTCTCGATCCGAGCTCGAGCCTTATTTGAATATTACTCGAGCCAAGATCAAGCTTGGATGATTAAAGCTCTATGAGCTATCTAGCCGAGCTCGATCCTACCCTGTTATTTTCGATCCGAGCTCAAGCCCTATCAAGCTCGAGTTCAAATTGGCTTGATTACAACCCTATTATGGTGGAAGGGATAGAAACAAAATTAAGGGTATTATTGTCATAGTACATTAGTTTGCGGTGTGTGAATAGAAAATGTCTATGGAAATATCATTTCCCAAATTATAATGATAACATTTCATTGATAGATCCGTTATTAATTTTTTTGTTAATAATACACAAATAACATTGGAATTATGGTATTTACACTTTTTCAAGTATAGTTACTACAGGAGCTAATATGTAGGTAGTATATTTACGACAGTTGTTAATATGTCATCTTGGAGAGTCATGAACTATCGGCTTCTACTCGCATTAATGTCAACAAGCGAGTCATCAATCTTCTCTCTACTCGATCGCCCAATGTGCCTTGACCCATGTCAACCAAGAGAAGAACATCATTTTTGTGACTTTCAAATTAGTTTCACAGGTTTGGAAATCCTTATCTATGTGATGATTTATTAACCTCCCAACTTCTCACATTGCAAAGACGTGATAAACATTACCAGCTCAGTAAGCGAGAAAGAGGGGTTAACAAAATGCTTGGGTGTGATGATTTTTTTAGCGATGAATGTGATGATTCAAACACTTTTGGATGATTTTGTGACACCAAATGAAACAAGCTTTATCTTAAAAAGACAAAAAGGAATACCCTATGTATATGTAGCTTATGAGAGAACCCAATACGAGTAATATAAGCTGGGATCACTAAAACCAAGCCCGAGAGGCCTGCTTAAGCCCATAAAGAAATCACTATAATAGATAAACATAATGAGGATGTTGAGCATCCCCAAAACCCGCAGGCTTATGCATACAAACCGTTTCAGATAAATCACTATGTAAAAAAGCATTCTTGACATCAAGCTGATGAATAGGCTAATGTCGAGAAGTAGCAAGACTAAGTACAGTCTGAATGGTAGTCGGTTTAAAACCAGACTAGAAGTCTCATCAATATCAACTCCATAAAACTGTGTGCTGCCATTAACTACAAGATGAGCCTTGTAGCGAATAAGGTTGCCATCTGCTAAATACTTATGCCAAAACAACGAATGGACAATGTTCACATCCGTGGGTTGAGGTACAGGTGTCCAAGTGTTATTTTTTATAACTGCATTATATTCATCACACATAGCATTTTGCCAATTAGGATCATTAAAGGAAACAATATACGATGGTAATGGGGAAATGTTAGACACATGAAGGTTAAGACGATTGGGAGGACGATTAGTCCTGACATGAAAACGCATGACCATAGGGTGAATCGAGACCGGGTTTGGGTTCTTAACGGTAGCCGGTGTGGACTGTTGGGTTATTGGATATTCTTGGTCCGATAAATATTGTGGGGAGGCTATTGGGCTAGTGACTAGTGACATGGGCCCAAGGTTGGGAAATTTAATAGGTGTTATATTTGGCGAATGAAGGGTGTGGTTGGCAACAGTAGGCATGTTGACATTTGTTGGAACATTTGTAGTTATATTTTGTGGTGTAGTTAGCAAAATGACAATTAGAGTTACATTTTGAGGTGTATTTTCAATCACAGTAGGTCTATTAGTGTGTGGTAGATTATTTTGGTTAGTGGTATTGGTATTAATGGTGATTTTATGTATGGTATGTGTAATAACATTTGGCGGCTCGTCCAAAAATGTATATGAGGTAGGCGAGGTGGGTGTCATGGAACCAAAGGGAAAAACCATTTCAACAAACATGACGTGTCTCGAAAGAATGATTTTATTTGTATTTAAGTCTAAACAATGATACCCATTGTTATTAGATGGGTAACCTAAAACTATGGACAATGTAGCACGTGGTTCAAGTTTGTTATTAGCATATAGGTTCGGGTAGCACAAACATCCAAAAACACGTAATAGACTATAATCAGGTTTGGTTCCAAAAAGTCGGGTATGAGGTACCTCATTATCAATAGCATTCAAGGGTAAAATGTTTAACAAAGGAGTGGTCATATTAAGTGATTCTACCCAAAAATGAGGTGGAAGATGTGCTTGAAAAAGTAAAGTCCGAATTAAGAATTTTAATGGTGTGTATCATACATTCGTACTTGTCATTTTGTTGGGATGTTTTTGGGCAAGAAAAACGAAATTGGATGCCTTTACAGGTAAACAATTTTTGTGAGGCGATAGTCACAGTAAAACGACTTAATTTCATACTTGAATTGTGTATTAACAAAATTTTGAAATAAGACAAACTTAGAAAAAACATCAGATTTATTAATCAAAGGATAAACCTACACATACTGAGAATAGTTGATGTGTGTCAAAAGCTTTAAATTAATAATGCTTGAAATACTGGTTAATCGACTAAATACACAACACGGGATGCATACCCTTTCGTATGTAATATAGTCTAAGGTAAGTCCAGGTCGTTCCACTGGATTTATAGCAATTCACAGAGAGTTTATCAAGAACAAAGCCAAATGATTGTCACATATCAAATAGCCTAAACATGTGTATAACATAGTATAGTATCAAACAAGGTAAGTTCATGTCACTTGATAGATAAAGATAAAGCAAGACTTTATATAAACAAATGCATGTGAGTAGTGAATAACGGGTAATCATCACAACAAGCATGTATACCAATAATGATATTGAATCCTTTTGGCCTATATATTACATCATCACTAGCCCATTAAGATTGGTTTATATCAAATATCCATACACATGAATTCCTCCCAACCCGGTCGGTCAACATAAGGAATGGTCTTAAACGTCATTCCACTTGGTTTGTTTATCAATTTATCACACAATTCTCATAAGTATGATATTGACTCATGATTCAAAACTAATCAAGCAACTACTAACCTATTGCAATAATCAATCAAGAGATAAACAAGATCCAAGTAAAAGTAACATCGAATTCATGAACATACACATTTACAATTCATACTAATATCGTCCAAATAAACGAGACACGCCCACATCATAACCAACCAATAACCAACATTACAAACATATAAAAATCATAAACATATTCAATATTATTAGTAAAGAAATGTACCAAATCCGTTTATGCGAGTAATTCGAGTACAAAGAACCAAAAACCAATATTTCGACTACCACAAGCACTAGTCCAACCCAAGTTTCCATGATCAACTAACAACCTATGCTACTGAATATACCTAAGGGAATGTTATGTTCACCTCTGCAAATCCGCAACGTGTCACTACTTGGAGTGTTTGGTAACAAGGTTTATGGTAGATACTTGAGAGAATTTGGTATGAATCCTCCAAGTATTGTGTTTAGGTTATGTAAAAGTGATGAATGGTGGTTTATTAATGGTGGTGGACCTCTGGGAATTCGTGGTTAGGGAGGATGGTGATGGCAATGGTGATAAAGGGGTGTTTGGATCATTAGATCCTAAGATCCTCACCAATCCTCCTCTTCTCCATTTGATATATGTGTTGGTGTCTGTTATGGTCTAGTTTTGGGTTCTATTTATAGGCTATCTAACACTTAAGGACCAAGGAAAGGGTATAGGATCAGATTGGTAGTAAATAAAAGTCATAAATATGCATTCAAGCTGATCAGACAGAGAAAATTGGCGGTTTTCTGGGAAAGTACGGCGTTATCGGGGGTGGCACCATAGCAAAGTTGTAGATAATTCTCTTAGCTTTCCGTGGCCAAAAAACAGGAGGTAAAACCGAGTCTGTATGCTCCAGATATGGCCAAAACTGTAACCCCCGGTACATTTTCTAAACTCATTTCTAGCCAAATTATTTATTTTCGTACCTGAGACACATTAAAACTTTTTATTGTGATTATTTGGGCTTGAGAAACGTGAGATATATTGGAAATGAGAACTTTATTCCTTGATTGACTCAGCACAACCTAGAACACTCGAATTGTATTGCATTTGCCAAATTATTTGAATTGTTTTGAAAAAACTATGAAGTTTATGCTTGATTTTATTGGAAAAATTATTTCGTGAACAATGGCGCAAGTTTTGTAAATTTTTGAGTCCGTTTGTTATGTCGTTTGAGCCCCGAAGCGTTTATCGTAAGAAGTTTGATTCGTTGGCAACTTTGGCCCCTAAACTATTTCCCTACACTTCCATTAATTACAAATTAAACCCTATACTATTTTTACATATATATACCCACCAAACACCCCCACTACCTCATTTTTATCAAAATAAAACACACACACTCAAATATTTCTCTCTCTCTCTCTCTTGTTCACCGGCCAACCCACCACCGCCGGCCACCATAAATTCCAGCTGCCGGAAAAATATTCCGGCCACCTTAACTTTTGTACCACCATATAGATCGGGACACCCCCGTCACACCCGTACCACCCACGCACCTCCAAACACCTCGTAACCACCCCTACGCGCCACCACCGCCGCGACAACACCACCACCGCCGCCCCTTTTGTTATTCCGATGGTAACACCACCATCCCCCACCACTTCTTTTCGTTATTTTTGATTTTATTTCAAAACCCTAGTTTGTATTTTATTTAAATCTGATTTTTGTTATAAAAATCTTTTTATAAAAATGGCTTTGGTAATGTTTTTAAGCTCAAAACTCGTGTGGTTTGCTTTGTTTTCTCGTTCGACCCATTTTTGGCCGCGACTCGGTATGAGCTCACCGAGTCAACTCGTGAATCGGTGAGGTTTTATCATTTTGTTGTTGTTATTTGATACTAGTGATGAAGGGGAGTATATATTTGTGTTTGGATTGATTTTAAGGGTCCGTTTGAGTTGCGTTATGCTCGGCAGCCAAGAACCACCACCACCGCGCCTTGGGTGGTGGTGGGGAAGGATTATTATTATTGTTTTGTTGTTGTTGATGAGTATTTGGATGGGTTAGGATAGTTTGAATTGGAGTTGGTTTTGTTTTGGGTCGAGCCGTGGAGACGGGTGTGGCTCGGATTGGTTTTGGTTGATGTCGGGTTATTTAGTTTTGGACTTGGGTTGATTTTGAGTAAATATTGTGGTGTGATTTTTATTTTTGGGTATGGATTAATAGTCTCGGGATATATATTTTTATTAAAAACAGAAACTAAATAATAAAATGGATAATATAAATATATGAAACATAAAAATAAAATTGTTATAGTTTAGTGGACTTATTATCGGACATATTTCCGTATTATGACATTGTGAGCTTGTATTGGACGTATCGGATTTACGGCCTTGGTTATTTGGATATTATGGACCCTTTGGTACACGAGACGGTAGGGTACGTTAGGCCCGTAAAGATCTTAACGTACCTGGAACCTGAACAAATACAAAATGGTCGATAAAACCTAAACAACTAATGGACAACGCGAATGATATATCCAATCATATTTACTTATATATATATATACGTTAATATTATTTAAAAATAAAGAGTCGTTGACTCGGGAAACGTTATATAAACGGGGCAGGTCATGCCGAAATTTCATAAAATTCTTTATTAACTTATATTATTTTACCAAATATTATTATTATTTCAAAACCTTTTATTTCAACATTATTTTGGAAAAATGGGTAAAATCCGAGACTTATTATTACTTGTTATTGTTTATTCTTATTTGAGTGAGTTCTTCTATTTTTATTCTTTTCTTTTCATTTCTTTAAGACGACCTTCTTCGAGGAGTTCTTTCATCTTTTCTTTTGTATTTGGTTGATTCGCCGACTTATTTCTTTTCTAACTTTCTTGTCTCCCACACTAGACTTTTACGAAATCTATTTCTTCAAATGCCATTGTGTTTACGAAACTTTTACTCAAGCATTGTTTATGGAAATATTCAAGTTTAGTTTTGAGTTATGCCATTTATATTGATTAGGTTGTGCTGAGGTCCCTATTGCTGTGACGCATTATTGATTGATTGCTATATCTCGTTTCCTGCTGCTATTGTTAAGGTGTGATTCATAGCCCCGCTTTTTATATTTTAATTGTTTATAAACCCATGGGGTGAGACACATGCTTTAAATGTTTTCTGAGCACAAGTACTATTTTTGGTATGCTTTTCTTGAATGATATATATATATATATATATATATATATATATATATATATATATATATATATATATATATATATATATATATATATTCCTGACGATGTACTAACTAGCTTGTCTTGCCGGAAAGACCCTCAGATCATGAGCCATTAGTTACCTGCGGGTGAGCGCGAACTTAGTTTATAGGCCTATAGGACTGACCATCCCACTCGTAATTGTCAAGGGCTTGACATGCGGGTGTACTATTTGTCGTTTTGTTGGGTATTGGCAAGTACTCAGCCTTGGGGGCACTTATTATTATTATGAAATTCCGCGGTTATTGTTTATGTCAGTATAGCATACTATCGATTGGTTTGGTTAACGTTTTGCGTGTCATGAGCTTTGTATCATCAACCGTATGTATGCACAGGGATGCCTCTACATATTGGGTGTTATCTTGATTACCCTGGTATTTGCATTTGTTGCTTATATCGTATGATTAAAACCCTTGTGCTCAACTTTATTATTTTAAACCTATGGATTACACTCAACCTTTGTGTTGACTTTTAAGCATGTGCTTCTCAGGTACTACTGCTAATTAATTTTGTGGAGCTTTATGATTTGGTCGTGGTGGAGTGGCTGGATGAAGGAAGTTTTCTATCAAGGCAGCTTATTCATTTCTACTATCTTTATTTATCATGTCATTCGTAAAACCTTGGTTTGTTTTTAATATTTTCCGCTGCTAAACTTATTTACTTTCCGCTGCTAAACTTTGTAATTCTACTACTACACTTTGTTTTCCGCTGCTAAACTTTGTCATTTTCCGCTGTAATCTTTTTTTTATTCCGCTGCTATTGTTAAAGAGTCTATGTATTCTAAAATGGTTTGTAAAATGAATGATATGTTTTGAGGCACTTTTAAACGTCCCGTGTTGTGGTCGTTTCCTATAAAGATGCCTGGTTTCGATTCGCGTAGTGCCCCCAGCATGTCAGCTGCCGTATTTTGAGTTAGGGGTGTTACAGAATGGTATCAGAGCCATCGTTTATAGAGAACGAGCTCGCACTCGACTATAAACTTTTTCCTGGAGTCAAAACGTTTTGAGACAGAAAGCTGACAGCCTTCAATGCCACTTCGTGACCTGGTATTTTTTTTAAACTTTACATATATATATCATCTATATTGAGATTGGTTTGGACTTTTTCCACTATCATGCTTGGCTTATAAAATGGTTTTCCGCGAAAATTTGGCTAGTATTTTTATGTTTTCTTATACTCTTGTAGAGTATCATGTCTGTCCCAGTTCCCCGTGATCAGGTTCCGGTCCCACCCGTTATTGACCCATTGCCTTTAGGAGATGATGTTGAGTTGGAGGTTGATGTTGATGTTGGTTTAGATGATGAGTTAGGTTTAGAGGACGATGTTGATATTGAGGATGATGGAAATGAGGAGATGGATGACGATGATGATGACGAGGAGGATAGTGATGAGGAGTTTATGGAGGAGGATCAGGATGTTCCCCCGCCGCCTTCACCTGTTGTGTCGGATGTGACGTATGAGTCGGATACTCCTGAGAGTTTGGAGCATGCTATGATTACCGAGGTGACATAGACAGAGGTCATGTCTACAGAGTTAGCGTCTACCTATGAGGTTGGAGAGTCGTCAGCAGACCCACGTGTTGCGTCTTCAGTGATTAGGGATGAGTTGAGCAGATTGAGAGAGGAGTTGACCTGGTGTCAGGGTCGTTACATCTCGAGGTCTAGGAGTACGTGTTTTCGTCCATCTACTGTCGTCGAATTGATGAAGGAGAAGAGAGAAGGGAAGAAGGTACCAGATAAGTTGCAGGTTGGTTTATATAGGCAGAGTGCTAGGTTGAGCCCTGTGGAGGAGACATATGCTGAGTTTCAGGGACGTTTGGATTCCTTGGATAGGAGGATGATAGAGGTTGGGAGAATGACGAGGCAGTTGTCTCATACAGAGTTGTATATAGGAGATGATAGTCGACATTATCGTACTAGTATCAGCGAATTATGGAGTGAGTTGCATGAGATGCAGAGACAGGCCTATGCAGAGAGGATGACCCGCCGTAGGTCTTACGACAGCATCGATGTGATGGCTATGTATGGAGATCGTTCAGGAGATCAGTGATTAGATCATTTATAGTAGTTGGTATCTTAATGGTAGTTTACCTAGTATATGCTAAACTGAATTCTTCAGTTGGTAGATTTCATTCAAAACTTGTACTTGTTTTGTATATCTTGTAAGACCAATGTCAAGTATGAAATCTATGATGTATTATGGTGATGTACTATTATTGATGTTGACTTATGCTATATTATGATTTTATTTATGTGATGATGCTTTATCTTGTGCTATGATTCTGACACGTTAATCAAATACTTACAAGTGTTGTGCTTTGTATTGATTGATAGAATTATGCCTCCTAGGAAGATGACCCCTGCTGCTATTCAGCAGATGATTGACGAGGGTGTTGCAGCAGCGCTTGCCAGTCAAGCAGGTGTTCCTCAGAATGTTGGACCGGCTAGAGCTCAAGGGGTTCCCAACAACCATTTCTGCACTTTTAAGGAATTTATGGATTGTAAGCCCATTACCTTCAAGGGAACTGAATGAGCTGTTGGATTGACTCAATGGTTTGAGAAAGTGGAATCGGTGTTTCATAGGAGCAATTGTACTGATAACAATAGGCTGAAGTATGCAACAGGCACATTGTTGGAGCATGCCTTGTCTTGGTGGAATTCTTATGTTCAGGAAAAGGGAATAAAGGAAGCTTATAGTACTTCGTGGGAAGATTTCAAGAAAGCTATGGTTAAGAAGTACTGTTCTTGTAGTGATTTGAGGAAGTTGGATACTGAGTTCTATTACTTGGCTGTGAAGGGTTCTGATCTTGCTACTTATGTGCGACGTTTTCAACAGTTGAAGGTGTTTTGTGCTCACATGGTGCCCGATAATGAGAAGTTGCTAGAGAAGTTTATTGGTGGATTGCCTGCGAGTATTCAAGGGAATGTGACATTGTACAATGCTGAGACTTTGGATGATACTATTAGCATGGCTGAACGCCTTATGGATCAGGTGACTAAGCATGGCGCTGTTCAAAAGAATAATCACTTTGACAACAAGAGAAAATGGGAGGATAACCGAAGGAACAACAACTATAACAACCCCAACAACCGCTACAACAACAATCAGTATCGTAACAACAATCACCATCACCAACAGAATAGGAGATAGGAGACTGTTAAGGCATTTGTGGCTACGCAAGGAGGAGCGAATGTTGGACAGCAAACTCTTTGTGGGAAGTGTCACCAGCATCATACTGGACCATGTACTGTGAGATGTATGAAGTGTCAGAAGGCTGGTCATATTGCAAGGTTTTGTAAGAGTAAGGTTGTGGCGACAGGAGCAAATGCTCAGCCTGTGGTTACATGTTTTGGATGTGGAGAGCGTGGACATTATAGGGGCAATGCCCGAAGAACGCTGGGCAAGGAAATGTAGGTACTCGACGTAGAGTGTACGTGATGGGAAATGAAGAGCCGCATCAAGATCCGAATGTTGTCACTGGTACGTTTCTTCTCAACAACCTTCGTGTTAAAGTTTTGTTTGATTCGGGTGCCAATATGAGTTTTGTGTCTTCTAATATTTCGCTGTTACTTCGACTTACCCCTACCTTATTAGACGTTAGCTATAGCATTGAGTTAGCTGATGGTAACCTAGTAGATACCCGTACCGTGATCCGTGGATGTACCCTTAATCTTTTAGATCACCCGTTTAGTATCGATTTGATGCCCATCGAGCTTGGAAGCTTCGATGTGATAGTTGGAATGGATTGGTTATCCAAGAATCGAGCGAGCATTGTTTGTGGAGAATGAGTTGTTCATATCCCTCTCAAGGATGAGATTTTGATTGTTCGAGGTGATAGGAGTGGAACTCGCCTGAATATCATATCATGTATCAAAACCATGAAATATCTTGAGAAAAGATGTCACGCATTCCTAGCATATGTGGCTAAGAAGGAGTCGGGAGAGAAGCGACTCGAGGATGTTCCTGTAGTGCGTGAGTTTCCTGAAGTATTTCCTGAAGATTTGTCGGGACTTCCGCCATCCCGACAAGTGGAGTTTTGCATCGACTTAGTTCCAGGAGTTGCACCTGTTGCGCGTGCACCGTATCGTTTAGCGCCATCAGAAATGGAGGAGTTATCTAAGCAGTTGCAAGAGTTGTTGGATAAAGGATTTATTCGACCGAGTTCTTCGCCCTGGGGAGCCCCAGTATTGTTTGTGAAGAAGAAGGATAGATCGTTTAGGATGTGCATCGACTACCGAGGATTGAATAAGTTAACTGTGAAGAATCGCTACCCATTACCGAGGATTGATGATTTGTATGATCAGCTGCAAGGATCGAGTTACTACTCTAAGATTGACTTGAGGTCTGGTTATCAGCAATTTAATGTTCGGGAAGAGCATATTCCCAAGACGGCATTTAGGACCCGTTATGGTCATTATGAGTTTCAAGTTATGCCTTTTGGTTTGACCAATGCGCCTGCAGTGTTCATGGACCTCATGAACCGAGTATGTAAGCCTTATCTAGATAAGTTCGTGATAGTCTTTATCGACGATATTTTGATCTACTCAAAGAGTGAGGAAGAGCACAAACAGCATTTGGCTACGACTCTTAAGTTGCTCAAGGACGAGCAATTGTATGCAAAAGTTCTCTAAGTGTGAATTTTGGATTCGGAAGGTTCAATTTTTGGGTCATGTAATTGATAGTGAAGGATTACATGTGGATCCCGCTAAGATTGAAGCGATTGAGAAATGGTCAACGCCGGTTAACGCCCCAGAAATTCGTCAATTTCTAGGATTGGCTGGGTATTATAGGAGATTCATCGAGGGATTCTCCAAGATATCTAAACCGTTAACTGCATTGACTCACAAGGATAAGAAGTATGAATGGGGAGAGGAAGAAGAGAAGGCCTTTCAGACTTTGAAGCAGAAGCTTTGTAGTGCACCGATATTGGCTTTGCCAGATGGAATAGAAGATTTTGTAGTTTATTGTGATGCCTTGTATCAAGGGTTAGGAGCAGTTTTGATGCAGCGAGGGAAGGTTATGGCATATGCTTCCCGACAGCTTAAGACTCATGAGGAGAAGTATACCACTCATGATTTGGAGTTAGGAGCCGTGGTTTTTGCCCTCAAGTTGTGGAGACATTACCTTTATGGTACTAAGTGTGTTGTCTTTACCGATCACAAGAGTTTGCAGTATATTTTGGATCAGAAGGAGTTGAATATGCGACAACGACGATGGTTGGAGACGTTGAGCGATTATGATTGCGAGATACGATACCACCTGGAAAGGCAAATGTTGTGGCTGATGCTTTGAGTCGCAAGGAACGTTTGAAACTGTTACGCGTTCGAGCTTTAGTTTTGACGATTAACTCGAATTTACCCGCTCAGATTCTGCAAGCACAAGAGGAAGTCGTGAAAAGAGGAGAGCTTAAGGAGGAGAAAGTTGATGGGATGATTAGAAATGAGAAACTTGAGAAACGTTCAGATGGAACTCTGTGTTACAAAGGAAGAAGTTAGGTGCCCTTGTTTGGAGGACTGAGAGACTTGATTATGCTCGAGTCTCATAATTCAAAGTATTCCATTCACCCAGGATCTGACAAGATGTATCAAGATGTGAAGAAGTTATATTGGTGGCCCAATATGAAAGCTGAGATTGCAGATTATGTTCGTAAGTGTCTTACGTGCGCCAAGGTTAAGGCTGAACATCAGAAACCGTCTGGTTTGCTAGAGCAACCTGAGATCCCAGAATGGAAATGGGAACGAATAACAATGGATTTTGTCACCAAGCTACCAAGGACTTCGACAGGATTCGATGCAATTTGGGTAATAGTCGATCGATTGACTAAATCCGCACACTTTTTGCCAATCAAAGAGAATTACAGCATGGATAAGTTGACCCGGCTCTACGTGAAGGAGATAGTATCTCGACATGGAGCGCCAGTGTCTATTATCTTAGATCGAGATGGCAGATTTACTTCGAACTTTTGGAAGTCACTTCAAGATTCGTTTGGCACGAACCTTGACATGAGTACCGCTTACCATCCACAGACCGATGGTCAAAGTGAGAGAACCATCCAGACTTTGGAAGATATGTTACGTGCATGTGCGATTGATTTTGGGAATGGATGGGATGTCCATTTGCCCTTGATTGAGTTTTCTTACAACAACAGTTACCACGCGAGTATTAAGGCCACACCGTTTGAAGGACTCTATGGTCGGAAGTGTCGATCACCTATATGTTGGGATTAAGTAGGAGAAGCCCAGCTTATTGGACCAGATTTAGTTCGTGAAACGACCGAGAAGATTTCTCAGATTAAAGACAGATTGAAAGTTGTTCGTGACCGACAGAAGAGTTACGCATATGTGAGACGCAAACCCCTAGAATTTCAGGTAGGAGATAGGGTTATGTTGAAAGTATCGCCTTGGAAAGGTGTGATCAGGTTTGGTAAGAGAGGAAAGTTGAATCCCCGTTATATTGGACTGTTTAAGATTGAGAAGAGGATTGGTCCTATGGCATATAAGCTAGAATTGCCACCGGAGCTCAGTAGAGTTCACCCTACGTTCCACGTGTCGAATTTGAAGAAGTGTTTGATTGATGAGACCGCTGTAATTCCGCTTGAGGAGATTGAGACTGACGAGCAATTGCATTTTGTTGAGGAGCCCGTTGAAATCATGGATCGCGAGATTAAGCGATTGAAGAAGAGTCGTATTCCTCTTGTGAAAGTTCGTTGGAATTCCAAGAGAGGACCAGAGTGTACCTGGGAACGCGAGGACGAGTTTAACCGCAAATACCCAAATCTTTTCAAAACCGGGACTGGCAACTCGAAACTAAATCCGGGACGGATTTCTAAATAAGATGTATGTGATGTAACCCCCGGTACATTTTCTAAACTCATTTCTAGCCAAATTATTTATTTTCATACCTGAGACACATTAAAACTTTTTATTGTGATTATTTGGGCTTGAGAAACATGAGATATATTGGAAATGAGAACTTTATTTCTTGATTGACACAGCACAACCTAGAACACTCGAATTGTATTACATTTGCCAAATTATTTGAATTATTTTGAGTTTTGAAAAGTCTCTGAAGTTTATGCTTGATTTTATTGGAAAAATTATTTCGTGAACAATGGCTCAAGTTTTGTAAATTTTTGAGTCCGTTTGCCATGTCGTTCGAGCCCCGAAGCGTTTATCGTAAGAAGTTTGATTTGTTGGCAACTTTGGCCCCTAAACTATTTCCCTACACTTTTCCCTACACTTCCATTAATTACAAATTAAACCCTATACTATTTTTACATATATATACCCACCAAACACCCCCACTACCTCATTTTTATCAAAATAAAACACACACACTCAAATATTTCTCTCTTTCTCTCTTGTTCACCGGCCAACCCACCACCGCCGGCCACCATAAATTCCAGCTGCCGGAAAAATATTCCGGACACCTCAACTTTTGTACCACCTTATAGATCGGGACACCCCTGTCACACCCGTACCACCCACGCACCTCCAAACACCCCGTAACCACCCCTACGCGCCACCACCGCCGCCCCTTTTGTTATTCCGACGGTAACACCACCACCCCCACCACTTCTTTTCGTTATTTTTTATTTTATTTCAAAACCCTAGTTTTTATTTTATTTAAATCCGATTTTTGTTATAAAAATCTTTTTATAAAAATGGTTTTGGTAATGTTTCTAAGCTCAAAACTCGTGTGGTTTACTTTGTTTTCTCGTTCGACCCATTTTTGGCCGCGACTCGGTATGAGCTCACCGAGTCAACTCGTGACTCGGTGAGGTTTTATCATTTTGTTGTTGTTATTTGATACTAGTGATGAAGGGGAGTATATATTTGTGTTTGGATTGATTTTAAGGGTCCGTTTGGGTTGCGTTATGCTCGGAAGCCAAGAACCACCACCACCGCGCCTTGGGTGGTGGTGGGGAAGGATTATTATTATTGTTTTGTTGTTGTTGATGAGTATTTGGATGGGTTAGGATAGTTTGAATTGGAGTTGGTTTTGTTTTGGGTCGAGCCGAGGAAACGGGTGAGGCTCGGATTGGTTTTGGTTGATGTCGGGTAATTTAGTTTTGGACTTGGGTTGATTTTGAGTAAATATTGTGGTGATGATTTTTATTTTTGGGTATGGATTAATAGTCTCGGGATATATATTTTTATTAAAAATGGAAACTAAATAATAAAACGGATAATATAAATGTATGAAACATAAAACTAAATTGTTATAGTTTAGTGGACTTATTATCGGACATATTTCCGTATTATGACATTGTGAGCTTGTATTGGACGTATCGGATTTACGGCCTTGGTTATTTGGATATTATGGACCCTTTGGTACACGAGACGGTAGGGTACCTTAGGCCCGTAAAGATCTTAACGTACCTAGAACCTGAACAAATATAAAATGGTCAAAAAACCTAAACAACTAATGGACAACGCGAATGATATATCCAATCATATTTACTTATATATATACGTTAATATTATTTAAAAATAAAGAGTCGTTGACTCGGGAAACTTTATATAAACGGGCAGGTCATGCCGAAATTTCATAAAATTCTTTATAAACTTATATTATTTTACCAAATATTATTATTATTTCAAAACCTTTTATTTCAACATTATTTTGGAAAAATGGGTAAAATCCGAGACTTATTATTACTTGTTATTGTTTATTCTTATTCGAGTGAGTTCTTCTATTTTTATTCTTTTCTTTTCATTTCTTTTCGACGACCTTCTTCGAGGAGTTCTGTGGAAAACTAGAAGGGGGGGTTGAATAGTTTTACGTCTTTTTAATTTTATTTTGAAAACTTAGTTTAGTTTTAAAACCTTGTTTGCTTTTAAAACTTGGATTCAATCTTATGTGAACTCAAATCTTGAACAATATGAACAAGTATATCTAAGTATAAACAATAATAATGTATGCTAAGTTTGTGAAATCAACACATGCATAATATAAACAATTGTAGCTATATACGAGAGATAAGTACGTAATCGTTTATTTTATAATCCTTAGTTATATTTTGTATGAAAACTATACTTGATCGAAATGATCAATTATATGTATGTAACCTTTTTAGTTTGATTGTAAAAACTTTGTTTTGTGAATAAAACTTTCGTTTGATCTTTAAGTAAAATCAATACTAGCACTATATGAGCAACTATATATATACGTCTACGTCTACAAAAGTAATAACGATATAATCAAGATAATAAGTAAGATATGGAAAGATCTAACCGCGAGACAAAGGATTTATAGTGGTTCGGCTACAAGGACACCTTCCTTGCCCTACTCCACTCCTCGAGTCACCTACTCGAGAGTTTTCTTCACTATATCAACAAGCTCCCTTATGGCGGAGAAAACCTTACACACCAATTACACACCAAAGCTTCGTCACAACGAAATCACACCTTCTTCACAACTACTTCACACCAATCTACTACACACCTATCTTCACAACTACTTCACACCAATCTACTACACACCTATCTTCACAACTACTTCACACCAACTATCTTTACTACAATCTAGTTCACACCTATCTTCTACACACCAATTATCTTCACTACAATCTAATAGCCAATCACACTATCTATATTCCTAACACAACTATCTACAATCAAATATTCACAACACACTACACAAAGATATATGTAAATATTCTTGATGATGCACCAACAACTTGGATGTGGAGGTCACAACAAGTTGTAATACTTCTTGTCTTGGAGGATAGAAGTATTCTTCTCTTGCACTTGAGAGGATGATGTAAGAATCACTTTGAAACAAAGGATTATGTATTTATGATCAAAGGATTTGGAGAATAGAAATGGGGATCTAGAACAGAAAGTTTAGGAGTGCAAAAGGTGAGAAAATTCTGTGGGATGAACCAGTATTTATAGGAAAAAAAATACTGTTCTGGAGCGTGGCCGGTCCCCTTAATTAGGGGCCGGTCCCCTTAATAATTAAGGGGGCCGCCTAGGGAATTAAGGGGGCCGCCCCTCCAGAACGTTGGGTTTATTTGTCTTTTTGTGGGGAAGGTTTTTCTGGATTAGATTTGCCATTTTTGGTTGGAAATTTGAATTCATATATTTATAATGAATTAAACATATTCCTTTAATTCCAAAAATATTTTGTAAAGGATATAAAATGTTTTGTGACATTTTATAAAAAGTCTAGTGTTTAAGAAAATTGTTCCTTTGATCATAGAATGCAATAAACACTTTGTTTATTCATACCTTAAGTGATTTGGATGTAAAGACAAATGTTAAGCACTAAAAACTTGTTTATGTCATAAGTTTTAGATTAATGAGTTTATGCTTTGTAATTATCAAAACATAGAGACATTGTTAATATGTTAACAATGTTTTTAGACATTATTAATTTATGTCAACAATCTCCCCCTTTTTGATGATTACAAAACCTTAAACTCTTTAAACCTAAAAATTAATTTTTAGACAAGTATTAGAGTTTAACATTCACTTCTCCCCCTTTTTGTAAAATCAAAAAGGTTATGCCGACTAGCTTCATAAATGAAGTTAGACGGGATAAAAGCTCCCCCTTGATGTGTGCTCCCCCTTGTTCGATGGCACCAAGGGATCGAGATATGGAATGCTCGCAAGAAAAATATTAGAAGCACAAGCATATATAGAAGAATATGCAATATACAAATAACAAGCATAGTAAACAAATATTAAGGATACATAACAATTAATTCAAAGTGATTATGTTAAAAGATCCTAATTTGCCAAAGAGAGCCATCGGACTTGCTTGTAACAAAAGGTTGGTTGATTCGTATTTGAAAGTGAAAATCATAAGCATATGGTATGCTTAGATGGTTGATGATGGAGTGTTTGGAATGAGGATGGTTGAGTTAGGATAAGGTTGTTGGATTAATGGAGGTTGTTGGATTAATGGAGGTATATGTTCGGGTCATGAATGTTGGATAGTTTGGTGGTGGAGAGTTTGTAGCGGAAGAGGTTGATTGAGGTTTTGGATGTTGTTCAACTGAGGGTATTCAATCCAAGTGTTCATTGAATGCAATGGTTTTTAGGAGAAAGATGCAACAAGATCAATTGTTGACATGCTTCTCAAGTTGATTTATGTTGTGTGGTGATGAGGGTGATCTAGATGAAGGTGGATCCAAATTGCGTTGAGCAAGATGTAAGGCTAAAAGAGCACTAAGCTCATGGGCTTCTTTTAGCGCCTCAACGAACTTCAAGTGTTCGGAGGAAGGTGATGGTGGTGGAGCATGATAGTTGTCATGGGTGATGGTTTGAACATGCAACATAGGAATGGCATGTGAAGTTGTAGGATGTGGTGGTGATACTCTTGGTGGTGGAGACATGCTTGAGCTTGGGTAATCATGAAAACATGATATGGGTGGAAGAGATCCTTCATGAGTGGATGGTGTTTTTGTTGAATGAGCAACATGTAAAGTGTTGGTAATGAGGTTGGGATTATTGTTTTGGGATTGTGCATGCTCATCATAAGAAGGAGCATTAGTCGAAGCACGAATGGATGATTTGTTGTTAAATGGATCATTTGTGTGAGAGTGAGGTTTAGGTGTTGGTTGATTATGAACAACATCGCTTGAGTTGTGAAAAGATTATGAGGTTTGAGTGTAATGTAGAAGGATATGGGTGAGTAAAGGTTTTTGATATGTAATGTTGGTGAGAAGGAAAGTGAGGTGTTAGGTAAGTAATGTTTGAAAACATAGGAGGAATTTGGTGTTGGATGTTTGACAACGTCATTTGATTTGACGGAATTTTAAAGGAAGTTAGGCTTTCTTCTCCAAACAAGTTTCTTGGTGGTTTTGGTTTAATGGGAGAGGAAATGATGAGATGAGTGGAGATTGAGAGGAATGAGAGTGTTTATAATGTAGGATTGGTGGGATCAAGGATGGATAAACATTGATGGAAGGTTTAGGATAAAATAGGTTTGTGAATTTTGGGAAGTGTAGGATGAAATGGGCTAAAAAATAGAAAAGGGAAACAACACCTTCGACCATCAGATGGTCGGTCCCCTTAATTGGAGGCCGGTCCCCTTAATAATTAAGGGGGCCGCCTTATGATTTAAGGGGGCCGCCCATCTGGTGATTCTCAGATTGCCAGAAAAGGGTTTTTGGTAGTGAATTGCAGAAAGGTTGTGTTTTTGGTTTCAAACAAGTCCAACTCTTTGAGGCAATTAAGCATATACTAATTATGTAGGCAATTATGTAGCCAAAGCATGTTAACCAAAGAGATTAAGTAAACAAGCAATTTCATCTAGCATGCAAACATACTCATCAAGCAAGTAAAATATAAGTGCTAGGAAACAATAAGCAACATCAAGTATTACATAACTACATAACAATGAGGATTAATCCTAATGTGTATCAATGTGCAATAAGTGGGTAGTTATGATAGCATGTATTTCTAGACTTGTTACAAACAAAGTCTTAATGAACAAACCATGGTCCTCTTGATTTGATTTAGTTCACTTATAAGTGTCATTTATATAAATATAGATGACAAATATGAGATCACCATGCATGATTTTAAAAGAGACGTTTTTAGCATTATTCAACAATGTTTGAAAGTAAGTTTTCACTTAGATGTGAGAGTTATTTGAATAAAATAGATTGGGTTTTTACTTCAAAATGTGTGAATGAACGGTAAAGAATATTTTCCCAATCTTTAGTTTTGATCAAAACAAAATTGTGGATATTGATAGTGAAAACATGTTATTTAAAAGTGGGATAGTTATTTGAAAGACTATTTTCCAAAATGTGAGGTTTTTGCATATTTTTAGAGATATTAGATTTTTGACAACAAATATCATAAATCAAATATTTTAAAAAATGTTTATTAAAGATCTCATGCTCAAGAGGATTGGTTAAGCCTATTATTATCTCATGCTATCGTTTCTACATATCCTATGATCCTAAAGGAAATGAAGACGATAATTTATATGTTAGATGCGAGAGTGTTGAATGGGGTATAACCTAACATCTATAGTTCCTTTGTTTTCGCACGCTTATCTGACTTAATGCCATAGTCTACGAGAGCTTGTTTCATCCATAGTTTTCTTACGCGAGGGATCTAATCTTACTTCTATATTAACGATTGATCCACTTAACTCATTTCACTTCATCACCATGAGTTTCCTAATAGTGGATATAGAAGATTTCCATTTTCTATTTTGTTCGGCAATGAACAATTTTATCTTATTCCTAGGAAAGTCAACCAATGATGTTTCTAGGTTATAAGAATATAAGCAATTATGTACTAAGCATTAATCTAACTAATCATTTATCTAAGCATGCAAATTATAGTGATGAACTTAAAAGAAACGCGTACCTTTTAGTCTTCAATGGAATATCTTCAAGCACTTCAAGTGACCATGTTGACTTATAGAAGTCATTTGTAGATGATATTCCAACTTCTTCCAAGATTGACAATTTAGCCACTTGGTCCCCATTGTCTCATTGGTCCAAAGTTGTTTGGTCCAAACATATATAACATTTGGCAAGGATGCATGTATGGTGGTAATATTTCCCAAGGATTGTAACTTGGTTGATAATTCCACATTTGATTTCTAGTGTTATTGTAATATTGTCTATTTAGATTTCTTCTAGGTTGAGATGTTTTAGATCTTGGATGATGATTTTTAGGTTTTCTTGGTGGTGGAGTTTTAGATCTAAATTTAGGTTTAGAGGATCCTACTTCGGTCTTTAAGGATGGTTTATAAAAAGTTTTTACTTTTTCATCATTCGCAATGGGTATTTTTCTATCTTTTGTAAGTATATACTTAGGATTTGATTCTAATGATTTTTGTTTACTAGATTCACATTCGAACTTTATACTTTTATTTTCACTAGTTGAAACATTAGTTGAAGTTAATCCTAGACCGGTTTTATCTCCCGAAGTTTCTTGAGCACTTAGTATTTTCTTAAGTGGGTTATTACTATTTTTAAACCTGTCAAGTTTGAAAATTTCATCTTTAAGTTTTTCGTTTTCATTTTTAACCTCTAAGCAAGTTTTACATTTTACAAAAACTTCTTTTCCTTTTTCCAAATATTGTAGTTTAATTTTTAATTCGAGTACTTCATTTTCTAATTGATTATTAATATGTTTTAGTGACTTATATTTAGCTATAACATTTTGACCTAATTTCCATAACCTATTATATTCACTATCTAGGTCTTTTTCATCTAATGATAAATTTTCGTCACTAAAGTATTCGGTTTCGGAACGTACCTCGCTTGATGTCTTAGCCATAAGACACTTTTCTTCATTTGTGGTTTCTTTCTTGTCCTCATCGCTATCACTACTCCAAGCACCTCCAATAAACGCCTTTTGATTTTGATCTCTTGACATCATTGGACACTTTCCGATGAGATGATTTGGATTGTCACATTTAAAACACTTCCTTTCATTATATGGTTGCCTAATGTATCTTCCTCGTCTTTTGAAGAATTTCTTGAAGTCTCGTACTGCCATAGCATACTCTTCATCGTCACTTTTGGAGGTTGAGCATTCTTCGTCACTAGAGTCCTTTTTAGCTTTCAACGCAATTGATTTGCTTTGCTCCCTTTTTCCTTTGACCATCTCGGAGTCTTTCTTTATTATTTGTTCGTAGACCTTTAAGTTACCGATCAATTCGTCAAGTTGTAGAGTTGACAAATTCTTTGATTCTTCAATAGCCGTGACTTTAGCTCGCCATTTTGGATGAAGAGCCCTAAGAAATTTCCTGACAAAATTCTTACTAGAAAAATTCTCATCAAGTACTTTTAGACTTGTGATAATAGTGTTAAACCTAGCAAAAGCATTATCAATTGATTCCTCTTCCGGAATCATAAATTGCTCATATTGTTGCATAAGTAGATCTATTTTGTTATCCTTGACTTGACTATTACCTTGGTGAGTTATTAGTAGAGAATTCCAAATTTCTTTTGCGGTTTCACACATAAAGATCCTTTCGTATTCTTTACATGGTAACGCATTGTAAATAACCATTTTTGCTTCATTGTTTTTAGAAAGTCTTCTTTTTAAATCATCATTTTGTTTTTCAAAAGGTACTATTTCATCTTTATTTGTTTCGGGATTATTTTGAGTAGGAAAAAAATCACCATTAGTAATAACATGCCAAAGATCTAGATCCTTTGATTTCACATAAGTTTCGAATCGATTTTTCCAATATAAAAATCCATCACTTTCAAATAGTGGTTGTCTTTGCATAGATTGCCCTTCTAAATATTTTTCAAATTCCATAGATCGTTACAAGTTTTAAAATACAATCTATTTTAAAAATCTTGCTAGACGTGGCTCTGGTACCAATTATGGAAAACTAGAAGGGGGGTTGAATAGTTTTACGTCTTTTTAATTTTATTTTGAAAACTTAGTTTAGTTTTAAAACCTTGTTTGCTTTTAAAACTTTGATTCAATCTTATGTGAACTCAAGTCTTGAACAATATGAACAAGTATATCTAAGTATAAACAATAATAATAATGTATGCTAAGTATGTGAAATCAACACATGCATAATATAAACAATTGTAGCTATATACGAGAGATAAGTACGTAATCGTTTATTTTATAATCCTTAGTTATATTTTGTATGAAAACTATACTTGATCGAAATGATCAATTATATGTATGTAACCTTTTTAGTTTGATTGTAAAAACTTTGTTTTGTGAATAAAACTTTCGTTTGATCTTTAAGTAAAATCAATACTAGCACTATATGAGCAACTATATATATACGTCTACGTCTACAAAAGTAATAACGATATAATCAAGATAATAAGTAAGATATGGAAAGATCTAACCGCGAGACAAAGGATTTATAGTGGTTCGGCTACAAGGACACCTTCCTTGCCCTACTCCACTCCTCGAGTCACCTACTCGAGAGTTTTCTTCACTATATCAACAAGCTCCCTTATGGCGGAGAAAACCTTACACACCAATTACACACCAAAGCTTCGTCACAACGAAATCACACCTTCTTCACAACTACTTCACACCAATCTACTACACACCTATCTTCACAACTACTTCACACCAATCTACTACACACCTATCTTCACAACTACTTCACACCAACTATCTTTACTACAATCTAGTTCACACCTATCTTCTACACACCAATTATCTTCACTACAATCTACTAGCCAATCACACTATCTATATTCCTAACACAACTATCTACAATCAAATATTCACAACACACTACACAAAGATATATGTAAATATTCTTGATGATGCACCAACAACTTGGATGTGGAGGTCACAACAAGTTGTAATACTTCTTGTCTTGGAGGATAGAAGTATTCTTCTCTTGCACTTGAGAGGATGATGTAAGAATCACTTTGAAACAAAGGATTATGTATTTATGATCAAAGGATTTGGAGAATAGAAATGGGGATCTAGAACAGAAAGTTTAGGAGTGCAAAAGGTGAGAAAATTCTGTGGGATGAACCAGTATTTATAGGAAAAAAAATACTGTTATGGAGCGTGGCCGGTCCCCTTAATTAGGGGCCGGTCCCCTTAATAATTAAGGGGGCCGCCTAGGGAATTAAGGGAGCCGCCCCTCCAGAACGTTGGGTTTATTTGTCTTTTTGTGGGGAAGGTTTTTCTGGATTAGATTTGCCATTTTTGGTTGGAAATTTGAATTCATATATTTATAATGAATTAAACATATTCCTTTAATTCCAAAAATGTTTTGTAAAAGATATAAAATGTTTTGTGACATTTTATAAAAAGTCTAGTGTTTAAGAAAATTGTTCCTTTGATCATAGAATGCAATAAACACTTTGTTTATTCATACCTTAAGTGATTTGGATGTAAAGACAAATGTTAAGCACTAAAAACTTGTTTATGTCATAAGTTTTAGATTAATGAGTTTATGCTTTGTAATTATCAAAACATAGAGACATTGTTAATATGTTAACAATGTTTTTAGACATTATTAATTTATGTCAACAAGTTCTTTCGTCTTTTCTTTTGTATTTGGTTGATTCGCCGACTTATTTCTTTTCTAACTTTCTTGTCTCCCACACGAGACTTTTACGAAATCTATTTCTTCAAATGCCATTGTGTTTACGAAACTTTTACTCAAGCATTGTTTATGGAAATATTCGAGTTTAGTTCTGAGTTATGCCATTTATATTGATTAGGTTGTGCTGAGGTCCCTATTGTTGTGACGCATTATTGATTGATTGCTATATCTCGTTTCCTGCTGCTATTGTTAAGGTGCGATTCATAGCCCCGCTTTTTATATTTTAATTGTTTATAAACCCATGGGGTGAGACACATGCTTTAAATATTTTCTGAGCACAAGTACTATTTTTGGTATGCTTTTCCTGAATGATGATATATATATATATATATATATATATTCCTGACGATGTACTAACTAGCTTGTCTTGCCAGAAAGACCCTCAGATCATGAGCCATTAGTCACCTGCGGGTGAGCGCGAACTTAGTTTATAGGCCTATAGGACTGACCATCCCACTCGTAGTTGTCAAGGGCTTGACATGCGTGTGTACTATTTGTCGTTTTGCTGGGTATTGGCAAGTACTCAGCCTTGGGGGCACTTATTATTATTATTATAAAATTTCGCGGTTATTGTTTATGTCAGTACAGCATACTGTCGATTGGTTTGGTTAACGTTTTGCGTGTCATGAGCTTAGTATCATCAACCGTATGTATGCACAGGGATGCCTCTACATATTGGGTGTTATCTTGATTACCCTGGTATTTGCATTTGTTGCTTATATCGTATGATTAAAACCCTTGTGCTCAACTTTATTATTTTAAGCCTATGGATTACACTCAACCTTTGTGTTGACTTTTAAGCATGCGCTTCTCAGGTACTACTGCTAATTAATTTTTTGGAGCTTTATGATTTGGGCGTAGTGGAGTGGCTGGATGAAGGAAGTTTTCTGTCAAGGCAGCTTATTCATTTCTACTATCTTTATTTATCATGTCATTCGTAAAACCTTGATTTGTTTTTAATGTTTTCCGCTGCTAAACTTATTTACTTTCCGCTGCTAGACTTTGTAATTCTACTACTACACTTTGTTTTCCGCTGCTAAACTTTGTCATTTTCCGCTGCAATCTTTTTTTTATTCCGCTGCTATTTTGTTAAAGAGTCTATGTATTCTAAAATGGTTTGTAAAACGAATGATATGTTTTGAGGCAATTTTAAACGTCCCGTGTTGTGGTCGTTTGCTATAAAGATGCCTGGTTTCGATTCGCGTCGTGCCCCAGCATGTTAGCTGCCGTATTTTGAGTTGGGGGTGTTACAAAAATAGTGGACAGGTGTCGAAATATCTTTAACTTAAGTTTGTTTCTTCGTTTAAGCTCTATACTTCGTGTTTTCTTCCGATTCTTCCACGACACATCTCATGAACGTTCAATAACATATTTATTCTATTAAGTATTGAAAGTTCATATAAATCATCAATATATTCGTATAAAAGCATAGATAACGCGCATAAAAATGTGTATAAAATGAGCGTTATCAATAGTAATCCAAAAATAAGACATAATATTCAAAACTCGTAAGGCTCGGATTAGCTGACAAGCATGACAAAGCACGAGAGGCTTCATTTTATTACAAAAAATAAAATTGATGGAAATGAGATGACGCAACACTTCACTTCCTGGATGTCCAAGGCGCTGGTGCCACGTGTGTTGACTCGTGAGAAACACTTGAGGGATAAAAGAAGGGTTCTTAACCGGATAGAGATCCCCCGTACTATCACATAGGAGAAGCACCCGACGGGTCATGAAATCCTTAATAGAAAAACCAAACGCGTCAAATCAATGATACACTTATTATCACGAACAAATTGACGAACATAGATTAAATTTTTAATGATTTTAAGGGTTATAAAGACATTATTTAGGTGAACGGGTCTATGAGGTGTATGCAAAATGCTATTGCCCATGTGGGTGACGGGTATAGAATAGCCATCACCAACAGAGACAGATAGATATGCATTTATTAAAATATCGCTAATACAATTAACTGGGTTATTGAGATGAGAACTAGCACCAGTATCCATGTTCACCAGTAGTGGGGTCTTCAAGAGCCATGGAACTAAGAGCATGAGGCAAGGTGGTCTCCCGTCCCAAAGCAAATGAGTGACCCGGCTGTGCATTTTACCCCGATCATGTATGAGCCACATGACTCGGTTGAGTGGATTGAACCGGTCTAGTAGCTGTGTGAAATGCCAGCCGGCTGAACCCTGGTGGCCCAATGGGTTTAGTGACCTGTTGTGGCATTTGATTAGTACTAGAAGCCTGACCCATGCTATATTGGGCCAATAATTCTTGTTGGGCCTGTATCAACGCAACCATCTGGGCTGGGGTAAGATCATTAGCAATATTAGGAGATGTCCCATGCATGTTACGTGAGGAGTGTGAGACATTCACAGTAGGCAAAGTTGATCATAAAGATGTATTATTTTGTGGGACAGAACTTAGAATATCACTATACCAGGTGATTGATTAACAGATTGTACACGAGATTTAGGGTCATGCAAGAACTTACAAGTACCACCAAGCAACTCTCTCTAAGGAACTCGGCTAGGTGCTTGGCATCTCAATCAATCCTTCCAGTCAAAAGCCTTTTGCAAAATTAAAACAAACCCGAGGCTCATTCGAGCGGTGAGAGGATCTAGTATCTCGTCCTCCATACCCGCGTCTAGCATTGCTTTCAGCCAAAAGTGTAGTAGTTGATGAGGCAGACGAGTCTTGCAAAGTGGTTGAGACTTGGAGTTCAAGCGCATCTCTTATGCGGTGAGCATAGAGCAAAGTGTATTGAGATCCGGGAAGGGATCCCTAAGAGCAATGATTGCCGTAAATAGATCATATTTTTCACTCAACCCATGGAAGGGCATGACTAGGTCATCGTTGCTCATTGGAGATCCGAGATTGGTTAAAACATTGGTGATAGATTCGATCTTTCGAAAGTATGTATCAACGGTTTGATCACCAAGTTTTATCATTCGTAGTTCATCCTTCAAAGCAATTGTCTTTGTCCGTTTGTTATCTATGCTTCCTTGGCTGTTTTGGAATCCGCCACAACGAGGCAGTCTTGTAGAGAATCGAAAAGGGTTAAAAATATCCACGATTTTACGATCGTGTCCACTTTTAACAATTCCGCAGTAGGAGGAGCGGTAGCTGCGTCACTTGTGGATTCGTCCTTGATGTGATTGATGACTTCAAACCCTTGACAGTTTTTAAAAAAATAAACCCAAGACACATAGTTGAGTTTGTTCATTCTAGTTTAATGGGGACAAGAGAATTGATGTTATGAACGGTTAGTACGTAACGTATTGGAAAGAGATAACGTGGGTTGTGTAGTAGAGCCTGTCATGTTTGTTGTTTATGTTGTTAGGGTTCGAATGAAGTAAAGGAGGACAAGCGAAGAAGACACAGCATTGGGTTGTGAATCGACTTTGATGAGATTCTAAAAGTTAGGAGAAAAACGTGTTTGTTAAGATTTTTAGAGGGTAATGATATTTGGCTTTGAGCCATACAACAAATATATCGACAACAGTACCGTTGTCCGTTAGAATTTGCTTATGTTCTTTTGTATCCATCATAAGCTTCTCATTTTCTACAAAAGAGTTGCACTCGTGCGCTAGTACTTCCATTGCACGCCACTATCGAGCTTGATCATATTGATTATGATATTATTGATGGTGATAAATTGGTAAGACTGGGCTTGTTCGCACATTGAACATCTTTATTTATTTCCTGTGATCAATCGGTAATGTTTGTCGTTGTTTATTGAGAATTTAATTTGAACTAATAATAGCAATTTTTTTTTTTTTTTTTTTTTTTTTTTTTTTTTTCTTCTAAGGTTAGTTTTAGTGAATATATAGTGTCAACAAGCGGCGTTTCTCAATTACTAGGCGTGAAAATTTTGGAACCTTGTATCCAATGGACTTATAGTCGTAATTATCTTATAGGTTAGCAATGCATCACTCACAACTTTTTCCTTCACTCACAAACAACCAATCACCTTGTGTCACATCACTCTCTCACTTTTTCCTTCACTCACTCATTTTTTGTTGGCGTCACATCACTCACCCTTCACTCACTTTTTTTTTTCTTTTTTCCTTTTTCTTTTTTAGATTCTATTAAAATTTATTAAAAAGTAAAATTCATTAAAATTGAAATAAATATTACATATTTTTATTACAAGTCTAAAATTTCATTAAAACTTAAAAAGCGTTACATAATATTATTAAAACTATAAAACTAAACTCCTACAAACTACATGGCCACCCGTATTGTGCGCAAATCTGACGTTTCTTGTTGATGACGAATTCCTTAAAAGCCTCGTTTGGGATATTGTCGTGCGGATCCATAACGAACCTCATGTCACGATTCATCACCTCCCCATCAAGAAATTTGAAATACTCGTCGTCTTTTTTCTTTTGCACGAACATTTTTTCTCGGATCTCTATTTTTTCTTGAATCCATTTTATGTAGGCCGACGACTTTTTTTTTGCAGCGGAGTTTTTTTTTTTTTTTTTTTTTTTTTTTTAGCAATGGATGGTTTTTTTTTTTTTGTTTGTACTCATTTCAAATTTGGACATATGAATATATAGAACAAAAAAAAGTATCCGTTTAACCCATAAATGCCCCCAACGTTCACAAAAGTAATTGCACAAACGGCTAGTTTCCTTCGGTAAGCTTTACCGCGTTTGAAGGCCACCGTGCGGTAAGAGGCACCGGCGGCGGTGTTCCCGTGCGGTGAGGCTACCGTGCCGTGCCTCCCCGCATGCGTTGCCAAGCCCCTTGAGCCTTGAGTTTGGAAGTGTCTCATATGTTCATAGAGTCATATATGTTATTGCAAAAATATGTTGCGGTGTTTTAATTTTAGTATTCGCTATGACGCTATCTTTTAATGAACTTTTCAGTGACTAATATTGAACATTTGAGATAGTATGCGACTAGTTTTAAACAAAACATGACAAACATGTAAAACTTTGACAACGTACAATATTTACATTACCATTCCATTGGTGTCATTTTGAAATTACTCTACATTTGGTCAAAATGTCATAAAATGACTATTTCTTATTTTATAAATAATCTATTATCAAAGCAGAAAGAGATAGCGGTCGACCGGGATATAATATAATGTCCGGCTAACACTAGAGGCGATAGTGCTCGAACGTTAGACGGCCGGGTGTAGAAACACTGTAAGCCGAAACAATCATTAAGTTACTAAGGTTTCCATTACACAGAAAACATGCATATTGTATTTTTATTTTGATCGAACGATGATTAAGTAGTAAAACAAAGCATCACAACAAGAACTCACCCGAATCAATACTAATACACAAGAAAGTAAATGATTTAAACAACAACCGAAAAGCCCTTATTGCAAAATTTGACGCATGGCCTTTTACCAGCATTATAAGGTTTATTACCATCACAGTGACCATCGCAAGCCGTAGTATGAGGATTACCAGCATTGTCAGTATCGACACCACCACCATTATTTGTCGCTAGAATCTGCCTATGTTCTTCCGTATCCATCATAAACTCTTCCTCTTCTTCCACAAAAACCTGACACTCGGCCGCAGTACTACCATTGCAGGCAACAAGGTAACCATCACAATCTTGGATCATTGTGATCATGAGGAGAATTGCTAGTGATAAAATGGTAGTAGCAAAGCACATGGGATTAGTTTTTCCACTGAACATCTTTTTATTTTTACCTTTTGTGATGAATTAGTTTGTGTCGTAGGTTATAAGGGCTTGATTATGGCATTTAAATAATAAGCTGGTGATTGGTTTTTAACTTTTTTCATTGCAGCAGCCTTTTTAATACTAGTGTGGAGCCTTCAATATTAGTGAATAGTGAAAAGCAGCAACTTTTTTAAAGTAAAGTGAGCCACTTTCATTTTTGATGAGCCCGGATCTTCTTGTCTAATACCAAGGGAGATGCTGTATAAGCCCTGCACACAGACGAAACTTTTGGTCATTACACCCCAACACGTGTAATATCTCGATAAGTGAAGACTTGAATCCACAACTTGTTTGGTGGACAAAACTAATCATAAGAGGTGTTTGGGTTTTGGGGATTGTTTATTCAAAATTCTTTAACTACTTCCAAAATTAATTAGAAGGTGCAAATTGACTTGCTTATTTTTACTGTTTAAATTAGCTGAAAAGAGTTTCATGCATTAAAACACTTCAAAATTTGTTTATACGCCTTTAAGCAGTTAAACTTGCTTACATTTATCTAGTCTAATGAATATTGTGAACAAATAAATTGTGCAAGTTTGAATAATTTGAGTTTTTTTCCCACTCTATGCTTGGTTTTAAAATCTTTCCCAACCTAGACTTTTTCATTAGTTGAATACCCGTGTACTACACACGCCGTGTTTTTTTTTTTTTTTTTTTTTTTTTTTTTTAATGTGGCTTTAATTGGCATATAAGTTAGCATAATTAACTTTACGTTTAATCGATCATAAGTTGTAAGTTGTATGCACACCTGTACAAATATAACATTAGTTGAACCAATTTCAGCTTTCCACACAAATATAATCAAACCAACCATTTACCATAGCCTCAATCATCATTTCAAGAGTGCAACAATAAAAACTGACCATTAAAATTTGAGCTTCCCACACAAAAACTTCAAAGAACCCAACAATATTACAATAGACAATTTTCATTCACACGTAAGCTAAGTTTACAGTTCCCACTGATCCTAACTACTTGTTTGGGTCTTGGTTTTTTGTTTAGTTGGGTCTTTTGTTGTAACTGTTGTGCTCTCAGCTTGTATGGCCTTTGGCCTTTTCTTTAGCAATCTACGTAATTCTTCTGCGTTTCAAAAAAAAAAAAAAAAAAAAAAAAAAAGCTAAGTTTACAGTGAAAGTGTGCCTCGTTGTAACATTTACAACTATATGTTTGAGGTAGCTAAACAGTCTCAAAGTTAAACAAAGTAACTCATGATCATGATATCCGTGTCTGTCATTGATCTTGCATCTTCCATCTGCACTCTAAATTTAACATTTATAACCATTGAACTTGAAAGAAGAAAGTTTTGTAGCCTTCACATAACTTGAGAAACCGAAACTTCTACAGCAACACCACAAATCAAAGAACTCCATACATTTTACACTAAAGATCATAAAATGCATTTTACACGATTGGATCAAAATTAAACTTTTGAAGAACATGGAGATTACTCAATTTCGGTTCAGACTATCTGATTTGAATATTTGTCAAATAACATGTTTTCGTTCAAAACCAGTTTCATTCAGATTCTCAAAATCATTCGGAGCATTTATTCATTCAGTGTTAAATTACTCGGTTTTATCAAACAGCTGTTGATATCGATGAAGTGCCTAATTTCAAAATAATGTATAAGCTTTACGATCCACCAATTGTAATGTTTTTCTTCAGGAACATACACATCCAGAGCCGGCCCTAGGGTAGGGCGAGGTGGGCGACCGCCCAGGGCATCACAAACGTAGGGGGCATCAAATTTTAAGTGTTGTGAATTATGTTAATATGATATGAGGTTTGAGATGATGATGTCTGATACAAACTTATCTTTGCTGTCGAAAAACTTCGTTGCATTCGAAGAAAAATTTCCGGCGTTCACCATTGTTGGTGGTTGCAAACTTGCAGTGTTGAAGAAGACTTTTGATGGAGATGACTTAATAAAGAGAGAACCTAGGGAGACGGGAGTATAAATATAAAATAAAATAAAAGCATGCATACTTCCAATATAAAGTACTGTTAGTAGCATTACAAATTTACAATGTAGTTGTACATTTAGTTTTATTTATCTAGGAACAAATGTTTAAAAAAATTACTGTTATTGATGTAGTTTTGTTTAAAAAAAGTCAAAATGGTTTTAAATTTGTACTCTGATAGTGAAACTTTCAAATAAATCATTTGTATGTGAATACATATAGTTTTGTAGCAATGTTGAATAGCAACTATTAGTTATTTGGTTTTCGAATTCACTTTTTAAATTTGATATATAAAGCTTTGCGCTCTCTCTGCTCCAAAATAACTGCACACATTTATATTTTACAATATCTAAAATAAATGTCAACTTTATAATTCAACAATGAGAAGAAATTTGGCTAGAGATTATATTTGATTGGTGAATAATGTACTTACTACTTAGTGAGATTTCTAAATAATATGTGCATTTATTCAAGTGAACACTATTTGTGCATATTTTTGTTCTATAGAGGATTTTTTTTTAAAATGTATGCATTGTACGTTTTATTTTGTTGATATGCGATTTTGTTTGGAGGTCAAGCTACTAGGAAGGAAAGAGCGTGTCATTTGTTTAAAACATTTAATAAGGGGCATTATTGATCGCCTCGCTCAAGGCATCAAAAACCTCAAGACCGGGCCTGTACACATCATGATACCTGTACACATCATGATAGATCTTGGTAGTGGCAATAACAATAATATCAATTGGCCAATAAAGGACAAGCAGTAATTCATTGACATTGTTGGGAAAGTGTACCGTGGAGCGAAAACCAATATACATTACTACGTAAATTTATAACATAACCTTTGTCAAAACAAGACTTTTAGATACAAATATGAAACCCTAAAAAAGGAAATCAAAAATCCCACTCCAATGCGCAGGTTAACACACAGAAAACCCGCCGCAACGCGCGGGCTTCCCTACTCGTTTGAAACAAAACATTACAAACATGTAAAACTTTGAGAACGTACAATATTTACAATTCCATTGGTGTTATTTTGAATTTATTCTACATTTGATCAAAATGTCATAAAACGACTATTTCTGATTTTATAAATAATCTATTATCAAAGCAGAAAGAGATAGCAGTCAACCGGGATATATACAATGTCCGCCGCAATAGTGCTCGAATGTTAGACGGCCGGGTGTAGAAACACTGTAAGCCGAATTTAAGGTCTATTTATATATTCAAAACCCACGTTCTTATAAAAATCCTTAAGTTACTAAGGTTTCCATTACACAGAAAACATGCATATTGTATTTTTATTTCCATCGAATGATTAAGTAGTAAAACAAAGCATCACAACAAGAACTCACCCGAATCAATACTAATACATAAGAAAGTAAATGATTTAAACAAGAACCGAAGGCGAAGAGCCCTTCTTGCAATATCCGGTGCATGGCCTGTGAGCAACATTATAAGCAGCATCACCATTACAGTGATTTCCGCAAGCCGGATTATGAGGATTAGGAGCATTGTCAGAAACGGCACCACCACCATTATTTATCACTTGAATCTGCCTATGTTCTTCCGTATCCATCATAAACTCTTCCTCTTCTTCCACAAAAACCTGACACTCGGCCGCAGTACTACCATTGCATGCAACAAGGTAACCATCACAATCTTGGATCATTGTGATCATGAGGATGATTGCTAGTGATAAAATGGTAGTAGCAAAGCACATGGGATTAGTTTTTCCACTGAACATCTTTTTATTTTTTATCTTTTGTGATGAATTAGTTTGTGTCGTAGGTTATAAGGGGGTTGGCAATGCATCACTCACTCCATGCCCTTTCACTCACAAACAACCAATCCTCTTATGCCACATCACCCTCCCACTTTTCCCTTCACTCACTCATTTTTTGTTGACATCACATCACTCACCCTTCACTCACTTCTTTTTTTTTTCTTTTTCTTTTTCTTTTTTTTTTTAAATTCTATTAAAATTTATTAAAAACTAAAATTCATTAAAATTAAAATAAACATTACATAATATTATTAAAAAAACATAAAATACCATTACATAATACTAAAAAACTAAACTTCATCGTCCACCTCGAGGTATGGTAATTGTTGAGCCTGAATATGCTCCATAAGATCAAATCTGACACGAAAATGTGTATCCTCATCTCGTATCTCGGCTAAAGCTGCTTCGTCAAACACCGGTTCAATCGGAGGATCCCGAATATGAACTGGCGAGATTGCGTTACCGGCGTTATGTATAATCATGTTATGCAATATGACACACGTATAAACTATTTTTTTAATTCTTTCTATCGTGTGTGGTCGTAAGGGTCGATTCAGTATACTCCATTTACCCTTGAGAACACCAAATGCCCGTTCAACATCCTTTCGAGCCGACTCTTGTAATTTCTTGAACTTTTTTTCCTTCGGGTCGGTTGGATATTTGAACGCTTTAACAAACGTAGACCATGCCGGATATATGCCATCACAAAGATAGTAGCCACGCTTGTACGTATGGCCGTTCACAACAAATGGGCACTTAGGTGCCGTACCATTACGCTCGGTGAGGAATAGCGGAGATTGCATCACAACGTTTATATCGTTGTTTGAACCCGGCGGTCCAAAGAACGCGTGCCATATCCACAAATCTTGAGACACCACTGCCTCCATCATAATCGTGGGGTATTGATGGTCACCCCTTTTATATTGACCCCTCAATTCCATTGGACAATTCCTCCAAACAAAATGTGTGCAATCTAGGCTACCGATCATACCCGGAATGTGATGTCGGGCTTCGTGCGCTTCGTACAAACATGCAACATCATGACTTGTTGGCTTACGTAGAAAATCTCGAGCATATAACTCAATAATAGCATCACAAAAAAATTGAATGCATTCACGTGAAGTTCTTTGCGCCATTTCCAAATATTCGTCAAACTCATCCGGTGGTGCACCGGTTGCAAGTTGTTTAATGGCAGACGAACATTTTTGTATGGCTGTGAAACTTTTTTTCATTCTAGCAGCATAACCTTCCTGAAAATACTCGAATCTAGCCTCAATAGCTCGCGTTATTTTTAAAAATAAACTTTTAGGCATACGATACCTATCTTCAAAAAATTCATCGTCGAATTTTGGATCTTCACAAAAATAATCACGATGCAATCTTTGTGCAGCAGAGATCCGATTGCGTTTCACTGATTTTCGTGTCGACCCAGCCGTATCATCTTCATCTTCGTCAATCGCGTCAGCAAAAATTTCGAGACTAGTATCGTTAGACCACTCGAACGGCTCATCTAGAAAAAAGTCGAACCAATTTTTTTATGCGCCATATACTTGCGGTTGAATCAGATATTTTTTTTGGATCGGATATATATATATATTTTTTTTGGAATTGTTTTTTTTTTTTTTTTTTTTTTTTTTTTTTTATGGCTCAGTGGTGTTTTTTTTTTTTTTTTTTTTTTTTTATGTTGTGTCTTTGTTTTGCAAAAGTATATACACAAAAAATAAAAAGTATCCTTTGGTCCCTTTTAATGCACTCAACGTTTCAATTTTTGACTTTCCAACGGCTAGATTCAATCGGTAAGCTTCACCGCATTTCACCTCCCCCGTGCGGTAAGGAGGCACCGGCGGCGGTGTTCCCGTGCGGTGGGGCTACCGTGCCGTGCCTCCCCGCATGTGTTGCCAAGGGCCTAAGGGCTTGATTATGGCATTTAAATAATAAGCTGGTGATTGGTTAACTTTTTTTTCATTGCTGCAGCCTTTTTAATACTAGTGTGGAGCCTTCAATATTAGTGAATAGTGAAAAGCAGCAACTTTTTTAAAGTAAAGTGAGCCACTCTCATTTTTTATGAGCCCGGATCTTCTTGTCTAATACCAAGGGAGATGCTTGTATAAGCCCTGTACACCGACGAACTTTTGGTCATTATACCCCCAACACGTGTAATATCTAGATGAGTGAAGACTTGAATCCACCACTTGTTTGGTGGACAAAACTAATCATAAGAGGTGTTTGGGTTTTGGGGATTGTTTATTCAAAATTCTTTAACTACTTCCAAATATAATTAGAAGGTGCAAATTAACTTGCTTATTTTTACTGCTTAAATTAGCTGAAAAGAGTTTCATGCATCCAAAGTCCAAACACTTCTTCAAATTTGTTTATATGCCTTTAAGCAGTTAAACTTGCTTACATTTATCTAGTCTAATGAATATTGTGAACAAATAAATTGTGCAAGTTTGAATAATTTGTGTTTTTTTCCCACTCTATGCTTGGTTTTTAAAATCTTTCCCAACCTAGACTTTTTCATACGCATTCTTCCATATCTATGCTTTTGGATTAAACTAGTTGAATACCCGTGTGTACTACACACGCCGTTTTTTTTTTTTTTTTTTTTTTTTTTTTTAATATGGCTTTAATTGGCATATAAGTTGGCATAATTAACTTTACGTTTAATCGATCATAAGTTGTAAGTTGTCTGCACCATTACCTACACAAATATAACATTAGTTGAACCAATTTCAGCTTTCCACACAAATATAATCAAACCAACCATTTACCATAGCCTCAATCATCATTTCATCATGAACTTTCTTTCTTAGAACTGACCATTAAAATTTGAGCTTCCCACACAAAAACTTCAAAGAACCCAACAATATTACAATAGACAATTTTCATTCACACGTAAGCTAAGTTTACAGTTCCCACTGATCCTAACTACTTGTTTGGGTCTTGCTTTTTCACTTTTTTGTTTAGTTGGGTCTTTTGTTGTAACTGTTGTGCTCTCTTGTATGGCCTTTAATTGGCCTTTTCTTTAGCAATCTAATTCTTCTGCCTTTCAAAAAAAAAGGTTACAGTGAAAGTTTGCCTCCTTGTAACATTTACAACTGTATGTTTGAGGTAGCTAAACAGTCTCAAAGTTAAACAAAGTAACTCATCATGATATCCGTGTTTGTCATTGATCTTGCATCTTCCATCTGCACTCTAAATTTAACATTTATAACCATTGAACTTGAAAGAAGAAAGTTTTGTAGCCTTCACATAACTTGAGAAACCAAAACTTCTACAGCAACACCACAAATCAAAGAACTCCATAAAATTTACACTAAAGTCATAAAATGCACTTTACACGATTCGATCAAAATTAAACTTTTGAAGAACATGGAGATTACTCAACTACTATATAATACTTTTTCTAGTGATTGATATTTCTTTTTAATTGTATGCACATTGTAGCACAAACATGATTCAAGTGAAACAGTCCCACTTCGTTCAATAGTTTTGTAGATTAAATGATCTAGATCCCCATCAAAGGTGGCTAAAATAGGTGAGTCGGGTAACAGGTCAGTTTAGTACATGTCTTCTTAGGTTCATGAATTCAATTATATTCATCTAGTTTAGGCAACTAAAAGTTGTTACACTCATAGTTGCATTAACTATGAATCCCACCTTTACATTTAAACATAAATACAACGAAATATTTTACCTATCATTTTCTTTTAGTGCATATTGAGTTATCACTTATCATAGCCACTCACGCATAAACGATTACACTTACCCGATCAGAAGCCCCAAGCCCTTACACCAACTCCTACTAAACACGAAAGAAAGAAGCTTAAACTGATAATCACCAGAAAAATCATACACCATCACCTAAAACACCACCAGACACTTGAGACCAATAGTCAAATACCTATAATGCCTTTCAAAAAGGAGTATACATGAAGAATGACCTGGACCAGATTAATCCGATATATGAATTTTTAACGTGATAATTACATCATCAATTAATATTAATTAATTAAAGTAATATAAGAGCTCTATCTAGTCAAAGATGACATGCATAAGAAAAACCTTGTTTTAATAGTATTAATAGTGATCATGAGGATGATTGCTAGTGATAAAATGGTATTAGCAAAGCACATGGGGTTAGTTTTTTCCACTGAACATCTTTTTTATTTTTAACTTTTGTGATGAATTACTTTGTGTCGTAGACTCGTAGGTTATAAGGGGGTGGCAATCATGCCTAACCATGCCTAAACATTAATAGTAATTAGCCAATTATGTTAAGCCAACTAATGTCATGCCTAATGATGCCTAAGTCCATAATTTTAGTAGCAATGTGATGCCTAACCATGCCTAAACTTTTTTTTTTTTTTTTTTTTTTTTTTAATTATATTTAACAATTTAATTTAAAACATCAAATTCCATTAAAAATTCAAATAAAAGTTACATAATACTTTAGGAAAAAAAAAAACAAAACAAAAATTAAAAAAAGGAAATCACTACTCATCGAGGTATGGTAAGTCTTGCACCGCTACGTGCTCCGTAAGATCATATTGAAGACGGTTATGAATATCTTCGTCCAGTAACTCTTCTAGCACACTATCGTCATAAACTGACGTGACCGGCTGATCCATTATATGAACCGGTGATATTGCCACACCATCGTCTTTTAAAATCATATTGCCCAATATAATACACGTATAAACAATTTGTCGAATCTTTGCGACGGTCATAAGTCGTAGAGGACGACTGAGAATAAACCATTTTCCCTTCAAACGACCAAAAGCTCGCTCGACATCCTTTCTTGCAGACTCTTGTAGTTTCTTGAACTTCTTTTCCTTCGGGTCAGTGGGATACGGATATGCTTTAACAAGAGTTGAATATTTAGGATATATTCCATCGGCAAGATAATATCCACGTTTGTAGTGGTGTGGCACGCGCAAATGGCGGCTGCCACATGTGAATGACGCAGGCATGAAAATGACGATAGCTCTTATGGCATCAGGGACGGAGCCAAGGGGTTCCCGCGGGTGCCCGGGCACCCTATGGATTTTTTCAATGTAATGTTATTTTTGGAAAAAAAACATCGATTTTTCCTAAAGTAAACTTAAATGCACCCGGTCCATCGAAATATGTTTCTAATATTAGTGTTCAAATTTTTTTGTGCACCTGGTCACATTTAGTCCTGGTTCCGTCCCTGTATTAGTAGGGGTGGCAATTCGGGTCAGGTTCGGGTTGACAGGTAGGCGGCTCAGAAAACCCCAACTCGAACCTGACCCATTTAAATCATCGGGTCAGCTATGTCAACCCTAACCCGTTTACACATAACTCGAACCTGACCTATTTAACCCGTATATATACTTGGGTTGGAAGGTTAAACAGGTTACACGGGTTGAATAGGTTAAATGGGTTTCGGGTTAACCTATTTAACCTGTTTTATATATAAAATTTGGCACATTACATGAGTTAAACAGGTTAAACGGGTTGGTAATCCACCCGTTTAACCCATTTAACCCGTATAATAAAATATAAATAATTTTTAATTAAAGAATAAAAATTAAATAGGTTGGCGGGTCGACTCGCTTAATTTATTCTCAACCCGAACTTCACCTGTTTAATAAACGGGTTAGATGGGTCGACACAAACCCGACTCGAATCTATTTAGACTCAACCCGAACCCTTAAATTTTTGTGTTGATTTCAAATTGAGTTTCGTGACGGGTCAGAAATTGCCCACCCTAACCTGTATGGCATTGAATTAATAAAACCGGTGATTGGTTTTTAACTTTTTTTCATTGCATCTGCCTTTTTAAAGTGGTGTGGAGCCTTCTAGTGGCAAGCAACAACTTTTTTAAAGTATTGTGGAGCCTTCAATAGTGGCAAGCCTTAATAAGTGAGCCACTTTCATGTGTGATGAGCCCGGATCTTCTTGTATAATACGAAGGGAGATGCTTCTATAGGCCCTGTACACCGACGAACTTTTGGTCATTATACCCCCAACACGTGCAATATCTCGATCAGTGAAGAGGTGGACAAAACTAATCTTAAGAGGTGTTGGGTATTTAGGATTGTTTATTCAAAATTCTTTAACTATTTCCAAAATTAATTTAGAAGGTGCAAATTAACTTGCTTATTTTTACTGCTTAAATTAGCGGAAAAGAGTTTCATGCGTCCAAACGCTTCAAAATTTTTGTATATGCCTATAAGCAGTTAAAACTCTACCCAATAAATATTGTGTATCCACTTATATACATGTAAGACTTAACCCTAAAATAAATGTTAACTACATCAAAAGGCAAAAGTGATAGCTAGAAGTTTAAACCGTTCGTGCTCGAGCCCGTTTGGCTCGTGCCGTTCAGGCTCGAGCCCATTTGGCTCGTTACCCATTCGGGCTTAAATATTTGTATAAGTGCTTTATTATTTGTATCAGTGACATTTAATGCAGGAATTGTGTTTAAGTTGGTTGTATAATATGATTGATAATTTGTATTTTTTATGTAAGGGGTGTTTAATAACTACTACCTCCGTCCCAAAATTATTGTCCCCTATTGACTTTTTCGGTCTTTACCTTTCAATTTTGACCTTAAGTATTTTTGTTTATATTACATAATACTTGATACAAAATATATGAACGAATTGAGTTTTAAATGTATTTTCATTTAGTATAATTTTTATCAAAAATTGCATAACACAAACAAAAATATTTATAGTCAAAGTTGAGAAAGAAAGACCGAAAAAGTCAATAGGGGACTATAATTTTGGGACGGAGGGAGTACATGAATTGTATTTATTGTCCAGTTAATTAACTGACTACATTAAATATCTTAACCACATTAATAGTATTTTGTATTGTATTTAATGTTAGTAAACGTGTTTTAGACAAAAATACACCGTTGGTCCCTAAACTTTTTCAAAAACATCGCCTGGCCCCCTAAGTTTGCAAAATTGTCGCCATACATCCAAAACTTGTGTTTTTGAGACTGATTGCGTCCTTTGACCTGTAATCCTAAGGTCAACGTCCGTTTTGAGTTATATTGTCAAGGGTATATAATAGTTCAAACACATTTTCCACTGTATGTTAGTTAAATCTAACCCAAACACCTTTAACATTATTAAAGTAGGTGTTAAACTTCATATTGAAGATGTAATGTGTGTGTTTCATACTGATGCGTCAAAGATTATCGAACTGAAAGATTGTTTGTGAATTAAGAATCTAGTCAGGTGTTAAACTTCATATTGATGTAGGTTGGATGTTTGGCCATCAATGATACATTACTCAATATGCAAGTGAAAATTCGTAGGGAATTAGCACGACCCAGCGATCAAATTCTTGGTGGGAATCATCAACTTTATAATGTTTTAATCACGGCTCACGCTTTTTAGCACTACGTACCATTCAGCTATAACTTCTAGTACATAACTTATATGTGATTTAAACATTCTGCCTATGGGAACAAGTGCAAGCATTTTTTGACATCGTAAATTCATTCAAAATATGCATGGTAACTAATACTTCAGCTTGTACAGAAACGTCTATTAAAAGCGAGGATGTATAGAGTCCGTGCCTTTCCATGGAAGAATTAAATGATGTCATGAAACCTAAATCCCAATTAGGATTACAAAATCTACTCAAAGCTTATGCAGAGGCCTTTTCAATGGGACAGAAAGTGCTTGCTGACGTGATGGTGAGATGAACCAATGAGAAAATAAACCCCATTGGTGCAGCTGTCGAGTGCACAACATTCAGTTTGTTCCAGGATGGTGATAATGAAAGATATGAATACTTTAAACAAGAAGCCATTAGGAACTTTATGAAATCATTGAGCGCGTTCCACAAGATCTTTCGGTATGGGCCGTTTGTTCATTTCATAGCTAATTCAGCCATTGTTGAAGCAATTCCATCTCAATCAGTTCACATAGTTGACTTTGACTCTTGTGAAGGAAGTCAATGGTCTATGATGATAGAAGCCATAGCTCAACAAAGAAAATCATTGACAATTACAAGCGTCAAACTAGAAGATCTTGACTCGGTGTTCGAAGAGACCAAGAGGAATGATTGGTCCTAAACGGTCAACTAAGTTTACCAGGTGATGGTCAACCAAGTCAAACGTCTAAAACCAACTAACCAAGGAGTATAGTGTATTCCCGGGTCGTTATGTCCCAGCGAGGTAAGCAATTGTATTTGAAAACGTTTTAAGTGATCGGGTGATTTAACAGGAGGATTAGGAATTTGATTTGAATGATTAAACTATGAGATTATGATTGAAAATAGCTTAGAAACACTATATTAACAATTACTGATGATCAGATAACCTAAAAACGTAAGTTAAATCTAAAAACGCGCGTTTGAATTTAAATTAAACGCGAACGCGCAAAATAAAAAGTGAAACGGGAGCAAATAAAATCCTACAAATGTGAAAATAACTTTTCTAAGATTCTAATGACAAAAGAAAATTTTAAGAAAAAAAAAATAATTTTTTGACTTTTTAATTATTTAATATTAATTAATTACTAATTACTAATTAAACTAATTTAAATTAAAATAAATACTAAACTAATTTAAATAATTATGAATTTTTTTTATAAAACTACTTAACAATTACAGGAGTCCTAAAAAATTATAAAAAGTTCCAAAACTTTATAAATAAACTATTTTATAATTTATTTACTTAATTATTAATTAAAAGCTAGTTAAACTAATTTAATTAAGAATAATAGCAAATGAACAGTAACAAATAAGAAACTATTTTCTAAAAATATTATTTAATTAATAAAAGCTAGAAAAAAATATAAAAAGATGCTAGAGATTAAAATTAAACACTAAATGATTTTATTTTTGATTTTTAACTAAAACTAATTAAACTACTTTTAATGACTAAAAATACCAAATAAAAAGATAAAATTATGAAACTTTTTATAAAAATACTGTGTGATACCAGGAACCTAGGAAAATTATGAAAACCACTAAGTGCTTAATAAAAAAAAATAGAAAATAAATAAAATAGATAAATCCTATTAAATAGAAGCTATCACTAAAAATTAAAATGATGATTTTTGGATTTTTCTTTTACAAATCTACTAAACTACTGAAATTATGGAACTTTTGTGAAAACAAACTTATATGAAACTCAAAATTAAGCTTGATACAAGCTTATGTTCCAATCAGTGAGCTTTTTGAGCTTTTTGATGTAGCAAAAGCTATTAATAAGCTTATACAAGGAGAACCAGAGGTAGCACAAGCTCACTGGAATCAAACTAAAACATGCAATTTCACGGACTAGTGATGCACAATGAGCAATTAAGCCAATTCAGACCCACTTACAGCCAAACAGGCCACATGCTCAACTGCAGGTCAAGAATAAGCTTGGGGCAAAAGCCCTAAAGCTTAAAATGAACTTGGATATAGTTACACAGCCAGGTGAGCTATCTGTGGAACCAAGAATCACCCAATGGGGCCCACTGGTGCACCCTATGGATCCCTGGGAAGTTGGACTGATCCAACAGATGTGGTGGCACAGGGCAAGAACACCCCCTGCAGCCTACTTACAGCACAAGAAAGGGGGACCAAAAAAATTGAAAAATTCCACTAAAATTATTTTTAGCTACACAAGCTGGCATACAATGAATCCCCAAAAGCTCAAAGGTACAAGTCAAATAATGAATCCATGAAAAATCTCTCAAATTTTGGTTTTCTAAACATGCATGCAAGTTTGACTTTGGTGATTATGAACCACAGTTGACTAAAATGAAACTAGACAGATCCTAGATGATTACTTGATGTTTGTAAGAACTAAACAAAGCCAAATCTATCTAACTAACCCATTTTTGAGTTAAATTCAAGGATTTGGTACACCAAATCACTAACAGTTAAGCTGTTGGTGATTGGAAGTTCAATTTGGACTTTTTCTATAAAATTGACCAAAGAAATAGTTACTATGGACTAAACTAAGCTTAAGAACAATGAACAAACAGACCCTAACCCTTAATAACAACAACAACTCAACACAATTGATTATTCCAAACACCCCTTAATGAAACTGTTTCAAACATTTGTACATCAAATTCTTGATCTAAACCATGAAACTACCAAACAAATCATGCATACTGATATGTGACACTTATTTGAGCTCAGAAACATGAACTTGAACAACCATAATCCATAAATGCCACACGGTTCAATCTTATGCAAAGTTGAAACAGTAGAAATTGAAAATGGATTCAATGCTTACAAAACTATGAATATTGAACTATACTGAATAAATCCAACTGTCAATCTCACAAATAAGCAGGAGCAAACAATGATAAGCAATTCATAAGCAGATTGAACAGTGAAATTCAAGTTTGAAAGAATCTCTTACAAAGCTTTCCTGCTAAATTGAGATGAACCAAGGACCATAGAATACTTCCTAATACTCCCCAAGGAGTTCTAAACCAGGGCCATCCTTCATTTACCCTGCTCATTGCATTTTCTTGATCTTTTTTTTTGATTTTTTTGATTTTCCTATTCTTTTTTATATTTTTGAGAATTTTTTGAGAGTTTAAATTAAGATTTGTTTAAGTCCTATCTGAGCTTGTGGAAAGCTTGTAAAGTACTTTTGTGACTTAACGAAACAGTGAAAACAACATTTAACTGATATTACACCTATATGAGGATTTTCATGGAATTCTTGCACAAACTTAGATTAACACAGATACACAAATTCTTTGATTGAATAGACTTTAAATTACACTAATAAACTTGAAGATACAATTTAAATACTAGTTTTAATAACTGAAAAAGAGTTTACAAGAATTTCGACATAATGTAAAAATAAGCTAAAAAACTACCAACTTCATTCCAGCTTCCTTGCTCCTTCTTATATCCAAGAATTAGGGTTTAGGGGTACCCTTTTGTCTTTTCCCAGCTGTAACTTTGACCATTGGATTGAAGGGGTTCAATCTTGACCCTTCATTTGTCTTGGCGCCAAAACCAATATTGGCATTTTCTTCTGATAACTTGCTCCAGGGTCTCAATCTTGGACTGGGGTGCTTGTTGTGATATAGGGATAATGATGGAAGGGGGGGGGGGGGGGTTTGAGTGGGAAGGTGATGATGGAAGTGGTAATATTTGCAGGGAGTCACGGGGTATTGTTTGGGGATGAAGGTCAAAGGGTCAGATTTGACCCTGTATTATTATTTTGAAAAGGGTGGAAGGTGGGCTGGAGTGGAGATGGGCCAGGAGGATGGGCTTGGGGTGTTGGTTGTGTTTGTGGATTGGGTGGGATTTGGATTTTTTGGGATAGTAATAATACTAGGTCCGTTTGGTTTTAGAAATGAATAAGCCCAAGGACCAATTTTGAAACTTGGGATTTTTGAGGGGGCTGAAACATAACTTTTCATAAGATGCCATAAGGATCAAAATTGTCACATTTGAATAACCCAAGGACCAAAGATATATTTTCCAAATTTTAAAAACTCTAGGGGCTGATTTTGTCACATTTGCAAAGTACAGGGACCAAACATGTAATTTTCCCAAAATTTTCACCCAAGGATCATATTTGATAACATTTGATTTTTAAATGACTTGGGTTGACTTTCCTTTCATTTTAAACCTTCAGGGACTAGTTTTGTCAATTTATGAAACTTGAGGGACTGAAACTGCTAATTATGCAAACTTTGTTCGTTTTTCATTTGTTTTTAAACATTTTGCATCTAAAACATATAAAACACAATTTTGGGATAATTTCTGTATTTTGATGCATTTCTGAGTGTTTTTGGATGTTTTGGCAGTTCAGATACGATAAAAATGATGAGTATTTACACACTCATCAAGGAACCTCTTTAACATCGCACAAACTTTTGGTCTTAATTTAATAGTACAAGATGGGCATCACCCAAATGGTGCAACAAATAGATTTGTGAAGAAAAGGAGACTTTATGGTCTTTAACTGTATGGCTGGGCTACCGCATATGGGAAAGACAAGGAGAACAACTCAAGTTGGAAATTGTTTGAGCATAGCGAAAGCGGTTTTAGCCATAAATGATGGGATCATAACATTTGGAGATGGCGAAGGTGACGAAAGAATGTGAAAATCTTCAAGGGTTTTTTTTTTTTTTTTTTTTTTTTTTTTTTTTTTTTTTTTTTTTTTTGATAGGAAACTGGCACACTACAAAGGATGGTCATGGAGCCCCTTTTGTTGTGCCATTTATATCCTCAAAATCCTGGTTACAAACATGGGAAGAAAAAAGAGAACACGGCTTCTCCAAATAGTATTGGTTTTGAAGGGCGACCGATGAGTATGAAAGTTTAAATGTAGCTAGAGAACTAGTGTGATGGAAGCTGAAAGTCCATAATGGAATCAGAGTCAAAGGATACAACAGAAATGAATTATTTGGGACGTTGTGAATACTAATACTTACCGTTTGACCCACTCATAAGAAAAACAAGTTGACCCATTTTGACATGAATGGGTTGTAATTGTCATTTAGCATGCATATGATGAAAATGTTCCCTTGTAATTATTAGTTTTGTTGGGTATAAGTTGGTTTTTGCCCCTTTGAAAATAATAACCATAAATGAAATATGAAGCACTTTCATCATATAAATGACATTTAATAGGCCTGAGAAGGTTTCTAGGATTGCATAATACAAAGGTTATACAACTCTCATCCATTGATTGTTTACTAAACATAAAACAAATTTACAATGCACCTGGTTTCTTGAAGGTAGTTATCTAATCTGTGTCAAAGTTACATAAAATTCAACTAAAAATATTCGGATAACCTGTTACACCTGATCATGAATAATTAGTTTAAGCAACTCACAACATAATCATCTAAATGATGAAGGATTACATGTAAACCCACAACCTGATTATCAAAGTTAAATAATAGCATAAGTATGAAACGCACACATTACATCTTCAATATGAAGTTTAACACCTACTTTGATGATGTTAAAGGTGTTTGGGTTAGATTTAACTAACATATAGTGGAAAATGTGTTTGGACTATTATACCCTTGATAATATAACTCAAAACGGACATTGACCTTAGGATTACAGGTCAAAGGACGCAATCGGCCTAAAAAACACACGTTTTGGACACATGGCGACGATTTTGCAAACTTAGGGGGTCAGGCGATGTTTTTGGGAAAGTTTAGGGACCAACGGTGTATTTTTGTATGTGTTTTAATTAGTTGTACTTTTAGCTTAAGAATTTGTAATGCTGAATTATAGTATTTAGATTTAATGTTAGAAAATGTGTTTTAATTAGTTGTACTTTTTGCTTAAGAACTTATAATTATATTTAATGTTAGAAAATGTGTTTTAATTAGTTGTACTTTTAGCTTAAGAACTTGTAATAATGAATTTTAAGTTTATTTTTTTTAAATGGCTAAATGTTTTATAAAATAGTATATGATGAATGGTTAAACATGTGTCCCATTCCTTTTATTTTTCCCCGCTTAAATTGCAATAAATTCTTTTAAATATCTTGTAGATATTGGGTTTCCTTCTAAAATATGCAAGTACTTGTAAGATAGCAGTGACTTTAGTAAGGCATAGGCATCCAATACTGTCCTAGCAATGCTTTTGCATCTAATGTTCAATTGCTCATGTAAGTGAAGATATGTTTATTCATCTACAATATCAAGATAATATTAGTTCATAAAAAAATAACAAAAAAAGTAACATTGTTCTAATAGTGTTAGCTAGTTTAGTGATCACACGCACGTCTCAGTGCTCAGCAAAGACCCCGTAACTCACACGATCTTTGTTGATGGGTCTCTCACGATTTTCCTTCTGATTTCTAGTTGATTCCTTCCGCAAAGGAAACTTTGTTTGTTGATCCTCTACATTGTTATCAAGATGGTCTTCGGCCATCTTCATTTTTGTAGTACTGACATCAACCTTCTGATCTCACTAATCTACACGCTTCAAGGGGGTGTACCAAGTGCTCAGCGTGCTTAGTGAATACTACAAATTTCGAGAGGCGAGCGCAGCCGCTTGATTAATAAGACTATTTGTTAGACATGATTGAGTTGTTGGCATATCATCTTCATCTAGAAAGCTAGACCCGTTCCATACTTCCATATAGTACTTGTAGTTCTCATGTTTTATATATATCTTGCAAACCTTTATGCAACGTGTGCTTTACTAATCTTGAAGACATTATTGTTTATGTAGTTGTGCTTGGCATGTCTTTATTTTTTCCCAGTTAGTTGACCAATGACCACTTGATCCTATTGACACTTTAACAGATCATACATATCCTTGCAATAATTTATAATTCAATTCTTTGATACAATTTTCGTAATGTAACTTAATTCGTATGATCTCAAAAACTTTGATCACCTCACCCCACAATACACAACATCTAAAATGCACCTTAATATTCTCATTTTTGTGTTCATCCAATTTATTTGGAGTGTAAAGGGAAACCTACCGGCCCCGTATAACCCGTTCGATGACATTGCGGTTAATTGCGGGTCAATTGGGAACTCGTCTGCACTTGACGGGCGGGAATGGACCGGAGATGTGGGAACCGGGTTCAGTCTTTCAAGAAAGCAAGCTGGGAACTCGATAAGCTCGAGAGCAGTCCATACGTCACTTTCGGGTGATCCAGTTCCATACTTAACGGCTCGAGCCTCCCATTCTACCTTTTTCTACACATTTAAACTTCAGCCCGGTCCTAAATTCATCCGGTTACACTTCAATCCAGCTTCTTACATTGGGTTCGAAAAATCTACCGATTTCTTTAATGTGCAAGCGGGACCATACAAGCTCCTACACAACTTCAGTGCCTCCATAACTGCTCGTTCACTAGGCGTAATCTCTTTTTCTAAAGAGTTTTGTGTAAGTGCTGAAGAGACTCGAGAACTAACATTAATGATATCTCCCTCTTGTACTAATGCATACGCTTTTGTGAACGGAATTGAAATCATTTCAATGCCTTCTGGTCTCTACTACACGCCCGAAGGTGAACAAGGAGCAGATGTCGTTGCACCACACAAATATAAGTACTACATTGACAACACAACCGCACTAGAGACCGCATATCGGTTAAACATGGGAGGAAGTTCTGTTTCTCCAATCGAAGACACGGGCATGTTTAGACGATGGTCAAAAGACTCAGATTACATGTTGGAAAAGAAGACAAATTCTCAGGTATATCATGCTACTAGTATGATCAAATACACAAACATACCAACATATTCTGCACCTCTTAAAGTTTATCAAACATCATGGTCAACAAAATCATCTTACATTAAAAAATCAACAACTTTTACATGGAAGTTACCTGTTGATTTAGGATTTAGGTACCTTGTTAGGCTTCATTTCTGTCAACATGAACTCCCAGATTCTAAGAGGGCTAAGAAGGGTCACGGGGAATTTGGGATTCTTGTTAACAACCAAATAGCCGAGACAAATGCTGATGTTACCAAATGGGGTGGCGGGTACGGAGTTGCAGTGTATAAAGACTACGTGACAACAATTAGAGGCGATAAAATGGATGGTAAGACTGATCTTTCAATTGTCATATTTTCAAAGAGCGGGTTGACAGAGGGAAAGTTGAATGGGTTGGAGGTGTTCAAACTAAGTAACCCCGATGATAGTCTTGCGGGTTCAAACCCTGAGTTTCACCCACATTCATCGTCGGGTTGGATGCCCATGTTGCCAGCTTTTGGTAGCCTAAACTCAATTGCAACAAAACTGATAATTTTATTCACGTTATTGAATATAATTGTGTATATTCAAAGATGGTTTTGGGAGGAAAAGCTCGGGAAAAAAAGCGTACCATCACAGTCATCATTGTCATCATCAGATGATGCTTGTCGTTGTTTCTCACTTGCAGAGATCAACTCAGCAACTTGTAATTTCGACAAGGCATTGGTGATAGGCATGGGTGGATTCGCAAAGGTGTATAAAGGCGTGATTGATGATGGTACTAAGACCGTTGCTGTAAAGCGAATGAGTTCAAGATCACAAGAAGGATCTCTCGAGTTTTGGATGGAGATTCAAATGATATGGAGGCTTCGTCACAATCATCTCGTTTCTCTCGTTGGCTACTGTGATGATGGAATAGAGATGATCCTTGTTTACGAGTATATGCCTCATGGGACACTCGCAGAACATCTTTTTAAGCTAAGTCCCGATGATACTAGAGACTTCACACCACTAACGTGGGACCAGCGACTAAAGATTTGCATCGGTGCAGCTCGTGGACTCGACTACTTACATACTGGCACTCATCATGGAGTCATTCACCGTGATGTCAAGACATCCAATATTTTACTAGACGAGAATTTTGTTGGTAAAATTTCAGATTTTGGACTATCGAAAGTGGAGAACACGAGCCAATTGTTAGCGAAATCTTATGTTAGCACAAACATAAAGGGAACGGTAGGGTACCTCGATCCAGACTACTTTTTGTCCCGTAAACTGTCAAGAAAATCGGATGTTTACGCGTTCGGTGTTGTCTTATTTGAAGTATTATGTGGAAGACCAGCAGTTGATCCCGGGCTTGAGGAAGATCAACGCAGCCTTGCTATTTGGGCACGACAAAGCATCCGAGAAGGTAAACTAGATCAGATCATCGATCCACATTTAAGAGGCGAAATCTCACCTCATTGCCTGAAAGTTTTTGTCGAATTAGCAGAAAAATGCTTGGAAAATCAACCAAAAAAAAGACCGAGCATGGCTAAGATCATCTCGGGCCTTGAATTTGCACTTGAACAGCAAGAAAGAACAAATTGGTTCATACCTGAAGAACCAGCATATAGTAGTACACATTCAGTCTCTAGTTCACCAAAATCAGAACAATCGACATCAAGTGGGAGTAAAAAGAGTCTGAAACCGAGAAGATTGAAGAGCTGGAGATGGGATTTGCTATGGAATGCTGCAAAAATCGCGAAAATGGACTCATTTGTTTCCGTAAGTAGTTCAAAAACCTATGAAGATTGTTGTCGCCGGTTCCTTCTTTCCGAGATTCACTCGGCGACAAATGATTTCGATGAAAATCTAATAGTAGGCACAGGTGATTTCAGTATAGTGTACAAAGGTTACATCGACTACGGAAGTAGAGTAGTAATCATGAAGCGGTTCAAGAAGTTCATGCTCGAGAACTGGTCAAAGAAAACAGACTTCCCGTCTGAATTTTGCAAAGAAATCGAGATGTTATTCCAGCTTCGTCATCCGAATTTAGTTTCACTTATTGGATATTGCTACCATAAATCTGAGATGATTCTGGTTTACGAATACGTGGCTAACGGAAGCCTTCGTGATCATCTTTACGGAAGCCAAAACACTGAGCCGCTCAATTGGAAACAAAGATTACAAATATGCATCGATGCAGGACAAGGTTTGGACTTCCTTCAAACAGGGGGCGTGAAAACCGTTCTTCACCGTGACGTCAACCCAGGAAACATTCTTTTGGACGAGAAATTGGTTGCAAAAGTTTCTGATTACGGTCTCTCGAAAGTCGGTCCACTGTACGCTGTTTCGGATAATCTCACCAATGTTCTCGGTAACTGCTTAGGGTATCTCGATCCCGAATGTATGTTCGCCAATGGCACAAAACCGACAGAAAAATCTGATGTTTACTCGTTCGGTCTAGTTTTGTTAGAAGTATTATGCGGTCGAAAGTTAGAAGATCACATGCTTCAAAGAGATCAAGTGTTTTTAAGAAGCTGGGTAGAGAGCAACATAGCCAAAGGGAGTATTCTTAAAATAATTGACCCAAGTTTAAAGGGGAAAATAGCGCCCGCATGCTTGAAAGAGTTCATCAAGATTGCTGAACGTTGTTTGGCTGACCAGAGCACCGAGCGACCATCAATGAGTGAAGTCGTTAAAGGCCTTAAATTAGCAGCACAAGAGCAAGAATCAGCAAAATCAAACTATGGCAGTTTTTCCCTAAAAGTGTAACTTATATCGAATTAATTGAAGAATGTTATACTAAGCCCGCTTTCGTAAATTTGTTGATTAAATGATGAATGTTACAATCGTATATTATACATAGCCCTACATACAAATTTTGTTCTCACCATACATAGGATCTTTGTGTGTTGTGTAATGTGTGTTGTGTGCGTGAAATAGACAGATTACAATGAGTCTTAGCTCATTGCCTCTGTAAACAAATACATCCATACCGTTGCCATGCGGATAAAACTTGATGGTCAAGACTATGTATCACCATTTTGAGGAACTTGTAACTGCCTCCTTACTAGTGCAGTGTAAATCCCGTCCAATCTAAGAAGCTCGTCATGTGTTCCGCTTTCAGCAATCTGGCCATCAGATATAACAGCTACAGTATCAGCACTCTTTACAGTTGATAGCCTATGTGCTATCACTAGGACCGTCCTTCCTTGCATTAGTGAGTCCATTGCATCCTGTCCATACAAAAACATGCACACCACAATTAACTCACAAACTCTAATGTGTGTGTGAAATAGTGTGTATGTTTACATGCGTTCAAATTCACCTGAACTAGATATTCACTCTCAGCATCCAACGCACTGGTGGCTTCATCTAATAGCAAGACTCGAGGATTCATTAAGAGTGCTCTGGCAATAGCTATTCGTTGTTTTTGGCCTCCTGATAACCTCAATCCACGTTCCCCTACCACCGTTTGATACTTTTCTGGAAAGGACGTCACAAAATCGTGGGCATTTGCCATTTTCTGTTGTATAATTGTGACCCAATTCAATAAGTAATATAAATTCAAATAATTTAATTTGAATGAAAAAAAAAAAAAAAAAAAAAAAAAAAAAAAAAAAAAAAACCCTTACACAAACTTTTTCGATATCGGAAGTGCTGGCTTTGCCATCAAATCCGTATGCAATGTTATCTTCTATAGAACAGTTGAACAAAACAGGCTCTTGGCTCACGATACTCACCTTAAAAGCAGAATATGCACAAGTCAAAGTTAAAGTCAGAGTTAATGTCAAAGTCGTTGTCTTGCTGATTAGAAAGTAAATACCTTTTTGTGTAGAAACTCATGCGATATTTCAGGTAAAGGGACCCCGTTTAGCAAAACCTTTCCATTCACTGGATCATAAAATCTTTCGATCAAGTTTGCTATGGTGGTCTGCAGAAACACACGTCAACAAGATTTAATGGCTCAAAGATTTATTTTATGTAAATAAGATGGTGATCTTTGAAAAATACCTTTCCACCGCCACTTGGACCAACTAGGGCTACTTTCGAACCAGGTCTCAGCTTTAATGTGATCCCCTGACAATCTATTTCATTAGTACAAGAAACATTGAGCGGATATCTGTTAGACTTTGACTAATCAGAGAACACTCTAAATCTATTACCTTAAGTACCATATGGTTAGGGCGAGATGGATAAGCAAACCAAACATCATCTAGTTCGACATCTCCATCAGGGTCGCTACAATTACAAACTGCAAAATCAGTACCACAAGTAATCAAGGATACAATCAGTTAGGGAATAACTTATGAAGAGAGGACTGACCCAACAGGACATTGCTCCCCTGCTTTAGCCATGCTCGACACTCGGTCTAAAAGCTGAAAAACTCTCCTACTTGCCCCTGCGGCTTTCATAGCTGTTGTATATAAGCCCGATAATGAAGATATCGAAGAGCCAACTACAAACCAGATATTCAGTTAGTGTAATAATCCAGAACTGTACTATCCGTAAACAATCAATATATTGACAAAGTTGAAATTGCATGTGTACCAGTGAGGCTGTATAGAATGAAGGATGTAAGAGAGCCAGCAGTCATCGATCCTATTATAGTCAAATAAGCTCCATATATCACGACCGTAATCACAGACAATGTTGATGCTCCACTCATACCACCAGAAAAGACACCCGTGAGTTTCTGTCATGTATACAAGACATTAGAAAGATTTAAATAAATAAATAATAAAAAATAAAAAATAAACAAAAAAATCCATAAAAGGAGATAGATGATGCATAAATAACACTTACTGCTTGTCGGAGCCCGAGCTTTAATGTCTCATCAACTTTTTCACCGTAGGTTGAAATTGCATATGATTCTTGTGCAAATGATCGTACTGTTCTGATGGCCCCAAAAGATTCCTGTACATAAATATGCGTTAAGAATTTATACGAAAAAGTCAAACAGAGGTCCTAACGACGGTATGTAAGCACAAACCTCGGCAATTGAGGCAGCAACTGCAGCTGCAGCTTGTGTTGCATGGGAGAGTTCTCGGAGATATCTTCCAAAATAGCGTACAGCTACAGATATTATTGGTACAACAACCAAAGCCAGCACTTCATAAAACGAGAAAAAGAAAAAGATTGTCAATAGTAAATCATGTTCAATTTATGTCATTAGGTAAATATTATTATTATTATTTTATTTTATTTTATTTTTTATTTTTTATTTTTATTTTTTAGAAATGCTGTCATTAGGTAAATAATACAAATCAAAACTCACAAGTTAACTTCCAAGAAGAAGAAAACATGAATCCGAGACCAATAAATGCAGTAGTCATGTTTCGTAGAGCCTCTGATAGATTAGTGGTTGCAGCATTTTTTATTATTTGGGTGTCTTCTGATAATCTGCTCAGTAGCTCCCCTGTTCGAGTAACATCATAAAAGGCTATTTCCTGCATAACGGGCATGTCAGATAATGGATCAAAGCGGGTCTTCTTGACTCACGTTCGTCCTTGCATATCATTTTTAGAGAATTATGCATCAAATCCAAATGGTGTAACATTATTTTGACTCACCTGGTGCATAAGGTGGCCGAATAAGTCCTTTCTCAAACGTGCAACAACCCGTTCACTAGCAGAAGAAAACAACCACGCCCGGAGTGCTGTTGACAATGAACTAAGACCAAAAGGTTATATATACAGTTATATGATGCTCAGTTTATTCATTTGGAAGAAATAAACATACCCAACAACAACCACCACAACAACCGCTAGTATAGTGTCCTTGACAGCATTCAGAGCTTCAGTTTGTTCTTCAGGAGTCTTTATATCTCTTGATACAATATCAATAATCTGCCCACCAAACGATGGCTGACCATTGAAAGTTGAAACAAGGACATGACACGTTATAATTTTCTCAAAACGAACTAAAATTATCTATATTTGTTTTGGATAACTTTACCAACTTAGAAAAGTGCATACAATTAGCAGACTGGAGGTAGAAGCGATCAATAATGCAATGGTGGCAACAATGAGGGTCCCTGCATCAGGCTTTGCCTACAATATAACCAGAAGAACACGATTATTACATCTTACAATATAACTTAACAAAACAGACACATGTAACAAACTTTACTCACCAGAAGTAGAACCCTGGAAAATCCAACATTTGCAGCCTAAAACCGTATCACCAATATCGTTTATCAGCAAGTAACTACTTAAGAAAAAGAAACTTAACTTGAAAATGTAAATGATGATCACCTGTACTGCATCCCCATACTCGAGATCTGTTGCTGGACCATTTGATGATCCGATATCATTATCATTTCTCTTTACCTACAATCAAGACACACTAAATTTACACTAAGGTGCTCCAAACAATCACCAATCATAATCTAATATACGAAAAAGACGCTAGCAGTTTCAAAACAAACCGCTTATACTTTTCATAGGTTAGCATAATGTAGCTCACTTATAGGCTTATAAATCATGAAATTATAGGAAAACTCAAAGGCCTTCAATAGTCCATACCAAAGAAAATAAAGTTAAAACACAGCTTACCCATGAAGAACTGGCAATATTTTAAGTACCAAAAAACTTATTATAAGCCTTTTTTAGGGTGTGTTTGGCACGGAGCTTTTAACCGCAGTGAGCATTGAGCGTTGTGATCTTTAATGGTCGTTTGTCAAGCAGCAAGTAACTATCTATTTTTTTGAAATACTCATTTTCCAACGCTCCATGAAGTGGCATTTAGGATCGTTGAGCATTTAGGACTTGTTTTAATGTTTACAAATTATGATTACAGCTACAGCTACGTTACCAAACTTTTTTACAAAAAGACTTGCTGCTCACTGCTACCAGCTACTTTTGACAAACACACCCTTAATCTTTCTAACACTAGCTGTTCCAAAAAATTATACTACTATTTCTCAATTAAAAACTTCATAAAAACAAAAACTTCAATTCTTAAACAAGGGTTTTCTTCCAAAATAAAACTTGAAGTTAACCCAACTGAAAAACAAACAGCATTTAACTAAAAAAAGCAAAACCCCATAACATATTAAGGCTAAAACAGAATAGTTAACCATATAAAAAATTTAAAAAACATAAATAAATAAAGAAATGAAAACTTACATCTTTCTTGATCAAGGGAACTCGATCACCACGACCAGAAGACATAATTGAACGACTTGTCCAATCCAAATGTTTCTTCTTACCCATTTCACAAGATTTCAATAAACCCTATAAAAACAATACAAACATTCTTGTTTTAAGGTTTATTTATCAAGAAAATGAGAAAAAACGAATTTATTCGGAGAACACTGATTGATGAATCCAATGTCGACTTTTTTTCTTTTTTTCTTTGTTAACGACATAATGTAGTCGAATTAAATGATTGATTAATAATTTTGTGTTATTGGTAACCACATTAAATTGTCTTTTTTCTAGAAAAAAACTTTGTCTTTACAGAGTTACTTAAAAATGATAAGAGCGTTAACTTATTGATCTGTTCCGGTATTTTTTTAGCCTCGTACTCGCACATACCATAATTGACTTATTTATATACAATTACATGTTTATATTTAAGTATGTGTTAAAAGATAAACATTTTTTCTTTTAGTTAAGCGCGTTGCAGTATCGGATACCCTGAAATTAATTTTTCCGGTGAATTATATGTATTTGAGTTTATTATATTCTTTTTGAAATTAAATTTACAGATATAAAGAATTTCGTTTAACTCGTGCTCGTTCGGGCTTGAGCCGTTTGGCCCGCACCCGTTCGGGCTCAAGCCCATTTGGCTCGTTGCCCGTTAGGGCTTGAATATTTGTATAATATGCTTTATTATTTGTATTAGTAACATTTAATTCAGGAGTTGTGTTTAATTTGGTTGTACAATATGTTTGATAATTTGTGTTTCTTATGTAATGGGTGTTTTAATAGCTGTATTAATTGTATTTATTGACCAGTTAATTAATTGACTAAATTAAATAGCATTAATGTGGTGTACACTACGCTTTTTGTCTTCTAAGTCTGAAAATTATGTGCATTAAAGTGGTGTAAACTATGATTCTTTTCTTGTAAGTCTTAAAAAATTACAAGCATTGAAAGCTATACTTGTAGCAACCAAGATTTTTTAAAGACACTTAAATTTTTAGGCTTTTAATTATATGTGTATGCATGATGAGTGTGTAAATACTCATCATTTCTGTCACATTTAGACTGCAAAAACATCTGAAAACACACAGGAATGCCTTAAATACATAAAATATCACTGGATTGTGTTTTTATGCAAAATGATTGAAAACTGATGAAAAACAACATATTTCACATAATTTACAGTTTCAGTCCTTAAACTTTGAAAAATTGGCAAATCTAGTCCCTGGTAAATCAAAACATGTAAATTATCATCAAAGGTCCTTAGGGATTCATAAGTTGTCAAGTTTAGTCATTTAAAGTTAAAAATTGCAAAATGACAACTTCAGTCCCTCAAGTTTGAAAAATATCAAATTTAGTCCTTAAGGTTTTAAAAATGGAAAAATATTAAAAATAAACCTTGTACTATTCTTAAATGTCATAATTGGTCCTTTTGATAACTTTTGGGAAATTACAATTTCACCCCTCAACTTTGGAAAAATTACATAAATGGTCCTCGGGTGTTTCAAATTGTAATAAAATGCAAAATAGGTCCTTTGGTTTATCTAACTTGACATTATTGGTCCTTGTGATAACTATGGAATTGTTACAGGTTTAGTCCTTGAAGATTTCAGAAATTACAAAACTAGTCTTTGGGCTTTATTACTCTACAACCAAACCGGACCCTTAATATATAAACCCAAAAATCCAAAACCAAAAATAATCCAAACCAAACACCCTTACCCAGCCCACCACTCAGGCCCAAAACAAACCCCAGCCCACTCCCCTTTTTATATAAAACGGGTTTGACCCCGTTTGACTTCCCCAAAACCGCCAAAACCACCACCACTGTTCACTCTCCTCTCCCACCCCTGCAACCTGTAAACCAGGGTGGTTTTCCACCACCACCTCACCCCCCAGCTGGCTACTCTATACCCTCCACCTCACTCATCCACTTCCATACCCCCTCCATGAGGCATTTAATGCTTCTTCACCATTTTTCTTCCAAAATCATATCATATCCTCTGTTTTCAACCTAAACCCCCAACTTGGCCACCAAACTACTTTTCCTTGTCCCCCTCCACCTCCACAATTCTTTAATTACAGCAGAACTAAACCTAGCCACCTGTTTCAATTTTGGCGCCAAAATTGCCACTTGTACGGTTTTGATGAAAGAGGTGAATCCAATGGCTAGAATCAAGTGGGAAAGTCTCAGAGGACATCTGTGAAGCTCAAAAAGTCATTATAAAGAAGAAAGGAAGCAATGTGGAAACTATCTAGTGTAATTTCATTTTCTTAATGTCGAATTAGTTAATTTTCTGAGTTCCAGTGTATTTCAAGCTTTCAAACTTCTTAGTTATCTTATTCAGTGTAATATTAATCTTTTCTATTAATCAAATTCAAGGTTTCAGTTCAATTTTCAGTTTATGCAAGTTTACTTTAATTTCAAAATTCTACAATTGCTTATGTGTTATTGTAGTTGATGTTAAGGACTTACAAGCTCACTTAAGCTCCTTAGATAGCTTCTGTAAGCTATTAGAAACTCTAAAAATAGTTGTAACCTAAAAAAGCAAAAATACAAAAATAATACAATTAAATAGTGAAAAATAAAAAAATTAATGAAGATGATGAAGAAAGCAAGGAGCAGGGTGAATTTTGGATTGCCTTTGGGTTAGTGGTTCTGTGGAGAACCTATAGGATTGTTCTTGGCTCTTGGTTTCATGGATTCAGCTTAATTGCTCATTTGTAAGCTTTTGTTCTATTTTAGTCTTTTACTGTATTAGTTGGTTAAACTTGATAATACGTGTGTTTCTGTGCTTCATCAGTACTACTTAGTCATAATTTAACTTAAAATAGATTGGTTGTTTGTTGAAATTTGTTGTTGCAAGAAATTCCATTTCACAGTTAAAATAGCACCTTGGTCATTCCTGTGTTTCATGTTTACTTTGTTGTTGGTTTATGCTTATTTAATCTTGGTTTATGCTAATACACGGATAGGAGTCAGTGTTGAGATCTAAATTAATAAGTTGCTTTGAAATTCAAGATTTCACCTTCTTTAAAGGAGTGTTTGGTTCAAGCTGAGTAGGTGTTTATTTGTTGTTGTACCTGCACCATTTCTGTCTCAGTACCATTCTTGGGCTCAAATAAGGCTAATTTAACTTTAACTTTGGAAGTTTTAATGAAAAAAGTCAAAATCATGGTTAATGTGCCCACACAGTTAACTGTGTAAGTTTTTGAGAACCATAACCACTCAAATCTTTGCAAAAGTGTTCAAGAAAGCTTATTTTAGTTTCATTGTAACTGCTAATATCATGATCATCCAGAAAACCTAGATTAAAAGTCACCAAAGTCAACTTATCAAGTTTTCATAAAAAGTCAAAGTGCAAGGTCAAGCAGAAAATCATTTATTGCATGAATTTTGTGGAATTTTGTGTTAAGATTTAGGTTTTGAAACTTCTTGTGTGTAAAATCTACCAGCTAAACTTGAGATTCCCACATCTCTTGTAATTTTGTGAATTTTCTTTGTGGACCAATTTGCCCCTCAAACACACTTGCAGGGGAACTGGCTCCCCTGCTACACAGATCTGCACCACCACCACTACAACTTTGGTGGTTGATTCTGAGCTACTCAGTGGGTCCCACAGGCCCCAAGTTGGTTCTTTCAACCCCCCTCCTACCTACCTTCAAGTTTTGAGCTTGGTTTTGAGCTCAAGCTCAGTGGACCCCACCTGAATCCTCCCATAAACTTTGTCCCATTTCTGTCTCAGTCCATCAATAAGCAATAGCTTATTGTGGCTTATTAGCTTATTCTGGGAGCTTATCTTATCAAATTTAGCTTAAACATGTCCAAATAACTTAGGTGAACCAGAATCCACCCTTGTGGACCCCACATAAGCTCATTTGAGCTTATTTCTTAGTTTGGTCAAACTTACTCAACTATCAAAGCTAATAAGCACTCACAATGCTTATTTTTGATTTCCAAATTAGTTGTTTTTACAAAAGTTTCATATTTTAAGTATTTTAGTAGTTCTGTAAAAGAAAAATTAGAAAAAGCCAAATTTAATTATAATGATAGCTTCTATTTAATAGAAATTATCTTTTTAATTTTCTTTTCAGCTTATTTATAAGCACTTCTGCATTTTTATATTTTCATTAAATCTATTTTATATTAAAGTACTTTTATAAATTTTTCCAGATTTTTCCTTTGTCATTTAGTGTTTTTTAGAATTAATATTAGTTTAATTAATTTTTAATTAATAATTAAGAATTAAATAGCAAAATTATATTTTATTAAGTAACACATAGTTTTTATAATTTTCCTAGCTTTTATATAAGTAAAAACATTTTTAGGAATTTTTCTAGAATTTCTACTGCTCATTTTCTATTTTTTATAATATAATTAGTTTAGTTGGTAATTAATTAATAATTAGAATAATAATTAGTAAATTAGTTTAAAATACATAAAACCAATTTTTTATAATTTTTTAGGATTCCTGTGATGGTTAGTTAGATTTATAAAAATCTTCTTAATTATCTAAGTCTTTTTAGTATTTGTAATAATTAAAATCAGTTTAATTAGTTAATTAATAATTAAATAATAATTAATTAATAATAATTAGATAAATAGTGTGAAAAATATAATTTTAGTTTTAAAATAAGTTTTATAATATTTTAGACTTTTAAAAATTTTAATTTTATTTTTCTAGACTTATTTTTCATTTTCTTACTTATTAGTGAATTATTAAATAATTAAAAATAGTTATTAAATAATAATAATTAATTAAATAGTTATAAAAATAATTTTAAATTTCCAATAATTTTCTTATAAGTTTAGGATTCCAAAAATATAATTTTCACATTTGTGGGAGTTGTATTTGACAGAATTCACGTTTAAATTCGTACGTTTACGTATATTTAAATTTAAACGTACATTTTATATCTTTTTACATTTTTAGATGTTATTAACTTTTAAATAAATTAGTAATTATAAGATAAATATTTTAAGTTTATTTAATTTGCATTTAAGCCCCTAAGGCATACAAATTCCTACTATAGTTAAAATCGTTTTTGTTTCTTACGTTTACGTTTAAATATTAAACGTATGCGTTTTTCAGTTCCTTTTCATTTGTGCTGTGGAAAACTAGAATGGGGGGTTGAATAGTTTACCGTTTAAAAACTTTAAACTTGTTGTATCAAATGTCTATTTTTAGCTTGTTCTAATATAAAAGATGTTACTTGTAGTTTATGACTAACATCACTTAAAACATGTTATCACACAAGTACAATCAACAAGTCACAACACAAACAATCACATAATGCAAACATTAAAGTAAGGCAATAAGTAAAAGGAAAGTGCAAATCGAACACGAGGATTTATAGTGGTTCGGTCACGGATCTCCTCTCCGCCCTACTCCACTCCTCGAGTACCCAACTCGAGAGTTACTTCACTAGATCAACAACCTCCCTTTTCGGCGGAGAAAACCTTACAATCGTCGCTTACACTTTTACCGACACAAAGCTAGATGTCGAGTTCTTTTACAAGGGTACAACCACTCCCGTTCGTCGCTTACACTTTTACCGACACTAAGCTAGATGTCGAGTTCTTTTACATGGGTACAACCACTCCCGTTCGTCGCTTACACTTTTACCGACACTAAGCTAGATGTCGAGTTCTTTACCAAGGGTACAACCACTCCCGCTATGTTTTGTGGCCCAACATAAAAACCTTGTGTTTTATGGCACAAACACATAAACCTTCTAATCTATATTGTTATGATACAATGATGATCCAAGACATAAAAGTCTAATGGATATGCATGCCTAATCTACATGAACTCCTTGAATAAGAAGTCTTCAACTATTGAGGATGTCAAGTGCCCTTGAATCTTCATATGTTAGAATGCTTCAATGAATGATGACTTCAAGATCTTGTAACCTTCTTGGTGGATCATGAAGTATGATATGCTTACAACAAAGATGAAAGTTAGAAGCATTATGATCATCATTGAAAGGGTGATCTACATGGTTTCCTACTTATCTATGTGTGTGTGTTTTATTTCATCTTTTCATCACCCATTTATGAGAAAACCATGGACTACTATTTATAGGAAAACAAGTAAAGAGGTTTTTCTAAAACCATTTTCCTAAAACTAGCAAAAGTAAAAACCATGTTCTAGTCACTTTCACAATGTCACATCTAGTAAATACTAGTCAACATGCATTGAACCAAATATGGAATACTTCCAAAAATGTGTAAGAGTATTGCTAGTCAAACACATAAACCTTCCATAAATGCATGATGTGACATATATATATTTCTATTTTAAGATTTAGATATATATGAAAGTAAACTTGTATATATTACCTAAGTAATGTTATTATAGTAAGTTAATGAGTTATTAAAAAATGTTTGATTCCTAATGTCATCACATTTTTGTCATTTGTAAAACTTACTAATATTACTTTAACACCTAAAGTGGCACTTATTCTATTTGACACCTATAGTGCACTTTGACACCTAATATACTTAAAGACGCTAAAAGTATTTTAGTCATTCTAAATGGTTGGTCAAGGGGTTTGATCATAATGCTACATAACAAACATGTACGAACCTGTGTTGTAGCATACGATGACTCGAGACGTTGAGAGGTGTTGAATGTTTGTTGAGACAAAGTATGATTACAAGTAACTTGTACATTTTACGTTATGTATCAAGTTATACGTTTGTCATCAATCAAAACAAACGAGACTGTATAGATTAAATATCGTAATATTTGCACTAACAATCTCCCCCTTTTTGATGATGACAAAATATGTAAACGTGATAGAACGTAAAATGTAAAAAGTTACTTGTGTCCGTATTACTTACTTGTATCCGCAACACACCTTCTACATTTCCTTCTCCGTTTACACTCTTCTCCCCCTTTGTCGAAACAAAAAGGGGTGTGTCCTTGGAGTTAACTTAATTTCTCCCCGAAATGGCGAGCTTGTATCATCCCTATTGAAGTGAATTCTTCAACTCCAATTTCCTAAGGTTGTTAGCGGATCCATGGATCAAATTAAGTTCCTTGACCTACACCAAGGTTAGTGTTGTGCAACAAAAAAAAATTATACGAAAAAAGCATGATGAATAAAAATCATTTTGGACTATGTTGACTTATCTCCTTCTTTTTGTCGTAACACAAAGGTGCGTCGAAGAATGAGAATAAAGAAAAATGCGTGCATGCTTCCCCTAGATTGTAGCTCCCCTTGATCAATACTCCCCTTTGCTAGGGTCCCAACGTATATGACACAAGAAATAAGAAAGCTACAAAAAATAAAGGTTAGTGCATGATTAACTCCCCCTTGATCAATACTCCCCGTTGCTAGGGTACCAACGTATATGATACAAGGATTAGAAAGCTACAAAAGACACAAGGTTAGTGTATGATTGACTCTCCCTTGATCAATACTCCCCGTTGCTAGGGTACCAACGTATATGATACAAGGATAAGAAAGCTACAAAAGATACAAAGGTTAGTGTATGATTGACTCCCCCTTGATCAATACTCCCCGTTGCTAGGGTACCAACGTATGTGATTCAAGGATGAAGACCCCTACAAAATAAAGGTTGGTATAATACAATAATTTTGCTATGCTTGACGGAAGCTCCCCCTTGTTATAGGGCGTCAATATGAACCTAAAATAAAAGAAGAAAAATAATCGATGCAAAACTTCATCCTTAGATGAGTATGCTATATACGATTGATCGTATATAATGGTGAACCTACAATGAAGGAGTTAATGCAATATATTTCATCTCAAAGAAAAATAAGATGTATATATATATAAATGATATAGGCGACTCAAGGTACAGACCCATGATATCAAAGATCTCATGAGGTGCATTCTTGTAGAAAGAAATACAATCATAAGAAAAATAAGTTGTATTCTTCTAATAAGAATTACAATAAAAACGCGAATATAATATGATAGAAACCTACAAAACAATGCCTAGAGAGAAGATATGAGGATGAGATGCTTCTAATGATGTTGTAAACTAACAAGGAATGAGTTTCTCACCTAAAAGATTGTTTTGAAGAAGTGTGGTAGTTGAAAATTCGAAAAATAGAAAATAAACATTTGCAGGTGGTCTGGCGGAACCCTGCGATGACACGGGCGGAACCCTTGTGAGGGTTCCGTCTGATCCGCTGGGCCATTTCTGGGTTTCCAGAAAATTGCACTGGCGGAACCCTCGTGAAGGTTCCGCCAGATCCGCCAGACCTGGAAAACAACACAGTCCCCTTTTTAAAGTGCCGAGACGATTTTCAAAATTTTCGAAAACTCTTAAAAACACAAATATAACTCATATCTGGTTGGGAAAAGATAACAGGGCAAGTAAAAACACACGTAACGTTAGAGTTTGAACGAGGGCTAACGATTTTCATTATACTTTAGAAAAAGTATTGAAAATATGACAACATCACAAGATGAATAGAAGTAGGTTTTACGCTAATCCATAGTGGTGATGATTCGTGAAAGAGTTGATTGAAGGTGGTGGTGATACGTAGACAACTATTTAAAGAGTTAGAAGCTCGTGTGTATAGCAAATTCTTTATCGAAAGATAAGGATAGAACATATCTACTCATGCAATCCTAAAATTCACAACTAGAGGGATAAGCAACGAATATGACTTTATCATCTACCAAAGATGATGTATCTTGCCATAATGCATGCTTGAATGGAATTGAAAGGAAGTGATAACAATAAGCACCTATGAACAAGAGTTCACATGAAAAGAGTACTAAAAACACCTATATGAGGATGAAAATGACATCATAAGATGCGAGAGTGTTGATTAAACCAACGTGTTGAGAGTTTGATTAAAATATCGTTTGCACTTACAATGACGTGCATGATATGTGTCGAGGAAGAAAAAGGATGAGATCCTATGATGGTGTTCTAGACAATGAAGTTGTGAAGTCCTAGTTTTGAGAACAATCCTAGACTCCATTGGTTGTTGGTTGTGGAGATGAAAAACTTTGTTGAACATATGATGTGTTTTTCACTTGATGAGGTATTGGGGGTGAAAAGGGCTTGAAATATTAAAAAAAGAAAAAGTCAAAGGCTTGAAGCACTTGTGTTTTTGTGAACCGACTTTAACTAAATGAAGTGTACCTATGTGTTGGTATTTTAGGGTGTAAGAAACATGAGTAGATGTTCTTTGAATACAATTTGACAAAATACAAATATGTTAATGAATTTCTCTCCTCCTAAATAGGTGGACATCCAACATATTGTGTAATGCATCGTATAAGGAATTATGATGAAGTGTTTAGGAGGTTGTAGGTTACTGTAAGCGATGAGCTTAGTGAAAGCGATGAGCTTTGTGAAATTGAATGATTTTGAAGTGTTTAGGGATGTTGATTAGCATACAAAGAACTTTATCCGTGAAGTCATTTAGCTCTTCTTTATCAATGCGAGATGATCGCATGAAGAGGCATGTGGTTTTCTCAAAGGAGGTGGAAAGGATTAGAATAGTGGTATGGAGGCGACGATGAGTAATCTTGAGGATTGACGTTAGGAGACTCTTTGTGAATGTGGATTATCATTAATGGATGATTGGGAATCATGGAGTTTTGAGGTGTTTTGTTGGTTGACGACTGAAGGTGAATGTGTGAAATGAGGTGATGATGACTTGACAACACTTAAAGCTTGGATATCTTCTTTGTGTTCTTCACTTGCTAGAAAGTGGAAAAGACGCATTTCATAATGAAATTCACTTGACTTTCGACTACATACACAAATATGACAATGAGTGTATGGATATGATAATTGCCCTTTGTTTCAAAGAGCGACACAAGGGTGAATATAAGTTTATGTATCATGAGAGATGGTTTAACCTTAATGGGTTAGGTTGTAGTGGGGATGACACACTTGTTTGGTTACATGGTGGAATCTTCTTGTGAAGATAACTAGGTGTATGATATTGACTCTTGGTTTCTTTGAGGGCATGGAAGTGGTGGATGACTCGATATTGGTAGAACAAAAGATAACTCGGTTTTTCATTTCACATTGGTGGTTTAAGGTTTGAGTGATGAAAGGTTATGAGGGTGATTTGATCATCAAAGACCAAGAGATGTGTTAGTGTGTGATGATGGAATATGTTAAGAACATTCTCAACAGAGATCTTTGGAACAAGTGTATAAAGTTACTAAGTTTATAGGATCTTAATTGTGTATGCTCTAGAGATGTGTAGGATATGCATAAGGTTTGAATTGGGTTATGAGCAAGGTTTGGTTATGATGAACGCTTAAAAGGAAGTAGACACATATGGTGTCTTTCAACAAGTAAGATTATTACGTGGAATAAAGTCACCATGCTTATGAAACATAAGAATGACGGGATGATGAGGAGGCTCTAGATCCTAGAACTTGCAGATGTTGATTTAAGATCATTAACCCAATGGGGTATAATGAAATCTCATGTAACACAACCGTTCATGTTCAATGAGAGAATGACGCATTGGATATACAATATCCTTTTAATCATGATGAAAACTTGACGCATGATTTCTTAGGCATAATGTCTTTCAAGACATCATGTTTTCCTAAATGAAGATATGAAGCCAAAGTGTTTGAAATGGATAGTCCTATCCTAAATATAATTGGTCTCAAGATTATAATCACTAGATGATGACTAGAGGAATTCACTCGAGTTTCTTATGTATACTCCTCAAGAGTCATTGTTGCTCAGGGTATATGAGGTTGGCTTTGAGATTGCATTTTAACATATGTTGTTAAAATGTTGATTTGAAGTTTAATGAAACATGTGCAGAAGTTAAAAGTATTACTAATACTTTGATAACTTGTGAAAGCGGAACTACTTAAACCTAGTGTAATTAAATGTGCGCTTCATGCTCATTTGATGGTGAAGGTTCTAATCCTATAGGTGGTAAAGTATGGTTGAGTTTGTTAAACGAGTGTTTAGACAAGGGGCTTTTTGAGCAATGCACTCAATGGATTCAAATGAAGGTAAGGATGGTGGATTGGTTTATCTAGGTGGTAGCTCCTTTAGTGTGTCCAAAGAAGGATGTGGTGATGTGGAGGTTTGTTGTGCTAAGGAAGTACTTAAGTTTCATAGATGTAGAAAGTGAAGAAGGATTAATCCTAATTTGTTCTCATCTATTGGTTGGTACAACTAGCGGGCGAGGTGCTTAAAGTTTTGCTCATGTTTGTGAAGCTTATGGGCTGAGATATGTCACAAGGTGAATGTGATGAGATGATGGTGAAAGAACAAGTGAACTTAAGTGCTAAATGTTTAAGAATGAAAACCTATTGACATTTGTTTTTGTTCCTATTGATTGGGAGAGTACTATGATGAGTGTTTTAGTTGTGATGAGTGTTTTAACAAACATTGTTAAAATACTTGGGTGTTGATTTTTTGGATATGACTTTTAATGACTACGATAGTAAGTCAAGATTACTTGAATATTTTGAAATAAATACTTAAGTTGTCAATCCTACTTAGTTGAGAATGGATAGCATGAAAGGATAGCAAGACTCGATAATACATCTATAACTTAAGAGTAAGTTATGACTCGATGTAAATCCTTATCGTCTTGAAGGATGAGTTAAAGATGAAAGAATGTTGTGAGTGTGTGTAGAGATCACAAATACTCAATGGCTCGAGGATTACAAGGAACAAGTTTCCGGATTCCTTTCTCTATGGAGAAAGGTATCTTGGATCATTCTTGTGAAGTTTGGAAAGTATTATTATAGATGATTTTCTTATTGGTGCAGGTGAGATGTCCTAATCCTAATATGAGTGAACATTAGTGAGAAGAATCCTAGTGATGAAGGTGAGTGATCTTGAGTGAGGGATTTAAATGAAAATTTAAAAAGGAGTTTGCAGGACTGGCGGATCCCTACGAATACACAGGCGGAACCCTTTTGAGGGTTTCGTGTGTTCCGTTGGGCTATTTATGGGTTTCCCAGAAAATGCACTGGCGCAACCCATTTGAAGGTTCCGCCTGATCCGCCAGACACCAGAAATGAGGCAGTCCACTATTTCGAGCCTCGAGACGAATTTAAATTTTTTCAAAAACTCCTAAAAACAAAACTTAAATATAGTACTGATTAGGAAATGCAAAAGTTGGATATAGAAAAACTCTAACCGTTAGAATTTGACCGTGGGCTAGCGAATTTCACTATACTTAGTGAAATATCCATAAACTTGAAAATTTGACAACGTCTCAAATGTTGTCTACCTGCATATCCGTTAGTACACGACAATGTCCAAAGGTAACAAAAGATCCTTGAAGAACATATATCCATGAAACACATTGTTTCACTACCAAATTGTTCAAATTTCAAGTTGTGCCAAACATTCCTTAACAAAGGACATTTATCGACTCCCGAAACCCGTTCAAGTATCCTAATAATACTTGAAACATATGCACCCAATTAGATGTGATAGATTAAAACTAAAAACACATATTCTAACACATGTTAGCATATAAATCAAGCCGAGGATTATGAGCTTCCTGTAAATGGAAATTAAGCTAAGCATTGAAAATTTATAACAACACAGTGTTATCGTCCAAACAAGGTATGGTTAGTTAATATGATCAATCAAGGATGAGTTTCTATCTTCTAGCACGACACATTCATTAAACATCATTGTAGAAAAATATATACCAAACACCATTTTACAAGAATACTACATGTTTAAAAATGTAGTGACTTATTTAGACGCTTGACCATATTCCAAGTTATTTAATTAGTATTACTTAATTCTCATTCCTAAGTGACTTATGCAAAATAATCACATAACATGTGCAAGGAAGAGTAACTAAAACAATAAGCAATACAAACACAAATTTTCAACTTAGTACACACAATCTAGCAAATATCCTATTGTGTATAAACATGAAATCGACAAACAAGCAAATGAATATCATGACAAGATTGACACTCATAAATCACAAATAAACAATATGCAATCACAACTTTCAATAAGCAAATATCATATATGCATACAACTAAAACAAGTAGTCATTTAGCATAACATAAAAAGAGATATATTTTTCGTCACTTTGCGTTTAAATATGACGATGTATGCCAAGTTTGATTAGTTTCCTTTTTCAATATGAATATCACAAAATTCTTTAGTTTCAAAGAAAATAATGTCAATGTTCAAAGGATACTAACTTATATTGCCTAACTCAAAAGTTTGAGTTTCTACGTCAAAACAAAACTTGATATTTTGGAGACACTATAGTATTTGGTTTATTCTTTTGACTTTAGATTAGATTTAGGCCATGACATTATTTTTAAAAGAAAGTAGACTCGATTACCTTTAAAATGATAGGTGGCGCGACTCCTACGGACTTACGGTTAATTTGTTATGAATTTTTGAAGTTTGACAAAAAATTGTATACTGTGCAGCCCACGGAACCTTCGTCCAAAGGGCAAGGAACCCTTCTGAGGGTTCCGTGGGATCCGCGGGGTCTGCTGTAACAAAATGTCACAAAATGCTAAAAACGTGTATTTCACATAGCGAAAATGTGTAGGACTTAATAGATTTGTTAGTAAACATATAATACACATATTTTAACATCATTACTTCTTATGTGACTTATCTAAACATTTACGGAGGTGATTTTTTAACTAAATTTATAGTTAACCCAAACACTTCTTTTAAAACCATATTTTACGTACATTAGCTCTAACCACATAATTTAACACTTACAACTTTTTAAGAAAAGTTTTCTTTTATTTTTCAAGGACACCTTCAAGCTTGTATACAAAGTAATATTTAACCACAAAATTTCTAAGTATACTTAACGAAACATTTTTCATATTATATTCCGCTTCAATGGTAATTTGATACATGGATCGTGCTCCATTTTAAAAACCATTTGTTTTGAAAATAAGAGCTACGAAGCTCTGATACCAATTGGGTTGAATAGTTTACCGTTTAAAAACTTTAAACTTGTTGTATCAAATGTCCATTTTTAGCTTGTTCTAATATAAAAGATGTTACTTGTAGTTTATGACTAACATCACTTAAAACATGTTATCACACAAGTACAATCAACAAGTCACAACACAAACAATCACATAATGTAAACATTAAAGTAAGGCAATAAGTAAAAGGAAAGTGCAAACCGAACACGAGGATTTATAGTGGTTCGGTCACGGATCTCCTCTCCGCCCTACTCCACTCCTCGAGTACCCAACTCGAGAGTTACTTCACTAGATCAACAACCTCCCTTTTCAGCGGAGAAAACCTTACAATCGTCGCTTACACTTTTACCGACACTAAGCTAGATGTCGAGTTCTTTTACAAGGGTACAACCACTCTCGTTCGTCGCTTACACTTTTACCGACACTAAGCTAGATGTCGAGTTCTTTTACATGGGTACAACCACTCCCGTTCATCGCTTACACTTTTACCGACACTAAGCTAGATGTTGAGTTCTTTACCAAGGGTACAACCACTCCCGCTGTGTTTTGTGGCCCAACATAAAAACCTTGTGTTTTATGGCACAAACACATAAACCTTCTAATCTATATTGTTATGATACAATGATGATCCAAGACATAAAAGTCTAATTGATATGCATGCCTAATCTACATGAACTCCTTGAATAAGAAGTCTTCAACTATTGAGGATGTCAAGTGCCCTTGAATCTTCATATGTTGGAATGCTTCAATGAATGATGACTTCAAGATCTTGTGACCTTCTTGGTGGATCATGAAGTATGATATGCTTACAACAAAGATGAAAGTTAGAAGCATTATGATCATTATGGAAAGGGTGATCTACATGGTTTCCTACTTATCTATGTGTGTGTGTTTTATTTCATCTTTTCATCACCCACTTATGAGAAAACCATGGACTACTATTTATAGGAAAACAAGTAAAGGGGTTTTTCTAAAACCATTTTCCTAAAACTAGCAAAAGTAAAAACCATGTTCTAGTCACTTTCACATTGTCATATCTAGTAAATACTAGTCAACATGCATTGAACCAAATATGGAATACTTCCAAAAATGTGTAAGAGTATTGCTAGTCAAACACATAAGCCTTCCATAAATGCATGATGTGACATATATATATTTCTATTTTAAGATTTAGATATATATGAAAGTAAACTTGTATATATTACCTAAGTAATGTTATTATAGTAAGTTAATGAGTTATTAAAAAATGTTTGATTCCTAATGTCATCACATTTTTGTCATTTGTAAAACTTACTAATATTACTTTAACACCTAAAGTGGCACTTATTCTATTTGACACCTAAAGTGCACTTTGACACCTAATATACTTAAAGACCCTAAAAGTATTTTAGTCATTCTAAATGGTTGGTCAAGGGGTTTGATCATAATGCTACATAACAAACATGTATGAACCTGTGTTGTAGCATACGATGACTCGAGACGTTGAGAGGTGTTGAATGTTTGTTGAGACAAAGTATGATTACAAGTAACTTGTACATTTTACGTTATGTATCAAGTTATACGTTTGTCATCAATCAAAACAAACGAGACTGTATAGATTAAATATCGTAATATTTGCACTAACATGTGCTTATCTGATTTCACGTATTAGTTGATATAGCTTATCAAAGCTATTTTAACTTATATTTCAGTAGTACAATTACTTGAACCCTTTTTCTGTTCAATTCACCTGATCTCAAAGTCATTTTATTTCAGATTTCACGTCTCGTTGGGATCTAACGACCCGGGGAAACACTACACTCCATGGAGTATTGGTTTAGACTGTTTGACTTGTTGACCATTACTTGGTTGATATTTTCTGACTGTTTCACACCAATCAAAATTTGGCGCCGCTGCCGGGGAGGTGTGCTGCGTATAACGACTTTTGAAGCATCTGTGAGTTTGAATTAATCACTCGTTGTTATATATCATCTTTTGTCCATATTTCTATATTTCCTTATAAAAACAAAAATCCAAAAAGATTTTTCTTTTCTATTTTCAAATCCCCGTCACTCAAAGGATTCTTAGAGTCGTCTCTAGTGCATGCGCACTCGTTCTTCTAGGTCAACAAGCCCTTTCCGTGAGCCTGTTAGAATTCCTCGAAGACGCCGTAGACGTTCTGCCCCAACTGCCGTATCTGAGATACGTGCTGTTACCACAGAAAAAGTTATCATGGCGGAAGACCGTCCGATGAATGAGCTTCTCCAAGCACCCATCGAGGGTTACGGAAACGCTATTGTTGTCCCAGCCATTGTGGCTGAATACTTTGAGCTCAAAACCGGGTTACTAAATCTAGTAACCTCAAGCCAATTTTATGATTTTGAGAGGGTTGATCCTCATGCTCATATTCGATGGTTTAACAAGATTACATCTACCATCAAATACAAGAACGTCCCTTCCGAAGCAGCAAGCTTCTTCTATTCCCATTTTCTCTTGAGGGGGCAGCCCGGATTTGGCTGGAAAAACAACCCCCTCGTTCAATAGTATCATGGGAGGATTTAGTTACCAAATTTGTAAACGAATTTTTTCCCCCGTCCAGAACGACAAGTCTTAAAAATGAAATCATCAAATTTACTCAAAGGTTTGATGAATCGTTTGGAGACGCATGGGATCGTTTCAAAGAATTGCTTCGTCGATGTCCTCATCATGGTTTTCACTGAACTAATGCAAATTGACACTTTTTATAATGGTGTGAGTCAATCTGACCAAGATTCTCTCAATGCCTCCGCGGGAGGTAATTTTTTGAGTAAAACCACTAAAGAAGCTTTAGAAATCATTGAAAATAAGTCTAAGGTCCACACTACACGCACAAAGCCATATAACTCCCAAGTGAGTGCTGGTCCTTCTACTTCATGTCCCGTGAGTACTTCTAGCACCGATGCTAAGATAGATAAACTCACGGACGCTATTCAAGCTTTGGTTCTCTCAAACCAAAAGAAAGTCACTTTCACACAAAACCCTTCACATGCTGAAGTAAAAAAGGTGGAAGTTTGTGTCACTTGTGGTGGCCCACATGCATACTACAACTGTACTGCCACCGATGGTAGTCCTTTTGAAGCCAATGCCTTATCCGGTACTACAAATCAGGGAGGTAATCAATACCGTCCTCAAATGGAACCAAGTTACCATGCTAACACACATATGGGACCACCCGGTTTCAACCAAAATTTTCAAAATCGAAACCAGAACCAACCTCGAATGAACCAAGGTTATCAAAACCAAGGGAATTTCAATCCTGGACAGAATCAAGGTTTCCACAATCAAGGAAACTTTAATAGAAACAATTTCAACCCGGGAAATCATTTTCAGGGAAATGGTAATCCAAATTAGGGAAATTTTCAACCACAACAAGGTTATAATCAAAATAACCGAGTTCAAAATTTCCCCAACCAAACACAAGCCATTCTTCCAGCTCCACAATCATCATCCGATGAGTTGTTGAAGCAGTTCATGAATACTCAAGAAGAGACAAACAGGTTGTTGGTCAGCCAGATTTCTGAAATCAAGAAATCTTTAAATGAACAACCCTCGGGCTCTGGAAAACTTCCGAGCAACACGATCGCAAACCCGAGGGGCGATGCAAAGGCGATCACAACCAGGAGCGGAGTTTCATATGACGGACCCATTGTTCCCACTACCACTTCTTCTCCTTCTCCCAAGGTAGTGGAAAATGAAACCGAGGTAAATAAGGACGAAGTACTTCCTACTCATAATGGGGGTACCTAAGACGTCCCACCTCATGTTGTCCCGAAACCCAAACCAAAACCTAGAGTTGTTTTTGAACCCAATGATATCCCAGTTGAAACACCTAAGTCCAAACCTTCTACCTCCTATATTCCTTACCCCTCACGTTTGAATGAGCAAAAGCTCCGCGAAAAGGCTAGTCACTAGATGGATAAATTCTTTCAAATCTTCCAAGATTTGCATTTTGACATTAGCTTCGCGGATGCTATTATTCTGATGCCCAAATTTGCATCAACAATCAAACGCTTGTTAAGCAACAAGGAGAAACTGTTTGAAATGGCAAAAACTCCCTTGAATGAGAACTGCTCAGCAGTTCTTTTAAAGAAGCTTCCCGAGAAGCTGGGAGATCCTGGAAAATTTCTAATACCTTGTGTATTTCCAGGAATGGTTGATTGCTATGCCTTGGCCGATCTTGGTGTGAGCATCAACCTAATGCCTTATTCTGTTTGGAAGAAACTTTCTCTTCCGGATCTTACTCCTACCTGCATGACTCTAGAGCTTGCAGATCGATCGATATCTCATCCTCTTGGCATTGCCGAGGATGTGTTTGTGAAAGTAGGAAAGTTCCATCTCCCCGCTGACTTTGTGGTTGTTGATTTCGATGCTGATCAAAGGGTCCCTCTCATTGTTGGGAGGGGATTCCTTAGAACGGGCCATGCTCTTATCGATGTATTTGAGCAAGAAATCACCTTGCGTGTGGGTAATGAAGCCGTTACCTTTAACCTCGATCAAACCTCGAGGTACTCCTCGAATTATGATTCTGAAGCAGTTAATCAAATAGATATCATAGACATTGCTTCAGAGGAGTACTCTCAAGAATTTCTTGGTTATTCTCATAATTCTGTGAGTGGGGATTCCACTCCATCATCTGAACCTATCTTTTCCGACTCTTCCCCTTCTCTCACTCCGTTTGAGGGAAGTGATTTCCTTTTGGAAGAGGTCGAAGCTTTTCTCAAAAGTGATTCAGTTCCAACATGAATTGATAACACTGAGATTGATCTGAAGGGAGATATTCTTCTCCTTGAGAAATTGCTAAATCAAGACAATTCTCCTCCACTCCCTCCCGTACAACTTCATAATGAGGAAATAAAAATCGGTTGATAAAAACGATGAATTTCCTGAGGTCGAGCTCAAGGACTTACCTCCTCATCTTGAATACGCATTTTTGGAGGGTAATGATAAATTACCCGTCATTATTGCTAAAGGTTTAAGTGCTGAGGAGAAGGTTGCTCTCATAAAGGTCTTGAAGTCACACAAGCAAGCAATTGCTTGGAAGCTCTCTGATATTAAGGGTATTAACCCAGATTTTTGTACACACAAAATCTTAATGGAGGATGACTTCAAGCCTGCAGTGCAACATCAACGACGGGTGAATCCAAAAATCCATGATGTCATTAAACAAGAGGTTCTCAAACTTCTTGATGCAGGATTGATTTACCCCATCTCTGACAGTCCATGGGTTAGTCCCATCCATTGCGTCCCAAAAAAGGGTGGCATTACTGTTGTCACTAATGAGGAAAATGAGTTGATTCCAACTCGGCTGGTTATCGGGTGGCGTGTTTGCATTGACTATCGTAAGTTAAATGACGTCACCCGCAAAGACCACTTTCCGCTGCCCTTTATGGATCAGATGCTTGAGAGATTAGCAGGAAATGAGTACTATTGTTTCCTTGATGGTTTCTCAGGATACTTTCAAATCCCCATTGATCCATCGGATCAAGAAAAGACTACCTTTACATGCCCTTATGGAACCTTTGCTTATAAACGTATGCCTTTTGGCTTATGTAATGCTCCAGGTACGTTCTAGAGGTGCATGATGGCCATATTTACCGACATGATTGGTAAAACAATGGAGGTCTTTATGGATGACTTCTCGGTCATTGGGGATTCATTCCAAACATGTCTCACCAATTTAGAAAAAATGCTGAAAAGGTGTGAAGACACCAATCTATGTCTAAATTGGGAAAAGAGTCATTTTATGGTCAAAGAGGGCATTGTCCTCGGCCATAAGATTTCCAAGAACGGGATTGAGGTTGACAGAGCTAAGGTTGATGTCATTGCTAAATTGCCTCACCCTACTACCGTCAAAGGTATTAGGAGTTTCTTGGGTCATGCCGGTTTCTATCGTAGATTCATACAAGATTTTTCTAAAATCTCCCTGCCTATGACTCATCTCCTCGAGAACGATGCTCCTTTTATCTTCTCACCAGAGTGCATCGAAGCTTTTGAAACATTGAAGAAAAAGCTTACTGAGGCACCCATTCTTGTTGCCCCCGACTAGGATTTACCCTTTGAGCTCATGTGCGATGCAAGTGATTTTTCAATCGGTGCAGTCTTGGGGCAACGCAAAACGAAACACTTTCAGCCTATCCACTACGCAAGCAAAACTATGAACGAAGCTCAAACTCATTACACCACTACGGAAAAAGAATTATTAGCCGTGGTGTATGCTTTTGAAAAGTTTCAGACATACTTAATCTTGACCAAATGTGTAGTGTATACGGATCACTCGGCTCTAAAATATCTCTTTGCAAAACAAGATGCAAAGCCGAGATTGCTCCGTTGGGTTCTCCTCCTTCAGGAATTTGATATCATTGTTCGTGATAAAAAATGAGCTGAGAACCTGGCTGCTGATCATCTGTCCCGATTAGAGAACCCTCATCAAGATGTGTATGAGAAAAAGGACATAAATGAAACATTTCCTCTCGAAACACTCAATGCGGTTGCTTTTCGCGGAGATTCTACTACCCCATGGTTTGCTGACTTCGCAAATTACCATGCAGGTAACTTTGTTGTGAAAGGGATGTCAACCCAACAGAAGAATAAATTCTTTAAGGATGTCAAACATTACTTCTGGGATGACCCCTACTTATTCAAAATCTGTGCGGATCAAGTCATCCGACGGTGTGTATATGGACAGGAAGCCACTGAAATTCTCAAGGCTTGCCATGCTGGACCCACTGGGGGCCATCATAGTCCCAATTATACCGCCAAAAAGGTGTTTGATTCCGGATTCTTCTGGCCCACAATTTATAAAGATGCCCAGGATCTCATTAAAACCTGTGATGCTTGTCAACGTCACGGGAACATTTCACAAAGAAATGAGATGCCACAAAATGCTATTCAAGTCTGTGAGATCTTTGATATCTGGGGCATTGACTTTATGGGGCCATTCCCATCATCTAGAGAAAACAAATACATACTTGTGGCTGTTGACTACTTGTCAAAATGGGTTGAAGCGAAAGCTTTACCTACAAATGATGCCCGAGTTGTAGTAAAATTCCTGAAATCTCTTTTTGCCCATTTTGGAACTCCACGTGCTATCATAAGTGATCGTGGTACGCATTTCTGCAATGAAAAATTTGACAAAGTCATGCAAAAGTATGGTGTAACTCACCATTTTTCTACCGCGTGTCACCCACAAATAAGTGGGCAAGTGGAGGTTTCAAACCGTGATATCAAAAGGATACTTGAGAGGACTGTAGGAGAAAATGGTGCTGCCTGGTCGGATAAATTGGATGACGCACTATGGGCCTTTCGTACAGCTTATAAAACACCCATTGGGTGTACGCCTTACAAGCTTGTGTACGGAAAGACATGTCATCTTCCGATGGAACTTTGACCTCAAAACTGCGGGTGATCACCGAAAAGTTCAAATGAATGAATTTAATGAACTGCGTGATCAGGCTTACGAGAACTCTTTAATCTATAAAGAAAAGACAAAGAAGATTCATGACTCAAAAATAAAGAACCGCGTTTTTAACGTTGGTAATCGAGTCCTTCTCTTTAATTCTAGATTAAAGATCTTCTCGGGTAAACTAAAAACCCGTTGGACTGGCCCATTCACTATCACTAAGGTTTATCCATATGGTACCGTTGAGTTATCTCAAAATGACGGTCCATGTTTTAAAGTGAATGGGCATCGTGTGAAACACTATGGAGAGGACATACCATCTATGGTTGTCCCGGATCTCCAAACTTTCCCCAAAAACAATTAAATTCGGGGTCGAGTCAAGCTAGCGACTCGGTAATAAAAAACAGTAGCTTCCTCATGAACAAATTAATTCGAGGTCGAGTCAAGCTAGCGACTCGGTAATCAAAAACAGTAGCAATATGGGTTTTCACCTATATTTCTGTCTTCTTTCTCTTTTCTACCACCCTAGTGATGCCCCACATGTTGTATATATGTATATAGTTTCAAAAAAAAAAAAAAAAAAAAAAAAAAAAAACATGTAAATAGACTAAAATAAAGGTTATTAATATTTCCTTCTTACGTTCTAAGTGTCGGTTTAACACCCGGTACTTTGAATATTGAGGGTAATATTCATTTCTAAGTGTGGGGGGGGGGGGGGGGGGGATTCTCATGAATTCAAACACATGTTCCATTAAGCACCCACATTTGATCAAAATTTAAAGGTTTTTCACACTTAGAAATGCAATAAATGGTTATCAGTCCGCCATGTCTAACCCACATAAGGATTGGCTAATCCAGGAGCAAACGGCTCTTGGTAAAGATATCTCAAAACCGTTGATGGCTTGCAATTTGCCTAAAATTGTATGGTAAATCAACTCGCCATATCCTAAAAAGTGAAAGAGTTGGCTAGCCCGCAAGATTATGGCTTGTGGTAAAGGCAGTAGAAAAACCATAATTGGTAATCAGCTCACCAAGATGTTGACTTTGTCCATCAAGAGTTGGCTAGTCCAGAAGCAAACGGCTTTTGGTAAAGACAAAACAAATCCGTTGACAGCTGGTGGTTTGCTCAAAATCACATGGTTATCAAGTGGACCATAGTTCTTACTTGAACTGATACATTTGGCTACTCTAGAAATGATGGCTTTTGGTAAAGAGACAAAAATCCATTAAAATTTTCTTAAAAGATTGCTAGGGACTAGCAATAGTTTAGTGGGGGGGGGGGGGGATTCTCATGAATTCAAACACATGTTCCATTAAGCACCCACATTTGATCAAAATTTAAAGGTTTTTCACACTTAGAAATGCAATAAATGGTTATCAGTCCACCATGTCTAACCCACATAAGGATTGGCTAATCCAGGAGCAAACGGCTCTTGGTAAAGATATCTCAAAACCGTTGATGGCTTGCAATTTGCCTAAAATTGTATGGTAAATCAACTCGCCATATCCTAAAAAGTGAAAGAGTTGGCTAGCCCGCAAGATTATGGCTTGTGGTAAAGGCAGTAGAAAAACCATAATTGGTAATCAGCTCACCAAGATGTTGACTTTGTCCATCAAGAGTTGGCTAGTCCAGAAGCAAACGGCTTTTGGTAAAGACAAAACAAATCCGTTGACAGCTGGTGGTTTGCTCAAAATCACATGGTTATCAAGTGGACCATAGTTCTTACTTGAACTGATACATTTGGCTACTCTAGAAGTGATGGCTTTTGGTAAAGAGACAAAAATCCATTAAAATTTTCTTAAAAGATTGCTAGGGACTAGCAATAGTTTAGTGTGGGGGATTGATGAGTGTGTAAATACTCATCATTTCTGTCACATTTAGACTGCAAAAACATCTGAAAACACACAGGAATGCCTTAAAATACATAAAATATCCCTGGATTGTGTTTTTATGCAAAAGGATTGAAAACTGATGAAAAACAACATATTTCACATAATTTACAGTTTCAGTCCCTAAACTTTGAAAAATTGGCAAATCTAGTCCCTGGTAAATCAAAACATGTAAATTATCATCAAAGGTCCTTAGGGATTCATAAGTTTTCAAGTTTAGTCCTTTAAAGTTAAAAATTACAAAATGACAATTTCAGTCTCTCAAGTTTCAAAAATGTCAAATTTAGTCCTTAAGGTTTTAAAAATAGAAAAATATTAAAAATAAACCTTGTACTATTCTTAAATGGCATAATTGGTCCTTTTGATAACTTTTGAAAAATTACAATTTCACCCCTCAACTTTGGGAAAATTACATAAATGGTCCTCGAGTGTTTCAAATTGTAATAAAATGCAAAATAGGTCCTTTGGTTTATCTAACTTGACATTATTGGTCCTTGTGATAACTATGGAATTGTTATAGGTTTAGTCCTTGAAGATTTCAGAAATTACAAAACTAGTCCTTAGGCTTTATTACCCTACAACCAAACCGGACCCTTAATATATAAACCCAAAAATCCAAAACCAAAAATAATCCAAACCAAACACCCTTACCCACCCCACCACTTAGGCCCAAAACAAGCCCCAGCCCACTCCCCTTTTTATATAAAACGGGTTTGACCCCGTTTGACTTCCCCAAAACCGCCAAAACCACCACCACTGTTCACTCTCCTCTCCCACCCCTGCAACCTGTAAACCAGGGTGGTTTTCCACCACCACCTCACCCCCCCAGCTGGCTACTCTATACCCTCCACCTCACTCATCCACTTCCACACCCCCCATGAGGCATTTAATGCTTCTTCGCCATTTTTCTTCCAAAGTCATATCATATCCTCTGTTTTCAACCTAAACCCCCAACTTGGCCACCAAACTACTTTTCCTTGTCCCCCTCCACCTCCACAAGCCTTCACAATTCTTTAATTACAGCAGAACTAACCCTAGCCACCTGTTTCAATTTTGGCGCCAAAATTGCCACTTGTACGGTTTTGATGAAAGAGGTGAATCCAATGGCTAGAATCAAGTGGGAAAGTCTTAGAGGACATCTGTGAAGCTCAAAAAGTCATTATAAAGAAGAAAGGAAGCAATGTGGAAACTATCTAGTGTAATTTCATTTTCTTAATGTCGAATTAGTTAATTTTCTGAGTTCCAGTATATTTCAAGCTTTCAAACTTCTTAGTTATCTTATTCAGTGTAATATTAATCTTTTCTATTAATCAAATTCAAGGTTTCAGTTCAATTTTCAGTTTATGCAAGTTTACTTTAATTTCAAAATTCTACAATTGCTTATGTGTTATTGTAGTTGATGTTAAGGACTTACAAGCTCACTTAAGCTCCTCAGATAGCTTCTATAAGCTATTAGAAACTCTAAAAATAGTTGTAACCTAAAAAAGCAAAAATACAAAAATAATACAATTAAATAGTGAAAAATAAAAAAAATTAATGAAGATGATGGAGAAAGCAAGGAGCAGGGTGAGTTTTGGATTGCCTTTGGGTTAGAGGTTCTGTGGAGAACCTATAGGATTGTTCTTGGCTCTTGGTTTCATGGATTCAGCTTAATTGCTCATTTGTAAGCTTTTGTTCTATTTTACTCTTTTACTGTATTAGTTGGTTAAACTTGATAATACTTGTGTTTCTGTGCTTCATCAGTACTACTTAGTCATAATTTAACTTAAAATAGATTGGTTGTTTGTTGAAATTTGTTGTTGCAAGAAATTCCATTTCACAGTTAAAATAGCACCTTGGCCATTCCTGTGTTTCATGTTTGCTTTGTTGTTGGTTTATGCTTATTTAATCTTGGTTTATGCTAATACACGGATAGGAGTCAGTGTTGAGATCTAAATTAATAAGTTGCTTTGAAATTCAAGATTTCACCTTCTTTAAAGGAGTGTTTGGTTCAAGCTGAGTAGGTGTTTATTTGTTGTTGTACCTGCACCATTTCTGTCTCAGTACCATTCTTGGGCTCAAATAAGGCTAATTTAACTTTAACTTTGGAAGTTTTAATGAAAAAAGTCAAAATCATGGTTAATGTGCCCACACAGTTAACTGTGTAAGTTTTTGAGAACCATAACCACTCAAATCTTTGCAAAAGTGTTCAAGAAAGCTTATTTTAGTTTCATTGTAACTTCTAATATCATGATCATCCAGAAAACCTAGATTAAAAGTCACCAAAGTCAACTTATCAAGTTTTCATAAAAAGTCAAAGTGCAAGGTCAAGCAGAAAATCATTTATTGCATGAATTTTGTGTTAAGATTTAGGTTTTGAAACTTCTTTTGTGTAAAATCTACCAGCTAAACTTGAGATTCCCACATCTCTTGTAATTTTGTGAATTTTCTTTGTGGACCAATTTGCCCCTCAAACACACTTGCAAGGGAACTGGCTCCCCTGCTACACAGATCTGCACCACCACCACCACCACCACTTTGGTGGCTGATTCTGAGCTACTCAGTGGGTCCCACAGGCCCCAAGTTGGTTCTTGATGTATGCGTAAACATACATCATTTTTATACTCAAAATTGCACTAAAATGGACTAATAACCATGACATATGTTAAATTATATTGCAAATATGTTTGGAATGTGTTATTATGTCTTGCAGGTACAAAGGGTTTGAAAACAAAGCAAAAACGGTGACTTTCGGATGATTTTAGATGACGTTTTCACGTTTTACGAGGATTAGACGAAGTCAAAATTATTCCCCGATCACACCATTGGAAAGAGCACGAAAAAACGAGTCCAACGTTCCTTTCCTCTCCTTTTGAACCTTCCTAGAACTCCTGAAATGAACCGTTCAAAATCTATATTTATTAATAAAAACGGATTAAAAGCATAACTAGTATAAAACAAATATTTTGCATAATAATACTTGAAGCTATGCTTCACCCTAGTGGTAAGCATGCTTCATCCCACCCAACAGACCCGAGTTCAATCCCAGCCAAGAGCAAAATGGAGTATTATTTCTCCATGCCATGTGGCACTCCATGAGTGGTCCACGCGGCAGATCCGACCCGGACCCTAATCCAGACCCGACCCAAGCCAGACTCCGACCCGACAAGGTCCAACCTTTGATCGGTCAGTGTTGACCGTTGACCAAGTCAGCATTGACTTTCGTTGACCGTTGACTGGTCAAACTTTGACCTCGTTACCTTTGGCCGTTGACTACCGTTGACTTGCGTTGACTATCGTTGACCAATGTTGACCAATGGGCCCCCACCTGCTGACGTGGCAGTGACGTGGACCAATAAGAGGCTGCCACGTGGCGGAGGCTAATGATTGCTATTGCAGGTACAGGTGTCAGTCTGACATGGCAGGTACGACGATCAGCCTGACATGGCAGGTACGAGGATCAGACGTGGCAGAGCATTGGACCAATCACAAGACGACACGTGTACAAGATGACGAAACAAGCGTGTGTCAGTCCGAGGTAGGCGCATGTCAGACGGAGGTCAGAGTGCACAGGCATGTGTCAGGTACAAGGAGTCATGCGTCAGTCTGAGGAAGGTTCAAGCAGTCCGATCCACCAATGAGAGCCCGACACGTGGCATGTGTGAGCTGTATTTGTGAAATATCTAGACCAAGAGCTCTGCTATATATACACACATCCGGATCACATTTACACACAGTAGGAGTAGGAAATTAAAATTAGTAGGTGTAGAGTAGAGAGTAGAATTATTATTAGGAGTAGGAGTAATATTAGATTATTGTAGTAGGTTAGCTTATTATTGTAATAGAATAGCTTATTTCAAGTGCTTTTTGTAATCAACTTTGTAGTTTTAATATTGTTGAAGATGAAGATTTAATTTGAAGCTTTGAAGATTATTTTCTTTTACAACTTCTACTCTTTTCTTTTCTTTTACTTTTCTTATCTAATAAGTCATGAAAGCTTATTAGCTTTTTGTGGCTTATTTTTATTTAGTTCATTTAATAAACTTTCTTTTACTACTTAGTTTTTAAAAGCTTTTATAAACTTAGATCTAATTTTTGTTTTTACAAATTACTTTATAAAAAACCAAAAAGATTTGTTTTTTATTAGTTTTACTTTTATTAAAAGCCATTAATTAGTTTATTATTATAGATCTACATAGTTTTAATAGTTATTTTATTAAAAGTTTTTAACTTTATTAGTTTTTCTTTCAAAATAGCTCATTATCTTAGATTTATTAAGTTTTTCTCATAAAGTTTCAATCTTTTAGCTTTTTATTAGGTTATTAATAATAAAGTTTGTAGCTTTATCAACCAATAAGCTCTTTCATAGCTTATTTGGCCATTATTATTGTTTAATCCTAATAAAGTTTTGATTTTTCTTTGTTTATCATCATTTCTACCGCTAAGGCCGGAGCTTAAGGGTCTTATAAGTTAGCTTATCAATAAAGTTTATTACTTTTTAGTCTTAATAAGCTAATTAGTTAATAAAGTCACAAACTTTATTAACTTTTTGGTTTTATTAAAGCTTTTTAGGAATTAAACTTTATGATTTGTTTAGTTTATAAGATCGGGTGGTTGATTTCATCTCATCTCTTATATCCGGTTTCTATTTTCTTATCCTTTTCTCTTTTATTTAGTTTATTAATATGATTATGCTTGTATGTTTATTTGTTAGTGTTATTGATATGCGTAGCGAGTAGTTTTTTATGTTTGCTAAGTGTTAAGGATTTGTGATTTAAGTGTGGATTAATAAAAGGGGATTGTATTAATAATTAGACAAATTATTTAGATTTGTGATTTTATTATTCGAAGGGCAAAAGCCAAAAAATAATCAAATTACACATCTAGTAATTATTTTCTTTTTTAAAGGATTGTTTGCAAAAAAAACCAACGTTGTGAGGAAATAATCTTGTTTAAGGAAAATAATTCGTCATCAAACCTTAGTCCACACTTAATGAACATTTCACGTCACTTAGCAAGCATATCTTTTTATCGTGTTATCTTCTAGGCCTTAGTTTTATCTTGCTTTATTAATCTAGTTTTTACCACTTATATTAGTTTTTAAAATCTTTTATATAAACCAAAAATATTGGATATTCGAGCATTAACTAAAAACACAACGTAAATCTCAATTCAAATCTCGTTAGGAAAACGACCTCGGGAGATAGAATCGTTATTTGTTCACAAGTGACTGTTTTATCTAACGGGAAAACTTTTATAAATTTAAAACTGCTATGCTCAACGGCATGAATAAGTTTTTGGCGCCGCTGCCAAGGAGATTTGTTAAGATTTTTACGTTGTGTTTGGCGTTTGTGCCTTGATTATCCTTTCTTTTAAAAGTTTATTTTCTTAAAATCCAAAAATCCAAAAATATTTTTCTTTTTATAAAATTAAAAATCCAAAAATATTCTTCTTTATCCTCTTATTTGTTTAATTCTATCTCTTGCCCTCTATTTGTTTAATTCTTCACTATGTCTTCATCTTACCTATACGGTTGTGAATGGTGTGGGGGTCCCCCAAATGGTGAAAATTGCCCCGGTTGTAGCATTGTAGAGTCGGGAAACGGGTTTGTCTATGACCAAAATCCCGATTTCTACAATGAAACAACCGACTTCTTTTACCAGCCACCACACCAAGAGATGGAGGCATACTCTTGTGAGTCATATAGAAATGATCCTTACCAAGGTTTTGATTGCCAAACAGGGAACATGCTTGTCAATGAGCAGGTTCCGTGTAACAATCAAAATTTTGGTTATGACCAACATCCATATGATTTACAGAGTCACTCGCAACAATTTTACTGTTGCGAATTTTGTGGAGGTCCTCATTAAAGTTTTGATTGTCAAACAGGAAACATGCTTGTCAATGAGCAGGTTTCGTGTAACAATCAAAATCTTGGTTATGACCAATATCCACAAGATTCGCCTCAGCAATATGAATGTTGTGAGTACTATGGAGGTCCTCACTATAGCTCTGATTGCCAAACTAGGAACCCGCTTATCTATGAGCATGTCCCTTGTAACAATTATGACTATACTTATATTGACCAACCTTCACAATACACCACCCCTCAGCCACTTCCTCAGAGCGAGTTAACTAGAGCTGAGTTGATTAATAAAATAATATTGAATCAAATTCAAATCAACATGAACATAATTCAATTCAATATGAACTTCAAACTGAATTAGACCACATTAAGGAGCAAATTGAAAAACAAAATCCTTCTGTTAACTCGTTCTATCATGAGGAAAGTGATGAGAGGGAGATTACTATGGACGAGGTGCATAATTCTAGCCCACAAAGTACCGCACAAGTCCTATCTCAGCCACAAGCATACCCACCATCCTTGCCTAGACTTGTCCTTGTGGGAGACGAAAAGTTAGATATCGACTTACCTTTTGGAGAGCATATAGACACCCTCTCATTGGGGGATAGGGAAATTGATTTTAAACCTAGTGATATAGAAAGTTTACCTGCCAATAACCCTGTCCCAATCCCAAGGATGTCTGATGAGCCCTTAGGTGATTCTGATTCGATGTTTAGATCTTTTAATGTGACTATATCAAATCCTTTATTCGACTTTGATGATGATTTTGCATTAAGAATTGATAACAAAATTTTTGATGACGAATTTGAGGATTTGTGTAGCTTGGACCCCCCTAAGTCAATACCATTAGTTGATGAGTCCACCCTACTAGTTACACCACTTCCCGTTTCTAAGCAAATTTGCTTAAGGGAAGTGGAAAGATTTGACCCTTTTTTCTCCCTGACACAGTCGGGTGATTTGACGTAGGTGATGGATAAACCCTTTAGATTTACCCATACACCATTACCCCGTCAGGTGGCATACTCACCTAAGGAGGTGTTGTATCGCTTTTACCATCCTAGCTTAACATTAAGCGATGGATGTGACCATGACCTTAGAAGCATATAACCCTAGAGTCAAGCTAGAGACTCGAACAAAAACAAGCGCTTCTCGGGAGGCAACCCGTGTTATCTATCTATCTATCTTTATTTCTTTTCATTTTTATTTTTATTTTGAATAAGTGTGATGTGGTATTCGGATATGTGTGGGGGAGTGCTTCTCTCCATGTTGTGTTTTGTGGAATTCCCGTTTTTGCTTGCAGGATTCCCTATGATCGTTAAGACTTCCGTGCTTGTTTTCAAACCCTCCAACACTCGGTCTTTGATCATTTGCATTGTTATATTTAGGGATATCCTTTATAATATGTGCTTATTTGATATATATTTTCCTTTTCACACTTGGAATTTGTAGCATTTGCCTTTTTCATTCCTAAGTGTGGGGGTAACACTCGATATTTATGAACATTGATGGCAATGTTCAGTTATAAGTGTGGGGGGGAATTTCTATTGAAATTTTCAAAAAAAAAAAAAAAATCAACCCTTGTTTTGCCTTGTACTCACGCAACCCCGTTTTTCCACCAAAAATTTAAATTTTTAGTCACCTTTTATTAAAAAAAAATAATAATAAAAATAAAATAAAATAAAAATAAAATAAAATTGATGAAATATGAACAAATTAAGTGTTTTGACATTTGTTGACCTTCCGCTGGGTAGAGTAGGAATAGAATTTTGACTTGACCGGGCGTGTTAAGCCCTAGCTTGTTCCCTTAACCAATGATAATCACATAAGCTTATGCTAGTCTTGTACACAAGGAGCTACTCTTTTGTTGGCTCCCGTACTTGACTTTATACATGCATGGCTTAAAGAGCTTTCGCTAATCTTTTACACTAGGAGCTAGAAAACGCGAATTCTTTTTAAGAGTTTGCAAGTTCCCGTATTTGACTTTATATATGCGTGGCTTGATTATCGGCTAAGCATCTGCTGATCTCATTATTTGAGATTTTAAATTTGCAGAGAACGAGAAATGATAGAGTTTATTTAGAAGTTAGATGCTAAACGTGGAGTAGTTGGTTCTTTTTAGAGCTCATGGAAGGTACTTGTGGCTTTTTGCTCCCATAAAATACGTCACCCATATATAATAGATGTTCTAGGTTAATTAGTGGTATTTCGGTTTGAATAATATTTAGTTCTTTGTTTTCTTAAGAGAATTTTTGCTTTAGAAGTTGGGTACATATCAAGGAACATCAAAAATAAGAGCAAAAAGTGAAAAAATCAAAAGTCAAAAGTTGATTATCTATGTGGTTTTGGAGCTACCCGATAAGCTTTCATTGATGTTATGAGAAAAAAGTAAAGAAAGAAAAGTATGAAAAATATGAGAAAAGTGAAAAATGAAAAAGTAAAAAGTGATAGTTGTTTGAATAAGAGCTTGAATGTAAATAATTTGTTGGCGCGTGAGGTGCATGTGAATGATTCTGAATTGGACACATGAGGTGCACGTGTAGTACTCCGCAACTTATATATGATATTGTATGTACCCAAAATTCCTTGATGTGGACCGAATTTCTATTGCAGTGGTTCTTGAGACAAAATGGAAAACTACTTATCGTTTAAACTTGGTATCACTATCGGACTAAAAAGTTATTGAAACGAGAAAATATGAAGCAATTCATTTCTCACTAAAAGTAAAAAAATCTAGATACATTATGAAAATGGGAGTAAAAAGTCTTCACAAGTAACTTTTATGAGTAGTGTTAGTATCTAACTTGTAAGTAAGCTGTGATCTCGTTTTTACGCTTAGTTTGGGGGCTTGTGAAAAATCAAGGACGATGAATTCTATCCGAATGGTCACTTCTTTATGAGTCATGTTTCCTATTCTATGACTCTAAAAGTTATCAAGCGATAATGAAAGTCGGCTCTTGTCACTTATAATAATAAAAAGGAAAAAGTACAAAAAATAGTTTATGCATGAATAAAATGGTCAAACGGGGCATTTAAAATAAATGATTTCTTAATCTCTTTTGAACCTTTTACTACTTTTCAAAGCTAGTAAAAAGAGGTTTGAAATTATTTATTTCAAAGGCGTGAATTGATGACATTGCGTGAGGACATGTCAATACTTTAGTGTGGGGGATTTTGATGTATGCGTAAACATACATCATTTTTATACTCAAAATTGCACTAAAATGGACTAATAACCATGACATATGTTAAATTATATTGCAAATATGTTTGGAATGTGTTATTATGTCTTGCAGGTACAAAGGGTTTGAAAACAAAGCAAAAACGGTGACTTTCGGATGATTTTAGATGACGTTTTCATGTTTTACGAGGTTTAGACGAAGTCAAAATTATTCCCCGATCACACCATTGGAAAAAGCACGAAAAAACGAGTCCAACGGTCCTTTCCTCTCCTTTTGAACCATCCTAGAACTCTTGAAATGAACCGTTCAAAATCTATATTTATTAATAAAAACGGATTAAAAGCATAACTAGTATAAAACAAATATTTTGCATAATAATACTTGAAGCTGTGCTTCACCCCAGTGGTAAGCATGCTTCATCCCACCCAACAGACCCGAGTTCAATCCCAGCCAAGAGCAAAATGGAGTATTATTTCTCCATGCCACGTGGCACTCCATGAGTGGTCCACGCGGCAGATCCGACCCGGACCCTAATCCAGACCCGACCCAAGCCAGACTCCGACCCGACAAGGTCCAACCTTTGATCGGTCAGCGTTGACCGTTGACCGTTGACCAAGTCAGCATTGACTTTCGTTGACCGTTGACTGGTCAAACTTTGACCTCGTTACCTTTGGCCGTTGACCGTCGTTGACTGGCGTTGACTATTGTTGACCAACGTTGACCAGTGGGCCCCCACCTGCTGACGTGGCAGTGACGTGGACCAATAAGAGGCCGCCACGTGGCGGAGGCTAATGATTGCTATTGCAGGTACAGGTGTCAGTCTGACATGGTAGGTACGACGATCAGCCTGACATGGCAGGTACGAGGATCAGACGTGGCAGAGCATTGGACCAATCACAGGACGACACGTGTACAAGATGATGAAACAAGCGTGTGTCAGTCCGAGGTAGGCGCGTGTCAGACGGAGGTCAGAGTGCACAGGCATGTGTCAGGTACAAGGAGTCATGCGTCAGTCTGAGGAAGGTTCAAGCAGTCCGATCCACCAATGAGAGCCCGACACGTGGCATGTGTGAGCTGTATTTGTGAAATATCTAGACCAAGAGCTCTGCTATATATACACACATCCGGATCACATTTACACACAGTAGGAGTAGGAAATTAAAATTAGTAGGTGTAGAGTAGAGAGTAGAATTGTTATTAGGAGTAGGAGTAATATTAGATTATTGTAGTAGGTTAGCTTATTATTGTAATAGAATAGCTTATTTCAAGTGCTTTTTGTAATCAACTTTGTAGTTTTAATATTGTTGAAGATGAAGATTTAATTTGAAGCTTTGAAGATTATTTTCTTTTACAACTTCTACTCTTTTCTTTTCTTTTACTTTTCTTATCTAATAAGTCATGAAAGCTTATTAGCTTTTTGTGGCTTATTTATATTTAGCTCATTTAATAAACTTTCTTTTACTACTTAGTTTTTAAAAGCTTTTATAAACTTAGATCTAATTTTTGTTTTTACAAATTACTTTATAAAAAACCAAAAAGATTTGATTTTTATTAGTTTTACTTTTATTAAAAGCCATTAATTAGTTTATTATTATAGATCTACATAGTTTTAATAGTTATTTTATTAAAAGTTTTTAACTTTATTAGTTTTTCTTTCAAAATAGCTCATTATCTTAGATTTATTAAGTTTTTCTCATAAAGTTTCAATCTTTTAGCTTTTTATTAGGTTATTAATAATAAAGTTTGTAGCTTTATCAACCAATAAGCTCTTTCATAGCTTATTTGGCCATTATTATTGTTTAATCCTAATAAAGTTTTGATTTTTCTTTGTTTATCATCATTTCTACCGCTAAGGCCGGAGCTTAAGGGTCTTATAAGCTAGCTTATCAATAAAGTTTATTACTTTTTAGTCTTAATAAGCTAATTAGTTAATAAAGTCACAAACTTTATTAACTTTTTGGTTTTATTAAAGCTTTTTAGGAATTAAACTTTATGGTTTGTTTAGTTTATAAGATCGGGTGGTTGATTTCATCTCATCTCTTATATCCGGTTTCTATTTTCTTATCCTTTTCTCTTTTATTTAGTTTATTAATATGATTATGCTTGTATGTTTATTTGTTAGTGTTATTGATATGCGTAGCGAGTAGTTTTTTATGTTTGCTAAGTGTTAAGGATTTGTGATTTAAGTGTGGATTAATAAAAGGGGATTGTATTAATAATTAGACAAATTATTTAGATTTGTGATTTTATTATTCGAAGGGCAAAAGCCGGAAAATAATCAAATTACACATCTAGTAATTATTTTCTTTTTTAAATGATTGTTTGCAAAATAAACCAACGTTGTGAGGAAATAATCTTGTTTAAGGAAAATAATTCGTCATCAAACCTTAGTCCACACTTAATGAACATTTCACGTCACTTAGCAAGCATATCTTTTTATCGTGTTATCTTCTAGGCCTTAGTTTTATCTTGCTTTATTAATCTAGTTTTTACCACTTATATTAGTTTTTAAAATCTTTTATATAAACCAAAAATATTGGATATTCGAGCATTAACTAAAAACACAACGTAAATCTCAATTCAAATCTCGTTAGGAAAACGACCTCGGGAGATAGAATCGTTATTTGTTCACAAGTAACTGTTTTATCTAACGGGAAAACTTTTATAAATTTAAGCTCAAAACTTGAAGGTGGAGAAATCGATTATGTTGATGAAGTACCTTCTGAGCTCATAAACTTAGAAGAAGAGAATGAAGAAGAAGTTGACACGGAAATACAAGATGAAGCTCTTCGTGAAACATTATTGAATGTCAATCTTCTTATCTCCAGAATTGAAGCATTAAATGATCCTCCGATTTCTTCTCCTATCCCCAATATGTATAGTGATTTCTTACCCGAGCTTGAAATTTTTCGATTTGAAGAAACGAGTAGTGGCAGTCCCACTATTCATGCTGATATCTCTCTTCCGGATTATGAGTGTTTTCACTTTGAGATCGACTCTTTACCTATTTCCGATAATCCGTCACTTAACCCTCTTTTAGAGTATGTCGATATATTTCTTGCTGCGGATGACTCGATACCACCGGGTATTGAGAATGACGAGAATGATATTTCTTCCGATTTGCTTTCTTCTCGTCCACCTGCAAAATCACCCGATATAGATTATGAATCCGGTACGAATGAAGATATTTTTAGAATGGTGGACGAGGTTTCTGAACTCGAATTTGCTTTTACCATCCGAGTGTTTCACCCATTCTTTTCTTATCCCATCATTTCTTCTTTCCACTCCACCGGGAGTGAAGACACCGTTTTTGATCTCGGCATCTCCGTTTTTGCCGGTTGTCCGTTCCATCTGCTCTCCCCAAGGACGAATTAATTCGGGGATCGAGTCAAGCTCATGTGACTCGGTGAACAAAAACAAGCGCTTCGTGGGAGGCACCCCATGCTTATCTTTTCATCTTCTTAAAATTCTATTTTCTTTCTAACGTGACGTGAGGAGGGCTACCTCTTCCATTTTCTTGTGTTTCATGGTTGTTTGTGAATGTCCAGGATTTGCCCGAATTATGAAGACTCTCGTGCTCGTTGATTTGTCTCTTTCTCGAGTTTCATCATTCGTTGCTTATCCAAATATCCTAATCTTATTGACTAACATTTATCTTTTGGCATAATTAATAAACGGCCTTAGATTTATGTAGGAGAACCCTTACCTTTTAAACATTGAGGACAATGTTTCGTTTTAGTCTGGGGGGGGGGGGGGGGGTGATCTTTCGATCTGATTTTTGCCTTGCACTTTGTCGTGAACTCTTGCAACTCCGTTTTTCCACCAAAAATAAAAAAATTTTGAAAAAATTCAAAAATTTCAAAAAAATTATCAATGAAAAAGAAATGAAAAAGTACAAAAAAAAAAATGAGAAAAAGTTGAAAAGTTGTGCAAAAATATAATAAAGTTTGAATAAGTGTTTTGACACCTTGTTGACTTTCTTGCTGGCGAGAGTAGGAATAAATATTTTGACTTGACCGGGCGTGTTGAGCCCTAGCTTGTTCCTTTAACCAATGATGATCACATAAGCTTGTGCTAGTCTTGTACACCAGGAGCTATAAAATGCGAATTCTTTCTTAAGAATCTGCAAGTTCCCGTACTTGACTTTATACATGCGCAGCTTAAAAGCTTTCGCTAGTCTTTTACATCAGGAGCTAGAAAACGCGAATTCTTCTTCTAGAATTTGCAAGTTTCTGTAACTGACTTTATATATGCGTGGCTGATTATCAGCTAAGTATTTGCGGGTTTCATTATTTGGAATCTTAAATTGCGAAGAACGAGAAATGATAGAGTTTATTTAGAAGTTAGATGCTAAACATGGAGTAGTAGTTCTCTTTAGAGCTCATAAGAGGTACTTGTGGCTTTTTACTCCCATCAGATACGTCACCCATATATAATAGATGTTCTAGGTTAATTAGTGGTATTTCGGTTTGAATAATATTTAGTTCTTTGTTTTTTTAAGAGAATTTTTGCTTTAAAAGTTGGGTACATATCAAGGAACATCAAAAATAAGAGCAAAAAGTGAAAAAATCAAAAGTCAAAAGTTGATTATCTATGTGGTTTTGGAGCTACCCGATAAGCTTTCGTTGATGCTATGAGAAAAGTCAAGAAAGAAAAAAGTGAAAAGTATGAAAAATATTAGAAAAGTGAAAAAAAATGAAAATTGAAAAAAGTAAAAGTTGAAAGTTGTATGAATAAGAGCTTGAATGTAAATAAGTTGTTGGCGCGTGATGTGCATGTGTGTTATTCTGAATTGGACACATGAGGTGCACGTGTAGTACTCCGCAACTTATATTTATGATGTTGTATGTTCCAAAATTCCTTGATGTGGACCGAATTTCTATTGTAGTGGTTCTTAAGAGAAAATGAATAACTACTTATCGTTTTAACTTAGGTATCACTATCGGACTAAAAATTATTGAAACGAGAAAATATGAAGCAATTCATTTCTCAACAAAATAAAATATTGAGATACAAAACTTAGGACATGGGAGTAAGGAGTTTCCACAAGTAACTTTTATGAGTAGTGTTAGCATCTAATTTGTAGATAAGCTGTGATCTCGTTTGTACGCTTAGTTTAGGGACTCGTGAAAAATCAAGGATGACAATTTTTATCCGTATGGTCACTTCTTAATTAGAAGTGTTTCTATTCGTTGACCCTAACAATTATTGCAAGATAATGAAAGTTCAATAAACCGTCACAAGTATGAATTGAGAAAAGTACAAAAATAGAAGTGTAAGTGGAATAAAGGAAAATTTTGGAAAACGGAGCGTTTTCGGGAATAAATGATTTTATTATCTCTTTTGAACCTCCTTGCTACTTTTCAAAGTTAGTAAAAAGAGTTTTGAAATTATTTATCCCAAAAGCGTGAATTGATCACATTGCGTGAGGACACGACAATACCTTAGTCTGGGGGATTTTGGTATGTGTTAATTTACACATACCTTTATACCTAAATATCGGACCAAAACGACCAAAAACCCAACTATGAATGCCAAATTTGTATTATTTTTGTGTTTGTGATGTGCAGGTAAGGATATTGAGAAAATGGACAAAACCGAGCTAAAAACGACAACACGAGCACGAGATTTGAATGAAGGTTCAAAAGCCGAGCCGGGAAAGAGTTTGGATTTTAATTGAGATTATATTGTCATAATCACCCTTGAAGAATCAAAGTTTTGCAAGAAAGAACCTTGGAATTATTTTGAAGAATTGGCAGAAGTGGTCCTCTAAATTCCAGAAGTTACACTTTTGATCCTTGCAATTTTCAATATTACTAAACATTAATAATCAAAAAAGAAAAAAAACCAAACAGCCCAGCTGATTAAACAAAAGCCCAAGTCCCATCTATTTACCCAAACCCAAGACCCTATCCAAAAGCCCATGCTTTTACTTGTGACCCGGATCCAATTCAAAGTTTTATTAAAACCGCTCCATGGTCAAAATCCCCAATTTAAGTCAAAATAAAATAAACAATCCCCAAACCACCCTCACCAGTATATCTTCCCCATCTCCTCCCAAAATACCATTCGTACCCCTTCACCTAGCATCGTACTAAGCATCTAAGGTGATGACAAGGACAGAGATGATGTAAGGGAATGACACCTTGACTGTTTGAAGCTTCCTGATTGGTTGAGACAGGTCACAGATTTAATCCAACGGCCGTGAACTATGCAAATGATTGATATGATGATCTAAGGGTGTGGATTAGCTCAGAAGAAACACACTTTGCACTCGGATCGTCAGCATGGCAATTGAGACCCAAGACCCTCCTCAGCTATAAAAAGGGAATAGGAGTAGCTCATTTGGTGTGGAGTTTGGAGTAGCCAAACTCTGCCAATTTCATTTCTCAGTTTTTTTTAGTGTAATTGTTTACTTTCAATTGTAATCTTCCATTTTTAATGAAATCTAGTTTTTTATCTTTAATCATTTCAATTACTTGTTTAATGTTATAGTTTTAGCTTTTTCAATTTCGAATCTGAGAATTATAAAAGTTTTGATTCAGCTGGTTTAATATTTCATTGCAAATCTAGTTTAGTGTTCATTAAGCTTTCATAAAAAATACAAAAATCAAACTCAAGAATAGTTATCGTGATTGATTCAGTTTTCAACAAAGTTTGTTATTAGTCCAAAATAGTTTTTCATTAGCTTATTAGCATTTGGTGAGTCTGTTGTTTAATCCATAGCAGTTATTGCTCATTTTTCATATAAAGTCAAAGTTGGTCAACGGTCTTAGTTATATGGTGTGCTGTGGTGATTTTGACAAGACAAAGAGGAAATTGGAAGTTCTTTGCCTGTCTAGAGACAGGCTCGCATAGTGAGCCCCCTTCTAGCTGAGGGGGATTTGATTTGGTAACTTCTTGGATGTTTGCTCCTTTTTAGTTTAACTGTTTGATTTTAGAATAGATAATACAGTTACTGTTTCATCTGTTTTATCTCATGAGCTTATAGTAGTCATTGTTTAACTGAGTTTGTTTTGATTTTTTATTCATTCTATTTGTTGCATCCGAGTTATATAGCTCCATAAGATTTACTGTGATAACCATGGATATGAGATTTTTCATATCTGTTAGTTCCAGTTGTAATTTGTAGTTGATTTGTCGTTCTTTAGTGTTTTAGAACTGTTTTTGATTAAATTAGTGGTGATTAGTGATTTTAATTTAGAAGTGGTAGTGTAATCAGGAGATTAAGGGAGTGTTTGGGATAAGTTGACTCTTGGGGTCAATCAAGGTTTCGATCATAAATTTAATTTCAATTTGCTGTCATTTGTTCATATGAGTTGTTTAGGAGTAAGTTGCATGAGATTTTGATTGTTTGAAAACATTAGCATATGTGTATTGTTTTGTAGTTCTTATATCAACTTCTTAAAAATCATTGAGGATAGATTAGTTTATTTGCATATTAGTTGTGTAGATTAATCCAATTTTACATTATTAGTATAAGTAGATTTGGCATTATAGGTAATTTGGTAACTGTTCATGGCTGCACTAAAAGTTCTAAAATCAGTTCAACTAGCCTTCATATCAGTTAAGTTTTTAAGCTTATATTTGTTTGAAAATTCATGAAAGTTAGGATTTATGAGTACTATTGTTGTTGAAATTGATATACAAGTTAGATTTTCATCTTTTGGTTCAATTTAGATAGAAGAATTTTGATTTGAAAAAGAGCCCTTAAGGCCTGTTTCTGCTCTCTGCACATCAGCCTTATCTTTCCTAAACACTCTTTTGATCATCAAGTTTAGTGTAGCTACAGTAGAAAATAGTGTATGAATTTGGTTTTTCAGAAAGTTTATAAGGTTGTCTTGATATATTACAGCTTATTTATGTTGGTAGAACTTATTAGTGAATTATGGACTGCTGATGCATATGGCTGTTCGAGACAGCTTATTTGTAGCTTAGTTTTCTGTTTATATAGGTTAGCTCTAGGTCTGAGTTTTTAGCACACTATTAATTCATAGTATAGGCTTATTAGTTTATGGATTTTTGAGTTATTCAATGCTTATTTAGGACCTGGTTATTAGGCTGCTAATCTACCCACTTAGTTCAACTCATGCGTCTTAACTAGTCACTTTTGCAGCCCCGTTCATAAGCCCCTAGCTACTTCGATAGTACATCTTATTGTATGATTTTTGCTTCTTTTGATAGCTTGTTATAGTGGCTTAATATATCTGAGCTTATCTTTCACTTTAGAGCTTATTTAGACTGCTTATTTGTGCCTGCAAGTTGAAGGTTTACACACTATTTGCTATAGTAGCATAGGACATGCGGCTGAGCTTTCTGCCTTACGGGCAAGGCTTATTTGAGATTTTTGAGCTGCATCAAGTTTGTTTACGTCCATTACACATTCCCTAAGCTTTTGGTGCGATTTAATGTAGAAGTGCTTATTCTAAGTGCTTATTCATACTGCTTATTGTGTCCAAACTGCTTATTAGCGGGCTTATTTAAACTTTCTTATTTTTCCTAGTATTAGAATAATATTTTAGATTTTCCAGAATTTTTTCAAATTTTTTCTAGCTTAATTTAGTATTTTTCTCATTAAATTTTAGTTTTTAATCAAGTTTTAATACATTTTAATTACTAAAAAATCCATAAAAATTCAGAAAAAGCCTTTAAAAATACAAAAATATTTTAGGAAATTCTTTTATAATATTTTAGATTTTTCAGATTAGATTTTATATTTTTCACATTTATTTTTACATTTTCCTTTATTTTTAATTACTTTTTAATTCAATAAATAGAAAATAAATCATAGGAAATAAATAAAAAACCAAAAAAATATTTTTCTTTTTTCTCAAAATTCTTTTAAATAGTTTAAGATTTTTAGAAACTTGTTTCACATTTGTAAGATCATTTTTAGTATAAAAGTCGCGTTTTATTTCGTACGTTACGTTTAAAAATTACGTTTGCATTTCCATTTTTACGTTTTAGACTTTTGTGCATATATAGCTTGTACTTTCTGCATAATTCACTATTTCTTTTCATATTTTGAATTTCACAATCACTTTTCACTATTCACTTTTTACTACACGGTTCACAATTCGATTATTCGAAATTCCATTCGATTTTCGTTGGGAGAACGACCCGGGAATTACTTTCCTAAGTATTTCTTCAAAAAAACAAACATATAAAAAGACCAAATCAATAAGAATGGCGCCATCCGTGGGACTCGAACCCATGACCACGTAAACTCAGAAGTACCCACCTTCAAGTTTTGAGCTTGGTTTTGAGCTCAAGCTCAGTGGACCCCACCTGAATCCTCCCATAAACTTTGTCCCATTTCTGTCTCAGTCCATCAATAAGCAATAGCTTATTGTGGCTTATTAGCTTATTCTCTGAGCTTATCTTATCAAATTTAGCTTAAACCTGTCCAACTAACTTAGGTGAACCAGAATCCACCCTTGTGGACCCCACATAAGCTCATTTGAGCTTATTTCTTAGTTTGATCAAACTTAGTCAACTGTCAAAGCTAATAAGCACTCACAGTGCTTATTTTTTATTTCCAAATTAGTTGTTTTTACAAAAGTTTCATATTTTAAGTATTTTAGTAGTTCTGTAAAAGAAAAATTAGAAAAAGCCAAATTTAATTGTAGTGATAACTTCTATTTAATAGAAATTATCTTTTTAATTTTCTTTTCAGCTTATTTATAAGCACTTCTGCATTTTTATATTTTTATTAAATCTCTTTTATATTAAAGTACTTTTATAAATTTTTCCAGATTTTTCCTTTGTCATTTAGTGTTTTTTAGAATTAATATTAGTTTAATTAATTATTAATTAATAATTAAGAATTAAATTGCAAAATTACATTTTATTTAGTAACACATAGTTTTATAATTTTCCTAGCTTTTATATAAGTAAAAACATTTTTAGGAATTTTTCTAGAATTTCTACTGTTCATTTTCTATTTTTTATAATATAATTTGTTTAGTTGGTAATTAATTAATAATTAGAATAATAATTAGTAAATTAGTTTAAAAATACATAAAACCAATTTTTTATAATTTTTTAGGATTCATGTGATGGTTAATTAGATTTATAAAAATCTTCTTAATTATCTAAGTCTTTTTAGTATTTGCAATAACTAAAATCAGTTTAATTAGTTAAATAATAATTAATTAATAATAATTAGATAAATAGTGTGAAAAATATAATTTTAGTTTTAAAATAAGTTTTATAATATTTTAGACTTTTATAAATTTTAATTTTATTTTTCTAGACTTATTTTACATTTTCTTACTTATTAGTGAATTATTAGATAATTAAAAATAGTTATTAAATAATAATAATTAATTAATTAGTTATAAAAATAATTTTAAATTTCCAATAATTTTCTTATAAGTTTAGGATTCCAAAAATATAATTTTCACATTTGTGGGAGTTGTATTTGACAGAATTCACGTTTAAATTCGTACGTTTACGTATATTTAAATTTAAACGTACATTTTTAGGTGTTATTAACTTTTAAATAAATTAGTAATTATAAGATAAATATTTTAAGTTTATTTAATTTGCATTTAAGCCCCTAAGGCATGCAAATTCCTACTATAGTTAAAATCGTTTTTGTTTCTTACGTTTACGTTTAAATATTAAACGTATGCGTTTTTCAGTTCCTTTTCATTTGTGCTTATCTGATTTCACGTATTAGTTGATATAGCTTATCAAAGCTATTTTAACTTATATTTCAGTAGTACAATCACTTGAACCCTTTTTATGTTCAATTCACCTGATCTCAAAGTCATTTTATTTCAGATTTCACGCCTCGTTGGGATCTAACGACCCAAGGAAACACTCCACTCCACGGAGTATTGGTTTAGACTGTTTGACTTGTTGACCATTAACTGGTTGATATTTTCTGACTGTTTCACACCAATCAATATGTCACCATAATGTGGCACTTCTGCCATTGTCGGGTTGGGGTGTTACAATTATGGTAGAAATGTTTTTGGTCTTAAACATTTTAAGACTTCTAAATATAGATGTCCTAAATACATTATAAGGTAGTATATATGTGTAAGGGTGATCGCAAATTCAACGTCACATCAGTTTCTCTATTTACAACCAATATCATCACTACATAGTTTAATAAAATAACTAATATAAAATTCAAAATTCATTAAATTAAAACCTTTACATTAATAATTAAAATAAAAAAAATATGGCATTAGAATTAAAAATAAAAACAAAATTACAAATTATTGTTCATTTATTTGACGTCAAATGTGTTCCAAAAAATTGCCTCTAAGGTTTAGATGAGTTTTCCCGTTGACTAAATCGTTAAAAACTTGTAACGTTTCTTCATGTCTTCGTACGAGATTATCATCACGATCTTGCTCTTCTGGATAAAAATTGAGAGACATTGCCTTATTGTTATCTTTTCGAATCATATTATGCAATATGATGCATGTGTACATCATACTAGTTATTTTCTTAAGGTTCATTGGTCGTGCAGGATTTTTTTTATTATAGCCCATTTTTAATATCCGCATGTCAAATGCTCGTTTCACATCTTTGTTTGTTGCTTCATGTACTTCCTTATACCTTATTCGCTTCGTATCATACGCAGCAAGATGTGAAATCGACATAACAAGAACATGCATTCCAGATATGGCCCGTAGTAACATAATATCCCCATTTATAAGTTACATCTAGCCACAAATGGAATCTCTAGTACTTTCCCGTATTTGAGATCGTTGAACAAAGACGATTGATGTATAATGTTGACGTCGTTTTTCTTCCCGAAAACACCAAAGAACTCTTGCCAAATCCATACGTCTTGTGAGGCAATTGCTTCCAACAAAATGAATGGATTTGACCTGGGATCAAATCTATAATATTGAGCACGATATGGATTTAGACAATGAGACAATTCCCAGTCCATATAATCAAAGCTTTCTATCATTCCAGGAAACCCAAGTTTCTCCTCGTGATGTTCATAAACTTTTTCGACATTAGTCTAAATAGGTCTTTGCAAAACTCATCTACATATAAGTCCATAATAGCCTTACATATATTTTGAATAGAATTATGGGAAGTTTTCGCACCCATTTACAAATACTCGTCCAAAGCATCAGGAACAATGTCGTTTGCCAATTGAGGAAATGCATAGGTACACTTAATTAATGCGAAAATGTTATCTCTTCTCATACAGTTATTAGTTAATTGAAATAAGAAGAATGATCAGTTACATCCTAAACAATGCGTGTAAATATTAGTCATCTCATTCGAAACCGCTTATAGGATGTATCTTCGTTATACACTAGGTTTTCATTGAAGCAACCAACCACTAGACGATCATGAGCAATGTAACGATCTCTATTTATCGTGATTCGTGGTAACGAGCTTTTTTTAATTCTTGAATTTTTAGTTTGATAATTCATATAACATATAATTGGCTCTTTTGAAAACTCAATATTCATACTGTTAACTTATTATTCTTCATCCGAGGATGTAAACATGGATTGTTCGGAATCCATTTGTTGTGAGAAATGAGAAATATGTATTGGTGTTAATAAGATTGAATATCATTTGAAATTGTTCGGAAACCATTTTAATAAGATTAAATATCTTTTGAAGTTGTTCAGAATCCATTTTTATTCTTGAACTTTTTAGTTTGATAATCCATATAGCACCCCTTTCCTCGTAACATAACTCGGGCGATCAGTCGACTGCCTTTTTCCAAAAATACACCACCACGAGTCGTTGGGGACGTTTGTTATTAGCACGACAGTTCTTTCGACCACTCTTACACCCAGCCTTAAAGATGATTTTAACCAGGTATATTTTCTTCATGTTTTAGCTTGTGACGAAATTCTCACCTAAGCGACACTAAAGTTCATTAATTTTAGAAAATCTCAAAATTATAATATGTAGTGATATAACTTGATCATCTTCTATTGGGATATCCTCATATTATATTAAATAATTATACAGCTAGAAATACGTGAGCCTATGGGGTCACACACGTATACACCGAGGTATCATCGATAATAATGTTTTTAATATATTTATAGTAGATATGTTATTTATATTAGTAAATATTTCACGAATCGCTTAACGGTCGTTAATTAATCCTTTAGACGCATTAATTAACTAAAGGCTTCTATTTAATGGGTAATGGACTCGATTAAATTTACTAGACCCAAAACCACAACGGAAAGCCCATATGTAGTATAGGGGTCGGCCACATAGAGAGAAAAGCGAAGAGAGACCAAACTTGTTGACTAAGTTAACATGACTTATTATGGGATTAGGATTCATTCTAATCTCATAATTTGCAAACAATCACAAAACATTCTCTTCCGCTCCCAAACCGATCGGCCATATACCCCTTCTAGGGTTCTTGGTCTATTTCCATCATTGCAAAACAATTGGTGTTCATTAATAGATCGTAAAGCTAAAGGAACTAGCATTCGGGTGATACACGAGGACGTGTTGTATGGATACCAATATAGGTTACCTACTTAGGCAACTACCATGTTTCGTGAGGTTTCAATGGGAAACCATGAGTTCATGTTAAGCTCCGTTTATTCTACCAATCATGCAACAATATTAATAACTTTTATTTAATTGATCATTATACATCATATTGATTCACAGATTGGCGACCCTTATTCCGCTACATTTATATGTTTAATAAAAGTATTTTTCATATAAAAAACCCAACACCTCCATCAACACGATTTTGTTTTAAGTGTTTAGACCTCATTAGACGGGTACCTGCATGTTGCGACGAAGGGTACCCATGTAATAAATATTTTGGCGAGCATATATTTATGTTTTCAAGCACCAAATAATTTGATCACCTTTTGAATGATCATTTTTAGATTTAAGAGAATATCACATAATATTCACTCAAAGCGGAAAAAACCAGATAGTTTACAACGGTTTTTTGATTCTCTTGAGATTTGCTACTGATGGATGACGGTTTTCGGTTATTGTCAACTATTTTTGGTGATGGT